>OY998182.1:108658999-109858999 GCA_963921935.1 Galeruca laticollis | reverse complement strand
TATATATATATAACTTAGAAACAAATTTAAACGAAATTTGTGGCGAGGGAAATTTGGCTGCGAGGAATAAATTTTGGTTTCAATAAGATGGAGCACTTGCCCATAATACTGAATTCGTTGGAAATTATTTAACGAAAACATTCCATAATGGGTGGTTTGGAACTTTTTGTCCTGTTAGGTGGTCTCCTCGTTCGCCAGATTTAAATCCTCCCGATTTTCTTATTTGGGGATATAAAAAGTAGGGAAGAATTATTAAAAAGCATTTAGAAATATAAAGCCAGTACACGTACTTAACTCTGTAAGAACTGTAAGTGAAAGGTGTCAAATATTATTGAAACATTTATTAGAATTCCTTTTGTTTAATTAATTCTAGTTGTTACATAGTATATCGTTGTTTGTAAGTTTATCTATTATTACTTTAATATTTTTGTAAAATTAATTTTTTTGAAAGTTTCTTATTCCTATTTTTTTTAAATTGATTGATTTAATTTTGACAAATAAAACTGTAGTGGCTTAGATTCTCATAATAAAATGTTAAATTGCGTTCCATTTTCAAGTGTTTTTAACGTGCAACTGCAAACATTATATTCTCCCTGTAGCTCCTACCACTGAAAATCGATATGTCATATATCATATCAGGTGAATGAGAATTAAAAGTGGAAATGAAATATGTCAGAATATATAGGGTGCGTCATATAAAAAAAGTAAGTTGGTATTATATTTCCTTAGTGAGACCCCCTAAAAAAATTTTTAGTGCGCCACTGATCCCTTCCATAATATGTCTATCAAAAGTTCCTAATAAAGTTTTTCAATATTTTTCGTAATAAAAGGTTTTAGATCCCTGTCGTTTTCGACATTTTTCAACAATCTCTCTAATAAAGGGACCTATTGAAGATTTGATTGGACAGTCGTTACTTTAACAAAGAAAGAAGCAATAACATCTTAACTACTTTTTTTCTATCGCCTCTACTTTGCGGTATACACTGCAAAACTTACCAATTTGAAACATCCTGTACGTAAACTGTACGCTTAGGGGTCGTTATGACTCGGAAAATTTCTATTTACATTAGGTATTTTGGACTCTCAGTATTTAATTATCAATTAGTGAACTATTGTAGGGCGCATGGGAATATATTTTAAACGTTTATCCACAAACGTTTGAGTTATAAGTGGTTTTAACTTATTGTAAACATGTATTTGTTTATAAACAAAACTGTACGAAAGCTAAATTTATAGCATGAATGTGAAAAATTTTGAAAATGTTTTTAAAATAATAATTAATTGTTAACCTTCGAGAGGCTGTGCTGCGGCCGGCACTGCGGACAACCAAAACGTCCCGCTTCCGCCGGCCGCAGCACCTTCTGGTGTGTTTGACCGCGTCTTCACAGCAACAAAGTCCTCTTCGTCTAGGTGACCCGTCGGCATTCGGCCGAAATCCTTAATTTTCATCGACCACCGCAAGTTCTTGTACCACTCAACATCACAATGCACTGTCAATAAGTTCTCCACCACTACCTAAACAGTTCTACGCGGAAAACGTGGAAAAGCGTGTTAAAGGAGTCTTCACCGCTCGCGGGAAATGTTAAGCGACTTTCCGCGAGAAATAGTCAACGATTGTTACGTGTATGTCCGTAGTTACTGTTAGCGATGGTTGTTTTTGTTTCTTTGGGGATGAGGAGGATGATGGCAAGTCACGTGGCCGGAGAAACAACCAATGGCATATCGGCGCGAGCAACTTTGTGGGCAGGCTTCGGTCACAAGAGGCGGGATTTAAATGCTAGCGTGACGACCTGTCTCACAATTATCAGGTAAAAATTTTATAAAAAAATGCCCGATTCCGTATGAATGCATTCCAATTTTCAAATCACCGGTTGAGAGTCCAGCGGGTTTTAGATTATGATAATTCTCCATTATGTATGCTAATTTCAGTTTCCTCAGCTTAATTTTTTACGACACGAACCAAAATACCAGTCATGTTCACCGCTGTTGTATTTGAGACAATATTCTTGAGCTTCATATTAAAATCTAAAACATAAATATATTTTCTATGTAAATTTGTCAGTCTCATTCTCAAATAGAAAAGAAAAAAGTTTTATAATAAATGAAATCATTTTTGGAAAATAAGTATTGAGGCACGATAGTAGAGAATAATATTCTAGATTCATCTATATCTTTGAGTGTATTTGAGAAAAAGTACTGTTCTGTAAAATAGAACCCAAATATACTAACAAGACCAATATGCAAATAATGATTGGAACTTTATATTATCCTATTATTTGTTTTAAACAATTATTTGTATCATTAGAAGCAATAATCAATAAATGAATTAAATTTACCGTTTCGACCTTTACTGTGTGGAACACATGTTACTTTTTGAATGAGAGAAACAGTTTCTAATTAATTCCACAATATTATGAAAAATGATAAAAATTCTTAAAAATTTACAATTTTTTCGATAGCCTCAAATATCATTGTCAGAATGACAGAAATTACATTACATGCGATGCCTATCAGATGTTTAATAATTGTTTTTGGCTAGACCAAGAAGTCACCTATCTTGTGATTATGTTTGAATAGAAAAAAGAAGAAGATATGGTTCTACTAATATTAAAACTTAGATATTATTTTCTTATATTCTCATGCGTTTCGGTAAGAAATAAAATCACTTGCTTATAGCGGTAACGTTTCGTTTTATTTTATTTGAATCATTTTCAAACCTTTCTAAAAATGTTTTGAAAACACAATACATTTATTTAAATACATATAGTTAAAGGATGTTCCTTCAAAACTTACTTTTTGATTATGTCTCTGTAGAGACTTGTCTACTACTGAACAGTAGTATTTCTTAAATTAAAAAAAGACAATTAATGTACATAAAAACAAATGATTAGAATGTATTTACAGAGTGTCCTAATTAAATTAAAATTAGAATTAGAGACCTATTTTTTAATTTTTAATAACTAGGTAAGGCGTAGATATTCGTTTATAATAGTAAATTCGTATAAATACAACTTAAGTTGTCTATGTCAGTTCTGAAATTGACTGAGTCAGGATTCTTCTCAATATTTATCATTTTTTTTTATCAATCTTTTACTATTATTTTTTTCTGTAGTTATTATTTCTACGTTGTTGAAATTAGAAGAGTGATATTCATCAAGTGAATGTTTTGATAATGCAGTACATTCATTGTTATTTCGAACTGATTGCTGGTTTTGTTGAATTCTCTTATGTAAATATAGGCTAGTTTGACCAATGTAAGTACCATTGCAATCAGAACAATTTATTTTATATAAACATATTTTACAGAAAAATCAATTTTATTCTAATGATACGTCGACGATCGTATCCTTTATGTACCAATTGACCAGATTGAAAATTTTCTAAAACGTTCTAACAACTTCAATAAAAAATTACAATTCACCATAGAAATGGACAAAAATCGTTCTATTAATTTTTAGATATGAATATAGAATATGACAACAACGGTCGAATATCAACAAATTGGTTCACAAAAAAGGTATGGTCTCAACGATATTTGAACTAGAATTCATACGCTTCCATAAAATACCAGAAGAATGTTGTCACTGGCCTCACTGATAGAGCGGTACAACTATCACATCCAAAACACAGGCCTAATAATATTTAAAAAATCCAAAATACCTTGGATTTAAATAATTATCCTAAACATTTTTATGAGCCCATTATTAAACAGAGAATTAACAACTATTACAACAAATTAAAATTTAATAGCCAAAGTAATCCATCCAAATATATTTCACTTCCGTACATTCCCGATATAAATAAACCATTACAAAAATGCCTAACACCATTTAATATTAAAATTGCTGATAAACCAAATAACATTACAGGAAATAAACTTTTTTCCAGACTCAAACCAGATAATAAGAACAGAATAAACTCAATATATAAAACAGATTTTTCTGATTGCAATGGTACTTACATTGGTCAAACTAGCCAATATTTACATAAGAGAATTCAACAACACCAGTAATCAGTTCGAAATAACAATGAATGTACTGCATTATCAAAACGTTCACGCTTTCAATTTCAACAACGTAGAAATAATAACTACAGAAAAAAATAATAGTAAAATATTAATAAGTCAATTTCAGAACTGACATAGACAACTTAAGTTGTATTTATACGAACTTACTATTATAAACGAATATCAAGACCTTACCTAGTTATTAAAAATTAAAAAATAGGTCTCTAATTCTAATTTTAATTTAATTAGGACACTCTGTAAATACATTCTAATCATTTTTAACATAATTAATTGTTTGTATTATTTGTTTTTATGTACATTAATTGTCTTTATTTCAATTTAAGAGATACTACTGTTCATTAGTAGACTAGTCTCTACGAAGACATAATCGAAAAGTATGTTTTAAAGAAACGTCTTTTAACTATATGTATTTAAATAAATGTGTTGTGTTTTCAAAACATTTTTAGAAAGGTTTGAAAATGATTTAAATAAAATAAACCGAAACGTTACCACTATAAGCAAGTGATTTTATTTCTGACTGAATCCCATGAAAATATACGAAATTGAGAATTTACGGTCATTGAAAATATATATGTTTAACTTAGATATTATTAGTCCTATAGGGATATCCTGGATATTTTCCCATTTAAGATCAGTATAACTGCAATGCTATAGGAAACCAAGGAAAACTAGTAAAATTGACCAGTTTTCGACCAATCAGCAAGAATAGACACTTCAAGTCATCATTAAAAGTATTTAAGGGACAAAGAAAAATGTTTAATTTTGCATGCGTGCTTCTTTCTTTATTGAAGATTTTAATCACTAATAATCAGATTATTTTGGACTACAAATATGTTTATTACTGACTTTTATTTAGAAATGAGTAATTTTTACTCGCTTTCGACCACTTACGTCCTAATTCCGACCTCGACATAACTGGTTCTCGTCAATTTGGTCGAAAATAGGACTAGTATTCGATGAGATAGTTTTCTTAATGCAAATCTCTTAAAAATCTATGAAAAGTTTATTTGAAGAATACAAAGTTCCTATTTATATTTAAAAAATAAATGGATCAATATAAGTAAAATTCAGATTTGAAAGAGCTGACAACTAAAATACATTTTTCTTGAAATAATAGGTACCTATGAAAACTTCCTAAATACAAATTTCTTATTTAAATATAAATAAATAAAAATAAAATTCCGAATTGAAAAAACTGACAACTGAAATACAATTTCCTCTAACAAACTCATCGGCACAAATTTTCTATTAAAAAATATGAATAAAATTCCAAATTAGAAAAATGACATTAATTTAAAAAAATAAGTATAACAAACTTTCTAGTCGAATAAGAATACTTATTCTTTAATATAAAAACCAAAATTTAAAATAGGTAGTACGTGATAGGTACTTTTTTGAAATATTGTGTTATTTCACACACAGAGAACGAAAACAATGTTTTGAAGCTGCTTCTAAGGAATTCCGGAAAACTTGGTGCATTTTAAATGAAACAAAAGCAGACATACATCGCACCCTATGTTTTTTTTTCATCGTCCTCTTCGACATCGCTAATGAGTTCCTCATCGCAAGCCGCACATTTTATTTTTTGTTTTGTTAAGGTTTGTTCTTCTGTTTGAAATTTATTTACTATTCTTTTTTTTCCTTATTATCTGTTCTTCTGCATTTCTTTACACTACTCACTCCCATAGTTTGTTTTTTAGTTTTAGGCTGTTGGGATTGTATTTTTTTCTATTTTCTTTCTCTAATTTATATACCTCTTTTTTTTAAATAATATTCTCTCCATTGCTTAGAGGAAATTGCACTTGGCAGACGTTCCCTATTTTTATTGCTTGATTTATTTGGTATTGGTTATATAAGTGTTTCGAGATATTAAAGGCTTTTGCCATATTTTCTTGGCATTTATCTTCTATTAACGGATTTTCAAATATCTCATCAATTGTGGGGACCTTCGGAATTTGTTGTTTGTTGTCTATTTCGACTAATGCCATTCTCTGCTGCTGCTTGTTCTCGTTATTTTTGTGAACATCTCTTTCTGCTGGAAGCTGCTGGATATTTTCAAGATTTGTCATATTTTCTTTTTGTTCTCCATTTCTATCACCAACTTCTTTTTCTCCATCCGCTGTTTCGTCTTTAGTCAGATCTTCTATCTCTTTTAGTATCAATAGTTTCTGTTGGTTTTCGAAAATACTGTCTCTTCGTTTTTCTATCGTTTTCTCATTAGGAATATTGTCTATTCGTTTTTCTATCGTTTCCTCTTCTCCCAGATCTATTATCCCTTCTGATTGGAATAATAATTTTTGGTTTTCCTCAACTTGTTGTTAGTTGTACTATTTTCTTCCAGACCAGTTATCTCATCTCGTTGCATAAATATTTATTGATTTTGAACAGTAGATGTAGTTTGATTTGCAAATTCTAATTTGTTATCTACCGTGACAGCAGGGTCTACGTAAACATCAATGTTTTGAAGAACTGTTACGGGTTCATCTTGCAACTCACCCCACAACACTGTAATTATAGTTTTTGTTAATAAATTTAATAATATTTGGAGTTCATAGGTACCTCTTTGTTGACATTATCAATTACATCGGTCGTGTACATTTATTCATTGATAGATCAATGTAGTTTCAATTGAGTTGTACAAGAAAGCAGGTTGCTGTCAGGGCAGATTGTACGTAGTATTTTGGTAGAATACGTAAGGGATTCATTAGATTTTGACTAATTTTGTTCGGGAATCAGGTGTCGAAGAAGAATTGTGGAAGGAGTAAAGTCGCATGTGGATTCGTAGAGTGGAAAGAAAGGAGGTTAGAGAGAATAGAATAAGAACCCTCTAACGGATGTAATGTAAACGTAATGGATGTGATTGGTGACTCATTTTAATTATTTATAAACATTGTAGGGTCTCAGTCAGGGGAGACCGTCCCTGTTAAGCCAAGAGAATAAGTATAGTCTCTCCGCCTACGTTAGTAGAATTATTTTGAGACATTTATTTCGATACTGGTGATTATATTAGAGGCGAACACACCCCTTTGGATCGTACTGTAGTAAAATAGTTAAGAATAGCTTTAGGCATTTTTTTTGGCTTTTGTAAGCGGCTCCGTGATGTCACAGTGGCGCAGTTGTTTGTATATAGTCTCTTTTTGTGCAACTAGTATTATAGAATTTTCATTACAAGGGTGTTTCTTGTTCTCCCCTCTTGTAATACCTAACATCTTATATATTGTCTGCTCCATCCTCACTATCGTGGCGGTTTACTAGTTAGGGCTGGCTCATTAAACTTTAACTGGTGGCGCCCATTTTTAACAACATGTGTAGTTTATTCATGTCATGTGTGACTTGAGACCGTCGATAAAAAGAATAATAGGCACCTTGCTCGCCCTTTCTTTGACCCATTTCGTGCAGTCATTGGCGAAATATTCATAAAATATAACGCCTTTCATCAAACCAGAGTCACTTTTACCCAACACCCAGTGTGTAGGTCTGTAGGTATGCTTCTTACCACTGCGTATGGAGGGCGTACATAAGGAAACACAACCGCAGGTGGAGCAGCGTTTTCATTAGCTGAGAATGTTACTAATACCGTTATGTTTCCCTTGTCTGCTCCCAATTTAATGTTGTATAGATTTTTCCATCCTTTTGGTGCTAATACCTTTTCCATCTTGGGACAGAGTGAAAATCCTGACTCGTTGGCATTTAATATTCTAGATGGATCTTCCATTACATCTGATAAATTATAGTCTCCCAAAAATTTTTCAAGAAAAAATAAATTGGTTGAACATATTATAAAACTACAAAACCACAGGAAAAGATTGGCTTCACTCTTTTCTCAGAAGAAATCCCGAGCTTTCTGTTAGAAAAGCTGAAGGTGAGGGTCTACAAATCATCAATTTATATCTAGTCTTAATAATTGTTTTTTATATTTCAGGTGTTTCCATAGCCAGAGGATTAGGAATGTCTCAAGATAGAGTAAATCATTATTTTGATCAACTCCGCTCTGTCCTAGAGAAGTTTAACTTATTTCATAAACCCAGCCATATTTTTAACATGGATGAGACAGGGATACAGGTAAATAATGTCCCAGGAAAGTTGATCTTTTGGAAAGGTTCTAAGAACGTGGCTACAATAACTTCAGGAGAGAAGGGGGAAACAAGCACAGTCGTAGCATGCTGTAACGATGAGGGTACACTAAGTATTATCAGAGGCAAAAATCTGAAACCTGAGTACAAATATGGAATGTCTCCTGAGTCTGATATCTACATGAACGAAAAATCAGCCTACATAAACTGAGATTTGTTTTTGAAGTGGTTGAAGACCCACTTTACACTGCGTAAACCTGAAGGACTGTTTTATTATTGGTGGATGGTGACAGCTCTCATTACTGTGTCAAGATACTAGAATTTGCTTAACAGAACAATATTATAATGATCAGTTTTCCAACTCATACCACGCACTGGTTACAAGCTCTCGATAGGGCGGTTTTAAATCACTGAAATCTGCTTATACTGTTTCATCGAATAACTGGATTCCAACAAATCCTTCCAGAAAAATTGGTCATTTTCAATTTGGAGATTTATTAAATGAGGCATGGAGTAGGGCAGCTGTACCAGAAAATGCAATTTTCGCTTTTAAAGCCACTGGTGTACACCCGTTCAATCCAGAAACCATTCCATAATACGCCTTCTTATCTGAAACTGCCATACCACGTACATATATAGGACTGAATCCCCCCAACGAGACCACATCCGATTCTATAACTTTGAACGAAACTGTGGACAAAGAAGAGGCACCGCCACTTCAACAGCCTGTTATAGGTCCTGCTCAAGAAATGTCACCAAATCCAAGAACAATAACCGTAAGAGAAATGTCTCCTCAGCCTAGCACCTCCACTGCTTCACAAAATTTAACTCAATCAATGATTCTTTCAGAAAACTCTGATATAACCCCAGGAAAAATGTTGGATCAAGTTTCACCCCCACCAAAGATTCGGGCATTGGAAGGTATTCGAAGAAGGGCTCAGCATATTTCTACTGTGTTAACTGATGCCAATTATATTCAGCAAAAAAAGCAAAAGAAAATAAAAATTCTTGAGTCTGTTAAAAAAGTTAACAGCAACAAAGCCGAAGAAGAACAGAAAAAGAAAAATTTCTTCAACAAGCGAATTCGAAGCTGATGACCTCACTATGCTTGACTACGGGGAATCTGATAATTCAGAAAATGATTAGTGCGTGGGTTGTGTAGAAAAATATTCCGAGACCACCAGGAAAGATGACTGGATTAAATGTATACATTGCGAGCAATGGTTTCACGATGGATGCAGAAGTTCGTTAATTTTTGCGATCCCTGTGGAAGAGTAGCTACCAAAAAGAAAGTTTAACTTATTTTGCTCATTAATTTGTATCGGAGTACATAGGCCATCACTACCACCCTGTGTGGGGCATCTCACCTATACCGTGAGGGAGAGATGGCCAATTACAAAAAAAAATTCTTTATGTTATTTTCGCAGAATTAAATTTGTTTTTTGCATTTGTTTATAAATATTATAACTGAATAAAGTTTGTATTACCGTAAAACATGCTTATTTTCTGTTAATAATTATTTTCTTAAAATTTAGGTCATGTTAAAAAAAAGTGGGGCGTCTCTACCAATTGTACCCTATAGTTCTAAATTTCTTCATATCCACCCATTTCGTGATAAAATCATAAACGTTTTCGTACCTGGACTCTTCAGGCAATTATTGTGCTGTAGCAGTATAGCTGCTGCATTGAAAATTTCGTAAGGCACATTTTCAAATTCACTATAATAATAATAATAACGTTTATTCATACATTTAATAAATACAGTGATAAAATACAAATAAAATTGAATAAACATCTATACATCCACAAAAGTATTGTACATACTTGTATGTGGTGAATATAGGCAGGTGTGTCATACTTTAAAAAAACAAAAAATGCAGTTAAAAATAATATAAATCGATTTTTACAAGATTGTATTTCAAACATATATGAGTTTACTCTTCTCTGTTTTTGTGATTCAGCATTCTATCACTTTGTGTATTTTTGTTTTGTCTGTTTCTTTAACAAATGTTACAAATGGGTTTTGATGCGTTTAAAAGAAGTTTCATCGATAATTCTCTGTGGTAGTTTCTCGAATAATTTAGGTGCCAAGTAGGAGTAATCTTTTTGACCTATTTTTTCAAGATCTGTTGGTATACAGTATTGATTACTCGATCTTGTCGCGTATCTATGATTGTGAGTGGTAAGTTCGTATTTATTTTTATATTGATGGCATCTTATCTGAATAATGTATAATTGTCTAACATCTAATATTTGTGTTTCAGTATAGAGTAGTGAGCTTGAATATCTTTTAGGTTTGTTGAGAATCATTCGGAGAAATCGCCTTTGAGACACTTCGAGGGCATTTAGATAGTTCCTTGCTACTCCTCCCCAGCCAATAATGCTATAATTGAGGTGTGACTCAACCAAACTGTGGTACAGGATTGTTTTACATTGAAAGCTCAGAAATTGGCTAACTTGCTTAAATCGAAGATCAAATCGAAGCTTTTTAGTTAAATATTCCATATGATGGTTCCATCGTAAGTGATTGTCAATGTAAATACCCAAGTAATTAATTCTTTTTGCAAGCTTAATTGAAAAATCTTGTTGGATATTAAGATTGTATTTTAGCAGAGACGTTTAATGACTACTGAAGGGTGAGTATACAGTTTTGTCAAAGTTTATTGAGAGTAATCTGCTGTCGAACTAGTCTTTGAATTTTCCAAGATCATTTTCAATATTTATTTTGAGATTATACCAGTCATCATGTTTGTAATGAATCACAGTATCGTCCGCGAAGCTGATTATTTCACCGATTGTTTCCTGTTCAAATAGATTATTTATTTAAGTACTTAAGCACCGGCCCCAATACTGTTCCTTGAGGTACACCACATTTAATGTTGATCTCTTCACTCACATGATTTTTGAATTTAGTTTTTTGTGTTCTGCTTGTTAGATATTTTTTGAATAAATTAAAAGCTAAACCTCTTACACCTATATCTTCTAGTGTATCTAAAAGTATAGAGTGGTCGACAGTAACGAAGGCCTTTTTTAGATCCAAAAAACACTAATAGATGGAGTGCTTGAATCTAAGGATTCGTAGATAGTTTTTGTCCAGGAATGGATTGAATCATTGGTAGATTTTTTTTCTCTAAAGCCATACTGGAATGTCGACAGCAGATTATAATTTGATAGGTATGTCGTAAGTCTTGTTTTTTTAATTTTTTCAAAGACTTTGCTTATTGAGGATAGAAGTGAAATAGGCATATAATTTGAAATATTTTCTGTATCCCCATTTTTGAAAATTGGGGATATAAGAGATTCCTTTAGAATCGAAGGAAATGTGCCTGATTCGAAGGATTTATTTCTGATGTCCGTCAGAGGTTCACATATGAATTTTGCAATAATCTTTAGAGATTCAGCTTTCATTTCATCAAGACCGGGAGCCTTTTTGTTTTTGTTTTTTTTTTCGCCGCTGCTTTCCTTAGCTTATTGCGATAATTGCGAACAAGAACTACTTAGGTACGTACTTGCCGAAATAGGCCGGAAAATGCTACTTTCTCGAAGAAAAAACGTCCAGAAAGTGGGAGCTTACTGAACGGTTGCGAAAAAATATATAAATCTACTTCCAAATGCTCCCGCTAGTGATCGAAACTTAATTAAAAGATAGCGAATGAGTATAAACATCGAAAATTAGCTATAATTTTGTGTTAATGTCGTTACGTTCAAAATTGTTATTTTTATGGACATTTATAATAGATTGCCTTACAAAATGCTTAAAGTTGTTTAATTTGAATTTTTGGACCATAATTTCCTACGAAAGTGGCACAAACCATATACGTTTAGAAATCTTATATATTAAGATTGGTGTTGGGCTAAAACTATACTGGACGTTCTAGTTAAAATAACAAAATTACCCAATCCATAAAAAGCACGATGTCAATTTTTGGTCAAACCGGAATTTAGATAAAAGATCCCATTATTGAGAAAAAACTTTATACATCTGTATGAAACAAGTGAAAACCACATGTTTCTATTTCCAAAACTATTTGAGTAATAAGCGATCAAAACCCCGAAAAGTTAAGTGGGACATTCGGTATTACTAGAAATATTACCAGCATATGTGATGGTTTTGTAATTTTGTGTTTTTTTAGTTTGTTAAGGAAATATTAATTGTTATCCCACTTTTTTCGCTTTTATATTGAGTAATTTATTTTATGTATGCAATGGATAACCGTTGGATGTGGTTATTTGTTTAACTATGTTGATTTCTCTATCAAAATTATATTTTACTGTTTAAATGAAACTTTCTGTTTCTAGTTAATTCCACAATATATTCAAAAGATTTTAAAAATTCTAATTCAAAACAGGCGTCATAATTTCTATCCTTCAGAATTAGAATCAATTTAAGCTTGTTCGGGGGAAACTTATTACTTTTCAAAATACGGCCAATTGAGGTTGAAGAAATATTAGTGTTTTGATAAACTTACGTTATGTATACTTGAGGATTTTCTGCAACTTACAAACTATTTTCCTGATTAACCACAGTTTTTTCATGAGGGACATTAAATTTTTTTTCAACTGAACCAGTTCCGTTGATCTTCTTCAGTAATATTGCTACGGTTTAAGAAAGACGTTTTTGCCAGGATGTCTGGTTAAAAATACATATTAGCAGTTTCTCTTAAACCTTCATAATTTTCTCCGCAAATTAGAACCAACTCTATCTTTTCTTCACATGACCGTGTGGAATCCATTTTTAGTAAAAATGTGTAAATAGAATTAAGTAAACTTAACGTAAACGAAAAATTTCGTATCAAATGTCACAATGATGTTACACGTGTATTCGTTTATTATTTCAAAGCCCGCTTAGTTAATTTAAAATTTTGTATTGCGGGAGTGCTGCAGAATAGCAGAAAAAACTGGGCTTTAGGATGGTGAAATGTATGAAACTAGGAGTCGCTATGAAATGTATGCAGACATTTTAATGGTAGTAAATAATCTTGTAATAAGATTAGCGCATTGGGTTTTTTGTTAATATGGTTTCAAAAAGGAATAATTGCGTTTATTAAATAATAATAACTTAAAAATTATTATTAATGTAAGTAGTCCATGTTTCAAAACTTTAATGGAATATGTATATTATTAACGGCACCTTTAAATTGTGATATCAGAATGGAATTATTCGAAACCGCACAAACTGACAAGATACAAGCTACAGAAAAGTTTCATGCGCTCAACGAATATTTTCATTTTATTCTCTAGGAATGACATCAATAAATATTTCTGTCCTGTTTTACCCTTACACATTAAGTATTGCGTTACTCGAACTACTTCAACAATAAAATCGGTGCAATATCATATCAGAAGAGGGTCATGGTGAAAAATACGAATTTTCTTATCTTTTGTTTATTTTCGCTCCAAATTTCATACGTGACCCTAAAATATCATTCTGGTCACTTTTCCCAAATGACTTTTTTCGATATTTTGGAATCTAATTCCAATTTTCGCATTTTCACATCGAAATTTTTAATTTGTCGTCATGATAGTGGTCACGTGACTGATGTTAAAATGCAAACCCTTAGAAATTTTGAAATTAGACGCAATGAACACTCACGAGCATACAGATTAAAACAACCAGAGGAATTCCATTACGCAAAATATCTACTTGACACCTAACACTGAACTAGAAGTAATACGTATTTGGGACAAGAAACACGAACTAGAGGTCCTCGACAAATTAAAAGACACTTAAGAGTCGCACAATATGAAGTCGTCAATGAACAGATAAACCTAGGGAATTCTTCACTATTAAACTATGTTCTTAAGTCATAATTGTAAAGATCAGCAGATAAAATAGTTTTCCTTGGTTTCCTATATCATTGCACAGTTATACTGATCTTAAATGGAAAAAGATATCCAGGATATCCCCATAGGAGTCGTCCTACAAAGTAAATAACAGCTATTTCTCTATAGTTTCTGGGATCTTTCTTTGGTCCTTTTTTATGAATGGGTAATATATAGCAGATTCGCAAATCTTGCGGTACACTTTCTCCATTTGAGAATCTTTCGTAAAGCTTTGTCACCATTCTGATTAGCTTGTCAGAGCCATATTTTAGTAGCTCAGAATGGATGCCTTGTGGTCCTGGCCCTATTTTTCGTATTCTTTCTCTTTATCCTATAATAGAATATATTCGGACTTTCTGTTATGGAATTTTTATTTATTTCAGTAGGTCTACAAAATAGTTCCTCTGCTCGGTTTCGAAAATCGGTGTAACCTATTTGTGAGTTGTATTTTACCGCTTTCCATTTTTTACCTCCATTGTATATCTCAATTTCGTCATATTTTAGCACCCACAAATCATTCTTCTTCTGTAATATGATATTTTTGTTTCTTTGTCTGCTTGTGTCTGCTTCTGCTTCTTTCGTTTGTGCATTCTTGTTAGTGAGCCGTATAATTGTTTATTGTTATTAATTTGTTCCTATACGTCCTTGACCCACCAGTATGGCTTGTGTTAATATTCATATTCACCCAGTGCTTCCCCCACGGCTGATTTTATACAGTTTGTAATATGCTGATACTCTGTTTCATGTTATTCTATGTTCTTTACATATGATGTTTCTCCAAAATGTGATGGTATTATTTGTAGAGTGGGCTTCAAGAGAAGATATATGAAGTTTAACGTCCCAATACATTTATGTTAATACGCGCTATTAGTGGTGACGTCATAATCTTAGGTTATGTCAATTTTGTATGCAAACAAAAATAACTATCCATTTAAATACCATTGGTGTGATTTTTGATCAGAGATTATTCCCTTGTATTTTGAATATAACTGCTGATTTAGGCATTTAGATATACACTAAGACTTTTACAAAGAGATATATTCGATTTCAGCCAAAATAGGTATGTATGACAATATAATTTTAATAAAAGTGTTATCTAACCTGAACATGCTATTATAAACTTATGAAATACAATTGTTTTAATTCATCTTCTATCTGTATTATATAATTTTAGGTTTCTTCACATAAAGAATAATGGTACTGTCCTAGCCACCAGGCTATAAGCATTATAATGTCAGAGACAACTGTAAGTTTTATAGATTTCCAAAGTATCCAAAAGTAAGAAGCAAATGGATGAAGCTGACAAAGTACCTACATAATGATGAATATAACATTTTATTTTGTGTGCTTATACAATATTTGTGAAACAATAGAACCAGATCCCGGAGCTTTTGTGTAGTTGTCATTTTATGGACGAAGAAAAGAAAATTAGCCAACTATTTTTTTGTACATGATCAATCTTTGCAAACAAGGTAGAAGCAAACTTGTACGTGTTCATTGTATGTTTGATTTTGTACTGTATATATCGATCTCCCTATAACATATACATTATAATTCGTCATTACACATCTTTTGCTTTACATTTTTTATAAGTTGCTTTATATGATTTTATAAACGTTTGCTATTTTGAACTGAAATTCCACATTGTACCTTACTTTCCTCTTTCTATTAACTGTAAACCATTGTATTACAAGTAAATATTTCTCTGTGTAATAAAGAAATTTGAAAACGTTTTTGTTTATATTATTTGTTTTTAGATTGAATATGTCTAGACATGTAGTTGAAAAAAGAGCCTAGAGATCAAATAAAATTTGAAAGCAACCAACAGAAACTCTGAACGTCGTACAAATATGATTTGATTAAGGCAAAGCTGTGACATGATGTTCTGAGTTTTCAGACTAAAGGGCATATTTTCAATCATGTAAATTTCCAACGTTTCCTCAATTTAATTTTCTTAGCACAAAACAAATCAAAATACAAATACAAATTTGTAAAGGTAGAGTGTAAATTTTTCTTCCATTCTTGATGTAGAGCAATTCCCACAATAATGTCACTTGGTATCCATAATATTAAATAGCACATGTCCACTTATGCAATATGTAATGCACCTTGTATCTGGTGATAATAGTTATATTTTTCAATGATCACTAATATATTTTCATCAAAATGAATTATGTAATTCCTGTGTCTTGAGAGTGGTTTAAATTTTTCGTCATTCGGATACTTGAAAGGACACTTCACTTCAATTAAACATTTTTCACTAACATGCTCATATTATCATTAAAAAAGGTTTCAAGAGAATGTTGAAACATGTTTTAATGATACTAGAACAACCAACATAACCTCAAATATATCTTTTAAAATCCAAAATACGGCTTGCGGAATAACTTACATTATCAAAACTATTATTTTTTATATTGAGTAGGCAAGATTACTTACTTTTCAAAGATTTATTCCTTTCAAAAACACGTATGAAACGCTTAAATAATAAAAAATCTACACTCAAATGGAAATTCCTATGGCAACAAGTTTTGTTTGGATAAAGTTTCAAATTGTGACGTCACACTAATCTCGCGTATATTTTCCTCTTGTGAATCATCTAGTATAAACAGTTTATATGTCATCGAGTCTAACTTCGTAATGCATATTCAAAAACACAAATTACTGTCTAATATTGTCATATAAACTAATCCAATTTTAGAATCTACCAACCTATCTAGATATGTATGTGCTCAAACATCAACAGCAAAGTGCATTTATTTTTTGCACTTGTTTTTGTGAAATTGCAAAAACTATCATCTGTTACATTCAAAATAAAATTCTCGAGTCTCCTTATGTGTATTGAGAAATAAAAAAAATTACCTGTAAAATTTATATCAAAATATTATCTTCTCGAATGGAACTATGCTACGGTCCTATTTTTTCCGTATATTTTTATTAATCGCACCTGACAGATTGTCATAAACTGACAGGGTTGCAGTGATACCGCGTGGAACTTCAAACTAAGTTTGAATACAGAGGGTGCCTGACGACGGGCCAGCAATTTTTCGAGACGCGTTTCGGGAATTGCTTGGAGGTGCGTAAGTTTATGTTATCATTCGATTCTTCTTTCGTTTGCCTTTCTTGCGAATCATCGAATTTGAATTCAAATATCTTACAAACTGGATATAGCTACATTTTTATCCCAACACCTATACTTTTCATCAATAATTCACCCTTTTTGTGAAGAGGAAAGTTATATGTTTCATCATTGAAGTAAAATTATGTTTACTAAATTGATTGATTCGGTTACCCAATGTGTGGGTGAATTGTAAATGAATAATTTACTGAAATTTACTGTCTCGATCCTTATTTTGTGGAATCTATTCATATTACTGTTTTAAATGAAACTAACTGTTTCTAGGTAATTCCACAATATATTGATAAAATGTTAAAAATTCTAAGAAATTTGTCAATTGTTTCAATACTAAATATGTTCGTCAGAATGACAGAAGTTACATTTCAATTGATGCCTACTTGATGTTCAATAATTATTTTTGGCTAGACCAAGAAGTGACCTACTTTGTGATTGATTTAATATATATTAGTAGAAAAAAGAAGAAGATACGATATTACAAATATCAAATATCTTTCTCCCCATTTAAGATCAGTGTAACTGTGCAATGATATAAAAAAACGGGAAAACTATATCTGCGGATTTCTACAGTTATCACTTAAGAAGACTGTTTAAATGTGGAGAGCTCCCTAGATTTATCTGTTTATTGATGAGTTTCTTAAGTGTCTTCTAATTTCCAATTCTTCAAGGAAATCCAGTTCTTGTTTTTTATCACAAATATGTAGTACTTCTCGTTCTGTGTTAGGTGTCAATGAATGTTTGGTGTCAAGTAGTGGGATTTATCTGGTTGTTCCTAAGTGTTCACTGTATCGGATTTCTAAAGGTTTGACCCAAGCAGACAGCATTACATTCTGGACATTTAAGTTTATATATACCAGACTTCTTTAATAGGGATATTTTTGTTTTTACATTGAACAATTATGTACTCACATTACTTTCTGTCTTAAAAAAAATTGTTGCATTTGTTGCTAAAGATATTATCTTTGGAATATTATTAGAAATATTACGTGCATATGTGATGGTTTTATAATTTTTTTTTCTGTAGTTGGTTTAGGAAATATGAGTTCTAACGCCACTTCTTCCTCTTTCTTATTAATTAATTTATTTATCATATGTAATGGATACCCGTTGGATGTTGTTATTTGTTTAATTGTATTAATTTCTCTGTCAAAATTACATTTGTTCATAGGAACTGAAAATGCTCAATGTATCATTGTATATGCTGCTAATTTATGTGATATGGGATGATTGCAACTATATAGAATAGTCACATCATTGTGTATTGGTTTTCTGTAAATACACTGATGTCACTATTCCATATAGTTCCAATCATCCCTTGTCACATAAATTAGGAGCATATCCCAGATAACACAAGGCAATCCATGGAATATCCATTGGACTCCATTTATGGACACAACGGCTGTCCAACGGACGTCCGTCATTTGTACATAAGACATCGTATGGACGTCCTTTGGACTATACAAAAAATTCAAAAATGGACGTCCACTTCGACACCATAAAACATCCATATTTGAACATTTCATAGACTTCTTGTGGACTACTTTTGGAAAAAAATTTTTAATTACAAATGTATACTTTTTATATTATATTAGTATCGCTAAGTACAAAGCCAAAAATTAAAACAAGTTTTCAAAAAATAAAAGCATTTATTTCTCTTTATTTAAAAAGTTTTATTTGTGTTTCTATTTTTGTACGCATCCCTTTCTTAACGCCGCCGCAACCATTTTCTAACAGCTGTTTCTACAGTTTTAATATCCAAATTGGAAGCAGCTGTAGAAAAAAATCATTTTCTTCTAATGGTAAAAGATCTTGTGTAAAATTGGAATTCGATCAAATATATCATGCACAATGTTTGGTGTTTGATCAATGCAATTTAATATTTTTTTCCTTAAGTTAACATTTATACATTTCAAATTCCAAGTAATATCATTATAGTTGAAATTGTGTATTCCCCAATAATAATGAATCCTTTTAACCAGAAGTAAAACAGGCAGCTGACTTACCTATGAATAAAGCGCATATGTTAGTTTCATTAAATGCTCCTTTTGGTTTTGTTCCATCAAAAGTAAATTCCTTAGAAATTTTGTCAGATATTGTGAAGTTGAAGTATTTTTTGATAATGTTGTAGGCATCTTTATTACCTAATTTTCTCATCTGATGAACCTATAAAATTCATGTCACGTTATTTTGAAAATTAAGTAGGTACAGTACAACTGATACCTCATGATAGGGTGCTGTGGCCAGTGCTCCATAGAAAAGTTAGAGAAGGGAAGCCGTTGAACTCCTGCCATGAGTCAGTGAGACCTCTGCGCATTGTATACTTTCCTTTTACGAGATATCGGTCATAGTGTACTAACAGTTGAATGATCCTTACAAATATTCAGTACAATACAATTTAATGTGCAATATTACCAACATAAAAATTAATAATTCTAAGAAAACTTGGTTATTCTGGTAACAAGAATAGCACGTTCCAGAGAAGAAATACATTGTCGCTTGTTATGCTTACACAGCTTGTTTAAAATTATTTTGGTCCTTTAGATAGAGTTCTGCTTCCGCCAAAGTTGCCTAATTGTCAATAGGACAATTAAATTTTAGGTGGAAATTTCCAGCTATTTCCTCAGCAGTTGTAGATGCAACAGAAATTTGATTGCTTACATCTTCTATCAATTGATAAATACCGGTTTTATAGAACTTAGTTTTTTCGTTAGGCCATCGGACATCACTTCTAAAAGAAAACATTAACGTTACCTTAATATAAATTTAAGTGCCACATTTATTTATTCACAGACCTTGCCCGCTTTTAGTACAGTAACAAATAAAAAAACCTCAAAATAGAGAGTCAATCTAAATAATATATCATAATAGTAAAAAACGAACAGCAAATAGCATAAATATATTAACAGGTACAAAATCGAAACAAATAATAAGCCAACGGAATTTAAGTAACAGTAAGTTGAAACAATTTCACAAAACAACAAAAACTTGAAGATAGACAAATAATAATGATTAGTGTTTTAAATGAAACTCACGGTTTCTAGTTAATTCCACAATATAATAAAAGTTATTGAAAACTCTAAAAAATTGACAATTGTTTCGATAAATCAATATCATCGTCAGAATGACAGAAGTTACATTTTATTTGATGCCTACCTGATGTTTAGTAGTTATTTTTGGCTAGACCAAGAAGTGACCTAAGTTGTGATTGACTTAATATATGTTTATAGAAAGAAGAAGAAGATGTGATATTACAAATATTGAAGCTTAGATATTATTAGCTCTATGGTGATATCCTGGATATCATTTTTCCAATTAATATCAGTATAACTGTGCAATGATATAGAAAACCAGGAAAACTATATCTGCTGATCTTTACAATTATCACCATAGGGCTAGTAATATCTAAGCTTAAATATTTGTATTATCACAACTTCTTCTTTTTTCTATAAACATATATTATGTCAGTTAGGTCACTTCTTGGTCTAGCCAAAAATAACTACTAAACATCAGGTAGGCATCAAATAAAATGTAACTTCTGTCATTCTGACGATGATATTGATTTATCGAAACAATTGTGAAGTTTTTTAAAAATTTTCAATAATTTTTATTATATTGTGGAATTAACTAGAAACCGTGAAATTGACTGTCTCGACCCTTACTTCGTGGAATATGCTCATATTATTGTTTTTAAATGAAGCTCAAGGTCTCTAGTTAATTCCACAATATAATACAAGTTGTATTATATTGTGGAATTAACTAGAGACCTTGAGTTTCATTTAAAAACACTAATAGAAACCGTGAGTTTCATTTTAAACACTAATATGAGCAGATTCCAGGAAGTAAGGGTCGAGACAGTTCTTTTTATTAAATAATAAAGAATTTTTATGTTATATATCCTTACCGATCGTTTTTTTATCTCTGCACCATAGCAGTGTTTTTGAGTTTGTATAACATTATTTGCAGTGTTATCTAAAAACAAACAAAAAACATATTGATAAAATACGTTGTAAACCATTTTCAGACTATGTCGAATGATGTTGATCAATACGATCGATTAAAATGTCAAATAGTGTGTATATACGTGTTGCTCGACTAATGTGGACAAAAAGAAAATAAAAAAAGTGTCGATCGCCATAGTCTGAACACATCTTATGTTATTGCCATTGCCTGAGTACTAATACTGCGACGCTCAAAATAAAAAAAACATCTGAAAACTTACCAATATGGTTATTTTCATTTTGGTTAAGTTGATATAATATAAAAACTTTATTTTGCCAAATATGTTTATACAAAATATCTATGAAGTATTATGCAAAATAAAAATGATTACCAAATAGGTTCAGAGTGAAACTTGTCTATGGTTACATTTTCATTCTTACACACGCATACATGTGGAACAAATACGTAATTAGGAGGCAAGTACAACTTCATTAACAAAAAAGAGACAATAATAAAAATAACACAAATACCACTAAACTTTAGCATATGACATGGAACACATACTTCAGGAACAAGATTAGATCACAAGATCAGGATCAATTATTTTATGAAAGAAGCCTCTACCACATGCAAGTATCCATCTATTTATTTCTTTTTTTAATCTGATTCTATTTCTTATGCACCGAATATTTTCAGGAATTTTATTATATATGTGAGGTGCAAGGTAAGCGAAGCTTCTTTTTCCAATTTCTTTCTGAGGTCTAGGAATCGTCAAATTATCCGAATAAATTGCCCTTGTTTGGTAAGGATGTAATATGTTTTGAAAATAATGCTTGTTTTTAAACAAAGAAATTGTAATTGTTTTTGCATACAGCTGTCTAATATCCATAATTTGAAGGTCATTGTATAAACGTTCAGTAGAGTAAGTTCTTTTTTTAAAGTACATAATTTTAAGGATTGTTTTTTGAGCTACCTCTGCAGATTGCATTTTAATTTTCCTAATACCTCCCCAACCTATTATACCATACATTAATAGAGATTCAACCAATGCGTAGTACACTGATTTTAGTTTGTTCAACGATAGTATTTGGCGACACAAATAAAATTTATGGAATAAGGTTCTAAGTTTATTTTTCAAATTATTCACATGAACATCCCATTTTAAATAAGAATCCAAAAATATACCCAAGTACTTTACTGATGATACCAACTGTACACTTTTATTTTCAATTTCTATAGAACGGTTTGGTACTGCCTGCTTGTACGAGGTAAAAGATATGACTTTAGTTTTAGTTACATTAACAGTAAGTAAATTTGTCTTAAACCAACTTGTAATATTTTTTAGGTCCCCTTCTGCTATTTCTTTGACTTGACTCCAAGAATCGGCCGTATACAACAAGACAGTGTCATCGGCAAACGAAATGAATTCCCCCGTGGTAGTCATTTGTAGTAATGGGTTGATATAGATTAAAAACAAAATTGGACCAAGAACGGTACCCTGTGGAACTCCACACGTGGCCGTGTCTTCTGAGCTTATGACACCATTCAGCATAGCACGTTGTTTTCTGTTGTAAAGAAAATTTTTGAACAAATCCAGAACCACACCTGTAATTCCCAAGTGTTCAAGTTTTTGCAGCAAAATATCATGACTTTGTGCGTCAAAGGCCTTTGCTAGATCAATAAATACACCAAAACAGTTTTTTTTACTATCAACTGCGTCTTGAGTGCTCCTGTTTTCTCGAAATCCAAATTATGACTCAGATATTACATTAAATTTATCTAAATATGAGACCAACCGTCCCTTAATTAACTTCTCAAGAAGTTTTGCAAAAACTGAGGTTAGCGATATAGGTCTATAATTCGCCATTTCAGTCTTTTTTCCACTTTTATATACCGGTTTAATCACCGCATTTTTGAAGTGTTGAGGTATTGTACCCGTCTGAAAACACATATGGAATATACTCATTTTTTATATTGTCAGGACCTGGAGCTTTATTGTCTTTCAAAGATAAACACAATGCATATACTTCTGCAGGTGTTACTGGTGTTAAAAATAAAGATTGATCGACAGTGTACATTTGCTGACGTTCCCCAATTTGCATATAATTTTTACTCAGGTTTCTTCCAATATTGGCAAAATAAGAATTTATTGTGTTTGATATTTCATATACCTTTCACAAATTACACAATCCTTCAGTTGTCTGATTCTAACAGTAACATGGGAAAAAAAATAAAAACTTATTTGTTTTGGATGGTTATGATGTCATACAGTCAGAAGATAGGAATAATCAAAATGATGGCATTCTAATATATGTTAGGAATGATCTGACATTTTCTCATAAATCAATTAAAATAGGGTCAACAACCGCTGTAGTATTAGAGATAGAAATTGAAAAAAAAACAATAAATATTCTTGCAATATATAGAACTCCATCAATAAGTAAAATTGAGTTTTTATAAAACTTTGAGAGTCTATTAGACTCTAAATACTTTACTAGATATGATCAGGCGTTTATTTTAGGAGATGTTAATCTCGATATATTAAAGAAGTGTATCAAGCATATTTTTCTACTGTGTTCTTTCTAAAATAAAAATATTAAGAATATATTAACAAAGCTTGTGCACTACAACTACCTACGTACAAAATCAATAGTAAAACTTACCATTATGCATTGCAGTTTTTAAAGACATTTTTGGGGTAGAACTATCATCAGCACTTTCTGAGTCAGATGGATCAAAGATTTTACGTTAAATTCTTACGTTAAATATGCTCATATCAGTGTTTTTAAATGAAACTCAAGGTCTTTAGTTGATTCCACAATATAATACAAGTTATTGAAAATTCTGGAAAATTGACAATTTTTTAGAATTTTCAATAACTTGTATTATATTGTGGAATTAACTAGAGACCTTGAGTTTCATTTAAAAACACTAAAATGAACATGTAATGATGAGCCATCAGCCTCACCATCTCTTTCAGTGTCTGAAAAGGTGTTTGTTCGATTAGGTTCAGAATCTGTTTCATAAGCTGAAAGCAACACATTAGAAGTTCCTTCAACATCAACAATACTATTAAAGGAGCTTGTGGGTGAAATGTTGGTAACAATCTAGAGGCATAATCATTTCTGATGGCTCTGTACCGTTAAGGTTGGTGAATAAACGCCTAGCATGTTTATAATACTTGTCTTTGATTTCTGGCATTTTAATATTATAAAAACTACAACTAAATATAATGATTATATAACTTAGCTGTCTGAATTTGTGTTGTGAATCAGCGGAACTGGAAAGAAGTTTCCAGAAATACTCCAAAAAACTATTAAAATCGGCGGGTTATCTCTCACTATTTTTGCTCGGTATAACTTAAAAAAGTTAGGTTATTCTTCTTCTTCGTTAGAAGTTCAACTGATGGAATATGAGCTTCTTTTTCTTTCTAATACTTGTGGCCCTGTACTAGTTTTTTTGTCAGCGACAATTTCCATATAACTTTACACTGCACCCTACAAATTAGACGAAGGAGGAATAATATTTAATTTGATACAATAGGTAAATATTATAATAAATGAGTCGTCCATATATATGCATGCTGCTGCGCTGTAATATATATATATATATATATATATATATATATATATATATATATATATAACAAATTGTTTGCAACATACCCTACGAATACACATTATGGGAAAAATCTAAAATGTTTTTTACTTAATGTGACAATCGTTCTACTTACGTTCTAAGTTAAATTTGTGTTAATTTTTATCAAAAATGAGTCATGGACCTTTGACGAGTTTCCAATGGACATCCCAAATGGGATATCCAATGGACTAACGGAGACAGGATATCCACTGGATGTCCATCCAAGGTTCATGGACATCCAGGACAAAATTTGTACAAATACTGGATGTCCAATGGACATTTTGTGCTATCTGGGATAATTCAATGATACACAGAGCATTTTCAGTTCCTATGAACAAATGTAATTTTGATCGAGATATTAATACAATTAAACAAATACATCCAACAACATCCAACGGTTATCCATTACATATGATAAATAAATAATTAATAAAAAGAGGAAAAAGTGGTAGTACAACTAATATTTCCTAAATAAGCTAAAGAAAAAAAAATTATAAAACCATCACATATGCAGGTAATATTTCTAATAATACACTCAGAGACAAAATTATTGCATATTTTATTTCAGGTCTTTTTTCCTTTTAACACTTTTGTGATTTTGGTTGCTAAGTCTGTTACATTGGAGTGTTCTACGTAGTTATATTGCAATTTATTACGGATAATGTGCTGTTTAAACATAGCTTTTATAACTGAATAAGCGATAACCTTAAATAAGCGGAAAACTATAAATGTATCATAGTGTGCCTTGACGACTAAAACAGTGGCTTCTCTTTATTTGACGTTGTCAGAATGACATTTTCAGTGCATTGCTCCTTCAATCTGTAGCTTCAGTTAGTGAAATGCCACCTTTAAATGAGTTAGTTTCGGTTAATATTGTTTATTTAATCAATGAGGGATACAGACAGAAAGACGACGCGTATTAAAACGTTACCATGAGACTGGAGGATACAAAAGGCGGCCTGGTCAAGGACGTAAAAGATGTACAACGCCAAGGTATGAGCAATATTTAAGAACACAATCATTGAGAAATCGTAAACTTACTGCTGCGCATCTAAAAACTAAATTACAAAATGCAAGGAAAGTCAATGGTTCCACTACAACAATAATGAGGAGACTTAAGGAGGTCAATTTGAAGTCAAGGCGTCCTGCTAGAGTTTGTCGGCTTCTTTAACGCCATAAAATCGGACGGTTACAATTTGCAAGAGCACATGCTGACTGGAATGAATATCACTGGTGGAAAGTTCTTTTTACAGAAGAATCAAGAATAGCAATATGGAAGCCTGATGGACGTAGTCGAGTATACTGAAGGTCTGGAGAACGTTTCGCAGAATGTATTCTTGCACATAATCTTAGCTTAGGTGGTGGATCCATTATGCTACAGGCTGCGTTTCGTTGGGAAAGTCGCACGGAGCTCATTGAAGTGAAGGATGAATGCTGACTGGTACAAACACAACATTCTTGCAGAACATGTGATACCATTTGTCGGGTCTATTAGATATGATAACTTTGAGCAAATGCACGATAATGCCCGTGCCCACGCCACAAGTACAGTAAACCCGTACATTGAGGATGTCGTGACTGCGAAGCTAGAGTGGCCACCATACAGTCCTGACGCAAATCCCATAGAACATGTATGGGACATCCTGAAATGAAATATTCTAGCACGGAATCCAGCTCCTAACTCAATTGCAGAATTTAGGATTGCTGCACAGGAAGAATGGAATCGAATGCCACAAGAAACCATCAAAGATCTTTTGCGCAGTATGCTTAGGAGGACGCAGGCTATCGTTACAGCTAGAGGAGGAAATACTAAGTACTAAATTGTTATTATTTTGTCTTAAACTAATGCATCGTGTCCTTGTTGTTGTTCTTTCTTAATTAAACGTTATTATCCAAAACAGGCTGTTTCACTAATTTCTTCACGAATCTGTAGTAAAGTAATTAATTTTATTGTTAATAACGTAGAAAACTGTAATGTAACATATTTAGCAACCGAAATCACAATAGTGTTTAAGAGGAAAAAAGACCTGAAATAAAATATACAATAATTTTGACCGTCAGTGTACTTCAATCATAATATCTTTAGCAAAAAATATAACAATTGCTTTTAAAAGAGAAAGTAATGTAAGTACAAAATTGTTAAATGTAAAAACAAAAATATCCCCATTAAAGAAGTTTGTTATATATAAACTTCAATGTCCAGAATGTGATGCTGTCTATTTGGGTCAAATCCTTAGAAATTTTGAAATCCGATATAGTGAACACTTACAAGCATACACAGTAAACAACCATATAAATCCCACTACGCAAAACCTTTATTTGACACCAAACAATTATTGACACCTAACACAGAACTATAGTCTATATAGAAAGGACAAGGAGTAATAAATCATTCATTTAAGTAGATTTCATAGACGTACCAAAATATATTTTAAGAGGGTATACCGTAAGGTACATTTTGTATTGAACGAATGAGTTGCAGCTATACTAAAGAATATACGATTTAGGTCAGAGGTAACGGGATGTACTAATTTTAATAAAAAAAAGTGATAGAGGTAGAGGTCATTCGGAAGCAAAAAATGTAGTTCATTATAAAAAATTCTACAACTTCCTCAGGACTAAGATACATAATACCGAAATGTACTTTTAAGTATTCGCCAATTACAGAACCTTTCTGTCTGTACTCTTGTACCAAATGAAATTCCTGAATCTTACGAAACCAAGCTTGACAGAGATGCAATTTACAACCAAAAAGAATTTGATCTCTGACAAAACATTCATATATAGCGTTATGAATGCTTAGTTCAAAATCTACTACGACTTCTTTAGGTTGAAAATTTAAGCCTACTTCTTTACATTTTTGTCTTAAAATTAAAAACAAATTTGAATATGTTTGACTTGATTTGTCCGGCAGCAAACAAAAAACAAGAGGTACGTAATAGCCGTTTTTAAAACCATGAATGGTGAACATTTGGTAAAAAAAAGTTGAACAGTATTTAAAAGTCCCATCCATCAAAATACAATCCGAATTACATAAAAAATTAAGGTTGGAAAAACAGGAGAACACAATAATTTTAAATACCTGGTCTGCTGTTAATAGAAATTCCTCTTCTCGGTTCGTTCGTAATTGTAATTCACGAACACTATTAAATACTTCTTCCTAATTTTTAGGCAATAGTGTAAGTGCATCAACATCCTTCCCCTAATCCCCTAAATATGGGTCAAAACAATCAAGATTTCTTCAAAATATTTAATTCAAGAAATCTTTGAAACCTTTCAGAAATATACATAATTCTATGGGCCTCCGATTTTATCTATTATGAACCCTAATGACTCTAATAGGATTAAACTAAATGGTTGCGGCACAGTTCGAACATTTCAGTAATCCTCAAATTGATACAAGTCAGGTAAAATTTTATTTTGTGGCAGAGTTCGGATATGCCCGTTTATTCATATTTTTTATTTTTATTACTCCTATATGTAGTGTTTGGGGAATTTTTCTCAGAAATTTTAAATGGCAAGTGGCCTACTGTAATCGGCTTAATACGATTACACCTATTTACAGATTATTCGATTATTGAGAGGGATTTTCCAAACAACCCAGTTTTCTTAAAAACATTATCGGGAATATTATTTTAAAAGAAAGTAGGTACATTAAATCAGTACTTAGTATTAGTTCTTTGAGTAAAGTTGTATGGTTGTCATAATATTGTAAACAGTTGGAATATATTTAAAACATTTGTTGAATGTTAATTGTGCAAGTACCAAACAATGTCGATAAACCAAGGACCATCTAAACGACCAAAAACAGGTCCATTATCTTTAAATGAAAAAACTCTGATATTGAATTGTTATATATCATTGAAAAACAAGGATCCAAGTGCAAGTGTTGATGATATTGTGGAATTAACGGCTGCTATGTTGTGTGTTGCTAAATCAACAATTTATAGATTACTAAAAGAAAGCAAGAATGGAACTCTTCAACCCCCTAAAACTCCTTCAGGCCGTAAACCAATTGAGATCGATGAGTCATTAAAACAAAGACTAAGGCGTAAAGTCCATGGATTTTACTTACGAAAGGAAATTCCAACACTTGACAAAATTATGACATCAGTGCAAGAAGATACGGACTATCCAAAATTCTCCAGAATGACATTATAAAAACTTTTGAAAGATGTGGGTTTCAGATATACAAAACATAATAGAAAATCTCTCTTGATAGATAAACCGGAGATAGTTTTTTGGAGAGAGACTATTTAAGAAGCATTCGACATGCCAGAGAACAAAATTTGAAAATCTTCTACTTAGACGAAACATGGATAAATGCTGGATATACAGTTTCCAAATCTTGGCAAGATGAAAACATTAAAAGCGGAAGGCAGGCATTCGTGGAAGGTTTGTCGTTAGGTTTGCAGCCACCATCTGGAAAAGGAAAAAGACTTATCATTACCCATGTTGGAAGTTCTGAAGGTTTTGTTGATGGTGGATTATTAACTTTTATTTCAAAACGCTCGGGGGACTATCACGAAGATATGAATGGGGATGTCTTCGAGGAATGGTTTGTTCAAATGTTGGATCTGATTCCAAAAGGGGCTGTTATTGTTATGGACAACGCAAGTTACCATTCACGGTTACGAGAAGCATTGCCCACAAGTCGTTGGCGTAAAGCAGAGCTTTTGGAGTGGCTTATTTCGAAAAATATTAAGTTTCCAAAAGATCCACTAAGGAAAGAACTTCACAGAATTGCAAAAATGAACAAGAATAAATACAAAACCTACATTGTAGAAGAAATGGCTTCTTCTCGTGGTATATCAGTTCTTCGACTTCCCCCTTATCATTGTGAACTTAATCCCATAGAATTAATATGGGCTCAGGTAAAGGGGGAAGTTGGAAAAAAAATACTACTTTTAAAATAAACGATGTTGTGAAATTGTTTGAGAGTGCTGTAAGTCATGTGAGTAAGGAAAATTGGACAAACTGTATCGAGCATGTTATCAAAGTAGAGGCAAATATGTGGAAAATGGACAATATTTGTGATGATTTAATCGACCCTATTATTATTAATGTCAACAACGATTCTTCCTCTTCCGAGTCGGATATAGAATAAAATGTAAGTAATAAATGTATTCCAATAATTATTTCTTTTCATTTTTTATTATATTATAATTTAAAACGTATTTTTTTCCCAAAATACACACCACTGCATTGCGTTATTGCTTATCTGCTAATCCTTTAACAATGAATAAACCCTAAACTTTGCTACAACTGAAACAAATACGGGGTCGATCTACCTGGTTTTTAGATTTACGGAAGAAATGTAATTTAAAGTAAGAGATTTATCAAAAATTTCATGGTGCTCCCTGTAAAGGTTTTGCATACTTAATTAGGGTTTATTACTCCTCGTACTTTTTGTACATACTATAGAAGTATTACATATTTGTGATAAGAAACAAGAACTGGATTTCCTTGAAGAATTAGACGTTAGAAGACACTTGAAAAACCCACAATATGAAGTCGTCAATGAACAGATGAATCAACGGAGTTTTCCATTTTTAAACTCTCTTCTTAAGTGATAATTGTAAAGATCAGCAGATATAGTTTTCTTGGTTTTCTATATTCTTGCACAGTTATACTGATCTCAAATGGGGAAAAAGATATCCAGGATATCCCTATAGGGCTAATAATATCTAAGATTTGATATTTGTAATATCATATCTTCTTCTTTTTCTACCAATATATATTAAGTCAATCACAAGGTCACTTCTTGGTTTAGCCAAAAATAATTATTAAGCATCAAGTAGGCATCAATTCAAATGTAACTTCTGTCATTCTGACGATGATATTTAGAATCGAAACTATTGTCAAAGTTCTTAGAATTATTAACATTTTACCAATATATTGTGAAATTATCGAGAAACAGTAAGCTGCTCAAATTTTTCAAATTTGTTTTATGAAAGTAATTGAATAATGTGAAAGTTAAAGCGAACATTTTCAAGTGAATGAGGCATCTACTACTGTATCTAAAAAATTGTTTTTCATTATCATTCTTTGCAAAAGTTTTTTCTTTTTCGCCCACGTCTATATTTTTCTTAATTCAGAAAATTGATTTAGTTTTATCTCTCAATGTTATAACTATATAAAGATGCAATTACGAATACAATTAGTATATTAGTCATCGTCCTTACGTTGTTTTCTTAGATTTTCTAATAAATAATTATTTACTGTCATTATCACACGAAATTGTTATAATCACAAGTAGCTTTCCTGATGCGATTTGGTACAAACAAAATAAATAAACCCTGAAATTTTACTGTAATTACATAAAATATATAATTGTTCAGTGTATTTGTCAGTATTGAACACCACGGTCGGACTGGCGAAATTTGGCCCCATCGGCACCATCTGTAATTGACCCCCATCCTACTCTCTTTGGCCAACTCGATTATTCCCATAAAGGTGATTGATCACATTTAAGACAAAAATATTTAGAATTTATATATTAAAAAGTTATGTTAAAATAGTAGATAGTCCAAAATCATGTGAATTTCAAGTACTTTGCGTCAGTTTCAAATAATCTAAAAAAAATATGCGTTTAAAACATAATATAAATACTGTGTAGGTAATAAATAAAAAATAAAAGTTAATTTTTACATCAAAATTTTTTTTAAATAAACAACAAAACGAAAGATTCTAAGATATTCAAACCAAAATAAATAAAAATAAAAGTAAAAAATCACAAATTAACATTAAAAAAGACTGACTTCCATAAAAGACAACAAATATGGAAATTAATATGACATAGTCAAAAATAGGAGTGCAAATGAGTCAGTACTATATGAATAAGTCTCCAATGCCAATTCGTAGCTAGCAGTGTGATAAAACTTCCTCTGTTAGCCATTTGGAGTAATTTCGTTCCATGCTGCTATCATTTTTTCTATTTCTTCTTTTGTGTGAGCAGCAGATGATTTTCTTTTTTCGGGAATATGTTGAAGTTCTTGACGTTCACAATTTCGCGCTTCTTGCGCAGTCTTAAATTCAGTATCAGTTAACGGATCAGTGTTTCTATTATAGTCCTCCATAATTGATGCGATTTGTTTCACCTCGGTTGATGCAGTTAACTCATAATAACATTCAAGGCAGAACCCTGAAACGGTTTCCATATTGTATTTTTGCTTTTTTTGTTGTTGATTGATGTTGTTTGTTCGACAGCTAATTGTATTGAATCAGCCGAGTTATGACCATATCTCGTTCTCATGTTGGTTTCTGTAAATGACTAATTGTAAAATGTCTTCAAATTTATACCAATATTCACTCACCTTGTACGTTAGAGAAAATCTCAAAAGGGAAATATGAGTGATACTTCACAATGGCGATGGTGCTGAATTTGAAATGTTTATATTGAGACAAATAGCTGCGTTACCTTTACAACCAAGTCAATGGCTAAACTTCTTACGCGTTCATTCAAACGAAGATTCAATTAAACAACGTGAAAAAGTGGTCGCTGTAATTTGCTACTAATAAATTATTAGTGTAATTTTGATGCTATTGGTCGATTTGAATTTTTTTCTCATCACGACTGGCTGACATGATCGTTGAAAAAATACTTAATCACTAAAATTTTCAATTTTATTCCACTTAATAATAGGTGAAAATGAACCGATTTGTGAGAGTTAGAGTTTAAATACGGTGGTTACATATGGCAGCGAAACCTGGACCCTTAATCAACGGGAAATAAATATGCTTCTTGTCTTTGAAAGGGAGGTTCTTAGAATGATATTTGGACCGCAACAAGATGAGGCAATAGGACACAGGAGAAGACGCCACAATGCTGAGTTGTCAGCGCTGTATGATAGTGAGAACATAGTCAGACACATAAAGGCTAATTGAATAAGATGGGCAGGGCATGTATTGAGATCAGAGGACCACAGATTGTTAAAAACAGTATTCCTTGAGAGGCCAGCTGGTAGAAGATCAATAGGCCGACCCAGGAAAAGTTGGAAAGATGCCGTCGTAGCAGATGTTTCTAGAGTGGGAGTCCAACAGTGGAAAATGGAAGCACAAGATCGAGGAAGATGGAGGGCGATAATGGATGTGGCCAAGACTCACCCAGAAATGTAGGGCCAGGAAAAGAAAAGTTTAAATAATTGTTCTAAGCGGGTTGAATATATATATAAATTCTTGCGTCTTCTCGCTATGAATGAAAATATGTATACCAAGATCATATCTGACCAATATTATATGGTCTGATCATAAATAGTCAAACTGTTTTGTTGAGAGATCCACGATCTATTACTGAGCGGACTTAGCTATGCTGATTTGTATATCAGCTGTTTTTGTCCATTTTATGTAGGGGAGGTTTGAATTCAGTTTGTAGCTTTCCAAGTTCAGAAACGGATGTGACCAGGATAATAAGAGAATCGAGTATAAGTATGAGTGAACCTATAAATAGGATGCTTAATCTGCAATTTTGATTTCGAAAAACAAAAGCATCAGTAAACGCAATGTACCTATTGTATTCTACCTCCATAGTAAAATGTATGTTGAGATTCTGGCTGTTGGTATATGAATGAAGAGTTTGTTAGCCGAGTAGCCAAGTGATACAGGTTTCGTAAACATACCTAAGCCATTCTTTGGTGTTTAAATGAAAAGATTCGGAACATTGTTCGAAAGATACTAGAAAATCTGCTTAAATAGCCTAGTACATCTGAGGTTGACATTACGGAAGTAGTTATTCGAGTGGATAATTATAATTGTTGATATTTTGATATTCTAATCTATAACATTATTTTTATATGGATTTGAAGGTCATATTCATATTTTGATTGTTTTGATAACGCAATTAGAACAGGTTTATATTATTAAAAACGAAAACTATTTTGCTCAATACTTGCGAGTAAATATTTAATTCAAATATTTTCTTTATCGGCAACATCCAGTTCATTTTATTGTAAATAATAGAATATACAAGTTCACAATTCTATTCGTCTGTTCGAATACCATAATTTAAAAAAAGAATAAATCATATAATTTTGAAATACTTGATTTTATACAGTTTCATTGACTTTTAACGAAAGTCTATTACTCAAACGAACCCATATTATTCCGTTTCGACAATGTGTCAAATCCTTTTTGAATCTTTTACACATTAAGCACTGAAAGACGCGGCTTAGAATGACCAAAGACCATGTGTCTTAAGATGCCGACCACAGTGTCCAAGTTCAGTATGTAAACTGCCGTATTCTCGGTTAGAAAGGACCGAAGGGTTGACTCATTTCCTGACCAACTCTTGATTAATGATTCGTAATAACTACGCTAGAGAATGTTTCGTATTAGTTTTCGGATTGTGTTTTTGACGGATATTATTTTTATACAGATGTGTCTGGGTTGTGTTGAGGCTTTTGGTCTTTGTCAATCATATTCGTCTGAAATGCTTATTAACGATCTAAGGATCGGATGGTATATTTAACTATTTATCATCAGAACAAAGAATCAAAGAAAAAGCAGTAGCAAGGTTACTATAATATTTTTTAATACCTCATAATGGATTTTTCAGAATGAAATTTGTATATGTCATATTTTTTCAATACGCTTAGCTTTAATGGAAAATATTGAACCAAATGAATAACAGTTCATAAACATTAGACTTATTTATTCATTTGATTTTTTTTATTATTCAGATAATCAGAATTATTTCAAATGAAGTCAACAAAAAATATATATCATCATCTTGCACCACATCAGTTTCAATTAACTATACGTCGAATATACACATATAAGAATGCATAGATATTTTAGAAATTAACAAAGATTGTAAAAATTTCAAAATTATCTATAATAACATATGAAGCATTAATAAAATCCTAGACGAATTTAAAATTCTCTTAGAAAACTTACATATCGGATTCGATTGTATTGTCTTATCAGAAACATGTGCAATAGGAAATTCGGACCTATATAATTTAGAAGGTTACAACAAGTTATATAACGAGGGGGATTTCAATCAAAACGACGGAGTTGTTGTATACATAAAATCAGAGTATAATTATACATACTCAATCATACCTTTGAATGAAAGCAACATGTTGCAAATTAAAACCATTCTCAATGACAAGAACAACTTTCTTATCAATGCTATATATATAGATCCCCAAAAAGAAATCTCGATCACTTCGTTATTAGTCTTCAACATTACATTGAGAGTTCAGCATTCCAACCAGAAAGTTATAACATTTTCATTGGTGATTTGAATGTCGACCTACTAGAGGATAATGAATATAATACAGACTATAACAACACACTTAACGAATTCGGTTACATTTCCACGATTAATAATCCAACAAGAATACAGGGTGGAAGTAGTTCATGCATTGACCACATATTTTTAAAATCCAAATTCAACGTACTCGAAAAATACTGCCCCTAGTATTGCAAACAATACTACAGATAGTACTGGAAAATACCAAATGCCCCAAGGAACGAGAAATAGTGAAATACATAGATGAAACAAAACTTAAAAATACAATCAGACAAAAATCTTGGGATTTCTTATACTTGAATCCAGATCCTAACAATGCTACAAATACTTTCATTGCATCACTTCAAAAATATATAGACGACTGTACATATACAAAAAAATGTAAAAGGAAAAACACGAAGATCGCCCCTTGGATGACAAATGCTTTACTTACTTCAACTACCACAATAAATAAAATGACTCAACTTTTGAGAAGAAACCCAAATGACAACGAACTAAAACTACAAGACAAAAAATATAGAAACAAATTGTCGACTCTAATTGAAAAATTCAAATACTATAAAAACAAAATCGAACTCAAAAAATCAAACATGGAATGTGGTTCAAAAAGTAAGTAACATCAAAAAATCGAAGATCTCTATTGATAATATTGAAAATGAACTAGGAGAGTTATTAACAAATCCTAAGGACATCGCAAACGAATTCAATACCTCATTCAATGGCACTAGGAAAAGACTTGCTCAAAATATAAACCCAGAAGTACAAAATCAATAGACCCTCCTTTCCAAATTCAAACACACATGAAGTAAGCAGCATTATTCAAGAGTTGAAAAACCACAAAGCCGTGGGATCAGACGAAATCAAAACGGAAACGCTCAAAGTTATCGCGTCATTAATAACTGAACCATTAACTTACATCTTCAACAAATGCATACAAACTGGTATCTGGCCTAGAACATTCAAACATTCAGTTATCATTCCAATATATAAAAAAGGTAACAAAAAACTGACAGAAAATTATAGACCCATTTCATTAAACACCCACATCAAAAATATTTGAGAAACTTCTAAAAAACAGACAAAATTTTATAAATAAATAAAACATACTTTCCGAAAGACAATATGGTTTTCGAGAAAAAACGTCCACTCAAGATGCTATTCTGACCCTTACTGAAAAAATATATAACTCGTTAAACAACAACAAACCCTGTCTATGTGTTTTCATTGATTTATCGAAAGCATTTGATACTGTTGGCCACGAGTTGCTCTTTCAGTCGCTGGAGACATCGGTATCAGAAATACTTGCTTAGATTGATTTAAAAGTTATGTTACGAATAGGTATCAGACAGTCCGAATAAACGGTGTCGATAGTAAATCGTTAGTCGTACAATGTGGAGTGCCTCAAGGTACGGTCCTCGGACCCTTACTTTTCAACATCTACATTAATAGATTGTTTTCTGTGAAAATCAGAGGTAACATTATCGGTTTCGCAGACGATACCGAGATTTTCTACGAGGCGGATACCCGGACAGAACTAAAAGAAATAGTAGAAACAGATTTTATTATCATTGAAAAATGGCTTGCAAGTAGGTTGCTAGCTATAAACTTTCAAGAAACCAAATTCCTACATTTCAGTTGTAATAAAACAAATATTCTTCACTTTACTCAGCTCAACATCCTCGATGGTAAAAACAATCTTACAATTACAGCCGAAAGTAACATAAAGTACTTTTTATAATTCACGTATAAAAGAGACTTCATTATAACATTGTTTACAGTCTCACAATGAAGCTCTTCGAACACTGTTATAGTAATTTTTAGTGTACAGTTGGTTATTGTATTTAGTTATATTTTTATTTGACATTTGACTTTAACTTTGACACAAATTATAAATAGAATGGCTAGCGTTGTTCTAGCTAGCAAATTATTATATTGAAGGTAAATTCGAATGATTTATATAATAAACATATTAATGAATAAAGTACGCTAACGTTTATTTATCAATGGTTTGTCAATTGTTTATTTTTATATTGTATAGGATCAATAAATAGATATACAAAACTCTCGATTTTTGGGATAAATTACCAGATATCTATGTGAAGATGTATTACAGAAATAATTCTGTCCATGATATAATATAAATAGATCGCAAGAGCATATACGAAACAAATAAACATCCTATTTTTGCTTAATTGAAAGTTTGTTTACAATTTACACAATTATTCGGTTATAATATGTCAAAAGTCAGAAAAATAAAACCATCTGTGATCTGACCAATTAGGAATCTACAGAATTGTCAACTTAAATTCAATCCACTCCACCTAGATTAAAATAGGGATGATATGAAATTCTATTTCATTTAAATAATTAAATAAATGCGAATTATAAAAAATATTGTGTAAAACTTGTGCCACAATGACTTTCTGTAGTACTCGTGATTTGCACAACTCACCGCTTCGCGGTTCGTTATGCAAACTTTACTCGTACTACAAAACGAGTCATTGTGACACTTGTTTTACAAATAACTATAGGAGTCATAATAGACTGGCACATGAATTGGGACATACACATCAACTACGTAGCCAAAAAACTACAATGTATCCTTTATAAATTAAGATACATGAAAAAAATTCTTCCTGTTCATCATTTGCTCACACTATATCATGCACTCGTTGAAAGTCACTTTCGATACGGTTTATTAGCATGTGGAGGTGCACTAAAATCCCACATCCGACCCCTTGAAGTTCTACAACGACGATTCCTGAAAATTATTCTAAGTAAAAACTCAAGATATCCAAGTGATCTACTATTTCAAGAATCAGAGGTACTCGACTTTGAACAACTCTATTACTACAATGTCAACATGAAGTACTATATAACAAAACACTCGTCAAACTTACCAAAACATACCTATAACACTAGACAAAGAAATAACTAAGTAATATCACAAATAACAAAATCACTGCTGAGAACTAGTTTTTCTTACAACGCTCCAAAAATGTTCAATACTTTACCTGAAACAATTCGTGCTATACCCAACTCATTTCAATTCAAAAAATAGCTGAAAATGTTCATGAAGAGATCTAAAGTTCGAGTCTTTTGAGAATGATTATTTTAACCAATCAATATTGACCAAGAAACTTCCTCGTTATATTTCGTATACATTTTTTACCTCTATCCCATATCCGTGTATGTGTTAAATATGAATACGCCTCAAGAAATATTGTTATTTTATTACATTTTTACATTTTATACATATTGTATTATTCACACTTTTACCCATATCAAAATTGTTGTTTTAACCGAGTAACATTCCAATTTATCTGTAGTATTATATGTCCTATGTGTGTTAAATATGAATACGCCTCAAGTATAATTGTTATTTTATTACATTTTGACATTTTATATATATTTCATCTTTCACACCCATCTCGTATAATTTTTTCAGTGTCTGTCTTTGACCAAATATCAGGAGTCACTTTTTCTAAAGACTTTTTCCATACACCTATTGCTTGTTCTGTTGAAGAACCATCAGTTCCCACATGATCTCTATAATTTTTTCAACATACAGTGGTAAGGGGGAAGTCGAAGAACTTTGTGACCATATTTTTCAGATAATATGTCAACTCCATATACTGTTGGTAGTTTAATCCTACAAAAATGCATATATTTAAACAAAATAAGGTATCTAAGTATTACCATGAAATATTGAAAAATGTTTATATCAACTTACCGTTGTACTAAATTCAATAATTGGGTTCTGAGGCGAGTATTTTCAAAAGAAATATCATTTTGTATCAACCAGTTCTGTATATCAGCCTTCTGGTAGCTGTTGTTGGTACTTTATTGATCACTGTACTGTGATAACTTGCATTATGCATTACAATTGTGGCAGGTTCTTCCAAGTTCACTAGAAGCTAGTATTCAAACCAATGCAAAACATTTTCTCTGTTCGTTTCACCGTGGTAATCACCATCTTGTTTTTTGGAAGAAAAAACCAGGCCTGCTCCAGAAGAGGAACCAGCATGCAATACTATATACCTACAATAAGGAAATAACAAATTACTACTAGGTTTCCTAGATAGACTGCATAGCTCAAAACAACTATTGATAATAATTATATAGATTTAAATAAAATTGTGTGACTAGTAAATATTTGAAAAGGCCTTAAAATGGCAGGATTGTTAGTAAATCATAAATTAATTACTAAATTTTATCATGCAATTACCTTGGACCACCAATTTTGGTTTTCTTCACGCTTCTATGATTAGAATCTTGCCAAGAACATGCAACAGTACCGTCTTTAAATATCCAGGTCTCATCCAAAAACACAAATTGATATGAACCTTCCCTTTTTATCTGGACATATTCATGTAGAGAATGTACACGTTTTAATGCAATATGTGGCAACTCCATTAAACCACGACGAGGATCATCATTTTGGTATTTGAATCCAATATTTTTCACTATCTTCCATAGTGATGTTAAACAACCATTAAATAGTTCACGCTCCTGGAGTTTGTTTCTTAAAGTTTTCAAGGTTATGTGTTCCTCTGAAAAAATATTGTGTTAGTTAATTGTGAATAAAATAAAACAGTAAATTCAATATACTCACTGTTTCCATACATTTCATATATAACATTTCGGAAAGCATTTTGATCAAAGTTATCAATTTCAACAGTAGGTTTTATGCGTTGTCTCTTTTTAGGTGGGCTTTTAGGCTGTTCACCTTTATTATGCTTGGCGGCAACACGGTTAACAGTGGTAACGCTAAGTTGTTAAGCTTCTGCAACTCTCTACAATATAATTACTTCAATTTATGAAAGAATAATATATTATCAAGTTTAATTAACCTAACCTAACATTAAAAACATTTAATCATTTACATTTAAATATGTAACAATAATATTAATAATGATGAACAGGAATAGCGAATACTACTACTTACGTCTCTTACAGCAGTAAGCGGGAGAAGCGGGCCCCCATTTCGGCATTCTCGTTCAAAATAGCTCAACAAAGATCATCTCTTGACATTTTCTGTTTAGCTGCTTCAGCATTTTATTAACCACATATTGCAGACTTGCCTAAATAATTAGTTATGAAAATAACTGCTTTTTTAATCTTAGAGAAGCAATGAATTTAAAAGCACCAAAAAAACTTGTAAATATTAGACGATGATCGAATGTCAATAAACGTCAAAACAAACTGGGGAATTTTACCAGTTGATTTGACAACGTCCTGAAGTTTTGCCAACCCGTTAGCTGTAAATTGCCCTGGCTGTTGAGGATAAATTGTATTCACGGTTGGTAAATTAATATTTATTCTGATAAACAGGAAAGTAACTAGAAATGACATCATCGTCTTTTTATCGCGAATAGCCTATATATATATATATATATATATATATATATATATATATATATATATATTTTAATTTGACATTTGACTTTAACCTTGAAACTATTTATAAAATGGTAAATTTGAATGAATTATATAGTGTCTTAGTTGCTGTCATTACAGTATTCGTCTTCCATAAGAAGTTTACACAATCTTGCGAAGGATCGGAGCACAATTTTTGAGCCCATCCTCACGTCTGCAACTCCATCGGGACGGAGGTATAGTTTGTTAATTCTTCCTAATAGCCATTTGAATGGTGGAGTGTGTTCATCCATTAACAATACTATGGAATCGACGGTTAATGAACCTTGGTTGGACTTCCATTTAGTACATGATTGCATTTCCGAAATATATCCTTTGGACCATCGAACCCAAAATAATTGCTGTAGTCGTTGGACACGGTAATTGCGTCATATTTATATCGGGTAGTGAAGTAAGTGCGCGTCCAATGAAGAAATCTGGGGGATAAGAGCTTGGCAATCCATGGCATCGGGAGAAAGTGGGGTAATAGGCCGTGAATTTAAAATGCTCTCAGTTTTAGTAAAACCGTGAAGAATTCTTTGAATGTACATCTGATATCACCGAAAATCTTCTTCAAATTTGATTTTGTATATTTAATACCGGCTCCCCAAATTCCGTCCATATGGGGTGAGAAGGTGGGAACGAATCTCCAATTTACCCCAAAGGTGTTTAGAAATTCTTGCAATTTATTCTGATTCAAGGAAATGAATTTTGATTGGTTTTCCGCGTCTTGCTATACTTGAATATATTTCTCATGATGGGTATACTTACTGAAGGGTTCACACGAAAGCAACGTATGCATCTGCGAACAATTTACCAAGCTAGTGTTCTCCCATTTATTGGCGGAATCCTATTTCTTATTGAGTAGGGCAAGTGATGAGGACCAGCGTGCTCTTGCATAAAAAGAATTTTAGTGAGATGGAAGTAGAGCTGGATTTTTTTTTCTCAAATGAGTAAATTGATTGTTGAATGCTCCCACCAACACTAAGAATATTTGGAAAAACGAGAAATGGATTACACCATAATAGTTCACTATCATTTGGTCGAGGTTTATTTTTAAACAAGATAATGATTCCCTATCCGCATCATGCTGGAAAAGTCAGTTGCCCTTCTTAGCACGGTTGTAATTAGAGATTAAAAATGTCTGTTTTGTATTGCGATTTGCAGTTTGAACTGAACCTCCAGCATCAAACCACTACTCTTTGTAACTGACCAATCGGTTTAAATCTTGCAATTGTCGACAAAAATATCCCACTTTGTGTCTCGGTCTGAGGGTGAGGATTTAGCGCAGGAGGATTTTAATGTGCACAGTTCGTGTAGGGTTATTTTTCCAACGATAATACATGGTCCCAAGAGCCCCTAGGACAGCCATGTCAAACATGCAGCCCGCGGGCCGCATGCGGCCCACTGAGCATTTTCCTGCGGCCCCGAATCAATTTTGAAAACAGCCATGTAATGCGGCTCGCGAGCCTGTTAAAAACCGAAAATAAAGTACTGTGATGATGAACTAAGATGCGCGCTCAACCTAAAAGCCTGGCTTGTTCCGGAAAGTTCTATCGCGCGAGAACACAGATGACGCTACCTGAACATTCTGGAAAGAACTGTCGAGAAATCACAATCCGTATATAAGCCAATACCGCTCGATTGAGTTCAGTTGTTCAGTCAGTTATGAGTCAGTTGCGATATAATTGCGAGTTTAGTTGCGTACTTATTCTTACAACACGTAACAGTACTTATTGTTATTTATTTCGGATAAAGTTTTTAACATGTCTGTTTCAAAACCAAGTGGAAGTAAGAGGAAACTTGGAGATGAGCATCGTATCTTTCAAGAAAAGTGGGAATTAGAGTTTTTTTGCTGTGAAGTGAAAGACAAAATTATTTGCTTGATTTGTAACAGTACAGTCGGTGTCCCAAAATTATATAATATAAAACGTCACTATGATAGTCATAAAACTATGTTTGACAAGTATACAGGCATGATTAGAAACGAAAAGTTAAAAGAGTTAAAATCACGGTTAAAAGATCAACAGCTTATGTTTACACGTCCAAAGCAAGAAAATGAATCTGCCGTTCAAGCGAGCTACGTACTGTCGGAGTTGATCGCAAAACACTCAAAACCATTTGTTGAAGGTGAATTTATAAAAGAGTGCCTTGTAAAGGCCGCGGAAATTGTAAGTCCCGGGAGCGTGAAGGCTTTTCAAAATATATCCTTGTCCCGGAATACTGTCGCTGAAAGAGTTACCGAGTTGGCTGCCAATATAAGCGAACAGATAAAAACAAAATCAGACTCTTTCATTGCATTTTTTATTGCCTGTGACGAAAGTAGAGATGTGTGTGGTGTGGCGCAGCTCGCTGTTTTTCTTCGTGCTGTTGATAGAGATATCAACATTTATGAAGAATTACTGGAATTAGTACCATTGCATGATACAACAACTGGGGAGGATATTTTCAATGCTGTTTATGGACTTCTGCAAAAGTACAATTTAGATTTGTCAAAACTGTATTCCGTTGCAACAGACGGAGCTCCTTCAATGACTGGAGTAAATCATGGCTTCATTAAAATATTACAAACAAATATCAGAGAAACGGGCAGTGACAAACCAGATTTTCATCATGTTCATTGCATAATCCACCAAGAAGTTTTATGCTGAAAAGTGATCCAGTTGGAAAGCGTTTTAAAGTCAGTGAAAAAAATGATAAACTTCATAAGGTCACGTGGCTTGAATCAGCGACAGTTTTCTGCGTTTTTACGTGATTTAGAAAGTGAGTACACTGGTTTACCTTATTATGCAGAAGTGCGATGGCTTTCGTGATCTATGGTTCTCGATCGGTTTTGGAAACTCAAACAAGAAATACGCCTTTTCATGGAAGTGAAAGAACAAGATGTCAGCTTATTATCCGACGTACCTTTTTTACAAGATCTTTCATTTATGGTAGACATCACAAAACACTTGTCGGACTTAAATACGAAATTGCAAGGAGCACGTCAAGTTATAACAGATATGCATGATCATGTTAAAGCTTTCAAGTATAAGATGATGCTGTGGAAAAACCAGTTAGCGGTGGATAATCTGTCACATTTTCCGACTTGCAAGGCGTATCAGGAAAGTACAAGTGGCCCAATATCATACAAAATGTATACAGAGGAAATGGGAAGCCTTCTGTTAGAATTTGAAAAGCGTTTTCAGAATTTTAAGTCCCAAGAAAACAATGTTTCTTTATTTACTGGTCTTTTCACTATCGATATTGATAAAGTTCCCCCTCACTTGCAGATGGAAGTGAATGTGATTCAGTGTCAAACCCATTTAAAAGAAAAATTTGATAGTGATGGTACATTCGAATTTTATAAGTACTTGCCTTTTCAATACCAAGAAATGAGAAAACTTGCCTGTAAAATCCTGTCAATGTTTGGAAGTACCTATAAGTGTGAACAATTATTTTCTTTGATGAAAGGAAACAAATCTCCCGCAAGATCGCGATTGACGGACGCACACTTGGACGCAGTTTTAAAAGTTATTTCCGCCGATAAATTACGCCACAAATAGACAACTTAATTAAAGACAAAAGATGTCAAATATCTGGCAAAAGAAGTTAATGTTTGTAAGTTTTTGTAATGTCCTTTTTATTGGAAATTTAATAAATATACTTCTAACATAATAGTACTTTTTTTCGTTAAGATTTTCAGTAGTTTGTCTTCTTTAAGATTAGGTTTTGCGGCCCACCTAGTCTATGGTCTTCATGCTTTTGGCCAACCAGTGACTTTGAGTTTGACATGGCTGCCCCAGGGGACAAAAATCTAAAACATTTCGCTCAAAAAAAGCCGTCTAGTGATTGATTTGAAGGAGGGTGAAATGTAACTTCTGTCATTCTGACATTTAGGTAATATCGAAACAATTGTCAATTTTTTAGAATTCTTAACATTTTTTCAATATATTGTGGAGTTAGCTAGTTTCATTTAAAACACTATTTTCTAGAAACACTTAGTTTCATTTAAAGCAGTAATATGACTAGATTACACAAAGTAAGGGTCGAGACAGTACAGTGATATAATATTTTGGTCTTGGAGAAAACCTTCACAATGATCCTTTTCCGAAACATCATCTCAAAAATACTCATTCAAATAATTGATGAGGGAAAATAGAAGTGAAGTTTATTGTCAACAACGTGTCTATTCGTTCCCTGAATTGAAAAATAACTCACCAGGAATTTCTCATAAGGTTAATGTTGGCATTCTAACACTATCCGACCAGTTAGTAACTCATCATAATATTCATTTTATAACAAATCTGATAAAGTGGAGTTCCTGAAGACATTTTTCTCCAAAAAAGAGGAAAACTTACTACTTCAATAATAAATTATATTAATTAAGCTAAAAACAACCATTTGTTGTAATAACATAACAAAGCAGTTTCTCCGCTAACACTTTTTTCAAATATTTCAATACCTAAAATCAATGTTTTTGTAGAATTATAGAGACAATTAGCTTTCATTTTACTCGACCTTAAGTTGAATATTGAAAGTGAAAACAATAATGATGAAGATCATTATGTACACACTATCACTTTTATAATGAGTTTCTTCACCTATATCTCAGCTATTGAGACAGTTTCACAAAACTTCAGTCAATTTAAAGTCAATTTAAAACTAGTTAATTTTGTCAACAACTAGCTGATACCAATTTACGCCTCGAGCATCTACACCTTCATTGTTTCATAAAAAAGTGTTAAAAGTAGTTTGACAAATTACTCAAGATCATTAAGGTTCGTACATCTAAAAATATTTTTGATGCACTTACGTATTACTCAATGTTAATGTTTTTTAGAAACATAAATGAGTTTTATATAGTAGATCATTCAAAGTAAATCAACACAGTATTACGTTAATGGTTTCGGACCAGGATACATAATTCGTTTAAAAGGGTTTCTAAATTAGCAGTTGATGATAGTAACTCTAACATTAGTAACATTAGTGGTATTCAGTCATTCTTCGTCAAGCTTACAGATGTGTTGTGTTATTCTCATGTAGTTTTTAGTGTATTTTGTGTATCGTGTATTTAATTAAGTTGGTTCAACAATTGTATGATACTTTTTGGTGAGTTGATATCTTTATCAAATAATATTAAAGTATCAAAACCATGGTCTTCGAACATTTTTTGTATTCACATTAATTGATAATTGAAAGCTATGGTTGTTTTACATTCTTGTATACATATATGTTGATTGAAAAACTTCTAGAACATTAACATAATCGCGTGGATATGAAAACTAATTGGTCCATCTCATACAGAGATGATAATAAATTATAATCCGTTGAATAGAACATAGGGACTTTAGGAAGTAATATTTTCACATACACGATAATTACTCAAAAGTGTCAAGAAGAATATTTTTAGACAGACATAGTTAAATAATATTTTCAAAGAATTTACATTTTATATATTTTCAAATATTCACGTATTTAACAGAGTTAATATTTAACAATTCCTTTCTTCCGTGGTACCGTCTCTGTTCGGAGATTGAATAGTTTTAGCCAAATTGCTCAAGAATTTTAACCACAAAACACATCTCCTGCAGCATACCTTAGCTTTAACCCTTATTATATTCCAAATTTCTGCTTTTCATCTCGTATGGAAATTTTTTCCTCTCTTCAGGCCTGTAGCCAGATTTTAATTCCAGGGTTGGCAAATGAAATTTTAGGGGGAGGGGGCAAATCTATTCTGCTTTATGCAATCATTTAAATTCACAAGGTCATAAAATGTTTTTATCAAGAAAAAAATCAACAGAAAGAAACGAATTAAAAACATTGAAATAAGAAACATTTGTTAGGTAAAAATAAAAACATACGTAGTTTGATACATAAGAGCGCATTAAAAATAAACGAAAATAAAGTACGAACCCAACAAAATATGTTATAATAAAATGGTTGAAACAAGTGAAATTTGTTACTTAAACTTCAACAAAACTCATACAAATTAAAAAGAGTGCATTTCAAATGACCTGTTCATCTTTGCTCCAGAAGACGACCAATATTTTTCCCTCATAAATGTTATCTATCTTTGGATGTTGGAAAAATTCATAAAAGGTAATATTGCCACTTGGTGTAGACTGTGGTTAAAAAATTTCACATAAGGTACCTTTTTCTGTAGAGGTAATTTAATTCTTGCCGCAACGCCTCCTTCCTTTCCGCTCATCACACTTGCCCCATCGTTGGCTTAGCATGTTATTTTGATATATTCCATTTGTATCGAGAATATCTAATGTTTTCTCGGCAAATGTAGCAGTATTTAACTTGCTAATGGTTGTTATAGTTAACCAGGATTCTTTTATTTCTCCATATTTAACGTATCTTATACATATTGTGCAACGCAACCTTAAACATAAACTTAAGATACCGTTTTGTGAAAGCATACGTGCACTGAGTTCTCCTGTATGGAGCAGAAACATGGACATTAAAAGTGGATACCATGAACAGACTCGAGGCTTTTGAAATGTGGATCTTCCGTAGACTACTAAAAATATCATGGAGTCAACATATACGTAACGATGAAGTGCTTAGAAGTATGGGAAGGGAAAGCGAGATACAAGAATAAAACGAAGAAAGCCGCTTATATGGGCCACATATACCGTAACAATAAGTATGATATACTGAATTTGATAATAGAAGGAAATTTTGAAGAAAAACGCGGTCCAAGTCGCAGACAACATTCGTGGTTAAAAAACATACGCGACTAGACTGGTATGACCACATCATCTTTAATTCATACCACTCAGAACCGAAATAAGTATACCGAAATTGTCGCCAACCTTCATTAAATGGAGAAGATACATATTGATATATTCTCTCTTTGGTTTTTTCCTTTAGTCACATCTTCGTGCAATCTAATAGTTTTTTATACTAAAAGGGATGTAAGTGACATTTACTAGTCGAGGATGATTTTATACTCGAGCGATAGTGAAGTATATAAGATTTTTTCTCCTCCCTGCATAATTTATTCTTGGATTTTTATTGATTTAATTGGATACTTTTCGCATAAAATTATTAAGGCGTATCTGACCGGTTTCTATAGCGTTTTAAGCATTTTTGTTTGATCAACAACGCCAAACTAATAACTTATTATCAAAAATTAGGAGAAATTGATATTATTGATTTGTATAACAGCCAAATGGATATATATCGTTTGTCTATCGCTGCTGCCAGAAAAATCGAAGATCAATACTTCAAGAAATGGCGCCAAACAAATACTGCTACTGCAGTTTCTGAAACGGTGCTTTTGTGCGTACTTTCACGAAAAGTGTGCTGTATTAAAGTCTCCATCAAGCTCGTGGTGTGAATATTCTATGTAGAAGTCCACCCTTTTCATAGTATCCTCAACTTCGAGCATTTTTAAAAAGAAGAAATGACGGGTTGATCTGAACAGAAATAATTAAACTCTCAATACACGAACTTTATTCGACATAATTCAAGATAATTAATAACAACGTAGAAAATTATTATGTCAAATAAAGAAACATTCGCAACAAATATTAAAACTAAGTTTGGTTTCACAAGGAACCGTTAAAAACGCTAAACTGTAAATAATCAGCTTATAAAATATACTACATTGTCCCTTCCCCCCTCAGTATTAATGACGAAATCTTGTAAATGACTTGGAGTACGTCGTTCTCTATTATATTTTCTCAGCTCAATTACTGGGGCTTCAGTGCTAGTCGTTTCAAAATTTGTAGGTTGTTGAGGTATTACAGAAGAGTCGGAGGTATTCAGAGACTGTATTATATCATTGGTAGTAGATTCTGAGTAATTGGTGCCATCTTGTGTTTGAGAATCTGCTTCAGTTTGATCGCTATTCGTAACTGTTGGCACTTGTTTTCCTTCGCCACAAGGAGCTAAGTGTTTCGGAGATACTGTCAGTTCTCGGCCATTCTGAATACGGACAAGGGTATGATTAGAGTCTGCTTCTAATAGATCTACTTCGTCGACGAGTGGTTAGTATTTAGATGACCCCACTTGACGACGCATAAGTACCTTTCCGGGAGACAACAACCACGATGGGATCTATTCGCCATTCGGTGACCTCCGGGGATGTTGAAACATGCGTTCATGTGGGGTTTCATTAGTGGCAGTACAAAGAAGGGACCGGACACAATGAAGGGCATCTTGAAGGACAATTTCCCATTGAGGGGTTTTTAGCATACGGGACTTGAGTGGCAACATAATAGTCTTCCAGATTGTACCATTATATCTTCCAGCTTGGCCATTTCCTTGAGGGTTATAAGGTGCAGTGTGACTGGTCGCCACGTTAAACTTATCTAAGTATCTTTTAACTTCATCAGATATAAAAGAGGAGCCTCTATCAGAAGATGGTATTCCGAATGCAGTAAAAAGATTATGTAAATTCTGTATTACCGTCGCTGCTGACATATCAGAACATGGGAAGGTAAAAGGAAATCGTGAATATTCGTCAATGATCACTAATAAATATAGATTCTGTGATGTGGAAGGTGCCTTGAAATCAAACGGTGCGGTCGCTTTTATCAATTTTCCTGATAACTTGACCTCTTATTTCATCTATTGAAAATGTCATATTTTCACTTCTAACATAATGAATTAAACGAGTAACTCCAGGATGACAGAGAGTAGTGTGTAATTGTTGTTTGTCCGTTAGTTTCTAGATTACAGTGAACTCTAGTGAATGCGTCTGCCACAGAATTAAATTTGCCAGGTCTATATATTATGTCATACTTATATTCGGATAATTCTAATCTCCATCGCAGAATTTTCACGTTTTTGATTTTGCTACTTCGTTTTGAATTGAACATAAACGAAACTGATTGTTGATCAGTAATCAACTTAAATTGTCTATTCAGTAAGAAATGTCACCATTTCCGTAGTGATTCAATTATTGCGTAAGCTTCCTTCTCGATGGCAGAGTTATTTCTTTCCGACGGAGACAAAGTTCAGGAGAAAAATGCCACTGGGCGTCCTTGTTGCGAAAGAGCCGCAGCTATTGCGTTTTCGGATGCATCAGTTTCTACTACAAATTCCAATGATTTGTCGATGCATTTGACAGCCGAATCTGCAATCGATGTTTTAAGATCTTCAAATGCCTCTTTAGCTTTGTCGTTTAATGGAAACGTCATGCGGTGAGCTAACGGTGCAATCCGTTCTGAAAATCGGGGCACCCATTTCGAATGATGCGCACACATCACAAGTACTCGTTTCATGGCATTAAGATTAGTAGGGAGAGGATAATGCAGAAGAGCTTCTAGTCGAGACGGATCAGGTCGAATAGTGTTGTTTTTAATAACATATCCCAGTAGTTTGATGGGCGGTATAGAGAATTTGCTTTTTTTAGTATTTAAGGTTAGTTTATGTTGCTTTGCAACCTGAAGAAAATGTTCTAAATTTCCATCGTGATCTGCTTGATCGATTCCACAAATGGTTACGTCATCAGGATAGGAATAAATGCCATGTAACTTTTCAGTTTCGATTATCTTGTCGATAGCTCTTTGAAATGCAGAAACGCCATTCATAACATCAATTGGGATCCGCAGGAATTGATAAAGTTTGTTATTCGCTTCAAACGCTGTATACATTTTGTCACTGTTCTGTATGGGAATTTGAAGGTAGGCTGATTGTAAGTCGATAGTACTAAACACCGTATATTGAGCTACTTTATTCACTAAATCCTCGATCCTTGGTTGAGGACATGAATCTAATAAAGTGAATTTATTTATTGATTGTAAATAGTCAATGCACATTCTCTTCCTTTCATTCTCTCCGGATACGACAACCACTTGCGCCCGCCAAGGTGAATTACTCCGGTGTATAATACCTTCATATATCATTCGTTGGATTTCATTTTCGATAAAGTTTCGATCTTGATTTGAAAATCTATGGGATTTCATCGCTATAGGTTTCATATCAGGCGATAAGTGCCTAAACAGTGATGAAACGGGTACTTCAGCAGCCGCTAGGTTACAAATAGTAAGAGTCGGTCTAAATCCTCCAAAATTCACATATAGAGCTTCATGTAGCTTCAAAATATCATGACCAATGATGACGTCGGCACACGCTTTTGGTAATATTGACATTTTAATATTCCTGTAGATATTCCCAAACGTCTTTAGGTCAGCTTCACAGCTATTGCATATTTGGCATATCAAAGAACTAGACGCCATCAAAATGTTTCCATATTCAGGGATTAAATCTATTTTCAAAGCTTCGACAAACGATTCATTTAAAAAACCTAGAGAAGAGCTACTGTCGACCAAAGCTGTTGCAGGTTGAGAATTAATAGTTACATCAATTAAAGTCTTATCTAAGCAAGTAGGCCCTGTAGCGGCTAAGTAATAATTCTTCTTCCAAGTATTTGTCAACATTTCTTCTTCAACAGGTAAACTGCTAGCAGTTACTCTTTTTTAGACGAGCGACAGACTTTAAAATATCAGCTTTCATCTTTCCTTTTTCACTTTACTAATTTTGTTCCTTCTTTCTTTCAAAGATTCTGAATTATACCTTTCCATATGTCACAATATTATTATTAATTATTTATAATTGTAATTTCCATAAACATGTTATTACCACAACATAATGACAATTTTCAAATCAAACCTTTCCCACGTTGGTCCTTTCCTACTTTGTCCATTTAGGTAAAACTTGTAGAACTATATTGTTTTTGCTAATTTCCACAAAAATTTTGTACCCTGAAGATGGCATTTAAAGGCTCAACCTAGTTGCTGAACTTTATAAATAAAATTTGAGACAAATCGACTTTGCGTTTCCATTAATTTTATTGTCAGTCATATTTGAGAAACGGATGAGATTTTTCTTTTGGTATTTTTCTTCCCTTGAACATTTAGTAGCGTATTACCCCTGGTTTTTTGTTATGTGCATACTTATATCTATTTTCATTTCTATACGCTTGTCTTGAAATAATTCCTTATTGTAATCTTCACAGTTTGAGTTGCAGAGATATCTAGAATATCTTATATCCCGCTAGTTAATTTTTTCTTTCTTCCAATTCTTGTTATTCTTTCAATTTTTCATTTTTTTTTGTGAAATTAAAAGGAATCTTATTTTCTTTCTAACACATCGATTTCTTTACATCTTGTCTTCATGAAGCTTCTATCTTTTGTTCTATCGATCTTTTTGTGAATTTCATTTGTTCAATATTTTCAAACTTTCTCCTGTCTTCTAAGAGGTCAAATCTCTAGGTTGACGCGTTCTATAAGTGACTTCACTTTCTAATTTTCGGATGTATTTATTATTTAACGTTATAATAATCTTTTTCTGATAATTTGAAATGCAATATGAGATTTGGGAAAACGAAAATGGGTACCCATTTCAGGTAATAAATATTTATATAACATTTATCACTACAAAACACTGTAAAACTTATATCCAACTATTGGCGTTCATCTTGAAATTTGTTATTAAAATAAGTAGGTACTATGCTCCACTATACATTTATATATTCTCGAAATAATTACTTGTACCTTTATCAAATTGCTCATGGGAAACGAAAACCCGTTATTTTAGTCTCTGCCTACAAGAACCATGGGAATCATGGTTTTACTTTGAAAGTTATGTATTATATTACCGCAGTTGTTTTTATTATAATAGTGGATACTTTAGAGAAAACTACAATATAATTTGATAATACGGTGAGATAGACACAAAGTATAGATTACAGATGATAATGTTTTGAGTTAAACAAACGTTTTTACAGTTGTGTAAGAAAATAAACGGTTTTGAATATTAAAACTATCTTTTCTGCATCTGTAAGATGCCCTGAACAATATGATATCATAAAATTGGTCACTTGTATACACTTCGGGGGATTTATCGTGCTAACAAACCAAAATTTCCCCAAAAGTAACTAAAAAGTCGTACTTCTAATACCATAGTACTCGCTGTACTGGCTTTGGTGAGCTTAAAATTAATAGAATTCATCTGTGAGATGTCCTGAAGAATATTCAATCATAAAATTGGTGACTTGTTGCACTCTGGAGGATGTATCGTCCCAACAAACATGTAACGAAAAGTGGCCGACGACGACATACACACAGGATTTTTTTCTAAATACCATTTTTTCGTGTTGTTCTTGATGGAAAACGTGAAAATAACTCAACATCTTTTTCAAAATACCAACTTTTTTGGGGTAAACCCTATATTCGATAGGTTGGGCGGAAAAGTAATAAATAATACAAGAATTCACTTAAATAAGTTCAATAAGTAAGTAAAATAATACAAAATTTGCCATTGAATAATAATCGCAGTAATGGAGATAAATTTGAACATAATCCCTTTTGTTTAATCAGTAACAGCTGATGAAACACATTGAGTAGGTACTATCCTAGAAAAGAAAACATATATATTTATCAACAAATTGATTTAATATTACTTTTCCGTCCAACTCTGTCCAATATGCAAGAAACGTGTTGGTTTACTCAAAAAAAAAAGTTGGAATTTTGATGAATAAATTTGTCATCGTCGACTTCGACGTCGTCGTTGTCGTCGGCCACTTTTCGTAACATGTCTTGTTAGCAGGATACAGCCTCCGGGCTGCAACAAGTCACAAATTTTATGACTGAATATTGTTCAAGGCATCTCACAGATGGACCTTATTGATTTTTAGCGTACCAGAGTTTGAACAACGGATGCTTTTGTCATTTTTTTGGGTAAATTTCGGTTTGTCAGCACAATACAGCCACCGGAGTGTATACAAGTGACCAAGTTTATGATTGGATCTTATTTAGAGCGTCTAGTAGATGAATTCTATAGATTTTCAGCTCACTAGAGCCGGTACAACGGGTGCTATAGTACTTGAAGTACCACATTTTTAGTCATTATTGCAGAAATTTCAGGTTGTTAGCACGATATAGGCTAGGGATTGTAGACGATTGACCAATTTTATTATTAAAAATCATTCAGGGTGTCACAGATCAACTTCATTGATTCTCAGCTCACCAGAGCCAGTGCAACGTGTCCAATAAATCCAGATTTACTACATTTTTTGGTAATTTTTGGAGAAATTTCGGTTCGTTAGCACGATACAGCTTCCGGTGTATACAAATGACCAATTTTATAGTCGGATATTATTCATGGCCTGTTACATATGCGAAAAAGTTAATTTTGATCTTTAAAACGGTTTATTTATTTAGCGGAACATTCTGATGGTGATAGCAATATCGAAACAATTGTCAATTTTTTAGGGTTTTTACCATTTTTTCAATATATTTTGGAATTATTTAAAAACAGTTAGTTTAATTTAAAAAAGTAATATGAATAGATTCCAAAGAGTAAGGTGATGAACAGTAAATTTCTTTAGAATATCATTGACATTTTTAATTACCATAATCTACAACTTTTTACCTAGCACATATAGAAATGATTCATCAGGAATTGATTCAATAGTTTATTTTAAATCATATATAAAATCATTTGTATTACATGTTGAAAGGTGTATTATTCACTCCCTGTCTGAGGGAAATATTTTAAATGCATAGATTCAATTATATAACCAAAACAAAGAAGAAGAAAAATGAGGCAAAAGTGAGGAGCAGGAATGAAATATTTAATTGTACAATAGGACGGAATAAATTTATAAACAAATTAATTAAGAAAATGTTACATTTAAAACGTGGATTTGTACGATAGCGCTCGTGCGCAACCTATGTAGGTCATAAGGGAATTGTGCAGTGGTTCCAGCATGTTTATAAGATGCCTTTTGTTGATTTTAATTTGTATTGTTTTTATTTATCATTATTTATTGTAACAATTCCTTTGTAAGTACATACTTTACTATTTACCGTTTTGTTTTTGGATAAACAATATTATATAGGGTGATTCATAACTATTGGGACATAGGCTAAGGGTAGATTGTTTGGACCAAAATATGGCGATAGGACCAAATATACCTCAATAAAATATTGCCGTGGAAAAATATGAAGGGCGTTAAAGTTGAAATTTTTTTTTCATTTTTTGCTAATAATGTCTCTGTATATTCATCGATTATTATCAAAATCGGCACAGAGGCATAATTTTATACAGGCAATATTATTTTATGTATTATTCGACATGTTGCTACAGGGGGAGCCTCGTGAAGAATTTCTGATGATGAAATTGACTGGTAACTTTTTTGACGAAACTTTTCAGTGATTTTTATTAAAAAATATGACATAAACATAATATCTACGTAATATTGGTACTCTTGTTCAAACACGATATTCTCATTCGTTTTTGAGAAAAACGCAATTGAACAGTTCAGAGTATCGGAAGGGGATTTCATGTAACGGACAATAAAAAAACTTGTATCTTAAGGCTTTTATTTCGACGATAAAGCATAATTAAAAACAATGTAACATAAAAAAAGCAAACTCAAATTAAATGTTCTACGTGGCCTCCTCCGACTTCTATGCCTTTTCTAATTCTTTTAATAAAGGACTTTCGAACTTCAAAGAACATATTATTCTGCCCCCTTATAAAGTTAGCCACATTTTGTATTTTCCTCCAGAGTTCGTCTCTCGAGTTAATTTCATTGGCATAAACTAGGGACTTCATATGTCCCCAAACATAAAAATCAAACGGGTTATACTCAGGACTTCTTGGTGCCTTCAAAATCACTTCCTCTGCCAATCCATCGTTGAGGAAATATGTCATTTAGATGATTTCTAACAACTAAAGGGAAATGAGTTGGAGCTCCATCCTGCATAAACCACATTTTATTTGTAACAGCTAGTGACAGATTATCCAAAATATAGCTAAAAGTATTTTGCATAAAAAATAAATAAGAATCTCCATTTAAATTTAAACTCATGCTGAAAATGTCTTTTTTTCAGAGCATGCGAATTTTTTTGTTCCCAATAATGGCTGTTTCTCCAATTAAATACCCCTCGTCTGGTAAAAGTCGCTTCATCGGTGAACATAATATTCTTAATAAAATTTGGGTCACCATTATGCTTGTTGATAATACGTTGGCAGAACTGTAACCGTCGTGGGAGGTCTCTTGGAAGCAAATTTTGATTTTGAACAGGAGTGAAGTGATACGGGTGGAACTTTTCTTTTTTTAGAATTCTAATAATAGACGACTGATTTACTCCTGTTGCTGATGACGTGAACTTACTGTAGGATTTTCATCTATTCGAACCAAAATTTCATCTTCTTGATTAGGTGAAATTTGTTTTGGACGACCACCTTGATTTTTATTGTGAAATGACCCGGTTTCACCCAAACGATGAAATATATTTGAAAAAGTTTTGTGATTTGGTTGCCTTCTGCCTGGATATAACAATTCATACATTCTGGCTGCAGAGCGCCCGCAAAAATGTTCTTGTGCGTATACACAAATCATATCCCGCATTTCTTGATTCGTAAAATGATTGTGACGAGGCATTTAAAAAACGCAACAATGGGCTATAAACTCGCAGAAAAAAATATTCACTGACAAGAAATGTCATTTACCAGCAACAATTATCTGACAGTCCATAGCACACTTTTCATAAATGAAATAATATTTGAAATCCTCTTCCGGTACTCTGAACTGTTCAATTGCGTTTTTCTCAAAAACGAATGAGAATATTGTGTTTGAACAAGAGTACCAATATTACGTAGAAATGATGTTTATGTCATATTTTTTAATAAAAATGGATAAAAAGTTTCGTCAAAAAAAGTTACCAGTCAATTTCATCATCAGAAATCCTTCACGAGGCTCCCCCTGTAACAAAATGTCAAATAATACATAAAATCATATTGCCTGTATAAAAGTTTGGCTCTGTGCCGATTTTGATAACAATCGATAAATATACAGTGAAATTATTAGCAAAAAACGAAAAAAAATTCAACTTTAACGCCCTTTATCCTTTTCCACCGCAATATTTTATTGAGGTATATTTGGTCCTATCGCCATATTTTGGTCCAAACAATCTACCCTTAGCGTATGTCCCAATAGTTATGAATCACCCTGTATATTATCAAATGACACTCATTCAACGACCCACATATATCTTCGCTGCAATTGCTGGCTGATTACTACACGGAAGGAACGATAAAATATATATAAAATAGCCTTTCTCTTTGCATGAAGTCTAAGCTATCAGATAAGAATTTTTCTTTTGGAAGGATTTTAACTAAAAATCTCTTCCTAAAAAAACCATTCATAATTGATTTAATTTTGGTTTTTAGTCTGATTAAAAGCATTTTCCAAATATATTCCTGAATCTAACTGTATATAACATGAAACTTTTTTGAGAATATGAGTACTTATTTCAAAAAGTGTTAGTCAACATTAAAACTGAGAATGTTCATATCTGATAAAGTATATTGGTTTGTTATATGTGGAGAGTAAATCTCGCCCGTAGTATCTGTTGAATTTACGAGTAGCTCTTGTTTCGTTTATAACATTAAAAAACTTTATACTAATGAATTTATCATCAACTGAGACTAGTTCAACGACCAACATATCGACGGGTTACTGCCAAAACAAGGTAACTCCACTTTACTCAATTCGGAGTTAAGTACACATTGGATTAAAAGATGTTCGAAAAACATACTGACAAAACCTGACAACTCAGATAAACTGTTAAGGTAGGCAAAACAAGTGGTCCAAAAAACCGAACTCCATTTTTACAAGTTTTAGTCTGCTAAAACGAGATAAGTACAGTTGGATCTCAAAATAGAAAATTGTTTTTTCGTTTGAAACCTTCTAGTTCTACCAAAACAAGGCATAAATCAGTAAGCTTGTTTTTGCTGTAAGAAAAAATTTTATAAGTATATTTTTATCATGCCAAACTAAGACATCTGCCAGATATCTGGTTTTCGCTGTACCGTTTTCGGCAAAATACACAATCTTCATCACATTCAGTAAAATAATTGGCACTTAGTCTATTTTGGCAATATAAAATTCGGAAATACACACGTGATTCTGTATCAGCTGTTCCGATTTGTCTAAAGTTTTTGTATAAACATAACCTAAAAATTTGAGTTGTGGCGTGCACTTATTGAGTGAAAAATTTGGGATTTTTCAGTAGTTATATTAATTTAAAAATGTCTTCTCGTAGTTCTCGTATGTTAAAAATGGTGTTTGAACCTAATAATAGTAAGTGTATTATGATTAAATGAGATGTTTACATTTAACATTGTTCTGTATTTTGTGTGTTAGAAGACAAAATGCCGGTAAATAACTCACATAATAAGCATTATCCAATCTAGAGCCCGAACAAGACCGTGTACGTAATGAATTGGCAGCAATTTTAGACGATTCCCATTGATCGATAAAAGACAAAGGTTATGTGCCAGGATCAGACAATTCTTCAGAAGAAGGTATATTTTTTTATTATCTAATTTTGACGTTTTTTTTTCAAAATAATATTATGAAGTAAGTTCTTACTCGTTACCCTTATTTTTGTTTCAGATATTGTAAAGAAAAATGGTCATTTACATAGTACTTTGGCGAAAGATCTGGCATGTAGAACACGCTGGAAAAAATGTGATCAGAGTACATGGAAGAAAAATATTAAAAAAAGCCAAAAATTAGAGACTATGGCTATTAAACCCATTGATTGTTCTAACTGTCGCTTCAAATGCACAGATAAATTAAATCAAGTTACAAGAAATATTATATGTGACAAATATTGGTCAACCGATTTTAATCGGCGAAAGGATTTCATCCTAAGCAGGGTTGAGAGCCATGCACCTGAACGAAGAAGATCAACTCCAGGAAGTACTAAGAAGCCGCGATTCGATTCTAAACGCTACTTTCTTGAATATGACAATATTAAGAGCAGAGTCTGCAGGGATTTTTTCATAAAAACTCTTTGTATAAACAAAAAGTCATTGAATATGCGTTCAAATTTAAAGGTGAAGGAGGCTTGTTTGCCAGCAATGATCAAAGGGGTAAAATGGCACCCTACAATAAAACAAGGATTCTGATATAGAGATGGTGAAAAATCATATTCAAAGCTTTCCTGTGATGGAATCTCACTACACGCAGAAATGTACGAGATGTGCGAGAAAGATAATTTGAACCCGGTATTTCTCATAACATACAGAAGAATATTCTGCACCAATTACAATCTGTCTTTTTTACCCCCTAAAAAGACCAATGTCAGACTTGTACACAATATGAGACAGCTGATTTAGAAAAAAAAAGGAACAACTTAAAGAATATTACGAGAGTCACATTGTGCGGAAAAACGATTGCTACAGAGCCAAATTGGAAGATAAAGAGAGAGTCCATCGAGAAGTTAACCTCGTCTGCTGCACTTTTGACCTTCAATGCGTACTGTAGATTACAAGTAGTGATGTTAGTTCAATGTACTACAGCAGCAAAATTTGCACATATAATTTAACAGTGTATGAATTATCCATACCCAATAATGCATATTGCTTCTCATGGACTGAACTAAATGGAAAAAGGGGAAGCCTCGATATTGGTACGTGTCTCTTGAGGTATGTAGGTAAACTCCCTTCGGCTGTAACAGAACTCTCTCCTCTGATACCTGCAGCGGACAGAACCGTAATCAAAATATTAGTGCCTTGTTGTAGTATTTGGTTCAAAGAAATCACAACTTATCTATGATTGAGCAGAAATTCCTGGAGTGTGGACACAGCTATATGGAGGTAGATAGCATGAATAGCGCTATCGAAAAGGCAAAAAAATATTTTTCCGCCTACCTCTATCCAAAGTATACATTTCCTGGACTCATTGAAAGGAGCAAAGTCGTACTTTTCCTCCCTTGGGAGGAAAAGTAAAAGTGACGTCATAGTACGTTATCAATGAAATAATTTTTGGTCACTTTAGTCTCACATGTTAGAAACTATGTTAGATCCAAGGGATATAAAGGAACAGTTAAAATCCTGAGGGACTTGAAGTACAAATAAAAACGTACACCCCCGATGTCTAGCCAAGCATTTTAAAAGTCCATCCTCGATGCCCAGCCAAGATTCATAAAAGTCCATCCTCGATGCTCAGCGAAGTATTTTAGAAGTCCATCCTCGATGCCCAGCCAAGTTTCGTAAAATAAGTAGTATTTATTAATTTTGTTTGTTAGTTTCATAAATAAATTATTGAAAATGTCTTGTTATTTGAGGCAGGCGGAAAAATCATATGTATAACATGGGTGTAAAGTGCCTTTTCCTCCCTCGAATGATTACTTCATCCTCGGGAGGAAAAGTAACACTTTCCTGCCTTGTTATACAAATAGCTATTCCAGTTTACAGTATGCATGACTAGCTAAATATTTTCCATATGGCAAGGACGTCTAGGTCAAATAAAAAGCCGTTTACCGTAGAAGAGCCTAATTATGAGGAATTCTTCGATTTGGAAGAGCTTTCAAAACTAATAATGAGAAATAAAATAAAAAACACTAATGGGGAAAAAGTCAGCTAGCTGAAAATAAAATACTTGAAATATTTGAAAGCCAAACCAGTTATTATTTTATACAGGTAGGATCATAAATCCGATTATAAAGAGATAAACGTTTTTGATAAAGGTCGCTTCATTAATCTCACTGAGATCGACTTAAAAAATGCATACTCTAAACCTCGACCTATCAGTATTCAGAAGAAGCAGGATTTGCTGAAGCTCTGCAAATCAGGGATCATCCAGGATGAATTTCATCAGTATTATAAGTCGTTACCAACGTATAAGAACATGGAAGGTGGTATTCCTGATCCCGATGTTCAGGATAGTGATGTTTAAAGTGATATGGAGGACGAATAATTTTGTTCTGGCAAAAAAGACAAGAATTATAAACTTTTTTTTTACTGAAAAAATTAAATTGTTTTTATGTTTAGGAATTCTTAAAAGGAATATTTCTTTTGTTTTGTTACTTACTTTGATTTTTTTTCAATTAATAAATCATTTTAAAGCTGTGACGATTTTTCATTTCAATTTAAATTTTTAAACGAAGATTTCTCAAAATTTCAAATTATGGAGTTACTTTGTTTTGGCAGTAACCCGACGATATATCTTCGCTGTCGTTGCTGGCTGATTAAAACATAAGAACGAGAAAATATCTCTTAGAGTAGCCTTTCTCTTTGCATGAAGTCTAAGCTATCTGATAAGAATTTGCCTCTTGGAAGGATTTTTACTTGAAATCTTTTCCCAAAAAAACCATTCATAATTGATTTAATTTTGGTTTTTTAGTCTGATTATAAACATTTTCAAAATATATTCCTGAATCTAACTGTATATAACATGAAACTTTTCTGAGAATATGAGTACTTATTTCAAAAAATGTTAGTTAATATTGAAACTAAGAATGTTCATATCAGATAAAGTATCTTCGTTTGTTCTATATGGAGAGTAAACCTCGCCCGTAGTATCTGTTTGAAGTAGCTCTTGTTTCGTTTATAACATTCAAAAAACTTTATACTAATGAATGGATGATACTGTAATAAACTATTTTGGATGTAAGTCAAGCATTTGGCTACTAAATTAAATATGTGTATACCAGATTTTGTAGAAATTCAATAAAATGTGTAACAAATTAGAATCTCAGTGAACGGTTGGACAACAAATTTGCTAACCCCAACCTAATGTCTTTCACATTTCCCCTTCTTGAATAACGTGATATGCGCGTTACAAAGTATTGGTATTTTCTAAGCAGGGGAAGGGTGGAACATCTACTACTTACTATACCTATAGTCCCTCGCAGATCTTCCAACTATACATACAAAACATACAATATTTTTGCTACAATACTTTGGCTAGGTCGAAAAGTAAACTGCAAGCAGTACATAAGTAACTAAAAAACTAATATTGATATAAACATATCCGAAATAAATCGTCTTTCTCAATAAAAAACGGAATACAGAATAATGAATGAACATAATATCAAAAATTGTGTCAATATATATATATAGGTATATAGTATATCAATTCAATATACTAGGGGTAATTGTTCTTCTCTGTAGTGCATTATATGCCCCTGGATGTTTTCGTTAAGCAACTAATTCTTTTTTGTGAGATAAACTTAACATATTTAAGATTCTATAAATGTTCATCTATTTAAATCATAGTCTTAGGATAATCTATTCCTAAACATTTTGATCCAAATTACCATTCATATTCATAAGTTAAACGTGTGAACAGAAATGAGCGATATGAAACGTTTCTCACAATCGATCAGCTAAATTTGTTACGTACGTCATGTATTAAATAGTCCTCACAATATCCCAATGAACCTTTTGCTTGTTTAAGTTTTTTAAACCAGTGAATGGAATATACAAAAATGGATTGAATCTTTGTGAAAAAAGTGACGACGAATGTATGATGGATTAGCTTTTTTACCGTTACGAATTTGACATGTTTGTAAAGAAAATTGCTGGAGAATAAGAGAATGCAGTTTCGTATTGGCAGTTTAACGGATGAATAAAAAATGTCGTTTTAGAAAAAATGTTAATTAATACTCATTTTAAACATTCTGCAGACTTAAACAGCTATATCCTTAATCAAATTATTTTTCTTTTTGTGTCTTTCAATATTGTGGAAAATTAATTAACCGCTGTACTCAAAAATGGAAACTAGTTGTTTTACGTTGAATCTGAAGGAAATAATCAAACGGGACTCTGCATGTATCGGTGTTTTTTCTAAGTATATCAAACTCGTGACTATATTTTTCTTTCAATGAACCGGCATTTTGAAAGGAACAACAAGGAAATGAATTTTAATGAGGAATAGCTGTTATTAACGGCTATGATAAGTAAATAGTATATACAATTAATCATCATAGGTTTACGAAGTCTCTTGGTAAGACTTCTTCTTCTTAAAGTGCCGTCTTCATTACGAAGGTTTGCAATCATCAAGCCAATACGTATTCGTGATACAGCTGATCGGAATATCTAACTTGTGGTGCAGTTGAATCAGTCTCGCAAATTTTGCAACCAATAATGGAGTTTTCTTGCATTATGAGTTGGAATAACTGGTATTTTTCTCCTCTCATTACATATCCCAAGTATGCAGCTTGCGTTTTATTAATGTAATATTATCCTCTTTATCATTTATCAATCTTCGCATGTCTTCCACGTTTGCTACTCTATTGGTCCATTTTATCTTCATTATTGTACGATATATCCATAGCTCGAATGTTTCTAGCCTTTTCATATACAACCACTTAAGGGTCCTTTTCATAAAAGTTGCTGTCCTATTCTAGTTTTGATTTCTTCAGGTCCTGACGAGATAGTGAACCAGTAAATCGTATTTTTTCCTTATCAAACAATTGAATAAAATAGTCAAAAAGTTAGTGCTATGAAATCCTAGCGTTAGTGAAACGTATGCATGACAGATATCTTTCAAAGCTCAGAGATTATCCAAATATCCATACAATACATCATCAACACCATATACAGCAAATTAAAAACCAAATTCTTTAATTTATAAATTGTAATAAAAACTGTTAGAAACAGGTAAAGTGACATAGCTAATTACCAGACATCAAGAAGTTGAAACTAAAAACACAGGATCGTATGTAGGAGATAATAGAGCAAATAATTAGCAAAATGGAAAAAGTCATGGAGAAATTGAACACAATGGCTGAGAGAAATATTTGAATAGAGCAAAAACTGGACGAAATTCAGGAAGAACTAACTGTCTTAACATTAGAAAATCTTGAAAGGAAGCAGGAGAATGAAGAACTTAAAAGAAATGAGGAACAAGAAAAGACAATCCAATTTCTAGAAAGAGTATTGCGAAGTAAAAACCTAATCATCTACGGAATATAAGAAGCGCCTAACGAAGCTAGTAACATTCAACAAAATAAAATATGTAATAAATAAATTAGGAGTGCAACTTAAAATAGAACACGATATAACGGATATCAGAAGATTAGGGAAGAAAAGGGACAATGCAAGTAGACCAGTACAAAACCAAAAAACTTGAAATTTTAAAATTGGCTAAAAACTTAAAAAATACCCAGTGGAGTGTTAACGAAGACCTCCCAAAAAAAATTCGAATGCAAAGAAAACAACTTTGGAACAGATGAAAATGGCTAGAATCGAAGGTCATAAGTAAAGTATAATAAACTTGTAGTGGATGGAAAGGAATATGACGTATAGAATGCAGAAGGGTGAAAAAAGCTGCAAATAGAAACATTAACAACGTCCAAGAAAACAAAAGGAAGAACAGTGAGCTAGAGATCCCCAACATCCGAAAATGCAATTAGCGAAAATTCATTTAAAAACCCGAAACTTGCTTAAGAGCAACCAAACCAAACCAAACAAAATACAATTACCTAAATAATTTTCTTCAAGACCCATATGAACAATATGACGTTTTATGTTTATGCGAAACATGATTGTCTACGGGCATAAAAGTGTCTGACGCCTTAAGTAATTATTATAGTGTCGTTTACTCAGAAGGAATCAGGGAGAAGTTAGTAGGACATGCAAAAGGTGGTATAGCAATATTTTACAAAAATTGTTACAAACCAAAAGTTCTAGAAACTTCTCCTTGGTGGCTAGTGCTCCAGTTTAAAAAATCTTCTTTCCAATTTATTGCTTGTTGTTTATTTTTCACATAAATTTGATTATGATTAATTCTTGGAAGCTTTTGGAATGTCACTTAATGCATTACTAGAACACTATCCTCATTAAATTAACTGTCTCGACCCTTACTTCGTGGAATCTACTTATTTTACTGTTTTAAATGAAACTTACTAGTTTCTAGTTAATTCCACAATATATTGAAAAGATTTCAAAAATTCTAAAATAATTGACAATTGTTTCGATGTTACCTAAATATCATCGTCAGAACGATAGAAGCACTCCAATGAATTAGATATAGTTATTCTAAAAAAATTTGAAAAGCGACTTTACGAAATTGGTATGTATAGGAAGGTTACGCCTAGTTTTCTCTGACATAATCTCAACTATTAATTAGTGAAACCAGGAGGAATCATTTGCGAAGACCAGCATCTATATACACAATGAGAATTGTCGCACAAATCAGAACTTCCAGTAAAAAGATACTGAAAGTTTCCTTTAAAGGAAACTTCTGTATAATTGATTGTGGTGAAATCTGTTCCGTTTGTAATATGCATACACTAGAGCCGTTAAATCATATTCTCTTCAAATGTCCCATTTACAGCCCTCTTAGACAAAACAGATTTTTTAATAGTGTGGATAATGTTGATGATCTATATAGTAAGTACATTATTTAAATGCCAATAATAATCTCTCTGAGCTCTGTATGCTGGCCCATAGTGTTATTAGTGTCTTAAAATTAAGAGCTTTGGCATGCGTAGAATGAATAATAACACTATAATATGTATATACAATATAATAAGAAAAGTAAAAAAATATATGTTCAACCGACTCAAATAACTGAAAATGCCGTATGGATCATTGTAATGTAATTTATTTACCGAACACTTGTGAAAAGATGTATCATATGCACAATAAAAAATTATTTAAAATATTATTCTTCAGTAGACTCGTTCTTATTTACAATGCTACCTTTATATCTTTTTCTGTAGCGTTATTTACTATGATTTTGATGTCACGGGTGTCTAGATTCTTTCTTTTAAGAAGCTGGATAATAAGTTCGTGGCGTACCTTATAAAAAGTTTTATTGTAATTAATAAATCATATATAAAGGTCTTGTTTCTTGTCCATACTCCGTTGGGCATGAACATTCAATGCATCAAAGCCATCTCGTAAACGGAACTCTCGCCGATATCTTGTTCTAATATTTTGTACATTCTATTACCTATGTATCAGCCTCAGAAATATTTTTAACATGTGATTCATGAAACTAATAGTTCGTTAGTCATCGGGATGATGACAAACGTTGAAAACAACTATTCTTTGGGTATGATACCTGCTCTTTATATAGTATTAAGCACATTTGTAAGATGGTGAATGTTGTTTTTCGCCAATTTTAGAGTTTAAGAATGTATTTTTATGGCCCTGCAGCGTTTCCATCTTTTGTGGCCCTTATAGCATGGATTACCTCTTAGTCAGTGATCTCCGATCCACTATCTTCGTGTTCTGTTTCTATTCTGTTTATATCTGTATCATCTTCGAGTACTTCATCTTTTTCTACTACTTTTTTGAGATCTAGATGATCTGTTTTTTCTGGCCTTGTCTTTGTATTGTCTCCTGAGATGTGGATTGTCAGTTATCTCTCCATCTCTTTGGTGGTCTTCCTGGTAGTAGGGTTCCTCCTGATTTTTCCTCTAGTGCAATGCGTGGTAGTCTATCATCGGTCATCTTCTTCACGTGGTTATACCATTCTCTTCTCCTCTGCCTTCTCCATCTCACCACATCCTGTACGTCGCTTTGTGCTCTAGTGTCTGTGTTTCTTGGCCTAACGCATGTCTTATATATTTTGATCTTACTCTCCTTCCGCATATAAATGTTAGCCCATACAGTTTTTCTCAGACAACCTGATATTATGGCTGATTTGTTAATTTTGTTTGTCTGGTCCTTTACCGGGTTGTGAGTGCTGGATATATCTATGCCCAGGTATCTAAACTGCATGACCTGATGTATGGGTTTATTATCTATCACCAGATTGCATCCCATAGGTTCCCTAGCGATGGTCATGGTTTTATTTTTTCCTATAAATATGTCCATATTGAGTTGCTGACTGATCTGGAAGAACTTACATAACTGTCTCTGTAGGTCATTCTCACCTTCAGCGAAGATTGTAGCGTCATTGGCGTAGCAGACCACGCTGATAGTCCTGTTGTTCATTCTTTATCCCAACTTCAGGGATGTTACTCCTTCTATGATTTTGTCCATCAGGAGGTTGAATAAAAATGGACTACGGCTATCTCCCAGTCTAATTTTTCCTGGAGTGGGGATGCTAGATGTAATATTACATCTCGAGTACTTCCTCTGTTTTACATTTCTCTTCAATGTCTTTGATAATTTTGCCCTTTTGGTTGATTTGTGTAGGCTGCCTATTTTTAGGCAATCCTTTTTTGTGTATATTGAAGTCGTCCTCCTTTACTTTCTTCACATTTGCTTCTGCAGAACTCTTCTTTTGCTTGTCTTATTTTTGACCAAATTTCTTTCTGAACTCTTTTTTATGTATTGCTATTGTCGTCCTTCGGCGTTCTTCTTTAAAATATCTCCACTCCTCTATTCTCGTCTTTTTAAGCTTTGGTTATGATTTTCCTTCTGGGTCCAATTAATGCATTTTTAACTTGTTCTTATTTTTGTTTACGTGTTTTGGAACTGTTTCTTGACTATTTTTGATACGTTTTTCGTTGTCATTGATCTTGTCCTTCATCTTTGTCTTGTTTCATGGTTCTCCCGACCAGAGACCTGTTTTATTATTGGCGTGATTCTTTTAGTTTTCTTAGAGAGCGAGACAGTAGCGGGATGTGGTCGGATAAGACAACAGCTCCTAGGTAGGTATTTACATGTTTAATGGTATTTTTAAATCTGTTGTTGAACGATGAAATAAAACAATATAGTTTGTTTATATCTTCATATATTTGAACTAATGTTCAATTTAAACTTGTTGACGCGTTTCACTAACACAGTAGCTTTGTCAAAACGTTTTGACAAAGCTACTGTGTTAGTGAAACGCGTCAACAAGTTTAAATTGATCATTAGTTCAAATATATGAAGATATAAACAAACTATAATGTTTTATTTCATCGTTCAGGATGGATCTTCATCAAGTAAAAGCCTCATCTATTCAATAAATCTGTTGTTCATTCAGATATAATCGATTTGATTTCTAGCACTATTTTTTGGTTTTTTGCTTTATCCTGTGGGGATTTCCACGTGTATAGTCGACAGTTTGGTAGCTGGAAGAAGGTGTTCGATATATTAAAGTCGTGTTGATTACAGAATTGCAATAATCGATCACGTCTGTAATTTCTTTCACCAAGACCATATTCGGCTATATATTTATCAGTTTAACTCTTACCAATCTTAGCATTAGAGTCAGCTAATACTACGTTATATCTCCTTATTTTACGGATTGCATGCTATTATTCAATTTCTTGTAGAATTCCTTAATATTTTCTTGGGATTTATCTGCTGTGGGGGCGTATATTTGATTTAGGTTTAACTTATAATGGTTCGTTTGGAGTGGAAGGGACATCGCCTGATCTGATATAGGGGTAGAATGAATTACTGCTTTGTTAACTTCTTTAGCCGACTCCGTATCTATGGCGGTTATCCTCGCTTACCAAAAAAGCTAGGGTGCCATTAGTCGTTGATTGTTGTCTAGAAATTGAACATCTTGTGTCGCTGATCCCTAGACATGATCTTTCCATTTCGTGGATAGCGTTGGGTATTTTTCCAGGTTCATATAGATTTCTCATATCCCACGTGCCAATTCTCATCGCGGACCTGGGGATTATTCTCACTCTCTGATCTTCTAAGGCTTGCCGTGGACTGAAGACCATTTCTGTTTCATTTTCAGCCATGATAATTGTACAAGATATATCCTTGTCAGATCTTAAAGGTAGTAGTTTCCCGTTTCCTTCTACATCTTAATACCGCTGACCAGTTAATTGTGATTCATCCGCCTTATAGGCCGATTTTCAACCTCAGGTCAATAAGGTGTCCTTCCACTTTCTCGTTTTTCCCCCCGAAGCTGTTGACCAGTATGTGGTGGACTGTATATACTGGCAGTCACTCGGTAGCTATTTCCTCGTATGTCAAAAACAGGGTACACCGTACAACTCTTGTTGTAACTCGTGAATGTGAGGTTGGCAGTTGCGAAGAGAGGCTATATGTTCGCATCATCCACCTAACACCCCTTCATAAGACTATTTTTTCCACAATCGAAGTGAAAAATGGGAGAAATTTGTTCCACTACCAGTTGATCCTGCTTATATACAATATTTAACAAATATTTTTAACAGCGTGAGTTTAAATTTAACTTATGAATCTAATAATATTCTGAAACAGTTGTAACTCCATGGATGAAGTACAGGGTTTGTAAATGAGTGGTATTTACGAAATTTGCTGTAAGGATTATCACATTGTTGGGCAAACTAAGAGGTCAGATAGGGATCGGCTTAAGGAGCATTTAGCTCTCTTACAGTATGGACGCAAAGAAAAATCGGGTATAGTCGAGTTTTTTAATTCGTATCGTCTAATAATACTTTTGTTATCTACTTTTTATATAGTTTTTATTAATATTCTTGTGTGATACAAAATCTAGCTACAAGCGCCTATTTTCTATATATCGCTACTGCCAAGGTCGTATCATTTAAAAACAGAATGACAAACTAAGACTAATTAGGCAATGTTGCCAACTTAACTTTCACAACACGCTCTCATAAAGTTATTTAAATAGTTTGGTCGTTTAATATATTGACGAGAGCGAGTTGTTACTTTATAATTAGAATCGACAAAGGTATTCAAATCAGGATCATAGTCCGATTCTGGAATATTAAATCTACAATAAAGTTGCTAAAATTACTACTTGATATGTTACCAAAGTCTGTATTTGTATTTATGTTTTCACTAAATGAACTTTGAATATTTGGTCTGTATGCCAGGTATTCAAAAACCGCACTTGTGTTAGTCGTGTCTTCTTCATCCTCGTTTGAATCAGACCCTGATAATATATCATTAAATTCATTATTTTTTAACAAGTTATCTGTATTATTATTTGAGTTCTGGTCAGTAATATAAAGGTCATCATAAAGCAAATTCAGATCTGTACTATCTATAGGAATATTTGTCTTATTTATACATTTCCTCTTTCTCCTAAATTAATTGCCATTACAATATTTAATTAAGTAAGAGCGATCATTATACTTATCCACTACTGTTCCCTTATTCCTACGATATTTTTTTTGAAAAAGAACTCTATCACCTTTATGTAAACCCGGTAGGTCTTTTGCACTTTTGTCATAGTTCTGTTTTACCTTCATTGAATTCTCTTTCAGCTTTGCAACAACAATATCTTTATTTATGATTTTTGGCAATAAATTTATTTCAGAGGTGGGAATCTTTGTTTTTACGAGCCGATTGAATAATAATTGTGCGGGAGCATAACCAATGTTTGGCAGGGGAGTATTTCTATATTCCATTACAAAATTTGGCAATTCATCAATACTGTTCATGTTTTTTAACATATTTTTAGCAATGTTTACATACTTCTCTGCCAAGCCATAGGATTGATGGTGATAGGGACTACAAAATTCTAAATCAAAGTTCCAAGATTTTGCAAATTTTTTTAAATAAATACTATTATAAGGATTATTATCAGCAAACAAAATGTCTGGGACACCAAATCTTGAAAAAATTTCCCTGCAACATTCAACTGTAACCTTTGCTGTTTTCCCATTTACTGGGAATACCTCAAGCCAATGTGAATAGTAATCAACTATCAACATATAGTCATTACGATTATGTGCAAAGAAATCAGAATACAAATATTGCCATGGTCTAACTGGCTGTTCATGAGTCTCTTTCCTATTTGCAGGCTTGTTTAGCTGACATATTTCACAATCATTTACCACCCTTTCGATATCTTGAGACATATGAGGCCAGAACATTATTTCTCTAGCTCGTAGTTTACATTTTTGTATACCAAAGTGGGCAGAATATATTAGCTTAAGCATGTTTTGTCTAAGTTCAGGTGGTATAATTAATTTAGTGTTATAAAACACTACGTTATCAGATATAAAAATATGATCTTTTAATTTAAAATAGTACTTTAAAATATTATTTAATTTTCGGTCATTTTTTGGCCATCCTGTTGAACAAAAATTTTTAACCTGAGATAAGTTTGAATCATTATTAATAGATTTTTGAAAAATACTTTTTTCATTCTTAGACATAGGAACATATAAGGACAGATAATGTATGGTATATTCTAGCTCTTCATCAATTGGACTTTCATTTTTTATAAACGATCTACTAAGAGTATCTGCTACATACATTTTTGAACCAGGAACATATTCAAGTTTGAATTTATATTTTAAGAGTATTAAAAGCATGCGTTGTAAGCAAGCACTCACATTATCTAGATTTTTTGAAAAAATAGGAACAAGAGGCTTATGAGCAGTTTGGAATTTCTCACATGCAAACACAATGCGTAATAATTCCTTTTCAATTTGCGCATATTCAATTTCGGCTTTATTCAGTGACCTTGATGGGATGAGAATCTTGCATCATTACGCTACCCATGCCTTTGCTGGAAGCATCAGTTTGAATAACGATTGGCTTACTATCATCAAAAATCCTTAAAATTGGTTTATTTGTTATTAACGTTTTCAATGTCTCTAATTCCTGTTGATGTACCTCTGTCCAGTCAAATTTTGAGCTGTTTTTTTGGTAAATTTCTCATATTGTATGTTAACTGGGAAACGTTTGGTATGAATTTTGAAAAAAATTCAAACATTCCCAAAACTCTAAGTAGGTCGTTCTTGTTTAAGGGTGTTTCAATAGCTAAAACTGCCTCAATATTTTTATTAGAAGGTTGGATTCCAGACTGTGATATATATTATTGACCCAAGAAAATAACTAACTCAAGTTGGCTCAAGATATCGTCACATTTTGATATCATGAAATGCTCTCTACAAATATATTTATTAAGGGGTTTTGGATCGAGACACAAGCGAAGAGTTCCATCAGGTTTCTCGACTATAATTAAAGAATTTACACACTCTGTAGGGTAGTCTATTTTATGATTATATTTTTATTATCTAAATCAACAAGCGAATTTTTTAGCCTATTATGTAGAGCTAATGGAACTCTTCTTTGTGTTTGTATTACAGGAACTGCCTCTGGTTTCAGTTCTATATCAACATACCCTGGCATACAACCTAAACCCTCAAATATTCCAGAAAAAATACTCCTCAAACCATTTTTACTTTTAGGCAGCAAAACCTCATTTTCTAGTAAGTGACTATATTGAACTGTGTTTATTCTAGAAGTCATGCCAAATTTTAAACACTCATTAAGACCTAATAACGGCTAGGTATCTAGGTTTATGACTAAAAAATTAATATCACATGTTTGACTTATAAACATATTTTAAATTAAGATGCCCCTCAGGCTTTTCTTTGAAATTTCCATATGAAATAATAACGCTGTTAGATGGAATGATTTTAGAATGATCCAATTGGAGTTTGTCAAAATATTTCAAAGACAAAATACTTGATTTTGCTCCTGTATCTAACTTAAACCGAAGTTTATTTTGGTTAATATAAATTAGTTCATGCCATCCAGAATCAATATTTTGCCTTTTTTGTTCATAAATAAATATATTATCACTGTGTTCGCTACTTACAGTCTCATCAAGAGTGTCATTATTGCACAATGTTTTTGGCTTTTCTTTTTTCAGCAGTTGTATTGTAGACTCTTCAGTAGAAATTTTCTCAACCTCACTATCGTAACTAGCTGTTTCTTGTCTTACTTCTTGCACATTTTTGTGTGAACCATTAGGTGCAACTCGAGTTCCATTTGAGTTACCATTAAAATTTCCAAGAGGATTGCGATTAAAAGACGAAGGACCCGAGGAAGTGCTACCATTGTTTTGATTTTTGAAAAAATACATTTTAGCATAATTCCCTCTTCTTTGACAGACAGCACATGTTGTTCCAAAAGCTGGACACTGTCTTATTGGATGTTCTGTGTCACAACGTCTACTTTTTGACTAAATTTGACTGCATCTACCGTTTCCAGATCATGTGAAGGTGATAGCATCTTAATATGTTTTTTAGACAGTTTCACTGATTTACAATATTCTTGTATTTTTTCCAACGTCATGTCAGTTTATCTGATTAATATCTACTGAATTTGTTTATCATAGATTCCCAGAATTATTCGATCCATAATCATTCTATCTACGTAACTATTTTTACAGTTGTTTCTATGTATACAAAAGCGCAATTTGCTGCTTACTTTCTAAGTTCGGTTATAAAAGAATCAATATTTTGATCCTATCTTTGTACAATGCTATTGAACTTAAATGTTTCCATAGTAACATTTTGCTTAGGCAAAAAATATAAGTCAAAACATGAAAGGACATCGTTTAGCGTTTCAGTCTTGTTGATCTGATGGAAATGCCTTATAAACATCCAGACCACTTCCACCTATTACATGTAATAATAAGGCAATTTTTACCCTTTCCTGACTTTGGTCCTTTCCAGAAGCCAATAAAAATATCCCAAAACGTTGTTTCCATTTTGGCCATTTTTAATGGTAGTTCACTTTTTATACTTTTACAGTCCTCTCATTTCAACACCTGACACCATGTTTTAATTCGTATCGTTTAATAATACTTTTGTTATTTACTTCTCATATTGTTTTTATTAATATTTTTGTGTGATACAAAATCTAGCTACAGGCGGCCATTTCCTATATGTCGCTACTGCTAACGTCGTATCATTAAAAAACAGAATGACAAACTAAGACTAATTAGGCAATGTTGCCAACTTAACTTACACAGACATGCCTTCAATCAAACATTGTAAAGTTATTAAAAAATGTATCCAGCAAAGAATATTGAATGCATTCGAAAGTACTGCAATAGTTAGATGTAAAAATAGTTTAATAGAGGCACAGGGCCAATTTCTATAGTCCACTTCATCGTTTGTCACATAACAATTGAATGTGAAATTTTCCCGCTGAAGTAGGTCTCCCGTTGGAATTTTTTTCCACTAGAAGTGTGGCACCGGCAATACAGCCAGTCTCTGAAGACAATAATTTGGTTATCGAAACGCGCATCAGACCCAAGTTTGTAGTATACCATTGAATTCTTGTGCTTTATTCCTGTGAGAATAGTGTCCTATATGGTATTAAAACTGAATGTGATATTATATTTTCAACAACAATATCACTACCTCATACTCGATAAACTAAAACAACAGACTCCACATAATTTTTCATGTTTTTAAGCATATAAATACTTTCTTAGATTTTGTAGATTTAAAAAACAACAAAGCAAGGCTTTTCGATACAATCTGAACGTATTTCCTTAGGTAAATATGAAAAAAACAGTATTTCCAAACACGAAAATAAAATATAAAATAAAAAGGAGGAAAAGCACCGTCGTCACCGCAAAATTATGTAGTGATTTATTCTTCTCGGCTGCAGCATCCAAAATAAAAGTCATCTAAATCGCTTTTTATTTCTCGTAGCGCAAAACTCCCTTAATTCTTAATTGCTTACTGAAGCAGTAGTTAATTTAATTTATATTTGGTTAAGCAATAAAATCGGGTGGTAGTAGGTAGTAAGTTAAGGGCGCTGCCCCGAATGGAGTTTTAGGGGGTCAGAGGGAGAAATGCATGATCTATGAGATGGTCAAAGCTTGTGGAAAGGGTGGTAAGGACGAGTAGTGCTCTAAGACATTAATATTCCTGCAATAGTCCTTGCTGTAGTTACGCTGCCCGCTGGAGGATGCATGTGCTGGACACCACTTAACACTCAGGAGCGACTCGTTAAAAAGGCTATTAGAACTATTCTTAATAAAAATATATTAAATAGTTTATTCAGAAAATGAAAATAACAATAAATTGTTCATTTTGCATATATATGTTGGGTGGAGGAATTACGGCATCTATTATTTAGATAGAACGAGGGTTGAAATGTTTTGTTTTAAGTGTGCACTGGCTTTTTCTAGGATTTCATTATCGTGGTATACAGATATTTTACAATGTTACATTCGATTGAACACTTAATGTTAAACTGATATTTGATAACATGTTTTCATTCAAAACATATAATATTAGATACAATTTCTAGTTAAAATGAATACCTAATATCAAAAATTTATAGAAATTTAAGGAGGAAAACTTATCACTCTGCATTCTACCTGTTGCCACTTATGAGGTGGAAACAATGTCCTTGACTATCCAGAGCGTATATAAGTTTAAAGTGGCACAAAAAGCGATGGTACGTGCAATGCTCAACATCTCCTTGAGGAATAAGATCTGAAATGACCAGAAAAACTGGATTGAAAGACGTAATGGAGGAGGTAGCCGTTCATAAATGGAGGTGGGCTGGCCATTTGGACAGACAGAATCCAGTGAGATGGACAGTACGGTTACTTCAATAGAGAAGTCCAGGTAGACCACAACGCAGATGAGTGGAGGATATCAGAAAGACGGCGGGTAGAAACTTGGAACAACTAGCCAGAGACAAAAAAATGGATTAACATGGAAGAGGCTGACATCCAGGAGAGGATGGTGGGAAGCTGAGTAAGAAGAAAAATACCGTGACATTTTAACTTCTCTATCCAGTACTGTCTATTTTAAGACGAGCATCCTTTATAGTTATCCTTCCATCTCATTAGAGGTCTCCTATTTAACAATTTTTGTTGTCTGGTATATGTCCAATATATCTCAATTTTTGTTTACTACTGTGTCACCCCATAAATATTTACATCTTAGCTATCTTCATTTCAAGATATTGTGGCGTTTTCTGTAGAACGTGGTTGGGTATTTGTGAAGTGACCAACCCCAATTTCTTTGATGTCGTTTGATGTCAAACTGTCTTTATTACTAACTTCGCTAATTCCTATTTTCCTTAGTTTTGATGTGAGTGTTTCCATATTTTCATTTTGTTTTGTAGTGATTCAAATGAAACTCGCTGTTTCTAGCTAATTCCACAATATAATAAAAAATGTTGAGAATTCTAAAAAGTTGACAATTGTTTCGATAAATCAATATTGATTTATCGAAACAATTGTAAATTTTTTAGAATATTCAACATTTTTTATTATATTGTGGAATTAGCTAGGAACAGTGAGTTTCATTTAAAACACTGATATGAGTAGATTCCACGAAGTAAGGGTCGAGACAGTTAATTTTGTTTTTTAACTTCTTCAATATGGTTCTGTTGATGGTTTTTCCAACGTCTCTCTAATACTCTCGTTGAGTTTGTAATACTTCTTGGTGTTCCTCCTTGTTCGAGTTACTTTTTTTACATCATAGTTCTATTGCTTGCTTCGGACATTCTGTCCATTTTCTATTCAATACTTTAAATTCATTTCTCTCTTACTGATACCTAGTAATATGTTTGTGAGATTACAGCTGAATTCATCTATTATTTTGTTTTATATATGAACGTCTTCCTACTTAAATTTTGCTTCCATAAACAACTTTGTTTCCATTTAATTTGTTCATATCTAAGTGTCTTTGTGTTAGAATAATTTTCCTTTTATTCTCAATTTGGTTCTTAATACTTTCTTTTCACCATTTTATGTTACAACTACTTCAGCTATTTTTTCTGAACATTTATTTATTTATTTAGCGTATGGCATTACACAAAAACACAAACAGGAGTGTAAATGACAAAGAGCGAACAAATCAAATAAAATCAAAAACGAACATTAACATTAGATATATATAGTCTTTTGCGACGTCGGTTGCCATCAGAAAATCTGAGAAGTTTCCAGCATAAGCCCTTGTTTCGAATTCGGACACTATGTGGGGAACGGTTTGACGTTCTGTTCCGCAGTCACAGCCGGGATTCGGTATTTTACCCCATTTATGGAGGGAATCTGCACAGATTCCATGGTTGGTGCGAATACGATTTAGGGATGACCATATATGGCGAGGCAGTTCATACCCAGGTGGTTTCTCCATGAGGCAGGGAGGGTTTGACAATGCCCGGGGCCCACTACCTGCCATTGTTCTCTCCAAGATTCTCTGATGTTAAATCCTGTTCGTTGCATTTCCTTGGCTGTTACTATTGCTGGGTGTCTGGATCGAAGTCTGCCGTTCTCCGTTCTCCAGGTCAGGTATGTCGTGATGTATGGGTAACTATGGGTTGTCAATCAGTTTCTTGTATTCCCGAAGAAGAGGATTCCTTCGCCGGAGATCCGCGGATGCTATATGGCTAAAAACAGGCAGCCAGTGTGTTGGGGTGGAGCGAATTCGCATAGTGCTGTTGAGCTGCACATCGATTCTCTTTATGTGAACACTATTCAACCATTGAGAGCAGTAAGCCATACGAATTGGAGAGCAGATCCGAGTACATCTCTCTTATTTTATAGATCCTTCATCAGATCAATTTTAGATTATGGGTCTGTATTTTATTCACAAGCAGCACAAACCCATCTAAAAAAATTGGAAATAGTAACGAATAAGTGTGTGCGTCTATCACTAGGAGCAATGAAAACTACACCAACTAGTAATTTATATGTAGAAGCGGTAGAAATGCCACTAAAGTATAGAAGACAATATCTAACATTCAAATTCATTTTCAAATTACACAAAAAACAAAGTAAACTGCTAAATAAGATTCATGAATTATATATATTAGATTTAACAACAAAATATTGGCAGAAAAAAGCAACTTTACCAATTATAGAAGTTTATGCACAATACTTACCTGTTTCCAACGAAATAGAAATAACAACAAGAAATTACGTAGAGCTAGATACAGATCCTGAGGTTTATTATCTGAGAAACTACATAGAATATCCAGAAAAGATAAGAAATTTGATGTTTAGAGGTGATATACAAACACTTTTTCCGCATCATCTTCAGATATACACTGATGCTTCAAAAATTAGATCGCAAGTGGGTATTGCTTACTGGGATCCAGTTAACCAAATCAGAAGACAATGCAGTTTGAATGACAAATTTTCTATATACTCTGCTGAATTAATAGCCATACTGGAAGCTCTACAGTACGTTCAAAAATTAGATAACAACAAGTTCGTTATTATCTCCGATTGTAGAAGTGCCTTAGAAAAAATCAATAATATAAACAATATATTAGACAAAACACAAATCAATAACACCATTGGGGATATAGTAAAAACGTTACATGAATTGGAACTAACTCAGAAACATATAAAATTTGTCTGGGTTAAGGCTCATTGTGGTATAGCTAACAACGAGGAAGTAGATAAGCTAGCAAAAGGCGCCATAGAAGAGGGTGAGGGGTCCAATTATAAATGCTCAAAAGAAGACATGTTTGCGTGGGCGAAAGCTAAGGTTTTAAGCAGTTGGAATGATGATTATAAAAATTCAACGAAAGGACTTTTTTATAAAAGTATTCAACCAGATATTCCATGCAAACCATGGTTCCAAAAATCACAATTGAATAAGGTAGTTATATCTAAAATTTGTAGACTCAGATTCATCACACATTAGTTCAGTCACATCTATTTAAAATTAATCTTGAAGATTCTCCCATGTGCGATTGCGGAGAGGAAGGAAACGCAGAGCATAAAATTTTAGGATGCATATTGATTCAAAATTAAGTTAAAGAGCTGAATAAATTTATTTATAATAAGATATAATGGTCCCTTATAATTTAACAGAATTAATTAGATCAAATAACTTTGAATTATACAAAAAACTATATTCGCATATATGTAAAATCGGACTTAAAATTTAAATAGATAAATACTAGAATACTTATATTATGTACATTAAAACCATATCCATAAATGTATCTCCATATCTATTGTGTATCCTAGTCAATCCGTGGTCCTCTTGTTTGTTGAAGTCGCTCTGATCGACCCCTGAGCGCAAAGTGTCCCTGTTATTAAAAGAAAAACAAACAAAAAATAGGAAAAAAATATTCATAAAAAAAAGAAAAATATATACAAAAAAAATAATAAAAAAATAATAATAAGAAAGGAGAAAAAAAAATGAGAAAAAAAATGAAAAATAAAATTAAAAAAAATAAAAAGAAAATTAAAAAAAATTGAAAAAGAAAACAATTAAAAAAAATAATAAAAAAAGATGTGAATTCTAAAATGTAGATAAAAAATGTATCATAGTAGAATAGGTATAAGAGTTAAGTTTAAAAAATATGTACATCCTTGAGCAAAATGTTAAGCTGGCGAATGGACATAGTATCCGCAGCCAAGGTAAACTAAACCAAATCACACACACACACACACACACACACACACACACACACACACACACACACACACACACACACACACTATTCAACCATACCGGGGCACAATATACCGCTGTCGAGTAGACTAGTCCAAGTGCTGTAGTGCGTAACGTGTCAGCCGAAGAGCCCCATGTGGTACTGCACAACCTATGGAGAATATTATTCCTCGTGTTTAATTTAGCTGGAGTGTTTTCCAAATGCTGTTAGTAGGTGAGCGTTCTGTCTAAAGTAACTCCCAAATATTTCGGACGCGGATTGTTTAGAAGACGGATTCCCTCAAAATAGACGTTTAGTTTTCTGTTTGCGGATTTGGTGCAGAGATGGAAGCAGTTGGTTTCTGTTTTTGTGTGGTTCGGTTGTAACCTCCATTTACGAAAATATGTGCTCAGGGACGTTAATTCAGATGACAAAGTTGTTTCCATTGCTTCGAACGTCTTATGTTTGTTGCCAGGACCCAGTAATCCGCATATCAGAACCTTTTGGAAGTTGTATCTGAACAAGTGTTTCTCTATTCAATAAATTAGAATCCGTGCACAACATAAGGTTATTGCAAATTTGCTTCAAACGACAAATATAAATAAATAAATTAACGCAACATTATAAGTTCTGTTTATTTTTGTTTTAGAATAACTCTTTCAATGTCTAACCGATTAAAATGATTTTTTTGGTACATTGTAAGAAATTCATTGAAATGATCACAAGTATTTTCAATTTTTGTAAAAATAAATTTGACAATTTATTATACCGGGTGAAATGAAACAATATTTATGTATCGTAAATTCTAAACACCCAGAGGGGTAAATCGAAGGCTACAAATTATTTCTTTGCAAATGATTAGAAAGAATAATTAATTGTGAATATTTTCTTTTATGATTCATTCCAATATCTGATATTTTACAAAAGATACAAATTTTCAAAAAATGTCTACAATTTTTGTAATTCAAATTGACCTAACAGTGAATTCAATAAATTGTAGATGACTATTGTACATTTTTGTAAAGAACAGAAATTAATATTTCTTTTATTGTTCCAATTTCAAAGCATAAAATGTGTGGTTTGAGATTGTTTTTTCCAGTTTTTGGATTGATAAGCATATACAGCAATTTGTAAGATATCATGAATAGGGCACATAATTTAATCAATAACGAATGTGTTGAGCTACAGCTGTGATTCAAAAAGGTAGAAGTATGCATTATGTGGCCAATTTGTTAGGAGTGAGTACTTCAACCATCTGTCGAATGTTCAGAGAATTTAGGGAAACTGGATCACACCATCGAGTCAGTGGTCAAGGCAGGAAAAAGATTACCCTCCGCCTTGATAAGCGTTTTCTTTCATAACAAGTTTCAAGAAACCGAAAAATGGCAGGCAGAGAATTGAGGAGTCATCTTGAACGGTCAGAAATATTAGAATTTCATCCAAAACGGTAAGAAGAAGGATGGAAACTCTCGGATCCAAATAAAAAATAAATAAAATTTTAAGTGTTGCGTTAATTTTGTCCATGAGTTTAGTTAAAATCCTATATATTATTGAGTAACTAAAAATATTGGTCTTCCTTTACTGTTAGCCAAACACAGTGGGACAGTGGTACGAAATATATTACAAGTAATGAAGAAGTGACTCATTTATATAAATTTGATCAGAAATATCAACTTATATTATTTTCTGTACCCGGATTTCTCAGTAACTTTCTCAGATTGTGAAAATTTTAATGTTTTTGACAATTTTCACAATGCAAATGAAATGTTTTGAATCGGTAAATATGTGGATGGCTCGAGATACATTTTGGTGAGAACCGGATTGTTTCAATGTGTTGCAATATGAAATGCAGAAACGCGCACAAATTTAGAAACTTTCAATTTTTTAAATAAGAAAAAGGGACACTTTATAGTTATATCACAAATCAAAGAGCATCCATTATACTTTTCGCAATATTCGTTTTGCAAAACGCAATTTATCTGTAACCTTGCTTGTACTAAGAAATGAACTGGTAATTTCTGCTTCATGCATGTTTTTTGTATCGGTTATCATTTAGGTTCTATTCTGAGCAGAATAAAATCATATATTACTACCACCCATAACTAGAAATAAACATTCATAAAAAAGACTTTTCCTAGTTTCATCTTGCTTATTGCACTCAAATATTGTAAGTTCATGTCGTTCGATGAGCAATATCTCAGCAGAATTTTTATATACCTATGAAACTCACTTTGCCACAAACATAACAAACATATATACGTCTGCACCTTATTAGGTCTCACTAATCATGTTTCGCACAAATATTCTGTTTATACAATGGAACTCGTAATTTTCAAATATTATATATTGACAATAGGTACAACATATTTTATTTTTGTTTTTCCGTTATTCTCCATAAACTCATTTCAAATAGAATGTTACGAATATTCAGTTATACACCGTAACTGCATTTAAAATTTTCATGTCTATATTGATGAAGTTCATATTATATAGAACGTATACTTTTGTCACATGGTTTCATACCCAATTAACTAAAAAAAATACAATGTTAATACTAGTTTTAGTGCACCAGCCCACAGACAAATTCCTAACAATTTAAAACGCATTACTGACAGGAAATGTACCTTCTTTACCTGAATGAGAATACACAGGGCAACACCGTATCAGTTGTACCACACAAAAAAAGGAGACAAATTATTACTCAATATTTTGTCGCAACAATAGCATTTGCTAGTAGACCAAAATACATAAATAACTCTACTTCAACATAAAAAATTAGGATTTAAAATTAACAAATACAGTATTGACATAGTTTCATAAATTTTTGTAGTAACTCATTTAGGATTTGAATTTTTTGTATCTCAATAATATGAAGTTTGAAAATCTCAAAAGTTTATTGGGAAACCAAATTAATCAATACGGTAATGGTATTGTTTTGCAAACTCTTAAGTATTGAGTTTGGATTTGATATTATCCATTTTTTGTATCTCAAAAACATGAAAAATAGAAATCTCTAGATTTAGTTCCAGAAATAATTGCGGAATATTAAAGTTACTGCAGTTTGGAAAAATACATTGGTACGCTCCAAGGAGAATGTCTTAGGTAGCATTTGAAAAAACGAAAAATACAATTCCAATTTTTTTGTTTTCATTAAGGTTAGCCAACGGAGAAGGAATGATGGTAAAATGAGTGAAATTTTAATGCATGAACCAAAGACTTACTCGACTTCCTTGATGCAATTTGAATAGTTTGAAGTAGCGTAGTTTGGTTTCACGGTTAAAAAGGATTCGAGAATATCTTTCAAAAGTGCTTTCATGAAGCTTTATTTTGTAAGCTGTCATTAATTTCGACGTTTTATCGGATTCTTCTTTCTTCAGCAGATATTGATGTGTATATATCGATCTCGTATGTCCTATCCTAAGACGTGATAATATTACTTGGTGTCTACGCGTAATACTGAGGTTCTTCCACGGAGAAATAACTGGTTTTATTTGTTTCAGCTTAGCTTCGTATCTATTCCACAATTTTTGCCACACAATTCTTGTGATTTCTAAACATATCCTTCAGGTCACTATAACTAATCAGTTGTTCATTCAATATAGTGGGATTATTTAGGTTAGCTTCTTGGTCGGCTGTTTCATTACCTCTAATTTGTGTATGTGAAGGGACCCACAAAAAGGTGAAATTTTTTCTTTTCATTGAATTAATATTTTCTTTGCTGTTCGTTACAATCGCCGAATCTTGGTAGATTTGAGTTATGCTTTGAAGTAACACTCAACGAGTCTGTTATTATGGGAATTTTTTTGATGGGAGTTCTTGCAGAAATCTGTTGCCTCAAAACTGCATACAGCTCTCCTGCACATACGCTCCCCGTATGCGGTAAAACAAAATATTGCGTCTCGTGTGCATTAACCAAAGCAGCCGTGTCGTATCTTGAGACTTAGAGGTATCAGTGTAAATGTGTGTATAATCTTCAAATTGTGAGGATATTCGTAGAAATTCTTTTTTTATCAGTACATGAGAAGATTCTCGTTTATGTTAGGCGATAAGAGAAAAATTCCAGTTAGGAGGTTTTAGTAGCCAGGGAGGGTATTCAACAGAGCGCACCTCAGCTTTGGTAAGTTTATATGTATTTCACTGCTGATCATAATGATGCGTTCATAGAAAGGGGGAGTCAAATGTGGTTTTTGAAGAAATGTAATTATGAAGCGATTGGAAAATACATTGTGGTATACTGGGTATTTTGGGTTAAAAAGTACTTTAGAGGCATATGATAGGCTTAGATATTCTCTTCTTATTTTAAGTGGTGGTTCTCCAGCTTCACATAGTAAGCTTTCAACTGGACTGGTGGGATGAGCTCCTAGAGAAATTCGAATACCCTTATTGTGAACAGGTTCTAGTAGTTTTAAGGATGTTTTAGTTGCAGATGCGTATACTATAGATCCATAGTCTAAGCGAGACCTTACTAATGTGCGATATAGCAGGATAAGAGTGTGTGCATCTGATCCCCATTGATGATTTCCCAAGACTTTTATTAAGATTATTGCACTAAGACGTGATTTCCTTAATTGCTTCATGTGTGCGGTCCAATTCAGCCTTTTATCGAAAAGCATTCCCAAATATTTTATTTCCGATTCCATTTGAAAAGCAATATTGTAAAGCGCTAAAGGGATGGCACTAGGCTTCGTTTTTTCAAGAAACCTATATACTTCGACATTTGTGGAAAACAGGTCCAGCCAGTTTGATTCATCCATGTCCCTACTTTCTTGATAGATTCTTGCATATTTCTTTCTATAGGTTGTATGTTTCTTCCACTTGTGAATACAAATAAGTCATCTGCATACAGTCTTGCATGTACTGGTAACGAAACCTTATCAAAAATGTTATCAATTGCTGCAAGGAATAATGTGGTGCTAATTAAGGATCCTTGAGGGATTCCGTTATTTTGGCAATAGCTATTGGATATAGCTCCGTTTGCTTTCACTCTTAAGGTTCTGTATGATAAAAAATTTTGGATTAATTTCAAAATTCTTCCATCAAGCCTCCCAGGAAAGAAGCTTCTTTAAAATATTGTATTTCCAAATAGTATCGTAAGCTTTATCTATATCAAATACAGCGGCTATAGTTTCTTGTCTATTTATATAACTTACATGTACTGTCTACAGTGGAACGATTTTTTCTGGAACCATTTTGATTTGGAGAAATCTTATTATGCGTTTACAGGAACCGTAAAAGTCGATTGTTCAGAATTTTTTACAAGATCTTGCACATCGTGCAAGTCAGGGAGATGGGACGATATTACTGTGGCTCATATTCTGGTTTTGAGGATTTTATGACTGGGATCACAATTGCTTTCCTCCAGAGAGTAGGAAAGAGACCACTAATAAAAACCTTGTTAAAAATATTAAGTAAAGTGTCTTTGCCACTCATTGGTAGATATTTCAAGAAAGATCCGTCAGCGTCAGTTTATGAATTTTTAATCTCTGTTAGTGTGTATTCCAGCTCTTTTAAGGTTATTGGATTATTAATTGGATCATCACATTCATCATTAATTTCAAGGTGTCTGTTTTCTTCCACCGATTTTATGGCTCTAAATTCATCAGAGCAAATTGAATCTTTGGTATTTTCTTCATAGTAGAGTGCCATCGTATTTGAGATCTCATGAGGTGAGGATGAAGTAAATCCATTATATGTTATGTACGGAATCTCAGTATTTATATTTGATCCGTTAATCCTTTTGATTTCATTCCAGAGATTAGTCAGTAGGGTGGAGTTGTTAATTGTGGATAAATACTCCTTCCAGGACTCTCTTTTTTCGTTTTTCGCTTTAAATCACTTAAAGTTTAGATGGTTTTCCTCACTTTTGTGACTTTTGTATCTGTATAAAGCTCTTTTTGAGAATCCTATGGCTATCTGACAGCCTAAGCTTCACCGTGGAACAGGTAAATTGTGTCTGATTGGTCTTGTTTTGCCGATTGTTGCAAAGGTCGGGTCAATGATTATTTCATTAAGTGATTCCAGGCTCTCATTAATATTATTGTTCATGTGAAATTCTGAAATTCTTTCTTGGAATAAAGTTGAATATAGATTACAATCAACTTTTTCCAATTTCCGTGCCGTTGCCGTCTAATACTAGTAGGAAATTGATCGCTGTCATAGAGATCGGAAGGAACTTCAAGTGTTATACGACTTGTTAGTTTTGGATCACATATTGACAAATCAATTGCGCTGGACGTTCCAGACTCAACGTTAAATCATGTTTTTTTGCCATTATTTAGAAGAGTTAAGTTATTATCATCGATTCAATTTTCAATAATACGTCTTCGTGGTTGTATATAATCGCAGCCCCAAATCACTTTGTGGCTGTTGAAACCACCTACTATGAGTCTAGGTTTGGGTATTGATTTAATAGATCGTTTGTTTGTTTATAAGTAAGGTTGAAATTTGGGAGAACATATTATATGTTACAAACATATATTTTAATCGGCAGTTGAATTTCGACAACAACAATAACTTACAATTCGAAAACAACATTGAATTCGTTTGCGACAATTGAATTTGCAATGTATGTTTCTATTTCCACACTTGCTATAAGCGCATTAGTTCTATTTTTATGGAAGGCAGCAAAATTGCGTAACTTATATACGTACTGGTCTTCAAAATTTGTTTTAAGTTTTAACATTTCAAATCTAGCAATGACTCCGTTTACATTCCACTGTAAAAAAGGGAAAATTTTGTTTATGACGTTGAAAATGATAATAATAAGTTTCTTGTGATGATATGTCACTATCAGTATCCGGTATAGGGGGGGGGTGACTTTTGTTTTCTTGTGGTATGAGGAACTTCATTATTATTTTTCTCATTTTTGCGAAACAAGTTTTCTATTTTTTGTCAATAAGAAATGGATAAACTTTAGTCATCAAAATAACTAGTCAATCGACATCAGATGTATATAGGTGAGCTACACTTAACGGGTTTTTACTTCCATTGCAAATGGAATAACCGCACCATTATAGGAAAGTGGCGTAAGGTCCGCCAAACTCCTTCTCCTAGTAAAGGGAACTATTACAGTTTTACAAGGGTTAACAGACGTCTGTTCCCTCTGGCACCAACTGTAGGCATCGTCTAAAGTCTTTTGGAGGATATTATATGCAACGCCTTGCCAGAATGACAAGGTCGTCTGCATACGCTTGCAGTTCTACCACTCTTCCTGCGAGAGTATCAAGCAGGTCATTCATCAGGAGTGACGACAGTAGGGTACATAGCACTCCACCCTGCGGGCAGCCCCTGGAAACCTTAAAGCTAATGGCCTCAACTTGAAGAGATGTAGTGAGTGTACTATTAGTCAGCATGACATATATCCAGTCGGTAATCGTTGGTGTAATGCCCTTTTCAGTCAAAGCTGAACCAATGGAGGCCGGTAGTACATTGTCAATTGCTCCTTCGATGTCAAGAAAAATGGCCTCCGCAATCTCCTTATTGTTAAGGGATTGTGTGATTTTCCCAACAAGATTGTGTAATGCTAAATCTGTTGATTTGCCAATTTGATAAGCGTACTGGTGGATGCTCAGGGGGGAGCTGTATAAAGCTACCCGCTTGATGTGGCAGTCCAGTACTCTTTCAAGTCCTTTAAGCCGGAAAGATGTTAGGCTAATTGGTCTGACCGATTTAGAGTGTGGGTCTGTGCGGCCCACTTTCGGTATATATACTACCCTAGCCGCCAACCAACTAGGTGGTATATAATTCCACTCCAGACTAGCTCTATACAGTTTAATGAGGATGGGTGAAAGTAATTCCAGTCCGTTTTGTAGCAGAGCTGGAAAGATGTCATCCTCACCGGTAGATTTGAAGGGCTGAAATGATTTAATTGCCCATTCAATTGCCGGTGCTGTGATAACGTCCTTGGCGACCTCCCAATCGTTCTTTTTGGGCCGCCTTGCGCCGTCAAAGTGGGGGAGTCAATTGTTATCCAGAGTTAAACTTCCGGGAAAGTGGTTTTTAATCAAAAGCTCTACCGTTGGTTTTCTAGAGATCGTGAAAGTGCCATCTAGTCGTTTCATCGACCCTATCTCGGCAATCGACTTTTTATAGAGAATCTTGTGTATTCTGGTACTACGAGGTATGTCAGATATACTCTCACAGACCTTCTTCCAAGACTCCCGCTTCGCCTTTCAAATTTATTTGTTGTAAGTTGTTAGAGCAGTTTTATGAGGTTCCCAGTTGCCTGACTTTTTGGATCGATTAAATAGTCGTCGAATTTCTTTTCTTTGCTTATCTAGGCTTTTGTTCCACCAAGTAGAGTTGCGATTATCTCTTTATATCTTGAGTGGACAGTTTTCATGATAGGAGGAGATCAATGCTTCCCGAAGCTTATCCGCCGCAGTATCTATCCCATCAGAACTGTTAAATGTAGTGAAGCCTTCCTCAATGTAACTTTGGAGTGAATTTCTGTATCCATTCCAGTCAGTAGCTTTTGAGTCGCGATATTCCACTACTGACCGTGGACCTATTTCAATGTTGAATTGAATGTGTCTGTGATCTGAACACGAAGGCTCAGTCGATACTGCCCAGTGCCGTATGTTATTGCTCAGAAATTTTGAGCTGATTGTTAAATCTAACACCTCTGATCTATTTCTAGTTACAAAAGTTGGTTCGGAGCCCTTATAAATAACAGATAGCCCTTCCCCTAGTATATAATCAAAAAGTAACTCACCTCTATGATTTATTTTCGTGGTACCCCACGATGTATGGTGTGAATTGGCGTCACAACCCATGACTAACTGGAGTCTGTTCTTCTTGCTATAGTCGATTAGCCACCGTATAGGTGTCCCCTGGGAAGTATGCAGAGCAGGCGACTATGTTAGTCATACCATTCTTCTCCGGTAGGGACAATTGGAGTGCAAAAACCTGTAAGCAAAAAAAATTAATATTTTTCCGAATGAGGAGACATGCCCTGGGTTTCACCCCAGGACAGACTACTACCTCACCAGGAATATTGCTAATACCAGTTACTCGGTCTGTGTTTCTTGTCCATGGTTCTTGCAGAAAGGCAAGGTCGATTAATTCGTCCTTGACCCTCTTACCAAGGATATGAGAAGCGGCCTTGGCATACTGTAACTTTGCCTGTAAACAGTTGAATGTGGAGAATACGGAGAGCCGCAGGCAAACTTGTGTCTTCTCAGATCCTTAGGGGAGATCACACGGTGGGTCAATTGAGACGCCACCATCTGATCCTCCCAGGGATGAGGCGGTCGTTGATGCCATTGACGAGGCTTGGTCACCTTTCGCCACGCAGATCCAGCTGGTTGTTTAGGTCCTTTGGTCGAGGCCATACTGGTCTTCGATTTCCGGACAGAAGGTCCAATTCCTTTTTCAGGTTCCCTTGAAGAGACGTTACCCGTCTTCTTTTTGGGGAAACCAACTTGCCCTTTTGCATAGCTGGTGCCCCGGCTACGTGCCGGCGGTACACTCCCCCTGTTCTTGTCAGGAGGGTCGGTTCTCCTTACTGCCGCAGGAGGTTTTCCATTCGGCCCCGGGCCATGGCTTTTCACGGATATCTTTGAGGGGCTCGGTTTTGATGCCAGTTGAGAGGACCAGGCTTTAGGACGGAAAACAACCTGTCCAAAACCCAGGTATGGTTTGAACGTGGCCGTGGATCGATCGTCAATGGCGAAAGTCCATGTTTGACCAGGGCCTGTAATTTCCCTGTATAGAAGAGTCCACTCCAAGGTAAACAGACCGTGGTTCAATTTCCTCCGTCTGGTGAGGACCTGTTCAGAAGTCAGTCTACGACTGCCTTCGTCAGGTATGTAAGTCACACATACGTGTGACTTTGGGAGTTGGTCGTATGAGACGCATTTCAGGGAGGCACCATCCCATGGTTGTGTATTGACTACACCAGTCAACCACGAGACACTCTTCTGATCTACACAGGTGACCTGTAACCATCCAGTCCATAAAGTTCAGCTCTGGAACTGCACTTGTGGACCACCTTCAGGAATATCCTCTATAGCGGCCATAATGGCATACGAAGGGATTCCGTTTGTTTGGTCGTTATAGAGGCTGTCGTATGTTCGAGGTGTAAAATTTCCACCTTGATTCCGGATACAGCCTGCCCATAAGAGGGATTTTGTAAGTCAGTTTCACCTGACGTTACCTTTGATTCAGCCGAGCAGTGCTTTTTTGCCTCCTGTTCGGGTGAGTCATCATTAGAGCGTAAGCGCTTGCTGGTACCGGCCACAGAGAGAGAATGTTTCCTCTCTTGCGGCTGACCTCGCTACCGCTGCTCTAAAATTTGGTACAAGGCGCATTAGTAAGGTACACCACTCTTAAGGAGACGACTGAGTCTCTTCCTGGCTGCACCATCTAGTTTCCTAGGTTTACTTTCAGGAGTTGGAGAACTGAGTAGTTCTCGTTCCTGATCGAAGGTTACAGGGAGGTTAGTTGGAGTCTATTGGTCGACTTCCATCTCCTCAGTAGTTTTTGAATTATTATTTGAGGTTACTTCTTCCATAAGAGTCCCACGAGTAGCTAGGGAAAAAATGTCCATCACGACAGAAGCCCTGCATTACCGTGACAAAGCTTACTTACGACGAGAGGGCGCCTAGTATCCAGAAGGTTCCGTTAGTGACAAATGATCGGCCTACTGTCATGCATCCCCTCGGCACGGATACGCACACCTTAGGATTAAGCCGAAAAACCGTTGAGATGTCATTTAGTCAAAGAATAACAGCACCAAAAATTATCCTGTTATTCCCATTACCAGCGGTGCTAACGTGGAAGCAGACCCCCGATAGCTGAATTTGCCCACCATCCCATAACCCAAGCTAACATACATGTAAAAGCAGCAAGCAGTAGTTCAAGCAGTGCTACAATGAGCAAAGACAGGCAACCTCGCTGGCTGACATAGGCACTTGCAATCACAGTCTACTCATGGCGAAGTTCTTTTTGGATGAAAGTCAATATTATTCCACAAAACTTTTTTTAAGTCTCAATGTACAAGTTAAGCGATCTCGTCGTGTAGAGAAGCGATCCAGAAGCCCATATTCACTGTTATTCCAATGTTTTAGTCAGTAATGAACCTATTTATGAAGTATTTTCTTCTCATTACTTGACAATTGCTTGGAACTTTGCTTGTCTATTGTCTATTCTATTTGTACAAAATAATAATTACGCCCCATGATTTTATTCAACTTAGAAAGATAGTAGAAAGTACAGGGTTTGGATTGAATTAATGAAGACATATTGATATACGAGTATCTTCTAGAAAACCCAAATTATCTAATAAAGTTTTTCGAACGTTACCTAAAACCGCCTTATGACAAATCAAATCTATAAAATGTGAATTGATGATTAATTTACTTCTATTTGTCAATATATTTTTAGTTTCAAGTTTAATTCGATAAGATTTATATTTCCACGTCTGTTTCATTATTAGTATTAAATTTCTATTATACATCTTCCGTGCGCGACACTAAAGCAGTCATTAAAAGATTCCGCTTTTACTACGTTATAATCGTTCTAAGATGTTCTAATACTTTGGTTAGGAAGAGCCTTGACAGCCAAGCAGTTCTTGTTCAACCAACTCTCAACCAGGTAGAAATTAGCAAACACTTTGTTGTCTTCAGCTACACCTGTTTCCAATTTTCTTGTAGAAATACAGCGATTTATTGCTTTTTTTTCAAATGACACTTACAATGTTTGCATGTAGATACCTCTCGTAAAATTGGACAAGAGGATATAGGGATTGAGGGGTCCAACCCATTTACTTTTCGAAATACAGGGTGTTAAATTTATGAAAAATATAATGATAACTTTAAAATGGATCAATATATTGATCTGACATTTGGCAGGTTGTTTTTAAATGTAAAAGGGCATATTTTGAGCGAAAAACATGTTTCAATTCTTGATCCAGTGGTGTACATTTGGAGGAATATGTCACCTTTCCCCTCCCATTTTTTACGCCACTGGCATTTGAAGTTATTTTCATTTGATTTTGTATTCCTCAATAGTTTTCACGTGAAAAACGCATAACCTTTACATATCAAAAAATTTGTAGTTTTCAAGATATTTAATGTTTTTATAAAGTCTGCAAGATCACTTTTTGATAAAAATAAAATAAAATATTTTTCTTGAATGTTTTTAATGACTACCAAACTACCAATGGTTAGAATATGTAACAGAAACTAATTTGTGGAACAGCAATGCATATAAAACATTGAGAGAGGATTGTTGAAAATACTTTTCCAAACTTGTGATTTTATGAACAAAAGAATTAATGACAACAAAAAATAAGATAATTACAAATTTAAATAATATCCCATTCAAACATAATTTTTAACTAAGCAGCCAACAAATTACAAAATATGTTCAAAATGTTGTCCATTTACATTTACACATAATCTGCAACGTTTTCTCATTGAAAATCGCATACCTTGGAAATACTAGCGATTGCCGGAAATAATTTCTGTAGCCGCATGGATTCTTGCTATCAGCTCCTCCTCCGATTCTACTATTGTATTGTAGACTAGGGACTACATGTAACCCCACAGAAAGAAATCGATTGGATTCAAATCCGGTGACCTCGCAGGCCACATATTGGGTCCACCTCGGCCTACCCAGTTGTTTCCGTATTGTTGGGTTATAAGGTGTCTGGTCGCTAGAGAATAATGTACAGATGCCCCATCGTGCTGAAACCATACATTATCCATATTCGCCCTAATATTTAATGGTACAACGTCGTTTAATAAATCAGGCAGGGTTTCTCTCAAAAAATTACAATGAATATTACCATTGAGTTTATTAGGTAATAAATATGGACCCACTATACAATCTCCAAGAATGCCTGCCCACACGTTAAGCGAGAATTTTCCCTGAAATCCACGTTGTCGAATAACATATGGATTTTCGTCATCCCACACGTGGCTATTCCTTGAATTAAAAATTCCTTCACGTGTGAAGTTGGCTTCATCAGTAAATAGAACAAATTCGGTAAAATTCCTATTTTCTAAACATTTTTGGGTGTACTAATTGGCAAACTCCACTCTTTGAGGACAATTTGTTGGTTTTAGGGCCTGAACTTGGGTATACTTATAAGGATATAACTGCTGTTCATTTAAAATATTCCACACAGTTGAGTTACTTACATTTAAAGATTTGCCAATGGTGCGAGTGCTTAAATCAGGTCTATTTTCAATACGGTCTAGAACAGCCTCCTCTAATTGCACAGTTCGTTTTCTACCGCTACCTTGTAATTTTGAATTGAATTGTCCAAATTCTCGCAATCTCCTGTCAATTTGAGAAAATGTTGTGTGACATGGAAATCTAGGTCGATTTGGATATCTTTCTCTATATAAGCGCTCGGAACATCTACCATTCTTTCTGGCTTCCCCGTATATTAGTTGCATATCAGCCATTTCTTCAAAAGTATAATCCATCATAACAAAAATTGTGAAAGTTGCACAAACCAATTTAAATACAAATAATTCATTTTCGTTTTGACGTTAAACCAAATGACATTTACCATTTCATTATTGACATCCATAGCCATACGGAGGAGGCACTGATAGCAAGAATCCATGCAGTTACAGAAATTATTTTCGGCAATCGCCAGTCTTTCCAAGATATGCAATTTTCAATGATTAAACGTTGCAGATTATGTGTAAATGTAAATGGACAAATTTTTTAACATATTTTGTAATTTGTGGGCTGCTTAGTTAAAAATTATGTTTGAATGCGGTATTATTTAACATTGTAATTATCTTATTTTTTATTGTCATTAATTCTTTGGTTAATAAAATCACAAGTTCGGAGAAGTATTTTCAACAATCCTCTCTCAATGTTTTATATGCATTGCTGTTTCACAAATTAGCTCCTGTTACATATTCTAACCATTAGTAGTTTGGTAGTTATTAAAAAACATTCAGGAAAAATATTTTTTTTTAATTTTTTTATTAAAAAGTGATCTTGCAGACTTCATAAAAACATTAAATATCTTGAAAACTACAAATTTTTTGATATGTAAAGGTTATGCGTTTTTCACGTGAAAATTATTGAGGAATACAAAATCAAATAAAAATAGCTTCAAATGCCAGTGGCGTAAAAAATGGGAGGGGAAAGGTGACATATTCTTCCAAATGTACACCACTGGATTGAGAATTGAAACATGTTTTTCCATTAAAATATGCCCTTTTACATTTAAAAACAACCTGCCAAATTTCAGATCAATATATTCATCCATTTTAAAGTTATCAAATTAAAACATTATATTTTTCATAACTTGAACACCCTGTATTTCGAAAAGTAAATGGGGTGGATCCCTCAATCCCTATATCATATTGTCCAATTTTACGAGAAGTATGTACATGCAAACGTTGTAAGTGTCATTTGAAAACACCCTGTAGATATTGACGCATTCAATAATTTAGTTCCATTTGAATTCTGCTGGCTTGTCGTGAAAATTACGGTGTCCCAATTCTGATTATTCCGCTACATCTCAATTATTTCGATTTAGTATAGATCAAAACAATAAAAGTCCTTTTAATTGAAATTAGCGTACTCTTCTCTTCCTAATAAAAACACCGAAATACTTGCAATCTTTCATGTACTGAATATTCCGTGGAAACATATCGTATTGAATATAATGTCTTATACAGGAGTTTTTTTTGTGAGGGACATCTGTTTTGACAGTTACTCTGAATAGCAGGTGTTGATACTAACACGTTTTTTTATTAAGATTAATATTAGCTGAGCTTCTGGACACTCTTTTAAATATATTTTTTAGAACATTTGAATTAATATTAATACGAAGCCAAGAAAGTGTAATTAAATCTAACTTTATGTATTATTTACGATTTTTCCTTCATTCCATTATACCCAACCAATTTGCATAACACATACAGGAAAAAATATAAAAACACGTTCCTATTTAATTAAAAGACAGAGAAAACATTAGCAGTTGCTTTGGTGGTCGTGACTTCGTATTCTACCAGGTACTTCCACTTATAAATGTTCCCACATGTTGCACAATAGTTTTGCAATTATCTCAGACCGGGTCGTAGATATACGACCCGACTTCCCCATGTGTCCGGGAGGACGTTAGGGAATTCGTGCATATAACAACGTGCAGGGTTTTTAAAAAATTTAAGTAATTATTTTAGATATAATAAATTGTTTCCTTAACTGTTGGCGTCTAAAAACAATTGTCGATATTGTTTTTTTAATTTTCTACCGACGAGAATATAATCAGCAATTATTTTTCAACAAATTTATTTAGAAAAAGTTAAGTTTTACACTTTGTAAATATTTTATACCGACGTATTATCGCAATCAAGAATCCACTTCCAATAATTATGGAGTTTAGTTTTTTGATATAGTAGTTGTAAAGGTGATTAATTAAAAATTCATATAAAAGTTATCTCTAATTTTTCCTTTCAAAACAGTAAATTTTGAACACCAGAAGTATTGAAACAGCATACGTACTTTATCAGAAAATGATTCTCATGAATAATTATTGATTATTATTAATATCCATATACTTTGCAGTACGGTAACATTAAATAATAAAAATTGATTCTTTCATTCTATATGCTTGCCATTTTTAGACTTTTTCCTGAAATTGAAGTGTTACTGTTTGACGGAAATTGAATTCAAACATATGATTTATTATTGTTGTTAATTTTTTCCTTAAACAATAGCTTGTACTCGGAACTACAAAATATAAATCATATCTAAATCAATTTTCAATATTTCATTAAATTGCGTATCAATATAAATAGTAGCGATCACGGATATAAAAACAAACTAGACCCACAAAAACATTATTTTATCATACCTAATCAAAAACGACAAATGTGTTGCAGGCAAAACATAAATCCCACTTGCCTTCAGAAGTAAAGTTTCATATATTTTGCAAAATTTGTCACAAACGGCACACACTACACCATATTATTTCAATATACATGCGAACCTAAAGTGATGTCATCAATCTAAAGGCCGTCGTACAAGCTTTGCTTTGCTGTAAGAGTGAGAGAGGACTACGTAGCGAACAGACTTTCTTATAACATCCCAAATAGATTTGATAAATTTAAATAATACGCTTCTCCATAAAGGCACAAATTTCTTTTCTTTTTCAGCTTTTCATTCTATATAGTTTGCAGTTCGGTTTCATATAAACATGCAATTTTTATAGAGAAAACACGTTTTAGTATTAAAATTAATTTGAAATGCGTAGAATGTTTGATTTGATTGTAGTTTTTTCAAGTTTTACGTTAAAATGCTTGGCACGACATTGTATGTATACCAATAACCTATGTAGTGAAAAGATAAAAATAATTGCATAACATGCACATTGTTGAAGCTAATTTTAGAAAAATAATTATTGTTACTATGAAATGAATCAGCACAATTGCAGCAAATGAGAATTATTGACGTTGCTGTGATCTCTAACTAATGAAAACTTTATGAATAATCAAGCTGTACTTAACGTTGAATGCATTAGAAATCATAAAATATTTTTTAAGATTCTACTCGAATTACTCTTATTCAGAGTCTTCAGTTATAGAAACAATGTGATTGTGATTCCTTTAATATAGAAGCTCTGGAAACTGTCAGCTGCATTATTATAGTCTGAAAGCCAGCGACCTTTTGAGGGTGGTCATTTCACCAAGGCTGACATTTTTTTCCAAGCCTTATTTGGTATCACTAGTAAGTGAATGGATCACCAGCTTGCGCAGTTCCGGGGGGTGTAGCTGCGGCAGCCTCCCACACATGTGAAATAATAATTAAAAAAAATAATACCGCAAAAGCTGAAACTTTGTTAACATTTACATTATGTTATAAAATAAAGAAAAAACGTATCCAGCCGAATGTAAAGTGGGGGATTATGCCCCAGCTTTTCACGTAAAGAAGTGAAAAATGCGCACTGTGTAAACTGATACCGCAAAAGCTGAAATTTGGTAAATTTATAGTTAAGCTGATGACTTAAACGATAAAAACATCCAGCTTCATATTTAATGACGGAAAAGTGTCCAGCCGATGCAGTCAAAGACGCTGCGCATCGACATGCGCTCGGGCGCGTTGTATCTTTGAATACATCACCTGGACACTTTCCCCCACTAAATAGAAAGCTGGATATTTTTTTCTATTAACTTATTTACTTAACTATTATATCACCCACTAAACAAGAAACATAACAAGTCTTTTTTGTGATGTTCTTTTTAGAGACTTTTCGTGATGTTTTTTTGCTATTTTATTTCAAATGTACCGGGTGTCCCAATAAGAATGGCTCTCGGCCATATCTCGGGAATCGTTTATAGTACAGCTTAAGGCAAAAAAAAATTATAACAAAAGTGCCCTCGAGAAAAACCTGGAAATTATTTACAGAGTTGTAGGTCCACCGCCAGAGGGCGTAATTAAATACCAAATATTATAAAATGAATAATTTACAAATTTTGCCTAATTAAGATGCATTTAAACTATGACTATCGTATTCTTCAAGAAATTCAGCATATATTTTATTTCACAAGTTTTAGTCTATCTCTTCAAATAAAAGGGGGGGGGGAAGCGGGAACTTTATTATGAAAAAACGCCTGTAATTCCAGTTCTACTTAACCTATCTATGCAAACTTAGTCTTTTTGAAGAGAGCTCCTTTCTACCAATGTAAGAGTTATAATTTCGAAACAACCTAATGAGTAACGTATACGCTAGATGGCGCTATTTATTTATTTTTTTAAATCTAGCTATCCTTGAAAAATGTTGAATGGAAACATGCAGTTTTAATTAAGGAATATAAAAGTAGACCAAATTAGCAACAGAATAGCGAAAACCACTTGTCGATATCTTTTTCGTATTACGAGATATCCTAAGAAATGTGTAAATTTTAAGCATTTTCCTTTAAACATAAATTACTCCGGTTTGACTGAACGGATTTTAACATTTTTTGACTCCTCAAAATTGTCTTTCCTTATTCTATTATTAGTAGTTCCAATTATTATGTCAATATTACTTATGCTGTCACCGGGAAACTGCGTTATGGAAGTTAAAATGGAAATATATAAAAACAAGTAGTGGGCCATGAAAAAAACAAAACAAAAATATATGTCTTGTGTCAAATTAATAAACCTAGTAATTTGTTCATTTACGTGTCATCCCGATTTGTGTGCATTAAATTCGATATAAAATTTACTTAAAAGTTATATCTAAGATGATTCTTACAAGCGAAGAAGCATTTGATATGATAGGCATTTACTATGAATGTATGAGAAATGCAATTGTTGCGGCTAGGGTATATGCCATACAATATCCCCAAAGACGTCATCCCAGTAGCAGAGTTTTTCGTCGACTCATACACCGCTTAAGAACGACTGGATATGTAAATATTCCTGTATTTAGAAGTCGCGGCACTTAACCTATCTATGCAAACTTAGTCTTTTTGCAGAGAGCTCCTTTCTACCAATGTAAGAGTTATAATTTCGAAACAACCTAATGAGTAACGTATACGCTAGAGGGCGTTATTCATTTATTTTTTTAAACCTAGCTATCCTTGAAAAATGTTGAATGGAAACATGCAGTTTTAATTAAGGAATATAAAAGTAGATCAAATTAGCAACAGAATAGCGAAAACCGCATGTCGATATCTTTTTCGTATAACGAGATATCTTAAGCCTAAGAAATGTGTAAATTTTAAGCATTTTCCTTTAAACATATATTTTCCGGTTTACCTGACCGGATTTTAACATTGTTTGACTCCTCAAAATTGTCTTTCCTTGTTCTATTAATAACACTTCCAATTATTATGTCAATATTACTTATGCTGTCACCGGGAAACTGCGTTATGGAAGTTAAAATGGAAATATAACTTAAGGTATCTCGCTAGTGACGACTTAAATCTTCAAATTGTCGCCCATTATGTTGGATACAAGCGTTTATTCTTTGAAGAGTAGATTGAACAGAAGTCTCAATTTCTGCTGTCGAAATACTCTGAATGCCGTTTCGTATTCTTTCGATCATGTTAACTCTAGTAGTGGGTCTAATTGCACCAACAAGGTCTTTAATCCGGCCCCAGAGATAGAAATCTAAGACGGTTAAGTCTGGTGACCTGGCTGGCCAAAAAAATAGGCCTCCGCGTCCTATCCACCTATCAGGGTAAGCATTATCTGAAAATTCTCTAACTTGTCTGGAGAAATGCGTCGGACACCCATCGTGCTGAAACAACATAGACCTACGAGTTGCTAGTGATATATCTTCTCTGCCGCGTCTTCTAAATAAAGGAATATTTACATATCCAGTCGTTCTTAAGCGGTGTATGAGTCGACGAAAAACTCTGCTACTGGGATGACGTCTTTGGGGATATTGTATGGCATATACCCTAGCCGCAACAATTGCATTTCTCATACATTCAGAGTAAATGCCTATCATATCAAATGCTTCTTCGCTTGTAAGAATCATCTTAGATATAACTTTTAAGTAAATTTTATATCGAGTTTATTGCACACAAATCGGGATGACACGTAAATGAACAAATTACTAGGTTTATTAATTTGACACAAGACATATCTTTTTGTTTTGTTTTTTTCATGGCCCACTACTTGTTTTTATATATTTCCATTTTAACTTCCATAACGCAGTTTCCCGGTGACAGCATAAGTAATATTGACATAATAATTGGAACTACTAGTAATAGAATAAGGAAAGACAATTTTGAGGAATCAAAAAATGTTAAAATCCGTTCAGTCAAACCGGAGTAATTTATGTTTAAAGGAAAATGCTTAAAATTTACACATTTCTTAGAATATCTCGTAATACAAAAAAGATATCGACAAGTGGTTTTCGCTATTCTATTGCTAATTTGGTCTACTTTTATATTCCTTAATTAAAACTGAATGTTTCCATTCAGCATTTTTCAAGGATAGCTAGATTTAAAAAAATAAATAAATAGCGCCGTCAAGCGTATACGTTACTCATTAGGTTGTTTCGAAATTATAACTCTTACATTGGTAGAAAGGAGCTCTCTTCAAAAAGACTAAGTTTGCATAGATAGGTTAAGTAGAAATGGAATTACAGGCGTTTTTTCATAGTAAAGTTCCCGCTTCCCCCCACGTTTTATTTGAAGAGATATACTAAAACTTGTAAAATAAAATATATGCTGAATTTCTTGAAGAATACGATAATCATAGTTTAAATGCATCTTAATTAGGCAAAATTTGTAGATTATTCATTTTATAATTTTTGGTATTTAATTACGCCCTCTGGCGGTGGACCTACAACTCTGTAAATAATTTCCAGGTTTTTCTTGAGGTCACTTTTGTTATAAATTTTTTTTGCCCGAAGCTGTACTATAAACGGTTCTCGAGATATGGCCGAGAGCCATTCTTATTGGGACACCCGGTACAGGATGAACAACTAAGAACGACTGTAGGCCACATCTCAGAAAAGAATCATGGTACAACTTTAAAAAAAAATTACCTTTAGGTAAGCGATTCTGAAAAATTGCTGAAAAATATTTTGCAGTCTCTAAAATATCCGCTAGGGGTGGAATGAACACTCGAAAACATAATACTCCAAAAAAAAAACGTACTAAAGGTGTCCTAAAAATACAATTTTTGAAATCTTGATGAGATTATGAATAAATTTAATTAAGGAGATTTTTTGCCATTATTTTTCAAATAATGGGTGGGGAAGGTTCAAACTTATGAACAAATCTATAACTTTTTCGTTTTTTAATCGATATTAGCTGCATTTAAAAGAGTTTTTCTGTTTAATAAGATTGATAACAAAATTAGATAATTTTGTATGCACTCAGAAATTTCAAATGTAAATTGAAGCATTTTTTAAATTTTTATTTATCTGATATTGTAAATCTTATATCTTGGAATAAATTCCTATTTTTTTAACCTCTTTTCATCAGAATTTAAAAAATGCCTCATTACATTTGAAATTTCCGAGAAAAATAGGAAAATTGTCGACTTTTTCACATAGCGTTGACAAAATTGTTCAATTTTGTTATTTTTGTTAAGCATATCTTATTAAAAAGGAAAAACTTTTTCAAATGACGCCAAAAACATGGATATCGATTAAAAAAAAGTGTTACGACATTTGTTTTTTGGGTAGAATAAGGACAAAAAGTCCCTAACTACATTTTTCATAATCTCAACCATATATCAAAAATTGTATTTCTAGGATACATTTAGTATGTCTTTTTTGGAGATAATCACAGTATTATGTTTTTATCTGTTCATTCCACCCCATAGCAGATATTTTAGAAACTCAAAAATATTTTTCAGGGTCATTTTCCTGAAGGTATTTTTTTAAAGTTGTACAATGACTATTTTTTGAAATATGGCCGACAGCCGGCGTTCTTAGTTGTTCACCCTGTATTTGCTGATTAGGGACAGAAACATCTATAGGATGTCATCTAGAATGTTTGAGGTATATTATTTAGAGGTTTAAGCAATGTCCATACAACATCTAACAGAATACCCTGTATTGTTTTTGAAATGTCGCATTTAGATCATTGATAACATGTTATTTTTTAGACATTGCATTAACATCGACAAGATGTTAAAAGGCATTTCAGAATGTAACAGAAATGGTTTTAGTTCGTTATGAAGACTTCCTTTTGAGGAAGTTCTAGTAACATCTCAGTAATGTGAAAAGGCAGCGCTTTAACATCACTGAGAAGTTAAGTTGAAACATCACAATAGTTAACAGCCACAAGCTGGGCATAAGCGGTTGTATAGATGTGCATGTGATGAAAACAAGAGGAAAAAACAGAAGAACATTATCACAATGTGATGTTGAATGAACATAACTGTAATATTTATTTACATAGTGGGTACCGAATTTCAGCAAATAATGTTGGTGCAACTCAATTTTGCAGGGAGGAAGAGCTGATCCGTCGACGTTATTCTTCGGTAAACGGAATATGCAGTCGTTTCGCAAAATATTGTATGTCTTCAAAAATGTTGCTACGCATGCTTCATCAACTCTATTATTTTTTTTGTATCCATACATACGACATACATATTCTTCTAGCATATCAAATGTACTCTGCAACTTGTCGTCAGGTGGGTTGCTCAGTTTGATAAAAGCGTCCATATATATTTCCGAATTATGTAAAATTTTATAGGGACGGTTTTTCCCTTTTTTGAAAAACGACGGATTACAGTCGCAACCCGTTAGGGCATGAAAACCCCGAAGTGTTGCGCTTAATTTAGGGCCTAACGTTTCATATAGTTTGCTAATGTTAATAAAACGCTGATTATTGCCAACTCCGGTTTGCATTGAAACTTTTACATTAGCATTACTTAATGCACTCATGTTGGACGGCATTCTAACGGCTACGTCTGTATCGGAGCATTATATTGTGACATGTGCGTCGTAATCTATTTTACAGACGTGGAATACGATTTTCGTATCCGCTTCTTCGTGCGCTGAACAGCTTAATAAAACTTCGTGCGTCCTTTCTACCTGGCCATTATTTACTTTATATTTATAGCACTGATAATAATTTATATAAATAGTTTTATTACCAATAAAACGCGCTACGTAATCAACTGTCCAGTGCTGTATAAAAAAATTCACTAACACCTCTTAAAAATTTGCGTTCTTTAAATCGATCGTGAAGTCAGAAGAATGTACTTGATCTGCTCCATCGATGTGGAATTGCGCGACTTGCATTCCTCTCAAACAATGTTCGTTGTCTTTGATAGAAGGAAAAATGGACTTATCAAAGGCGATTACAACGATTTCCGCATCATTTGAACAAAACATACTTAACATATTACTTTTCCGCCCAACCTATCTATATGCGAGAAAAGTATTAGTTTACACCAAAAAAAGTTGCAATTTTGAAGTTTTTTTTGAGTTCTCTTTACGTTTTCCATCAACAACAACACGAAAAAACGGTTTTTAGAAAAAAAATCCTGTGTGTATGTCGTCGTCGTTCTCGTCGGCCACTTTTCCCTTTATGTCTTGTTAACACGATACAGCCTACGGAGTGCAATAAGTCACCAATTTTATGATTGAATATTGTTAAGGATATGTCACAGACAAACCCTATTGATTTTCAGCTCACCAGAGCCAGTACAACGGTTGCTATGGTACTTGAAGTACGAACATTTTGTTATTTTTTGAGAAATTTCCGTTTTTTAGCACGATACAGCCTTCGGAGTTCAACAAGTCACCAATTTTATGATTGAAGATTATTCATGACATCTCTTTGATGAACCCTATTGATTTTCAGCTCATCAGAGCCAATACAACAGGTGCTATAGTACTTTAAGTACGATATTTTTGTCATTTTTGGAGAAGTTTTAGTTTGTTAGCACGATACAGCCTCCGGAGTATTTACAAGTGAGCAATTTCATTATTAGATATTATTCAAGACATCTCACTGATGAATCCTATTGATTGTCAGGTCTCCAGAGCCAGTAAAACGGGTGCTATGGTACTTGAAGTACGGAATTTTGTCATTTTCTGATAAATTTCAGTTTGTTAGCACAATACAGCCTCCGGAGTTCAACAAGTCACCAATTTTATGATTGAATCTTATTCAGGACATCTCACTGATAAACCCTATTGATTTTCAGCTCACCAGAGCCAATACAACAGGAGCTACAGTAAAAATTGACTGTCTCGACCCTTACTTCGTGGAATATGCTCATATTAGTGTTTTTAAATGAAACTCAAGGTCTCTAGTTAATTCCACAATATAATACAAGTTATTGAAAATTCTAAAAAATTGACAATTGTTTCGATAAATCAATATCATATTGATTTATCGAAACAATTGTCAATTTTTTAGAATTTTCAATAACTTGTATTATATTGTGGAATTAACTAGAGACCTTGAGTTCCATTTAAAAACACTAATAGGAGCTACAGTACTTTAAGTAGGATATTTTTGTCATTTTTGGAGTTTGAAGTTTCAGATTGTTGACACGATACAGCTTCCGGAGTATTTACAAGTGACCAATTTTATGATTGGATATTATACAGAGCGTCTCAAAGATGAACCCTATAGATATTTAGCTCACTAAAGCCAGTACAACAGGTGCTATGGTACTTGAAGTACTAAATTTCTGTCATCTTTGGAGAATTTTTAGTTTGTTAGCACGATACAGCCTCCAGAGAGTATAAGATTGATCAATTTTATGATTTAATATTGTTCAAGGTGTCTCACAGATGTACCCTATTGATTTTCAGTTGACTAGAGCTAGTACAGCGGGTCCTACAAATCCGGATGTACTAAATTTTTTGTTATTTTTGGTTAAATTTCGGTTTGCTAGCACGATACATCCCCCGAAGTGTATATAAGTAACATTTTCATGATAGAATATTGTGCAGGGCCACAGATGCGGAAAAGTTAGTTTTAATCTTTTGAACCGTTTATTTTTAGATATGTTTTCGTACGTAGCTGGAACTTCCCTCATCAAATGGAGCATGAAAAATCCATCGAACACCTTAACGTTTGTATGCTCCGGAGTATGTGGCTCATTCTGCTGCTCGAGTATTTTTAAAAGAGATGCCTTATTTGTTTTACAAATACAACCATCAATGTGGCACATCGATAATGGCACCGGCGTTAGAGGATATGTTAAAACTTTGTCAATGTCCAGAGATTTTTTTAATGAAATGCATAGAAATCGTCCAAACAAATCGCGTTACATGCGCAATTCAACAATTTTTCCTGCCACTGACATTTTCCTCTTTTGCATGCTGTCTGTAAAATGTAGTACTTTATTTTTTTCATTGGTTTCTCGAATCTTTTGTCATCGACTGCACATTCTGCAATAAAATTAAAATAGATATCTTATACCACAAGAACTGAAATTCGGTAATATAATAAGTTGATAGAAAAAAATATCCAGCTTTCTATTTAGTGAGGGGAAAGTGTCCAGGTGATGCATTCAAAGATACAACGCGTCCGAGCGCAAGCCGATGCGTAGCATCTTTGACTTCATCGGCTGGAAAGTTTTCTGCCACAAAATATGAAGCTGGATGTTTTTTCAGTTTATGTTATTAACTTAACTATAAATTTACCAAATTTCAGCTTTTGCGGTATCAGTTTACTCAGTGCGCATTTTTCACTTCTTTACGTGAAAAGCTGGGGCATAATCCCCGACTCTACATTCGGCTGGATGCGTTTTTTCTTTATTTTATAACATACTGTGAATATTAACAGTTTCAGCTTTTGCGGTATTAGTTTTTTCAATAATTATTTTAGATGTGTGGGAAGGTGCCGCAGCTACACCCCCCGGAAGTGCGCGAGCTGGAGGTCCATTCGTTTAATAGTGATACCAAAGCTTAGGACAAGTTTTCAGCTTTTGTGGTTTTGGTCATCAAAAACGGTCGCTGGCTCCCGGACTATAAGTTTTGTCCAATGAAGTAGACTATTTGGAAGTACATCAATATTACCATAATTGTCGCTACTTTCCACTGCATATTGATTGGAGTGAAGGGTGTGTTGATAAAATACTAGACAATTTACAGTGCAAAAGGACGATGTCAGATTTATTGTCAGTACGTTGAACATGGACACTTTATTTGATGAAGTCATCAATGACTAACACGGCTAACTTTACAAGTAATCTACACTTAAAATTATTGATCTTTACCCTGCCGTCATTAATACCTGATAACATAACCGACAAATGTCAAATTATTTTGTTGTGTTCTTCACTATAAAAAGAAAGAGATGCCACTTAATAATTATGTCGGTTATGTTATCAGATATTAATGACGTCAGGGTAAAGGTCAATAATTTTAAGTGTAAATGCTAAAGATCGCAGAGGGACTTGGGTAATGAATAAATGAGTTTATAGATGGTATCCCATGAGCATTCATTACTTTTACATTATTTCAAACATAAATAATTAGGTTTATGAGAAAACGATTGAATCTTTAGAGAACACTTCACATGCAAATCTATATAAATTGTGATAAATTCGAAACTTAATTGGCAGGAAGCAAAAGAATAAGTCTGGGGTAGGATATGCAGGCAAACGAGGAAGCTTTCTCAACGTAAAACCTTCGAACAATATAACGGAAAGTAACGTAGTCCCATTATTTAACAATATATGAAGCAAGTGAACTATTATCAGTAATTCATTTAGATTAGCAGACTTGTCTGACCACTGCTTTCCTTACTAAACACGGCTGCATGAATTTACCAATCTGAATAAAATGAGAACTGAAATTATTGAGAAGTTACTATAAAAGCAATAATAGGTTTAAGTTGGAAACACATGGTACAGTTCTGGAAGGTGAACTGACGGAGAGTTATATAGTGGAGATTTTAAAATAAAATGGCAGACTTTGTCGGAAGTCTAGTAGGAAGCAGTTAAAAATGGATAATACATTGTTGGTTATTTCGCAAAAAGTTTTCGAGGAAAATCTCAAAATTATTTTGATCAATTCAATATTGATTAGCAGGCAATAGGCTATATTACGAACGGATGCGATGAAATATACAGTTTCTAAATGCAAAATTTCATCTTACAATCAATTATTGTGCTTCTACGGTCATTGGTACATTACAATATTTTGCAATAATATCATAATACCATAACAAATTTATAAGTTTAATGAATCTTTATTTTAATATTTGGATTGCTTTCTCTAGATAATTGATACTTTTATCGATCTAGTTGGAAATGCTTAGTATTGTTCCTCATAATGGAGCTTAGTTTCATTTGTTGCTGTATTGGCTTGAATTGATGACATTCTGAAAATATTGATTATCTATCCGTGTACATTAGATCGCCATGTGTCTGTTTAATATGACCTATACAAAGTCGTTCTTTCTAAATTATTCACAGGGAAATGACAGTTTAGCAAAAAGTATCTATACTATATATTAATGAACTTTACTGTTTCGACCCTTACTCTATGGAATCTACTCATATTTCTTTTTTAAATGAAACTAAATGTTTCTGAATAATTCCACAATATATTGAAAAAATGTTAAAAAAAATGATACTGTGTATTAACTTGTCTATTCCTATACATAATAAATCCAAATAAGAAATAGAAATATAAAATTCAAAAAATATATAAATCTTATGATATATTAGTGAGAAATTATCAATATGTTCTTATTTTATTTCTTTATTTTTTATTTAGATTTATTATTTCCGATCCTTTCTCAGATTGGGGGGTTTATGAGTACTTAAATAGAAATAGACAAGTTAATTTATTATTATATTGAACTATAATAATTCTATATTAACAAAAAATTACAATTATTAAGACTATTCTATTCTAAAACCTACTGCTAATTTATTTATCAATACACTGTTCAAACAGGACCAATCCAACTACAGAACAGGAACTTGAGTATATTGATTACAAAGAATAATATCATCAATCAAAATAGAATGCTTTAATCGCAGATATGCGGCAATGAAAGATATCAAGCTGGTAACTAACATGATTACTACAAATCGAACACATACGGTGAAGTGGCAAAAATTTTGAAATATTTGTTCGAGGAGTAAGAAGAAAAAACTCTCGGAGTATTGAACTGGAGTTTTAGAAGAAGATTGGGATCACTGATGTTGTTGTTCACGATTTTAAACAAAAATATCAATAAGTGACGGTCATGACGAGAACTCAAGTTATTCACACAATGCCCCATTTGAAGTGTACCATTACGAACTCCTACCGGTGGGTAAATGCTATCCATTTCAAAGGAAAGAAATTTCAAAAACTTCCGTTGAACTGATTCAAGTTTCTGAATGTGTACGTTATAAAATGGACTACAAATAACATCTCCTTATTCAATTTTAGACCTAACTTAGGCGGACTACAATGCCTTTAGAGTGTCTTGACCATTGAAGTCACGCGAGTTTCGAACTAAGAAGCCATACATTTTGTTAGCAGACGAGAATATAGCCTCAATATGAAGTATAAAAGAAAGTTTAGAATCAAAAGTCGCCGGGCGTTCAAGAACAGTATTGTTGATTTCATATTCATATATTATTTTCTCAGTTTTGAAGGAAACGTCATTACCTTACATTTACAGGCATTCAGCGACAATTTATTACTTATACACCATTTCTCAATACGTCGAAGGTTAGTTGAAAGTGAGACACAATCGCTTGAATCATCAATCTGGGAGAATAATTTCTAGTCATTAACACATAGTAAGTAGTTGACATCAAGATCGTCGACTAGATCATTGATGAAGACATCGAATAATAAGGGGCCCAAGTTACTTCACTGTGGAACTCCAGATGTTGCGAAGTAATCCACTGATTTACAACCATTAAACACGACATACTGGCGTCTGTTGTTCAGATAGGCGGTGAATAATTTGATTAGAGACGGTGATAATCCATATCGAGATAATCACAAGAATTCCGTGGTCCAGTCTATCGAACGTTTTAGAGAAATCGATGTACACAACGTCAATCTGCGATCGCTCATCGAAGCTTTCAGCAATATTTGGGTTATATTTGCCACGTTGGTGACAGTTGAGCAACCCTTTACAAAACCATGTTGCTTTATGGTTATAATGTTGCATCAATGGCTATACATTCTATTGAACAATAAAATTTCGAAAACTTCACAGAAATTACAAATAATTGAGATTGGCCGATAGTTGTTAATATCAGCTCTATCGCCATGTTTGTAGATAGGTCTAACCTTCGACGATTTCCACATATTAGGCACTGTACAAATCTTCACGCACGTGTTGAGCAGTGTTGTTAACAGCGAAACAAGTACAGACGCACAATCCTTCAAATTGAAGGCAGGGACAGAGTCTGGTCCTGTTGTCATTTTATTTTCAACTTGTTTTATAGCTACAGGTAATTCATTCCCAGTGAAAGACATGGTATTAAGAAACTGTGAGGTTACTGAATTATCTTGGGTGACGCACATTGTATTAACTGAAGAAGATTTTGCAAAATATTCAGAAAAACCATTAAGTATATCGGTAGGCGTATCGACCGTTTGGCCGTTAAACGTCATTCTGTCAGAGATATTAGTTGACCCCTTTTTGCTATTGACAAAAGCCCATAATTTTGTGGGATCTGCTTTCATACCTCGACTCAGCTGAATTTGCATATTTTTTGTACGACTTGTCTATGGCAGATTTCACCTTTGCTGGCAAATATTTAAACTGGTTAAGAGTATTTACATCATTGTTGATTTAACATTCGTTATTTAATTTCGATTTTAGTTGAATGTGTTTAATAACATCCCGGGTAAACCACGGTGGATATATTCTTTCATATTGTTTTGTTTGTCTTGACAACACACACTCATAAAATGCGTTATACAACTTACCGTAGAAGTAGATACAGACATCATCGGATCTATCAAATGTTTGAAGAAAAGTTCAATTTATATTAGAGAGTCGTTGATACAATAGCGAAAAATCTGCTTTTCGGAAATTATATTCATTGGAAGATATTGCTGGAAAATTTCGTTTTTAGGTATGGTTTAAATTTAGTTTAGAGGGAATAATTGAAACAGTATGATTCCGATCCTAAGTAACTAAATTTTCAATTAATCTTTCCAGATAACAGTCATTATTATAGAGGACAAAATGGAGAATTCGTTCCAAATCGTTCGCAATAGTATTGTATTGAGTTAATGTTGGGATTCTCAGAATTTACCTATAAGCTACAGAATCTGTAAGATATAGGATCTGTAACTTGAACCTTTACAGATTTGTATAATTTGATATTTTGGAACCAAATCTGTAAGAGTCATTAGTGCTATTCAACGCGCCAATCGATTACAATCATTTCCTGTCATTTAAAAAACAACATGTTCAACAATACATTTTCGATATCAATCGATCACTGATTATAATCGGTCGAAAATTATGATGCTATATAAAACAATCGTAAATCGGAAGCATGTGATTGGTCGAAAATTTTAAATAAACTACAGTTTGTCTATGGGTTATGTGATGTAAGTGATATTTTGCAACTGTATATTACATTTTTAGTTTAACAGAACAGCTTTCATGAAATTAAACGTGATTAAACTAAATGAACTTGTGAAAAGTGTGGAATACACGTGAAATGAACTAAAATAATGATGAGGTTATGTCACTAAAAATGACAATGTTTTTTGGTCGTTCAACAAACATCAATCCGTTTTCGATTTCGATTATAAATTAAATCGGAATCAAGATCGAAGTGTTGAATAGCACTATAGTTATAGATCTTTACCTTATAGGTTCCAACTTCACTTCTGTTTATAATGTTAAAATTCTAACCTCAAAATCATTAATAGTATTTGAAAGCTGTGTGTTTACCGACCTGGTAAATCTTAATACTAATTGATATTTTTACAATTTGTAATAAAAGAATGGCGTAAGTAAACTATTGACTTAATATATTTAACATGTTATTTATTTATTCAAATATACGTATTTTGTAGAACGCAAGGTGTAAAAAGAAAAAGGACCAAAAATATGTCTCCAGAGCAATACCTACAATTCATGGAAAATGATTACATTTTTTGCAGTAATAATATAAACCTTACTTTAGATTCTAATTATTTGATAAAACAGTGGGAAGTACTAGTGGCGCAATTGAATGCCCTTGAAAAAAGCCCCTCTCTTTCTGTCGAAGAAAATGGAAGAAAATAAGAAAATTATAAACACTTACATTGCTTTTTGTATTCACCTTGGTTAATTTTTAGAGATTTTTGGATTGGAAGTATGCCACAAAATCGAGATATAGAAAAATGGAAGCCCTGTCAATTGAAACAGGTGGAGGACGTTAGAGCAACATTACTCTAAATGATTTAGAGGAAAGAGGCCTTTCAGTTTGGGGAAAGGTTGCAGTAGCGGGGGCAAGTAATGTAACCATCTATGAAGGCATTGAAAATGTCAACAGAACACAATTTGTGAAACGAGCACAAGTGATCAAGTAAACCGAAGTTATGAAATCATTTATACAGAACCATCAAATGAAAAAGAAAATAACAATGACCACACACAGGGCAACAACAAAAACAGGAGAATATTAAAAGGTATAAAACCAAACCATTAGGTATTCACTCAGAAAATGTAATCAAAAATATTGCAAATCTCATGGAAATAAATGAGAAGCTGGTTAAAATTTGTCAAATAATCATGTGGAATTAAAAAAAGAGAAAATTAAATTGCTCAAACAAAATTTGCAATTTAAAATAGAAAAATTTAAATTTCAACATCCTGAATTTCATTTTGATATAGAGTAATGTTTTTTTACTCGAAAGACTACAGGAATTTACATAAAGTATCGCAAATCAATTCGTACTCAATATAATGTTAATTGTGTGATATATTTATTACTTCTATGTTCAGTAGTTACCAAAGTTTTGTACCATAGTGTTCTTATAAAAGTTAAGTAATATTAAGAATTAGTGTTTTTCATTTTATTTTTGCAGTTTGTTATAGAAAGTTATTTTTATTTATTTGTGAGAATGTTTCTTGTTTTGTTTGATAATGTTTTGTATTTTATTTGTCTATTTGAATAAAAAGACTGGCATATTTTTATTAATTATTTATTGGTTTAAAATATTCTCTCTAATATAATTTTCTTCAGCGATCCTACCAGAATTTATGTATTCTTGATGTGCCTCCTTCAGGGTATTCTATATTATCTTTTGCAATTTCCAAATTTGCATCTATTGCAATATTATGTAGAATACAGCTAGCATAAATTATATTAGCTGCTTTTCTGGGGCGATAAAGTAGTGTTCGATGTCTAGAAAGACATCTGAATCTTTGACTTGACACCAATAAATTATTAAAAGCTCTTTCTTCTTCATCTCGAGGGTTATGAAAAGGAGTGAAGAGTCATGGTTCCAATGGATAACCATTGTCTCCTAAAAAATAACACATGATGTTTCCGTTTCATTAAAATACTTGTCATTTACCTATTAAACGGGAACTTGTAGCCCCTTTCAGATATTTGGAGAGTAAATGAGCTCGAATTGAACTGGTACTCCTAATTGCTGCATCATGAGCTGAACCAGGATATCTAGCAGAATTTCCCATTATTTTGCAATTCGAATCCGATATCTACAAATGTTTAAATACCTCGTTTAAAATAGTTACTAAATATTATCCATATTCACCAGCATGACATTAATAGAATGTTTTCCTTTTCTGTTTATATAAACAAATGGTGGGTATTCAATGTCGTTCAATGGTGGAGCCAAGCTTTCCACATAAGTACTATCAATAGCACGCACAATTCCACGAAAATGATATTTTCCATGAAACCTGAGAAAAAAGATTTTGGTCATTACTAGCTACTTATAAAACTTACCTTTGATTTACGGAATTTTTTTGTTCCTCATTTACAGGAAATTTTATGTAAGTCCCCGTGGCCAGAAAGTTTAGAGTAGCAAAAACCTAAAAAAAGTATTTAAATGCATTGTAAAAAGACTGTGAATTAATTATTATTACTTTCACTACAAAGGAAATTCGTAAATTATTCCCCATAACATGAGGTCTTAAATTATGAATTAAGAACTGAACACTATTTTTGTCCAACCGAAACATTTGTCTAAATTGCCTGTCTGGCATATCAAACGGATTTAATTGATCCCTCAAATGTCTTCGTTGGATTTTCATATGATTTCTAGAAAAATGGAAAGTGTATTTTATAATAATACCATAAAAAATATGTACAAACCGATTCTTATCATCTTCCAACAGAATACCGGCGAAAATATTTAATTGTCCGTTCATATTAATGTCAATGATGTTCACTTAAAAACTTAATAATCACTTAAAAATCACAAAAAAACTGAAAACTCTCCAACTTTTGAACTAATAATACACCAAAAATGATAATAATACAACGCTCTGTACCACACCCTGTACTGCTTGCAGTGACAGATGTCTAATCCGTAAATGTTTACGAATCTGTAAGTAACAGGTAAGGATGAAATCGCATTTCCTGTAACTCTTACAGATTTCGGCTTATAGATCTTACAGATGTTCACAGAATTCCACCATAAGTTAAAAATTGGGAGAAAATTGGTTAGAGCAGAAATATTGTCATTCCCTAAATTATTATGGAAATATGCAGCATAAGAAGATATATTAAAGTCGCTCACAGTGATCAAATTATTATTATGCAAACTTTCAATATTACTAACTATTTCAAAAAGATTAAGGTACGTTTCGCAATTAGCATATGGAGGAACATAAACATTTAGTACATAGACATGACCTGAGTCAGCAGTTATTCTGACCAAGACCATATCAACCGAAACTAGGGTGGGGAGAATGAAACTGTCTATATTTATTTCACACGACAGGAATTCATTGTTTACGGCTATAAGAACCTCGAGTAAACTGAGTAGTTTTCCGGAAACAGTTCACCGTTAAAGACTGAATCGTCTAGCCATATTTCGGTTAGTGCTATGACATTAAAGTTTGTCATAGAGATTACATTAACAAAATTTTCAGTTTTAGATCGCAAGGCTATAGTAATCTGATAGTATACATTTACAGAATTTCTGAAATTTCTGTTAACCTTTTTACCAGCAGTGCAAGTGGTCGACGATATGGTAGATCTACTTGAAGCCATGGATTGCTATAATTCAAGCAAATCCTTCTTGAGTTTAGTTGAAGCAATTATATATGCAGTACAAACACTTCTTTCCCACACCACATGATCACAATAAGTAGTAGATAACTGAGTACCTGACAGTTTAACGCAATTAGTGCGTTTTAGAAGTTGGGATCTACTGGACTTTGCATTAGGATTTCCACCGCATAAAGGACAGTTTGCAGAATTGTTGCACGATTTGGATGAATCCTTAAATTCGTTACAATTGTAACAATGCGATACTTCCAAGGCATCATATACTCTACAGCCATCATACCCTACAAATAAGTACCAGCTTTTAATATTATACTATAAAAATTCCTGTCTATCTAAATAACAGCCTGAAAGATTGCAGCCTTTTTCTTAGTTGCAAAGATTTTCACAATTTTTCTATCGCTATATTTAGGAAAGATCTCAGGAATACAATTCCAAAATTGATATTGTAACAATTATTCAGTATATTTTTCTGACAAACCCACAATACACAATCTTGGATTAACACCAGTAACTTCCTTTACAGCGTAAGAATCAGACATTGTTTCTTGGACCTGTTTCACTCTCTTTTCATTTTCCTCTTTAGATTTACATGCAATAACAATACCACCATCTTTAATATGTTTACCTTTAGTCAAATGTATGCTATTATCAGTTGGATTAATAATATGCATTAGCTCAGATTTCGTTTTGTTTTATCTCGTGGCCCTGTTCTTGGGTTGTACTATCACTGCAGAAGTTCTGTTAATGAAATTGACTGTCTCGACCCTTACTTCGTGGAATATGCTCATAATATCTAAGCTTCAATATTTGTAATATCACATCTTCTTCTTTTTTCTATAAACATATATTAAGCCAATCACAAGTTAGGTTACTTCTTGGTCTAGCCAAAAATAACTACTAAACATCAGGTAGGCATAAAATGAAATGTAACTTCTGTCATTCTGACGATGATATTGATTTATCGAAACAATTGTCAATTTTTTAGAATTTTCAATAACTTGTATTATATTGTGGAATTAACTAGAGACCGTGAGTTTCATTTAAAAACACTGAAAGTTCTGTTATTAACATCAGCATATCGATATCGATATCAATAGTCCGCATACATAAACACGAAACAGTCCTCTGATTCACGTAATATTATTTTTAATTATCCTGGAACTAACTTAGACTGTTAGTTCACAAATACTAGTACCCAATATACCATATATTAATATCCATTTTAAAATCAACTGTTCACACTCTAACTTAAGATTTTTCTTTAAGTTTTCAAATATTCTATACTTTCCAAAATCTGCGTGCTCACATTCTTAACAAAGTTTCGGTAATAATCACTAATTCAATAATTTTGTTTCATTTTCTTTGATACCACTACTTGTCTTGATTTTTTTATATTATTACAAATGTCATAATTTTATTTTAATCGTCAATTGTATTTTCTAATTTTTTCAATTGTTACTGTCAAATTAACTTTCCTATGACCTTTCTTATGATCTTTCCTATGCTCTTTCCTATGATCTTTCCTATGATCTTTCCTATGACCTTCCTATGATCTTTCCTATGGTCTTTCCTATGATCATTCCCATGATCTTTCCTATGATTATTCCTATGATCTTTCCTATGATCTTTCCTATGATCTTTCCTACGATCTTTTCTATGATCTTTCCTATGATCTCTCACTCGCGATTCTTAACTTAAATTTCATACGGGCAACCACATCTTGAATTTATAAATATATAGATTGAAAACATATGCAATATGTATTCTCTAGGAGCGTTTTATTATTTAGGAAAGTTTCATAGTTATAACAGTATTCATCTTATGTCGAACTGGATATTACTGCCAGGGAAGTTTTCTTTTTGGTGCATACTATATTTGAATAACACTTTTTACTAAATCGTTGATGTCGGTTCCTTAAAATTTTTAGATATTAGATAAAACATGATCATACGTTTACAAATTTGAAAGGAGATATATAGTCAAAACTAAGTGTATGATACATCAAAGGCAAATAGAGATTTCAGACATAATTTTGAAAAAATGTTATTAGGGAAAATTGAACAGTAAATAAAGTATGACCATTAAAAAAAAATTGTGATAATTTTTGGAATCTAGTAATTATCAAAATTTTTGTCAAATTTTTTTGGTTGCCTAACAGTGAAAGAAAGCTTAAAGATATACTCTAGAGAAAAAGAGAGATCAGTCACATTTGAAATTTGAGTGGGTTAACGTGAATAGTGAATCACATTTGAAAATTGAGAAGGTGCATATCAATTTCCATTTTTGAATTGATATTAGTATAGAAATTGTAATAGTTAATCTGAAGCTGATGGAAATAAATGTTTTAACAGAATATGTCCTAGGCCCTATAGCTTTGTAAGAATTTTCCATTTGTTACTATCTGTTGCTACGCTTTTCCAGTTCCGTATTCCTTTTTCCGCGACGTCCTGCATTATGGCTTCTTTCCACTTTCTTCTGGGCCTACCCTTCTTCTTCTTTCCCTCTGGTATTTTCCATGCTTTTTCTTTTACATCTCTTGACTGTTCCATTCGTTCTAGGTAACCTAACCACTACAGTCTTTTTGATTGGATTACTCCAATTTTTGTTGAGTCATCGTATAATAACTGTCTTGGCTTGTGAATTCACAAATAAATCGGCAATCTATCTTCTGAGTCGGCGGAATATTCAAGTTTAGTGGTAGCAGAGAAAAAACTCAGTGCCTGTTCTTGGAGTTGGAACTTCGAATATTCTCGTTCATTAAAAGGTATTGTCAATTATGATATTTAATTAACGATATTGATCACTTCAAAATCTTTTATTGAATACATTCAAATAAATAAGTTATCGAATATAACGTACTGATATGAACTGTAACGCCCAGATAAATTTGTGAATACATCATATTGTAAAAAATTTCTAATTCCTGGAAAATACCGAGTTTATATTTATTTTATAATAAATTTTCTGAATCATATATTGAATTAAATTTGTTTTCTAATTTCAAATAACCGAATATAATATATTACTAATTTTAATAATTATGTAGCTGTCAGTGCGCTCATGGACAGGATTGAACTGACTTGAACTCGAACTCTACCTAGCAGATAAGAGTCAATAATGGAAGTAATTTTGACAAGACTGAGAAATAATACGGGCAATTGGGAATCAAAATTGAAATAAAAACCATGTAAAACTTTGTCAACTTGAATAATGATTTTAAAAACAATTTTATCTAATTCTTGGATAAAGTTGTCAAAAATTAATTGCAAAACATATGAAAATTGTGGTTAATAAAAACAAAACAAAAATGTTGAAAACTTGTTTGCAAATGACCAAATGCTCACTACACCTAGGGAGCCTTAGGCCAGAATATGGGGAGCTTTCATGCATATATAAAAACTTGTTATCAAAATAAAATACAAATATTATGTAGCACGACAAATATGTATTCCTATAAAACTCTTGACAGGCTTGTTAAAAAGAGTAAACCCCTCAAATAATTAGTTTACAAACTAGAGTATTAAAATTATAACAAAAGTAACAATATTATGCCGTTCTTCCAGTTCCTGTCCTTAAGATAGATTTTATATTGGTTATAATATCATTATTTTTTATCTCTCTTATGTCATCAATAACTGGAACATAAAAAGTGTTTGAAAGTCCCTTTATTCTTAGAAACGCTATTTTGGTTATACCATTTGAAATTTTTATAACTTGGCCAACAAAATGAACCAATTTAGTTATAGTTTTGAATCTCACTAAAACAAAGTTCCCAATATTGAAATCCCATTTACTACTCAATATCTTCCAATTCATCACTGAAAACTTCATCAGTGTTTTTTCATTAAGAGACAAAGAATCACTTTTCGAATCGAGTCTCAGTTTTTTCTTCGGTTAATTGTTTCCAATTTAGTAACCTAAACATTTCTTTTAAAGCCCTTCTTCTCCTGCATTTCTCTTCCTCAATTTTTCCAGCCGCTCTTTTTTTGGAGTGTCAATCTAATCACTAAAACACAAAAATTAACGAAATATGGAACAATACAAACGTATATCAAAACATCAATCAGTGCAACGGAAGCTAAACAATTACAAACACAAAATGCCATACCACTAAGAATTTACGGTTTACCTAAATTACATAAACCAGACACACCATTACGGCCAATAGTTTCTTATGTTCAATCTCCATTTTACAAATTGTCTATGTCTGTGTGAAACTGTCTCTCACATAATTAGCAGAAATGAATTCTTTATAGAAGATTCGTTTACACTTAAACAATTTTTAGATACTGTTGAAATACCTAACAATTATAGTATTATTTCTCTAGACGTAGTCTCAATGTAAACCAACATTCCAAACGAACTGATAACACATATACTAAAGAATAAATGGAAATCATATCAAGAACACACAACTCTCACATACGAAGAATTCTTAGAGAGAATAATGCTAATCAAAAACAATAATTTTTTTCAATATTTCTTCAAACAACTCAATGGGTGTACACCAATTTCATCAACTCTCGCACAAATTGCAATGAAATACGTTGAAGAAAATTTACAAAATCAAATAAATTTCACTATATTATTTTTTTAAAGATACGTTGATGATTGTTTAGCTGTTGTTCCCAATTATATAAATCATGTACTGACTGCTTTCAATAATTTCCATCCAAAGCTCCAATTCACAATAGTCACAGAACAAAACAATACCATACATTTTCTAGACATGACACTTATTAAAACTACAGAAAATAAAATTGCCACAAAACATTTAATCAAAGAGACCTCATCAGGTCGCTACTTAAATTACTATTCCCATCATTCTAATTCACAAAAAAACAACGTAATCATAGGATTAGTAAATAGAGCCATTACACTTACGTCACCTGAATATCGTCCAGAAATTTTATCCCAAACAAAAACAATATTACAAAACAATCGCTGTCTTTCCAAACATATTAACAGAATTATTAAAGAACACACACACAAATTTTACTATGAAATACAAATCCAATCAACACAAACCAATACACTAACTCATCTTACAATCATTGCAATGCCATACACAAATCAACTCTTAGAAAAATTGAACTATTTATTATCTAAACATAACATGAAGATTTGTCATAAGGTCTCCAAGTTAAATAGTCAAATAAAAACTTCAAAAAAATCAAACATATATTCTATATCATGCTTAGACTGTGCCAAAAAGTATATAGGTATAGGACTTTAATGATACTTAAATATTACCTTAAGATTCTACCTACACAAAATTAACAATAAAAGAAATAATACATATAAAAAAGAACAATAATGCAGTTAACGATAAACAAGATATTAAAGACCTAAGCCAAATATACTATAATTATAATTATGATTATATGAATGCCCCTTATATATTGTAAGACGTTGTTTCTAAGGCTGGTATTTTGATTTTATTATTTGTGAACATTATGTTATTAGTTACTTGTTTTTGTCATTCTCTGTGTGTGTATATTTATTTCAAGCATCGTCCAATTGTTAACCAGTTTATATACAAGGTTAAAGAAAACAAATACTTTATATTCCAATTGAAATAATTATTTTGCAAAGCTCATTTAGCGTGTCCACTGTTAAGATTTTCTCAATTTAGCAAACGTGACGCTTCATTTTTAAAGTCCCTTATAAATAAGCGACACCTCGCCCTCTCCAACGGTTACTTCTATTAATAAACCCCTTGTGAATTTCAAGGCGTTGCTGTTTGATTTGCTTAAGAGCATCAATAAACTTAATTTCTACTAAGGAAATTAATATGCCCTTCGGAGCGACCCAACCACCGTAGAACCTATTTGCTGATGAGATCATATGATTTTTTTAATTTTCTACGAACGTTAGAAAATGTAGGTCTTAGAGTTTAAGTACATTGCGTTAATACTCGTAGGTAAAACTAATTAAAATCTATATTCATATTACTTTACATTTCTTCAACTGAATTCAAAAAGACGTGAAATATAGCGAGATTGGAACTTTCACAAGTAACAAATTCTCATTAAATTGGGATTGAAAGTGTATTTAGAACCAACGATAACAGGATTTCGAAATATCTAAATTGACAATAATATAATTGATAAAGTATTTTCTCAAATTCAGTGATGTAAGGCTTTGGGATAGCCTAGCAAAACAAATATTGACAGTGTTTTATAAGCAATTCTGTTATTACTTTGAAATAAGTTACTGTTCGATTTGCCCATATAAATTTAGAAGGGAAAATGGATTGTAGTTTGAGGGTTTAATGACAATAATAATAATTGTTTTATGAAAATAGTCGAGATTAAAACAATCTCACCTACCTTAGGATATTGGAGGTGGGATGGAAGCACACTCGCTTAAAGCACTTAACAATTTACAATTCCGGTTTCCGAAAATTTGAATCAAGAAGTATCTAAGTCACGACGATTCTTTAATTGATAATGCTTCATATCGAATATCGAAAGTTGTTGTCTATTATGCTGGGTAAAAAATAGGACATATCCTGAGGGAACTTTTTATTTCCGAGGAAAGGATTTATTGCGGTATTGCTAAGAGCTCGACAGAATGAATTAAAAATAACAAAAATGAATTCTTAAAATCGAACAGTTACATTTTCAAAAAAGAAATTGAATGTTGTATACATTTTCAGAAATATCATTTATTTTCAGTAACATATTTGTTAATTATTTCAAATCATGTGTTCTTCCATTAATTATCAAAACAGTCATCAGTTTATTTTGTAGCCTCACAATCTATATTTTGTCTGTCTTATATGCTGGGATTGATTCTACTAAATAATAAATAAAGTCAGTTTCCTGGAATACAAATAATGAAAAAAATATAATATAAACTGATTGATAATAACAGGAAAAGCTTACAGCTCTTGAACCTCTACTCATTCTTGTATTATCAAATTGAACAATGATAGTTGAAATAAAACAGGCTTATAATAGTTGACTGAATACAATAGGAGAACTTTCTACTAGCTAAGCTAGTTTCAGTAAAAAATCAAAAAAAGATGTTCACAGTAAATTTCAATATTTATTCAAAAATAATTTATTCCAAAATGGATGAAAAACAGAATATCTATAGAAAACCTTCGGAGTAGAGTTCGGAAAGGGTCCTTGAAATATTTAATTAAGAAGGAAGTAGGAAGAGGGCATACAAAATCTTGGGAGTTAAAGTTAGTGGTCTTTATACTTCATAGTGGCCATCTGTTGTGTCTCTCCTCTGGACAACTTTCCGAAGACATTTGCATAGTAATTTAGGCCCTACTACGCGTTTATAATGACACTTCTGCGGAAAATGGATAATCTGAAGAACAGTATTTAAATATTAATATTTTCCAATTAAATATTGTTATCATAATCTACCCATTCTCATAATTTTGATATACCAAGTTGAAATTTAGATATACCAAGTTGAGATATTTCGAAGTTCCTTTAATTGTTATTTCATTTCTCAACAGAATTTCTCAATTGCTACTAATCTTCAGGATTGGTTTTAAAAGTATGCTGATCTATTATTTTATTTCGAAGCCATAACTCACACATATTGTGCAATGTTATACGTCTCTAGATTCAATTGAACTATTACACATGTGTGATGAGTCTTGTCGTTAATTAGATACAGGGTGTTGAACTGTTTGTAATTAATCAGCTCTAACTGTAAGTGAAGTTTATTTGTCCTGGTGACGCTACTTGTCTATATGAGTAATACGAAAGAACATGCTTATTCTAAGTGGTCTTTGAAATAATATTGTCAAATACTGTGTCAAATATAAAAGCCAACGCAAAAAAACGAATAAGAAATTTTTATCATACGGATTTTTTGTGTTAATTCAACAACGATGCCTGCGTTTATACTGAAATGGCTAATATGCATTTTTTTATGGGTTAGCGAGTGGTAATGCCTTAGAGGCTAGACGTATGTATGTCCAGCGTTATCCGAACAATCCTTTATCATATTCTGATACGTTTACTAAGATTCTTCAAATTATTGACCAACATCCGAAAACGAGTATCAGAAAAATTGCTGATGGAATAAATGTTAGTAACAGAACTGTTTGGAATATTCTAAAAGAAAATTTATTGTATCCATATTGCGTTCAACGTGTTCAACATTTGCTACCTACTGACTATCCGCTCAGTATACAATATTTCCAATGGATTTTAAATAAAATCGTAAACAATCCCAATTTTGCTGCCAATATTCTGTTTATAGTATAGTTTATAGTCTGTGTTTCCATATAACCGCAATAGTTTAAATTTTTCTATGGTTATTAGAGTCTGACAATAATGTTATCATTATACAGAGTTCATTTTCTTCTTCTTTTTCCTGCTGGTAACTACATAGGTTAGAATGTTTTATGAACAATTTATTGTGCTTCTATCTGAACTACATTATTATTGACATCTTTTCACTACAATCTCAACGAGTTGTAAGTTCAATAACTAAATTCATATTATAGCTTGATGCAAGACATTATTTTAGTAAATACTTGATAATGAACATATCAATGTTAGAGAGCTTGGATTAAATTACTCAAGAGTCCACTTTGTTAAACAAGAGTTTTATTGCTGCAAATTCATTAAAAGCTTGATTTGGCCTTTGTGGAAAAAAGCTCAGACACGTCTATTTAATTTAATACTGACCTAGGTTTATTTAGATCTGTTTAAATTTTTATAGATTACATTGTTATGAATGAAATATCTTTTATTTCTCTAACATACGGTTATGTGACAAAAAAATATGATATCCGTAAACATAAAAATGTGCTCTTTTCGATGGTACTATGAAGATAGTATATTCCCATTTAAAAAAAATATAAAGACGCCATAAGTCGAACAGTGATGACATCATGTGAAGACATTATCAAGAGGGAGGGGGGCGTGTTAGGTTATCCGTTCATTAATCTAGGAAATGATCCGATTCCGTAGTCTCAATCTGCCTACTCTACGCAACGAATCATCCCCTTCGGCCGATTCCAAATCCTCAATCTACCTACTCTTCAACATTTTCCCGAAAAAGGGAAATAATATATTAAAATAAAAGAAACATGCTTGCCGTTTAAAATACCATAACACTAACATTTTTACTACTAGCTTGAAGCCGACTGATAGATATTATAATTATGGGGGACCTATTGGCGGGTATCGTGTTTTAGGCGCGCGCGGTATAATTCTTACTAGCGGGAGTGGCAATAGATATAGGATGTACGTCATCCCGAAGTTTTTTAGGGGACAAAATTGTATATGAATGGGGGTGAAGAGGATTTCAGGTTGTCGTCACTGGTGCTTAAAGAGCTTAGGCGTTTTCTCTCGATAGCCTCATGAATTATTCTGGACTTGGAGGAGCGAGTTAGTGCGACAGTTATTGTTTTATCAAATTGATTGTGTGCCCTTTTTTTGGACACGATGTTGAACCAAGGTGGAGGAAGTATCAGAATTTCTAACAGACATTGAGTGTTCTTTTGCTCTAACGGAAATACGTCAGTTGGTCTGACCTATGTAGGAGCGGAGACAATTTAACCTCTTTAAGGACATAAACACATTTATGTATATTTTGTTTAAAGCGGTGTAGTATTTCCTTAACTTGGTTTCTATCCGCCCAGTGGCAACCGTTGTGGCCGTCTACAATCCCTCTCTTAAAAGACAGTGAAATGAAAGATCAGAATTGCTTGTTTCGGTATGTTCCTGCGTGTTAATTTCCTTTGATATTTGACGTAGTTTTCTGCAACAAAAATAGGTAAGTACTGAATAATCATATAACACCGCCCTACAAAATTTAAAAAAAAGATTGTTGCCAAGTATTTTTGAACGAATTTAGGGTAATTCAGGTTTGCTGAATTCAAAAATAAAAGCAGTTTTTCCAAATTGGCTCTAGTTTTTGAGGTAATGGATACATAATTTTTTAAGGAATTTAGCTATAACATATGCTTTTTATTTTTTAAGAATAATTTACGACCAAGAAATTTACGCAGAAACGAGAGTTTGACCCTGTTTAGTAAGCGTACCACGTGTCGACTGCTGATCACGTGATCAGTGCGTGCACTTGTTTGTCTTGTGACTTGATTTTAACTGTCAGTTCAGCGTAAGCAGTTGTTCTACTAAGACAGCGTCGCGGTTATTGTGCTTTTCTTACGTATTTTGTGTATTTAGTTCTTATTGCCTACCTAGTGAAGTTATTTAAATTTAATAGACGTCAAGTGGAAGGTAGGAGTACATGTGACGAATATTTATACCTATATTTTTAACTAAAGTTACTCTTTTTTCAGAGGAATGAGTTCTTCACGCAGAAGCTGTTTGAACAGCCCTAATGTCTTCTGCTACATTTGTGGCGAATATACTGTAGCGAAACAAAGAAAAATATCACAGATTTTGTTAGACAAGCTTATTAAGCTTATTTCGGCGTACAGCTTGGAGGCCAAGACAAGTCCTGTGCTCCCCATATAGTGTGCAAAACGTGTGTCGAATGTTTACGACAGTGGTCAAACGAAAAAAGAAAAAGTTTGAAATTTGGTGTGCCCATGATGTGGAGAGAACCTAAAAATCACCATGATGATTGTTATTTTTGTTTAGTTAATGTAAAAGGTTTTAACAAATACAAGAAAGGCAAATGGGATTATCCTGATGTAGAATCAGCACGGAGACCTGTACCACATAGCGAAGAGATTCCCGTACCAGTATATACAACTCTGCCAGATGTTCTGATGGCGGAAGAAGAAGAAGAAATTAAGGACCAGTACAGTAGCAGTGGAAGTGAATATGAGCAGGAAATACAATCAACACCACAGCAGTTCTCTCAAGAAGAACCGAATGACCTGATACGGGATCTCGGTCTATCAAAGCAAGCATCTGAACTTCTGGCATCCAGATTAAAAGAAAAAAACTGTCTACAACCAGATATAAAAATAACCATTTATAGAACACGAGAGGTGAAACTTGTTCCTTACTTTAGCCAAGATGAAGATCTTATTTATTGCAACAGCATTCCCGGACTTTTTCCTCAAATGGGAATACAATTTGTTCCAGGTGATTGGCGACTATTCATAGACAGTTCCAGTAGAGGCTCAAGTGTGTTTTGCTACACAATGGCAACCGATATGCGCCAAGAATATCAAAACATCATGTTGGTATTACAGAAACTATCCTATGAAGAACATCATTTTTTCATTTGTGTTGATCTAAGAATGGTCAACTTCTTGCTTGGGCAGCAAGGTGGGTACACAAAATACCCTTGTTTTATCTGCTTGTGAGATAGTAGGGCGAAGCAAGATCATTGGAATATGGTTAATTGGCCAATAAGATAAAATATAACTGTAGGAACAGCAAATGTCATAAACGAACCATTGGTTGACCGTGAAAAAAGAATTCTCTCACCGCTCCACATCAAGTTAGGACTAATGAAACAATTTGTTAAGGCTTTGAGTAAAGATGGCGAGTGCTTCAAATACATTGGTAGATCGTTTCCTAGGCTAAGTATGGAAAAGCTAAAAGCGGGTATTATTGATGGCCCTCAAATTCCCAAGCTTATTAAGAACTCTAATTTTACAAATCACATGACGACACTTGAAGCTGCTGCTTGGTGTAGCTTTGTTATGGTAGTTAAAAATTTCTTGGGTAATCACAAAGCGGACAATTACGAGGAATTAGTGCAACAGATGTTATTAAACTTTAAAAACTTGGGTACTAATATGAGTATTAAAGTACACTTTCTTCACAGCCACTTGGATAAATTTCCCGACAATCTTGGCAATTTCAGTGAGGAACAAGGGGAACGGTTCCATCAGGATATAAAGGAGATGGAGGTAAGGTATCAGGGCAGATAGGATCATCATATGATGACAGACTATTGTTGGAGTCTCTAACGTGATGTACCTGACGGTCCTCATAAAAGAAAATCCTACAAAAAGAGCTTTTTTCCTACGAATTAGATGTAATTCTATAAATTAAATTATTTCTTCGCTGTTATACCTAATCAATAAATGAATTTTATTATTTTTTCGTTTCTCTTTTTTGAAACAACTTTAATATTTTTTACTAGATAAGAGTCAATAATGGAAGTAATTTTGACAAGACTGAGAAATAATACGGGCAATTGGGAATCAAAATTGAAATAAAAACCATGTAAAACTTTGTCAACTTGAATAATGATTTTAAAAACAATTTTATCTAATTCTTGGATAAAGTTGTCAAAAATTAATTGCAAAACATATGAAAATTGTGGTTAATAAAAACAAAACAAAAATGTTGAAAACTTGTTTGCAAATGACCAAATGCTCACTACACCTAGGGAGCCTTAGGCCAGAATATGGGGAGCTTTCATGCATATATAAAAACTTGTTATCAAAATAAAATACAAATATTATGTAGCACGACAAATATGTATTCCTATAAAACTCTTGACAGGCTTGTTAAAAAGAGTAAACCCCTCAAATAATTAGTTTACAAACTAGAGTATTAAAATTATAACAAAAGTAACAATATTATGTCGTTCTTCCAGTTCCTGTCCTTAAGATAGATTTTATATTGGTTATAATATCATTATTTTTTATCTCTCTTATGTCATCAATAACTGGAACATAAAAAGTGTTTGAAAGTCCCTTTATTCTTAGAAACGCTATTTTGGTTATACCATTTGAAATTTTTATAACTTGGCCAACAAAATGAACCAATTTAGTTATAGTTTTGAATCTCACTAAAACAAAGTTCCCAATATTGAAATCCCATTTACTACTCAATATCTTCCAATTCATCACTGAAAACTTCATCAGTGTTTTTTCATTAAGAGACAAAGAATCACTTTTCGAATCGAGTCTCAGTTTTTTCTTCGGTTAATTGTTTCCAATTTAGTAACCTAAACATTTCTTTTAAAGCCCTTCTTCTCCTGCATTTCTCTTCCTCAATTTTTCCAGCCGCTCTTTTTTTGGAGTGTCAATCTAATCACTAAAACACAAAAATTAACGAAATATGGAACAATACAAACGTATATCAAAACATCAATCAGTGCAACGGAAGCTAAACAATTACAAACACAAAATGCCATACCACTAAGAATTTACGGTTTACCTAAATTACATAAACCAGACACACCATTACGGCCAATAGTTTCTTATGTTCAATCTCCATTTTACAAATTGTCTATGTCTGTGTGAAACTGTCTCTCACATAATTAGCAGAAATGAATTCTTTATAGAAGATTCGTTTACACTTAAACAATTTTTAGATACTGTTGAAATACCTAACAATTATAGTATTATTTCTCTAGACGTAGTCTCAATGTAAACCAACATTCCAAACGAACTGATAACACATATACTAAAGAATAAATGGAAATCATTTCAAGAACACACAACTCTCACATACGAAGAATTCTTAGAGAGAATAATGCTAATCAAAAACAATAATTTTTTTCAATATTTCTTCAAACAACTCAATGGGTGTACACCAATTTCATCAACTCTCGCACAAATTGCAATGAAATACGTTGAAGAAAATTTACAAAATCAAATAAATTTCACTATATTATTTTTTTAAAGATACGTTGATGATTGTTTAGCTGTTGTTCCCAATTATATAAATCATGTACTGACTGCTTTCAATAATTTCCATCCAAAGCTCCAATTCACAATAGTCACAGAACAAAACAATACCATACATTTTCTAGACATGACACTTATTAAAACTACAGAAAATAAAATTGCCACAAAACATTTAATCAAAGAGACCTCATCAGGTCGCTACTTAAATTACTATTCCCATCATTCTAATTCACAAAAAAACAACGTAATCATAGGATTAGTAAATAGAGCCATTACACTTACGTCACCTGAATATCGTCCAGAAATTTTATCCCAAACAAAAACAATATTACAAAACAATCGCTGTCTTTCCAAACATATTAACAGAATTATTAAAGAACACACACACAAATTTTACTATGAAATACAAATCCAATCAACACAAACCAATACACTAACTCCTCTTACAATCATTGCAATGCCATACACAAATCAACTCTTAGAAAAATTGAACTATTTATTATCTAAACATAACATGAAGATTTGTCATAAGGTCTCCAAGTTAAATAGTCAAATAAAAACTTCAAAAAAATCAAACATATATTCTATATCATGCTTAGACTGTGCCAAAAAGTATATAGGTATAGGACTTTAATGATACTTAAATATTACCTTAAGATTCTACCTACACAAAATTAACAATAAAAGAAATAATACATATAAAAAAGAACAATAATGCAGTTAACGATAAACAAGATATTAAAGACCTAAGCCAAATATACTATAATTATAATTATGATTATATGAATGCCCCTTATATATTGTAAGACGTTGTTTCTAAGGCTGGTATTTTGATTTTATTATTTGTGAACATTATGTTATTAGTTACTTGTTTTTGTCATTCTCTGTGTGTGTATATTTATTTCAAGCATCGTCCAATTGTTAACCAGTTTATATACAAGGTTAAAGAAAACAAATACTTTATATTCCAATTGAAATAATTATTTTGCAAAGCTCATTTAGCGTGTCCACTGTTAAGATTTTCTCAATTTAGCAAACGTGACGCTTCATTTTTAAAGTCCCTTATAAATAAGCGACACCTCGCCCTCTCCAACGGTTACTTCTATTAATAAACCCCTTGTGAATTTCAAGGCGTTGCTGTTTGATTTGCTTAAGAGCATCAATAAACTTAATTTCTACTAAGGAAATTAATATGCCCTTCGGAGCGACCCAACCACCGTAGAACCTATTTGCTGATGAGATCATATGATTTTTTTAATTTTCTACGAACGTTAGAAAATGTAGGTCTTAGAGTTTAAGTACATTGCGTTAATACTCGTAGGTAAAACTAATTAAAATCTATATTCATATTACTTTACATTTCTTCAACTGAATTCAAAAAGACGTGAAATATAGCGAGATTGGAACTTTCACAAGTAACAAATTCTCATTAAATTGGGATTGAAAGTGTATTTAGAACCAACGATAACAGGATTTCGAAATATCTAAATTGACAATAATATAATTGATAAAGTATTTTCTCAAATTCAGTGATGTAAGGCTTTGGGATAGCCTAGCAAAACAAATATTGACAGTGTTTTATAAGCAATTCTGTTATTACTTTGAAATAAGTTACTGTTCGATTTGCCCATATAAATTTAGAAGGGAAAATGGATTGTAGTTTGAGGGTTTAATGACAATAATAATAATTGTTTTATGAAAATAGTCGAGATTAAAACAATCTCACCTACCTTAGGATATTGGAGGTGGGATGGAAGCACACTCGCTTAAAGCACTTAACAATTTACAATTCCGGTTTCCGAAAATTTGAATCAAGAAGTATCTAAGTCACGACGATTCTTTAATTGATAATGCTTCATATCGAATATCGAAAGTTGTTGTCTATTATGCTGGGTAAAAAATAGGACATATCCTGAGGGAACTTTTTATTTCCGAGGAAAGGATTTATTGCGGTATTGCTAAGAGCTCGACAGAATGAATTAAAAATAACAAAAATGAATTCTTAAAATCGAACAGTTACATTTTCAAAAAAGAAATTGAATGTTGTATACATTTTCAGAAATATCATTTATTTTCAGTAACATATTTGTTAATTATTTCAAATCATGTGTTCTTCCATTAATTATCAAAACAGTCATCAGTTTATTTTGTAGCCTCACAATCTATATTTTGTCTGTCTTATATGCTGGGATTGATTCTACTAAATAATAAATAAAGTCAGTTTCCTGGAATACAAATAATGAAAAAAATATAATATAAACTGATTGATAATAACAGGAAAAGCTTACAGCTCTTGAACCTCTACTCATTCTTGTATTATCAAATTGAACAATGATAGTTGAAATAAAACAGGCTTATAATAGTTGACTGAATACAATAGGAGAACTTTCTACTAGCTAAGCTAGTTTCAGTAAAAAATCAAAAAAAGATGTTCACAGTAAATTTCAATATTTATTCAAAAATAATTTATTCCAAAATGGATGAAAAACAGAATATCTATAGAAAACCTTCGGAGTAGAGTTCGGAAAGGGTCCTTGAAATATTTAATTAAGAAGGAAGTAGGAAGAGGGCATACAAAATCTTGGGAGTTAAAGTTAGTGGTCTTTATACTTCATAGTGGCCATCTGTTGTGTCTCTCCTCTGGACAACTTTCCGAAGACATTTGCATAGTAATTTAGGCCCTACTACGCGTTTATAATGACACTTCTGCGGAAAACGGATAATCTGAAGAACAGTATTTAAATATTAATATTTTCCAATTAAATATTGTTATCATAATCTACCCATTCTCATAATTTTGATATACCAAGTTGAAATTTAGATATACCAAGTTGAGATATTTCGAAGTTCCTTTAATTGTTATTTCATTTCTCAACAGAATTTCTCAATTGCTACTAATCTTCAGGATTGGTTTTAAAAGTATGCTGATCTATTATTTTATTTCGAAGCCATAACTCACACATATTGTGCAATGTTATACGTCTCTAGATTCAATTGAACTATTACACATGTGTGATGAGTCTTGTCGTTAATTAGATACAGGGTGTTGAACTGTTTGTAATTAATCAGCTCTAACTGTAAGTGAAGTTTATTTGTCCTGGTGACGCTACTTGTCTATATGAGTAATACGAAAGAACATGCTTATTCTAAGTGGTCTTTGAAATAATATTGTCAAATACTGTGTCAAATATAAAAGCCAACGCAAAAAAACGAATAAGAAATTTTTATCATACGGATTTTTTGTGTTAATTCAACAACGATGCCTGCGTTTATACTGAAATGGCTAATATGCATTTTTTTATGGGTTAGCGAGTGGTAATGCCTTAGAGGCTAGACGTATGTATGTCCAGCGTTATCCGAACAATCCTTTATCATATTCTGATACGTTTTCTAAGATTCTTCAAATTATTGACCAACATCCGAAAACGAGTATCAGAAAAATTGCTGATGGAATAAATGTTAGTAACAGAACTGTTTGGAATATTCTAAAAGAAAATTTATTGTATCCATATTGCGTTCAACGTGTTCAACATTTGCTACCTACTGACTATCCGCTCAGTATACAATATTTCCAATGGATTTTAAATAAAATCGTAAACAATCCCAATTTTGCTGCCAATATTCTGTTTATAGTATAGTTTATAGTCTGTGTTTCCATATAACCGCAATAGTTTAAATTTTTCTATGGTTATTAGAGTCTGACAATAATGTTATCATTATACAGAGTTCATTTTCTTCTTCTTTTTCCTGCTGGTAACTACATAGGTTAGAATGTTTTATGAACAATTTATTGTGCTTCTATCTGAACTACATTATTATTGACATCTTTTCACTACAATCTCAACGAGTTGTAAGTTCAATAACTAAATTCATATTATAGCTTGATGCAAGACATTATTTTAGTAAATACTTGATAATGAACATATCAATGTTAGAGAGCTTGGATTAAATTACTCAAGAGTCCACTTTGTTAAACAAGAGTTTTATTGCTGCAAATTCATTAAAAGCTTGATTTGGCCTTTGTGGAAAAAAGCTCAGACACGTCTATTTAATTTAATACTGACCTAGGTTTATTTAGATCTGTTTAAATTTTTATAGATTACATTGTTATGAATGAAATATCTTTTATTTCTCTAACATACGGTTATGTGACAAAAAAATATGATATCCGTAAACATAAAAATGTGCTCTTTTCGATGGTACTATGAAGATAGTATATTCCCATTTAAAAAAAATATAAAGACGCCATAAGTCGAACAGTGATGACATCATGTGAAGACATTATCAAGAGGGAGGGGGGCGTGTTAGGTTATCCGTTCATTAATCTAGGAAATGATCCGATTCCGTAGTCTCAATCTGCCTACTCTACGCAACGAATCATCCCCTTCGGCCGATTCCAAATCCTCAATCTACCTACTCTTCAACATTTTCCCGAAAAAGGGAAATAATATATTAAAATAAAAGAAACATGCTTGCCGTTTAAAATACCATAACACTAACATTTTTACTACTAGCTTGAAGCCGACTGATAGATATTATAATTATGGGGGACCTATTGGCGGGTATCGTGTTTTAGGCGCGCGCGGTATAATTCTTACTAGCGGGAGTGGCAATAGATATAGGATGTACGTCATCCCGAAGTTTTTTAGGGGACAAAATTGTATATGAATGGGGGTGAAGAGGATTTCAGGTTGTCGTCACTGGTGCTTAAAGAGCTTAGGCGTTTTCTCTCGATAGCCTCATGAATTATTCTGGACTTGGAGGAGCGAGTTAGTGCGACAGTTATTGTTTTATCAAATTGATTGTGTGCCCTTTTTTTGGACACGATGTTGAACCAAGGTGGAGGAAGTATCAGAATTTCTAACAGACATTGAGTGTTCTTTTGCTCTAACGGAAATACGTCAGTTGGTCTGACCTATGTAGGAGCGGAGACAATTTAACCTCTTTAAGGACATAAACACATTTATGTATATTTTGTTTAAAGCGGTGTAGTATTTCCTTAACTTGGTTTCTATCCGCCCAGTGGCAACCGTTGTGGCCGTCTACAATCCCTCTCTTAAAAGACAGTGAAATGAAAGATCAGAATTGCTTGTTTCGGTATGTTCCTGCGTGTTAATTTCCTTTGATATTTGACGTAGTTTTCTGCAACAAAAATAGGTAAGTACTGAATAATCATATAACACCGCCCTACAAAATTTAAAAAAAAGATTGTTGCCAAGTATTTTTGAACGAATTTAGGGTAATTCAGGTTTGCTGAATTCAAAAATAAAAGCAGTTTTTCCAAATTGGCTCTAGTTTTTGAGGTAATGGATACATAATTTTTTAAGGAATTTAGCTATAACATATGCTTTTTATTTTTTAAGAATAATTTACGACCAAGAAATTTACGCAGAAACGAGAGTTTGACCCTGTTTAGTAAGCGTACCACGTGTCGACTGCTGATCACGTGATCAGTGCGTGCACTTGTTTGTCTTGTGACTTGATTTTAACTGTCAGTTCAGCGTAAGCAGTTGTTCTACTAAGACAGCGTCGCGGTTATTGTGCTTTTCTTACGTATTTTGTGTATTTAGTTCTTATTGCCTACCTAGTGAAGTTATTTAAATTTAATAGACGTCAAGTGGAAGGTAGGAGTACATGTGACGAATATTTATACCTATATTTTTAACTAAAGTTACTCTTTTTTCAGAGGAATGAGTTCTTCACGCAGAAGCTGTTTGAACAGCCCTAATGTCTTCTGCTACATTTGTGGCGAATATACTGTAGCGAAACAAAGAAAAATATCACAGATTTTGTTAGACAAGCTTATTAAGCTTATTTCGGCGTACAGCTTGGAGGCCAAGACAAGTCCTGTGCTCCCCATATAGTGTGCAAAACGTGTGTCGAATGTTTACGACAGTGGTCAAACGAAAAAAGAAAAAGTTTGAAATTTGGTGTGCCCATGGTGTGGAGAGAACCTAAAAATCACCATGATGATTGTTATTTTTGTTTAGTTAATGTAAAAGGTTTTAACAAATACAAGAAAGGCAAATGGGATTATCCTGATGTAGAATCAGCACGGAGACCTGTACCACATAGCGAAGAGATTCCCGTACCAGTATATACAACTCTGCCAGATGTTCTGATGGCGGAAGAAGAAGAAGAAATTAAGGACCAGTACAGTAGCAGTGGAAGTGAATATGAGCAGGAAATACAATCAACACCACAGCAGTTCTCTCAAGAAGAACCGAATGACCTGATACGGGATCTCGGTCTATCAAAGCAAGCATCTGAACTTCTGGCATCCAGATTAAAAGAAAAAAACTGTCTACAACCAGATATAAAAATAACCATTTATAGAACACGAGAGGTGAAACTTGTTCCTTACTTTAGCCAAGATGAAGATCTTATTTATTGCAACAGCATTCCCGGACTTTTTCCTCAAATGGGAATACAATTTGTTCCAGGTGATTGGCGACTATTCATAGACAGTTCCAGTAGAGGCTCAAGTGTGTTTTGCTACACAATGGCAACCGATATGCGCCAAGAATATCAAAACATCATGTTGGTATTACAGAAACTATCCTATGAAGAACATCATTTTTTCATTTGTGTTGATCTAAGAATGGTCAACTTCTTGCTTGGGCAGCAAGGTGGGTACACAAAATACCCTTGTTTTATCTGCTTGTGAGATAGTAGGGCGAAGCAAGATCATTGGAATATGGTTAATTGGCCAATAAGATAAAATATAACTGTAGGAACAGCAAATGTCATAAACGAACCATTGGTTGACCGTGAAAAAAGAATTCTCTCACCGCTCCACATCAAGTTAGGACTAATGAAACAATTTGTTAAGGCTTTGAGTAAAGATGGCGAGTGCTTCAAATACATTGGTAGATCGTTTCCTAGGCTAAGTATGGAAAAGCTAAAAGCGGGTATTATTGATGGCCCTCAAATTCCCAAGCTTATTAAGAACTCTAATTTTACAAATCACATGACGACACTTGAAGCTGCTGCTTGGTGTAGCTTTGTTATGGTAGTTAAAAATTTCTTGGGTAATCACAAAGCGGACAATTACGAGGAATTAGTGCAACAGATGTTATTAAACTTTAAAAACTTGGGTACTAATATGAGTATTAAAGTACACTTTCTTCACAGCCACTTGGATAAATTTCCCGACAATCTTGGCAATTTCAGTGAGGAACAAGGGGAACGGTTCCATCAGGATATAAAGGAGATGGAGGTAAGGTATCAGGGCAGATAGGATCATCATATGATGACAGACTATTGTTGGAGTCTCTAACGTGATGTACCTGACGGTCCTCATAAAAGAAAATCCTACAAAAAGAGCTTTTTTCCTACGAATTAGATGTAATTCTATAAATTAAATTATTTCTTCGCTGTTATACCTAATCAATAAATGAATTTTATTATTTTTTCGTTTCTCTTTTTTGAAACAACTTTAATATTTTTTACTAAAAGTTGCTTATAAGGGCCATTGGTCTATTAAATTGATATTTTTCTCTATCTTATCATATTTTGATAATATATCTCTAAAATTAGAGTGAATTCACCTAAATGGACTTCAAATTCGTGATCAGCACCACAAAATTACCTAGAATTCGCCCAACTATTGTTGACAATAAAATTAGTGTTGATCAGTGTAATTATCAATGGTGAATAATAAAAAGAATAAGAAAATTATGGTGTGTTGCATACATTTACGTGAAAATAGCCGCACACATTCGTGTACTTCGTGCAGGATGATATCAATAATTTTCTTTTTATTATTCTGTCAGAAAATTATATCATGTTTCTTGAGATAGCTACATCCTCATTCTACTGTAGAAAAAAAGAAAAAGTGCACATTCTAGGTTCTGTGCAAAATCCAGATAGCTCAGATTTAGAAGAAATTGACATTTGCCTAGAAGATCAATCATAAGTACAATTGGGTGCCTTATTCGAATCGCCAAATGACAGAGATAACGTTGACAAAATTTCCGAAATGAAAGTTCTTTTGATACTGATAGTGAGTATGATATTTCTCTGGCTGCGTTGGCTGAAAGATTCGGGGAAGAGAAAGGTCCTAGGACGAGACCAAGGAGTCCAACTTCACCATCACAATGTGCTGCTCGAACACAACACTCTGTAATATGGTTTTCCCAAAAATATAATACCTTTATAAAGAATCCACCAATTTTTCGAGGTGCCCATCAAGTCAATATAAATGGAGATACTCCATATTAATTCTTCGTGAAATTATTCCCAGACCAAATTTTCAATCTAACTACCACAGAAACCATTCGTTATGCCGTTCAATCTGGAAAACATCCGTTTTCAGATAGCGTTTCTGAAATGAAACAATTTTTTGCCATCAATATTATAATGACATACATAAAGTATCCAGCGTATAGAATCAATTGGTCATCAGCTCGCGGTCTTAGTTTTAATCTAATCGCCAACACTATGCATCTAAAAAGATATGAAGAAAGACAGTATTTGCACTTCATGAATAATGATGATACTCCTGAAAATAATGAGGATGGGTTTATAATAATACGACCCTTCCTCGGTATTCTGGAGAGAACGTTCACTGTAGCAGCTACACCAGCTGAATAAATGGCTATTGATGAAATGATAATTCCGTTCAAAGAAAGAAGTAGACACAAGCAATATATCAAGTCTAAACCAAAGAAATGGGAATTCAAAATGTGGGTTCGGGCTTCAGCAGATGGATATGTGTCAAAATTTGAAAATTACCAACCTTCAAATGATCAAAATAAGTCAGAATTGGGTGTTATTGGTGATACAGTTGTGAGGGTATGTTCAGGATTAGCAGGCCTCAATCACAAAATATTTTTGTACAATCTACTTACTTCAATTCGCGAATAATGCAGATATTCATGTAGTTGGAACGGTTAGGTCCAATTGGAGTCACAAAGCATGCGAAAAACTAACGAATGGTAATATACTACAGAAGAAAAGTAGAGGTTCGTGTTCCATGACAACATCTTCAGATAACATTACAGTTCTGCGATGGGCAGACAACAACCTGGTGCATATACCGGGAAATATCCTCAAGATGTTGTAAGAAGATGGGAATGAAAAACGAAGACCTATATTGAGGTTCAAAGGCCACAGGGCTGTGATACAGTATAATAGGTTTATGGGTGGCGTAGATTTGTCCGATAGAATGAATGTCCATTATCCACATGCCATTAAAAACAAGAAGTGGTATCTAAGAATGGTTTTCCATTTTATGAATATAACTATAATAAATGCTTGGTTGTTATTTAGAAAAGTAAAAGGATCTATAATACCTCTACTGGAATTCAAAGCATGTATCGCTTCAACTCTGATTGAATTGAATAGAATTACAAGAAAACGAGAAAGACCTTCAACAGACAATTCTACACCAAAAAAGAAGCGGACATAGACCAAAGTTGCACCTGAAGTCCGCTTGAATGGAGTAGAACACTACTCAATGAAAATGGATTACAAAAATACACCACGATTTCATGACAAAAATTTTGATCGAAGTAGAAGAAATAGATACAAGCAGTGTCAGGTGAGTGTCTGTTCTTAATGTATGGAGTCGTTTCATCAATAGATCAACTGCCCATTGGCAGCATATGGGTACGTTTCCTTTTTTGACTTTAAAAATCACAAATTTGACAATGGTTTTTTTTCATTAGTGCTATTCAACGCGCCAATGGATTACAATCATTTCCTGCCATTTAAAAAACAACATGTTCAACAATACATTTTCGATATCAATCGATTACTCTGATTGTAATCGGTCTAATATCATGATGCTATTGAAAATAATCGTAAATCGGAAGCATGTGATTGGTCGGAAAATTTAAATAAACTACCGCTTGTCTATGGGTTATGTGATGTTAGTGATATTTTGTAATCGTTTATTACATTTTTAGTTACCAGAATAGCTTCTATAAAATTAAACGTGATTAAACTAAATGAACTTGTGAAAAGTGTGAAATACAAGTGAAATGACCTAAAATAATGATGAGGTTATGTCACTAAAAATGACAATTTTTTTTGGTCGTTCAACAAACATCAATCCGTTTTCGATTTCGATTATAAACTAAATCGGAATCAAGATCGAAGTGTTGAATAGCACTATAATCTTCACTTATAAAATGACGTTTCCATTATAGCCTAAAAAAAATTTCATATACTGAATGCTATTCATTGTGTTGGGGTTTGAATATTGTTCGAATACCGTGGGATTTGATGATTTTGCGGATTCTGTTTGTAACTCCTTCAATATAAGGAAAGGATACTAATTATATAAGTCAATGGTGGAGGTGGTGGAGTGGGACTTGAAAATGTCTTCCTGCTCCTGTCGATTTGGGATTCTTTGTAACCATTTTGAATCAAAGTTGGTTTGAAAAAAATTATTTCTGATGGTCAATTGGATTCGTCAGACAGGGAGATGGATTGGGATACGAGTGTATTGATGACGGAGTTGGGTCGGATGGTAATGAGAAAGGGCATTGAAAAAACGGTTGGTGTGAGTGAGTTTGTGATAGATGGAGAATGAGAAACCATGTGGTGAAGTTTTTTAATCATGACTTCAAGATATGGTAGAGATGAGTTATCTTCCACTTCCATCGTGAATAGGATACGCTGCTCCGATGAAGTAGCAAGGAATTATTTTCCTCATTTTCTCCTATTCACTGCCAGGTTCGCAGTTTCTATCTTCATCAACCGTTTATATGCTATAACATTCTCTATAGAGTGGTCCCATTTGATTGTTGGTCTTTTTCTCGGGTCTTGTTGTCTCCCATATTCTCTTGACCTGTCTCTTACTCTTCATGCCATTTTAGTTTTTCGTTTTCAATTTCTCATAACATCCGCTTAACTTTTAGCCGCTACCTTATATGTCTTCATTCACGGTTTTGTCTATTCTTCTACCTTCTAACACTTCTCCTAGCACTGCCTCTCCATTGGTTGAAATTTGCTTTTCAGCTTTTTTGTTAGTACCCAGCTTTATAAGCCAAAACTAAGTATCGGTGTAAACATAGAATTGTATACACTCATCTTCGGTTTCATAGATACCCCCCTCTTCCCTAAGAATGAATTTTTGATATTGTGGTAACCACTAGCTGCACTCTGTATTCGAGCATTTATTTCTATCTTTTCATTTCCATTCTTGTACATATTAACTCCTAGAAATTTAAAAAGGTTAACTTGTTCTAGCCTATCCTCATTTAGACTAAAGTTGATTTTTTCTATTACCATGATCGTTTACTTCTACTTCCACTAATTAATTTTCTTTTTATTTAATTCTTCTCCCATATTTTTAGGGGTTTGGTAAGTTCTTTTTCCCCTCTACTACACAGCACTACATCATCAGCAAAAGCACATTCTGAGATATGGACTGATTCCAGGATTCTGTGCCCAACGTATAATTTTGTTCTTCTCCAATTTGTTTGCTTTATTACGTCATCGATTACTATGTTGAATAACAAATCAAGACTCCTGTTTGAAACCTTCATTTACTGGAAAATAGCTTGACTGCATGTTACCAGCGCTGACATAATTTTGGATTTTCTTATTATTGCTCGGATAAGATTTTATAGTATATATTTGTTTTGTATCCCTTCTCTGACTATTTCTATTGGTTCTCGATCAAACGCTTTTTCTATGTCTCTAATTGCTTGATATACTTTGGCGTTTGAGTTATTAATTTTTCCTATTATTTGTTTTATTGTAAAAATGTGACCGTGTATACTTCTTCCTTTTCTAAACCCGCTTCGAGATTCTTCTAACTGTGATTCTTTTGCTCTTGTCAGCCTTTTTCCCAATATATGTTCTTATATTTTTGAAACAATATTCAGTAACTTTATATCTCGGTAATTATTGCAATCTCTCTTGTCTCCCTTTTAAATAGGAACAATGATACATATTTCCCAATCTATTGGTACCTTCTCTTCATTCAATTTTCTATTGCATATTTTGATCAGTAGTTGAGATACTCTTGTGCCCACATTTTTCAACATTTCTGCAATATCACCATCAAGTCCAGCTGCCTAAAATTCTTCCAACTTTCTAATGGCATCTGTAATTTCCTCTAATTGTATTGCATCCTCGTGTGTCTCTTTTGCTCACAGCTCATGCTTTCTTTGATCTTCAACGGTCTTTCCACTCGATAAGTTTTCGAAGTACATTTTCCATCTGTGTAATATAATCTTCATTTGTAAGTGCACTTCCATTTACATCTTTAATATGTTTAATTACTAGTTGAGTGACAATCCCTACCGCTGTCACCAATGTAACAATCTTAGACCTTGTCACCTAATGTAACAATTTGGTCCTTATTGTTTAGTTTTGTATTTCCTTTTTTTCTGCAGCGTACTGTCACCGTACTGTGTACTGTGGCCGTAGGGCACAATAGAGCCGGAAATCCCCTGTTGAAGAACCTCGGGGGAGGGTGGTTTCCTGGCTCGAGCGGAAGGGTATTCGTGAGTCCTCTTGGGCTTATACGATGTGCCTGCCAAGCCTGAGTTCTAAGGTTCGTCGTGTCGTCCAGCTGCCTGTACGTCCCCAGGGTTCAATCCATCTATGTCGGTTAGAGGGATTTGTTGGGTGTAAAGGAAACAGTCTGGGTAGATAACATATATATTACGAACAAATGAATCTGAAGAAAAAAAACAATGCCTTAACTCTGATGCCTACGGTATATGATATAATATAATAATAATGTTAGTTGTCCGGCACTCTAATAAAACTCACGAGGGTTCCTAAATATATTCGCCCTCTCTTCCAGTTATCGTCCGGCAAGGACAACGAAGATCATTCGTTAGAGAAAATGGCCAGGGTTTTCTTAAGCAAAAAAACGATCTAGCGTCTCCTTACTAACATATAACGCCTTGACCTAGCTAACGGTTACTTCAGTGGCTTCCATAACCTTTGAAATTGCGTAATGAAAAAAATAGCTGAATTCGTATACCGGCCTTTCTGCTGATCGACTAGAAAACTCCGTTACCTGACAAATTTTGACTAAATAATAAAATCTTATTGTTTAACCGAATATAATTTATGTTACAATTAAATATATCTCATGGACGTATAATGAAAATATTTCTCCCTGATTACAGAGTAAACAAACAATTAGCCTAAATAAATATCGCGGAATAAAACATCAGTAAGCAATAATTGATATTAACTTTTGAGAGTGTGATCGGAGTAATTTACCTGTCTCCGGTTTATGGGGGATATACCCCTCGCAAAAATTCCTTGAATAAAATTTCATAGTTGTAAGAGAAAGAACAATTTCTGAAGCATAATCTCTCTGATTACGGTAGTATACGGTTCAAGCTTCAGTAGTACACTTATATGGCCAGGATGAATAGTCAGACACACAAAACAAAAAATCAATACCAATATGATTTTCCCAAAAAAAACAATAGAAAAAAATGATTGTCAGGTTCAAAAACTCACGGTTTGGAAAATCTTGGTCGAATGTCACAAAAGAAAAGAGGTTAATTCTGATAAGCTATCTCCGTTTCCAACACTTCGCGGCAATCACTAGAATTCACTGTCAAAACGCGAGCCGTCGTAAATATGAGTACCAGACGGCACTGTCGCTGTCCGACTCTTTTCTCATCGTCCAGTTTCCTTCTATTCATTTCCAATATTTTGGGACGAGTTAGTTATTCAAAACAGCAACCGTAGCTGTGTTTTTGTGCGTCATTTACTTGTCCTCGCTTTTATGTCTTTCATTTTCGTAATTGAAGGTTAACTTTAATTAAATTCCTCTATGCTAAGTTGCATAATTCGTCTATATTTTCATGATATTCAAAACATTTATGTTTTTTGATTTCGACTTATTTGCGTGAGGACCTTGTGGTACGTGTTGTTTTTTCGTAATTGTTTAATTAACTTTTTCTAGCTCTGTTACCGAAAGTAGGTCGCTTTTTATATTTAATTCAATTTATATTTGATTTAATTTTATAAATATAGGGTGTGCCTAAATTCCCTTGCCATACTTGTGCTTATTGCAGTTGTTTACCTGGGGTTCGCAGGTTTCTCATTATTTTATGAAACAGCTTTTGATCCGTATGGAAATGGTTATCTAATTTGCTCCCAAAATTTTCCCATGAATATCTTTTAGCTTCCCTTGTAATAAGTCTAACTTCATTTGTATTCCTGATATCTCTCATTATTTTTGCGTATCTTCCCATTTTCCTTTCTTTAGCCTCTAATCCTGTCTTATCTCTGCTTTCCACGATGCTGTCTGCTTCCGAGTTTTATTTATTTGTATTATACCGCATACTTCTTTTCCTGCTGTTATTAGTGTATTTTTTAAGATTTCCCACTGTTCATCCAGCCTAAGTCATTGGTGTAAATACTTTGCTGTAGATAATTTACTCTTTGGGTATATTCCTGTGCTACAATTTTGTCACTTAATCTTCAGTTTTCAGTTGCTTATTTCGTAATGTTAGTTCGAGCCACTGGTGTATTCGTTCTTATGACCTATGGTAGTACGAGATTGGGATTATGAGGAAATGAATTGTTGATCAAAGGTGAAAATAGTAAATTGTTTAACGCGTGACGGAAGTAGCATTATCTGCAACGAGAGAACAACTTATTGAAATACAGAAACAGGAGAGGTATCGAAAGCAGAATGACATAATCTGAATATCAATGGCAGCTGGTAAATAAAATCAGTCCTGCTAAATTATGAAAAGGATATCACAGGTAAACGTTGTGACTGTATCCTGCATACAACCTGTATATACGATATGTCACCTATTTTATAATTCTCCTAATAATTTTTATCAATTATTTGTCAGATTAAAATTATTTAGTGCAACAGGCAGTTTAAAAGAAAACAGACTAATTAAGAAAATAACAAAACGTTGCAAATGAAATCAAACTAGACAGAAAAGTCAGATCGAGAATGAAAAATATGCATCGGGCGGCAGATGGTTCGTACTGTCGATGGTGGGGATGAAATGAGAGACGCGCCAACAGTTACTGGAACGAGAAATGTTTTCATTAGCTGTAATCCTGTGATTGATTGAATTCGGGACTTTCTGGAAAATCTATACGTCTATTGACTTACTTGGTATTTGGAGGATTGACAAAAATTATGAATTGTTGATATATGAAATGAAAAAGCTCCGTAAAGTCATTGTCAGGATGTTGAAACGTCGCAGGGATAATGAATAAACACTAGTGACTTTTGATTGATAGAAATAAGTAAAAAGATATAGTATTTGAATTTGTTGAACTAATTTGTTGTTCAATTACTTCAACGTATGCCAGCGGAAATATTTGTCGTGTTTCCCATTACCTTCTAACAATTTTTTACATCCTCATTCGCAAATTCTAAGGGTATACAACCGCAAATGAACATGTTAACTGTCGACAACGCTGCGGTAGAGTTCGGAACGAGAAAAGCAGCAGCGGTTTCATCTCTTCATCTAAACTATTATCCTACTCCGAGTTTGTAACTTAACGCTTCACGAAACATAAGCATAATTTTATTAGCGATAAAGTGGGAAACTTATGTTTCTTTTGTTGAGTCAAGAATCTGTTAATATATAATAACTAGGGGGATCTAATTGATGCGTTCATCATAACATTACAATAAATGACTTTTTTTATAATAATATGTAGTTAGAAAAATTGCCACAAGCACTTTTTAAAACATAAAGTTGTTATATAAATGAATACGAATGAATATTGTATATTATGTACTCAAACAATGACAGGAGGAATCGATAAAAACAATATAGTCAGGAGAATACATAGAGAAAGTAAAAGTATTCTAGAGAATAAGAAACATAATAGAGATTGGATAGGTAAAAAGAGAAGGATAATGAATCATATAGGAAAAAATGACCCCAGTGGAGCTAGAACAATTTTTCGAGGCTCAAAGTAAATACACAGAAATATTCAATATAATATGACAAACAAATTTAACATGTTTATATCGTTTATGCCGTAGAATTACAAAGGATATAATTTCCTATGTATGTATAGAAAATATTGAGAAATGAGGATCAAGCTCTGATTCAAAGAAAGTATGTACTAATAACTATTATAATGGTGAGTGACAATATATTCCATGCAATATCAGGAGTTTTCTTCATCATTTTAAAATAAATGATTAAACCAGACTAGTTATCACTGTCTTCTCTAATTCTTTCTACAGTATAATGAAAAATAATGTGTAAGGAACAACATCCAGTGATTAACCTAAAAGTAAATAATAGTTGAAACAATGTATGTGACATTGGAATTGATATTTGTGCAACCAGTTGGGAAAAGCCAATAATATAGAAAAATAATAGACCTAGCATCTAATTCATAATATCGGAATTGTTTTGAAGCCTTCATTAAATTCTCCAACAATGTGCTAGAAAAGAACAACAATATATCCATTTTCCTGTATTGGCAACGTGTGTAAATGGAGTCATTAAACTTCCAGTGGCGTACTACTTAGATAATTTTTGAGAAGATTCTCAATTCGGAAATTGATGGCTGATAGAAATGCTGTAGAATTACATACTGTAAAGAGTGTATTGAATTGAAAAAATAATTGAATTCAGGAAAAATACTGAATTAAAAAGAAATTTTCAATTTAGTTAATTCAATGAATATATGATAAAAATAAATGAGGGGATTGAGAGATAATTAAACCTTCGAAAGATTTTTTTTGAATTTTCAAATAATAATAAAATAACAACAGATAAGAAACAAATTAAATTATAGATCAACTATGAATTTTTATAAACCATGTTAAAATATATAGGAATCATTGCGTCTAATGTTTCCTATTAACTCATAGTAGTTATTTATGTAACAAGTACATAATCTAAGACTTTATTGGCAGAGCGCGCTTGCGCGCTAGGCCTATAATAAAGACGAGTTAATTAAGTCTGATTATTTAAGAGTAACGTACTTAGATTTATGTTCGATTAAAAAAATGTGAAATCTACTTTATTTATTGAAATTTACAATAGAAAATATTATATAGTGTGCCTTCTGCGTTGTCATAGATACGTAGTGTCAGAAAGCGTCGATTAAATAATTATTAATTGATTCTGATAGCTTAACAATGGATCTACCAGAAGAAATGGAACTTTTAGGCAACATAAGACAAATAACATCGATTGCGAGAAAAATGCTTTTACCCATCATATCCAAAACTCTATACGAAATCGCTTACAAGGATTACCGACTATGGTGCTTGCGGAAAAAATTAATTCTACCACAAAGGATAATATATTGGCTTATTACAATAGTGATTTGGTTCCTTATAAAAGTTCTTCTTTATGAAGTAAGTACTCTATGCTACGCTCAACGATAAATATCAATGAGGGAGTATATATTAGCCTTGTTTATATATAACGCTACGCTATAGTTGTTCAATGAAGAGTAATTCAGGGAGTTGGCTCATAGAGGGGGTTTTGGTTTTGAGGTGCCCATTCATAAAATCAATTCTCAAATTTCACTATAAATGCGTTTCGCGCGAATCAAGAAAGACAAAGGATATTAGCAAACTTCCGAGTTTAATTTTTAAGTAATTTGACACTGACATGAGTCCAAATTACTTCATCATTATGGACTAGTTCAATAAAGTGACCGATTATGGATTCTCATAGATGAACATATTATGATTGAGTCGAACATAAAACACTTCATTTGAAAATACAACTGATTGTTCTTCAATACATACGGTTGATAAACTTACAATAAATTTTGTTAGAATTAATAATAAGTAAGTTCCGTTGCTTAGCGCACTTTTGTTATCAATGCCACAATTTTAGTAAATATTGACCTACTCCTATATTTCTTGGAATACCTACTGCCATATACCATTTTAACAGAGTAGTTAAATATGGCAGGCTCTTATTGAATGTATCCCTGACAAAGTTGTACGCTATCTGTGAATAGAACGCTAGTCTCAGAGCAACTCAGGTTCGTATTTTTTAGTACTAGATCCTTTCATCATTCTCTCAAAGATGTCTGCAGTAGGCCCTGAAGATGATGCCTGCAAAATAAAGTTATAAACTACTTTGTTAAATATATTATAGATGAAATCTACATTATCTACATATTAACTTCAAATTAAATACTCACACTTTCATATAATGCTACCTACGTATGAATGTAATGGTAAGATTATTCGTTTCTAATAACAAAAACAAAATTCTTTCAAAATTGCGCACAAACTTTTCATTAGCTGACATTATCTTAATTGGGGGGGGGGCTGAGGGCATCTTAAACAAGGTGTTGTTGATCTCATAATTCTCCTCTATTTTCAAACCTATGGCTCTTTGGTATTTTATAATTGGTCCCTGACCATGTTTGAGTATATACAGTACTGCCTTTATATCTCCCTATATGTAGATATTTAAAAGCTGCAATTGGGGTTGTTTCCATGGCCTGCGTGAAGGATACGCATGCCAGTATTTGCACGCTTTGAAGCTGTCTGATTGCTACGGTCTGCACAACCTTTGAGCCCAGGCACCCGAACCATACGTTATCATTAGTATCACCATTTTATATAGCCGTAGGTTCATCCTTGTGTTGAGTACCCAGCTTCCAAGGGAAGTTTTTGCCTTTTGGATGATCTTGTTGAGATGTGGACCTCAGAGAATTGACCTCTTTCGAGAAGGGGATTCTACATTGTTAAGCTTGAGGCATCTAATCCCTCGAAGTGCTATTTTTCTTGTGAGAGGTACAATAACGGTTTTATGCGGATTAACGGATAGAACTTCCTCCCTGCACCATCCATCTACTATTTTCAGGGCGTTTTACGTTCTTTCTGAAACATGTTCTAGGTTCCTGCTTCTGATTACCAGCACTATGTCACCCGCATAGCCATGCAGTGAAATCTCTCCTTGGCCATTGTTACCAGGAGATAATCGACTAGGACTATCCAGTATTGTGGCGGTATAACTCCTCCATGTCGGCAGTCCCTTCCCACCTCTGCTACTGATATGTCCTCGCCCAGAGTGAATCTGATGAACCCATTTCTTAGGTTGGCCTCTATCCAGTTGCATATGGTGTTAGGAATATTCCTACGCGTCAGAAGAACGTTGTTGAACGCACCCTCTATATCCAGGAATGCGTCTAGTGCCATCCCTTTGTCATGCATTGACTTTGTCAGGAGTATGTTAAGATCATGCAGTGCGGAGTTTGTAGACTTACCTGCTTGATAGGCTCAGAAGATAGAGTGTCAATGTGTGGTTCCTAATATGTTTGTCCACAAAATTTTCCAGTGCTTTATGCAGGAATGAGGACAGGCATATATGTCTATATGACTTGGGCCCTTGGGCGTTGGGTCTGAAATATTAATGATATTTGGCAGATAGACTTCTGTTGCCTTTTTCCTTACTTCTGGTATGTCAGTATGAAAATTTTGATTAGTTTGTGAATAATATGTCCGGACTTTTTTGCAGTACTATTGGGTACATTCCATCTGGTCCTGGCGATTTGAAAGGATGGAACTCGCCTATGGCTCATTTAATTCCCTCATACGTTAAATACACCACAAAAAGGATTTAAGCTGCTGAGATCGACTATATCAAGACGTGACCATCCCCTTGTTTTTCTTCTATTTTTCCCACATCTTTTAATCTTCCGATGCTTCTGTCATTTGCTACTACTTTTTCTTCTGCTGAATGTATTTCTCCCTGTAGCATAACCGTGATATTTCTATTTTCTCATAAACCGATCCTCTGACTGACTTGTAGATCTTCCTTATGATCTGTGCAATCATAGATACTAATCTATTATTAATTTCAATACTCATACTTCATCGTTTCTTATTCGGCTTATGCGATTGAACCACTTTCATCTCCAATTTTATTGATTACGCCGCTTAGAAATATTCATATAATCTACTAGAATTTTTATTGGATCATTACACTCCTAATATATTTCCTGTCCGCTCTGTATATCTCTATATTTTGTTAAAAATGACTTGATACATAATTGTCCGAACATGTGCAGCTAGTATTTTAGTAATATTATTCAATAAATTAGCCAACATGTGTAATGGGTTGTAAAGTCCGACGTAAATTTGCTAAAAATGTAAAGTTGCTGATAAAGTTACTTCAAAATGTTCAATTACATTTATAATTTTACTTATATCATTCATATGAAAATAAAAAAGTTATCGAATTTTATATTACCAGGCGCCTAACAGAATTAATCTATTAACGAAATATAGAATTTGTATTTAGTGTTTACCTGGAACAAAATTTGGCCAATAAAAAGCTAGAAGCCTTCGATTATCATCATTATGGAGCAATTTCTCTTTGAACTCTTTTCGAAATATCAGTTAAGATCAATTTAAATTGGAAAATAATCTGTTTACAGAATCTCCATGAAACATTTTCATTATACTTATATCTTTGGTTATTATTTATTTGTTTATATGAATATTACAAACGTATCTATATGAGCAAATTCACATTCTGTTGTGTGAAAATATAATATGATGTTAATTTAAACCGATGAACATCAAACAAAATTTGTATTTTTCCAGATGAAATATTGGTTTTGAGGCATTGTTCCCAAAATATCGAGTATCACTGATATTAAATGTCCGAGTGAAACAGGTGACGTCATACTACCCGAGGGACACACTGATCGGACAGAAATTACCTTTTTAACTGTAGGCGGAAGAATGTCTAGAGATTTCTTGAGAGTGGGCGGGTTTGAAAGAAGATTGAACGATCCCTCAGGAATCTACTCGGACTCAGGGAAATTGTAAGTGTCTTCGGATTGTTTCTGCTCTCGTATATATATTTCGATTTTGTTTCAGGAGAAACACAAGTAATTACGAATTAGGGTGACCTTTTCTATATAGAAATGTGAAACCATAAATTCTGTAGTATTTCTTATATCTGCAGTCGTTAATTTGCATAAAGCAGCTCCATATTCTCAATGAGTAGATTATTGATAATATGTACAGTGTACACTGAGTAATGAAATGTTAGATAAACCATCGTAGTTAAAACTATGTTCCATTCACTACATGCTTTTAAGAAATTAATTTGTAGAACTACCGTCGTCCAATAGTTTCGGGTTTGAACTATTCTTATTTTTTTTATAGTAGTAGGTATAGTAATGTTGGGCATAAAAAATTCTAGTTTTTCATAATACAGTCATCGGATTTCCTAAACCATCGAAATATTCGTGAAAAAATGGAGTAAATGGTGATTTTCCCAGAAATGAACAATGAATTTGAAACTTTCATCGCTAGAATTTATGCAGGCTTCCGGACGAGATCAGTAGAGTTGGCCCCCCTCAATAGATATTTTCAACAAAAACATATGATAATAATAATCGTCTTTATTAATATCCATAAACAAAATTATAAATTATAATATATTAGATGCAAGGCGAACTTCAACCTTTACTGCGTAAAAAACGCTGTAAAACTTGCTCTTCCACTTAACCCTGTATACCCACTATACATACATAATATATTATATACCGCAACACAAGTTGTATAATATTACAGTACAGTAATTTGATGCGTAAGGCCATTAATTCCTCTCACAATTCTGAACCCAATTAATTCTGATGATCAAACAAATATTTCCGAATAGACTTTTTGAATTTTTTAAAATGCTGATATTTGATTTCCATTGGCAGTCCGTTATAAACAAAGCCAATCTGATATCTAAAAGACCGTCGAGAAATTTCCAATTTAAAGGGAGGTATAGTAATTACCCCTTTATTTCTAATATCAATGTTATGAACGTCCGTCCTGAAGGAGATTTTCCTATATAAGTATGATGGTTTCTTTGTCATAATTAGTTTATTATAAAGACACGCAGAATGTAACATTCGTCTATTATCCATATTCAACCATTGTATTACTTTTAACTTGTTAGAAATAGTACGTCGTTTACGTATGCCAAATATTAACCGAATGCAGCAGTTTTGCATTTTTTGAATTTTCTTTTTATATTGCACACTTAAGTGTGGACCATATAGAATGTCAGCATAATTGAACAATGATAAAACTAATGAGTCACACAATGTCTTTTCTACTTGAAACGGTAAAAAATGTCGGACACCATAAATTGTTTTTAATGCTATGTATGCTTTATGGAGGTTACTATTAATGTGCTTTTCAAATTTTAGATCGTCGTCAATTATTACTCCCAAGTTTTTAGTTTCCTTGACCATTATTAAATTCTCATTATTAATTTTCACATTAATATTATCGCGAACTTTCTGACGATTAGATTTAGACCCAAATAAAAGGATTTTTGACTTATTAGAGTTAATATTGAGTGAATGGTCTTTAGCCGCAGCCACGAAGGCGTCTAGGTCATGATTAATTACAGTACAAGCATCTACTACTGAATCAGGCGAAAAAGTATAATAGAGTTGCGTATCGTCGGCATATAAATGCTTACTGCAATTATGAATATAGGTCGATAATTGTTATGTGTATATTGTGAATAGAGTGGAACCCAATATTGACCCCTGTGGTACTCCTGACAGAAGTGGCAGCAACTGTGAAATTGACCCGTCAAGAGAGACACTCTGTTCTCTATCTCTTAAGTAATTATTCACTAATAAACGAGCACTTCCTGAAAAACCAATATAGTGTAAAATATTATCAAGCAAACCATAATCAATAGTATCAAATATATGGTCGTAATGCACTCCAAATGCACCTTCATGGTCCATGAATTATTTTTTTTTGCATTACATCGCCCGAGAGGCTACACCTATTTGTTTATGAGGGGGGTGGGGCAAGGGGCAAATAAACGCTTGTGGATTTGATTCGGTAGTTTAAATACTCGCCAGCGGTTTCTGCGATAGTCAATCTTTTAAATGGTTGGTAACCTCATTTGCCATATATTAAAGCGAACTGGCAGCAATTGTATTGTGACGAACCCGTTAATAACAGTGACAGTGTTAAGTTAGATATTCTTCTTTCCCCTGTTACTTAGTTTCAGGCTAGGTATTCTCCTTACCCTGTTAAGTAGTTTAGGGTGCGTTTGAGATTGCAATCAGGGCAATCCGAGCACGCTCCAATTGCACCAATGCGTTTGACTTTACGTTTAGAGCGAAATCTGTTGCGTTCGAGATTACTCAGAGCGTGTCTTCGGAGCAACAAGCTCTCCTTTCCCGGTTTTAATGGATAGCGAATAGCGGACTGTAACCTAAAATTCGAAAACAATAAAAACAAATATTGTGTACACGTGACATATATAATATTTGTGTCTTTGGGTTGTGATTGTAAAATTTAATATGGATGAGGATGGAAAATGTGGTATTTGTGGCATTGTTGGTCATTTACAAGGAATTCAGCAGCACTTCATGGACACACATGTAGAAATAGAAAATCATGAAAACATCCCTGAAAACACCGATCTTGGATCAAGATTGTATTGAAAATAGTAAGTAGAATACAAGGTACTCAATTTAAAATTGTTATTACTTAGGTACTTATTACCCACGTATGTGTAGATGAACACTGAAATGTATTCATTAATTTTGAGCTGAATATAATGAAGAAAATTCGGAAAGGAATGATACTCATTTACGTTGGCCTGCAGAATATGTATTATTACTTATTAGGTTAGTTAAAAATAAACAGGATTTGTTTAATACATCTCTAAAAAAGAACGCGTGGATAAAAATATCAAGTGAAATTACAAAACTGACAGGAAAAGAATATACAAATGAGCAAGTCGACAATAAGTGGAAAGGGCTCAAAAAGACCTACAAGAAAATTAAAGACCACAATAATCACACTAGAAATGGAAGAAAAACATGGGAATTATATAAGGCCATTGATAGTTTTATGGGTAACAAACCCGAAATAACAAATTTCGCTACTTGCAGTTCTAATAGTGGTAAATGGTGGTAAGTTACAACACTCTTTATTTAAATTATACTAATAGCGTTTGTGTTTAATCCCGAAGCAGGTCATCTAGTTGTAATGCTACCATGCTACCGCATAATATGATGCCGGAGTACTAGGGGATCTAGATCATACAGTAGCGTCAAGCGCAGCTACCACTAACCGGTCATCGTTTACCTCAACAATGATGAAAAAACGGAAAAAGAAAGAAGAATTGGTCGAAAAAAGACACACCGAGAAGCTTGCATGTTAGGAATTTTTAAAACTATTCAAATTGTCTGTCAAGCATGAAATTGGGAAAAATGTTCAATAGAAATTCTGTAATATATGTAATATGGCTGAATTTGTTATTTAATTTCTTTTAGGTTTAATATGTTCTAGTGTTATGAGAGTTTTTTTTTGTTGGGCTTAGGACTGATCGTACTGAATTGAAGTTAAACGTTTTGATTGCACAATGACATTTTTTAAGCTCAAAATGTATTGGCCATCAATAATGTCTAGCTTTTGTCTTTAATGGTTTTATGTTTAAATTATCATGAAATGTTTACAAGTTTGATAATAAAAAGAATTAACATTGTTACTAAACTATTTAACTGACATAAATCAAATTCGCAATAATATTTCTTTTAGCGATTGCACCCAGATTGTTTGCAGGATCAATAATTTCACCATTTCCTGGATTCATCAATTGTTCTTCTGGCAATTCTGCATCCAGGTTCATATCCAATGGGATATTATTTTTAGTTTGGCATATATTATGTAAAATGCATAAAGCTATTATGATCTCAGGTATCAAATCTAGTCGAACTGCCTACAACAACTTAAGTCTCCTAAATCTACCTTTCAGTAAAGCAAAGGACTGCTATTACTACTCGGTTTTTAGACAAGTTTCTATTGAAATTACTTTGAATATTCGTCAGATTACCATTATCTCGAAAAGGAACTATTAGCTTTAGACTTAACGGATATGCTGGGTCTCCGATTAAATAGCCATCCTGAGGAAACTGTAAATCACTAAATACTCGCCCTATGTCTGATCTTCTAAACATGCACTCATACATGGATTCGACTTCACCGGCATAACAGTCCAAAAATATTTTTTTGTGATTACATATGACCTGAAGTAAAATGGAGTGGAAACCTTTACGATTTATAAAAGCAGCTGGATTATCTTTTGGTGCTTTAATTGGAATATGACTTCCGTCTATTGCTCCAACTATTCCTGCAATAGTGATATATTTATAATGACATTGATGGTAGGTTAAGGATAAACTACCTACCTGGAAACCCTGATCAACCCTGGAATCGATTTATTATCACATTACCTGTATTTTCATTTGGAAACACAATAATCTTGTAACTGGTGTTTACCTTGCGAAGTTTTCCACAAGTTTTATACAAACTACTCCATGCTGTAGATCGAATTACACCAAAACGATCCGCAACTCCCCTTAAAGTGAAAATTGAATATTAATAAGTACCTACATGGGTCAGTATTTTTCATACCTAAAACTTTCCATATTTGCTAAATACCAAAGTCGAATTAACAGCTCTTTTTCAGCCGAGATTTCCGGATACCCTACAGTAATCCTTTGCTCAGTAATTGAATGAATTTGTGAGAGTACAACTTCAAATGTTGTTGGCGATATTCTAGAGTGGGATTGAAATTGCTTGCCTGAATAACTTGGTACGATGCTTTCGGCGTAGTTCCATATTTCATTTGAAATTACTGGTACATCTGATTCATCGTCACTATCATCGAAGTCAAAAATAAACTCAACGGCAAAAGATAAATCAGCCTCCGATTAATCACGATTCACACCAGGCACGAATTTACACGTTTTTAATAACAAGGGATGGAGGTTAAACAAAAATGAGGTTATGTTAAATGTCAAATCCTATTCGAGTTTAGAAAACGTTCAGAGCATACTTTAAAAAAAACCACACGCACTGCCCTCCCTAACGAGCATAAACTCAAACGCACCCTTAGATTTGGTATTCTTGTTTCCCTTTTGAGTTGTCCTATGTCAGTTTAGTTGAACAGCAATAGAATGTTCTGGATTGCTTGATCGATGATTCTGGTGGGTTCGAAATTTTATTCTGGAACATTCTGGAAGATTGAAAATTTTCTATTTACATTTCCTCTGCCTCTTGTTCTTCATAAGATCCTTTCCTAATCGAGCGTTTTCCTTGCGCGTTTGCGCCCTTGTGATTGCCAAGATGTGTGAGTTATTTATGTATAAATCTTTCAGTTCTCCTATAGATATTCTTGATATACCGTTCGCGTAGTTTGCTTTTCCTTTAACATACTGTATTTCAAAATTAGTGATGTATGATCCATTTTAACTATAAACTGTGATGTGTTATATAAGTGATATCCCCCAATGAATCGCTAACAATTCTTTTATGATTGTGGGTTTGTTAAATTCACTTTTCATAAAACCTTGAGAAGCAAATGCTATGGGTAGATCAATGCCATCGTAATTTTGACTCCGAACATGCCCTATTTAAAAAGTCTGTAGTTAAGGTGAATTGTTTATTAAAGTCTGGGTATTTTAAGATTGGTGGGGTGATTAAATATTTTTTTAGAATTTTAAACCAATTTTCACTCTCTTTCGACCAATCAAATTCCACATTTTCCTAGATAATTTATTAAGTTGTAGACATATTTCAGCAAAATTCGGAATAAAGCGTTCTCTTCATTCCCTGTTACATTTAATTGCAATAACTCTAATGAATCAAAAAAGAATTGTAGCTTACCTGCTTCACCATTGAACTCTGTGGGAAGCACCTTACTTACAAAATTAAAGAAATCATTCATACTTACAGCCATTTTTACCTGTTTGCTTATTATTTCTAATACAGAGGTGTCAATCTCCTCAAACGCTTGAAACGATCTAGAAGTTTTATCTCTAATGTTTTCAAAATAATTTCTAAAACTATATTGCTGTATTATAACTGAATTATTCCGATTTTTCCTTACTTGTTTTGGAAAATTATTATAAAAAATTACTATATTATTAATCATTTCGCTATGTATATCTGGATTTTTATGAGTTCCTCTCTTTAAAATCCTTTTCCCTTGTTTATTAATATCCTCAACAATTGATTCTAATTTATCTTCAAATTGTTCCCACGTAATTGACATTTGAAAAAAAGAGTAGGCCTAGGTACATTACATTACAGTATTGTAATGTTTTACTAATTTATTTAGAACGTAAACGGGTGGGATAAATTTTAAACACACGGTATGGATATTTACTAATTTATTTAAACACTGACGCACTAACATTTAATTTATATATACTTAACTAATCACTTAAATTAAATTTATATGCACACAAACTTGATTTTTAATTTACTGTTCGGTGTATTTTTGTTTATTTCTCGAGATCACTTTATCAACTAAACTTATCCGCTGATTGGTCCTTTATTTATATTAAAGTCTTTCTTACTAGAAAATTCCGGACTGCGACTTACACACACACAAATAATTGGTTCTGGCCTTTTCTAGATAAGTCTGGTCACAAAAACAATGTTTAGATAAGATAGTCAGAATCGTAAACAGTTATAAAAAAACCTGCGTATCCGCCACAATTTTAACGTTCATACCTGGCTTAGACAGAGTCGGATTTAGGGACTATACCCGTGTGCTGTTTCGTAACATTACACTCACCTTAAATGGAAGTTCCTCCTGGAACTTTTGTGTAGCCGAGACTGGATGTTTGAATCGGCAACTGGCCCCATTTCAACACTCTCAGATCTTATGGAAATAGCAGGGCACCATCTTCATCGGATACTGATAACGGGGGTTGTAGCTGCAAATTGATATCTGGACACCGGTATCTCTAAAGATAACCTCCACCATGTTCCTGATGATTCGCCAATCCAACTGGTTACTCGCTATCTTAGACATCGCCAGTTTCTTCACGCTGGATTCCAACACATGGTCTCGTAGGTTTCGAAGTGCTTCCCACACATCGATCGATCGATCGATCGATATGTAGATCGATCTTGGAATTCATTTTTAGTTACCACGTAGAAGACGTACCGCGAATTATGTTTCAGTTTCAGTGTCTTGCCAGGGGCTGGAATCTGGTCTTCAAGTTTATCTAATTGCCCGAATTTCTTTCGAAAGACGGTTACCAACCCTCGTGCGTTCTTGATACGGGCGGGGATGTTGAATGCCAGTGAATAATCTTCCGGGAGAGTGAACAAATCTTGTTGTTGTTCCGAAGTGACTCCATATCTAGCTTTTCCGGTACCTCCATACGCGCCCATAAATTCATCGAAGGTAGGGTCAGACACATATTGAATAAGGTTTACTCCTTTCTCTAGGTCATGGTCTCCTTCGAATGGGGCTAGTCGGTTTTGGTGAAATACTTTTTATTTTCCGTTGGGGGTCTTGCTTATGCGCTATATAACATCATTGATCCTTTTCTTGATTAAGTATGGACCTTCCCAGGATTTTTGTAATTTTTAGAGAATCCTTTTCTCCTCGTGTAACCATACTTTCTCCCCTTCTTTAAAACCACCTTCTGTGGCCTGCGTGACTTTTCATTCTGTCGCTGGCAACTTGAAGATTTGTTCGAACTAATTCATGAATATCGTCCAGCCTTCTTCTCAATTGGATCACGTAGTTTTCGCCTGCTAGATCGTCTCCAGGCCGACAGCCAAATTCAAGGTCACAAGGAAGCCTCATTTCACGTCCAAACAGGATTTTCGCGGGTGTTTCACCCGTGGACTCATTGACGGCAGATCGATAAGCCAATGCGAATGGGGAAAGATACTGGTCCCAATTTCTCTGATGGCTGGAAACTACTTTGGACAGGTATTATTCAATAGTCCTGTTCATTCTCTCGACCATTCCATCTGACTGTGGATGTAAAGGTGTTGTCCTGGTCTTCTTCATTCCCAGCTTGTCGCAAATCTCCTGGAATAGAAGGCTTTCGAAATTTCTTCCCTTGTCGCTGTGGACTTCCAAGGGCACTCCATATCGGCTGATAAATTCTTTCACCAATTCATCTGCAACAGTTGTGGCCTCTTAATTCGGGATAGCGTAAATTTCCACCCATTTTGTGAAATAATCCATTACAACCAGTATGTATTTGCTACCATTTTCTGTCGTCGGAAATGGTCCAGCGATATCTACCTTAAGCAATCCTTTCGAAAGGCCTTCCAACATTGTACTGTTTCATGGGTGCCATGATGTCGTTGCGAAATCTGAGAGAAGCTATCAGTATGAGAGGGTCTTTGGAACGATCATGGGTCGGTGCTGCCCCCTCATAGCCGACCCGTTCTAGTTTTCCTGTGACTGGGGTTCTTGGTTTGCAGGAGTCCCGGGGCGCTTACATGAACTGCGTACATGCCCTAGCTCGCCACAATTCCAGCATCTGATCTTTCGCGGCTTCTTGTCCATCATACTTTTGATCAAGCTGACGATCTGGTCAAACTTGTCTTCGTCGCCTTCTTCTTCGATGGTCCTAACTTTGTTGTAACTCGAAGCCTTCGTTGCCGCTTCATATTCAAGAGCAGCTGTCAATGCGTCAACTAATGTTTTGGGATGGGCTAAGCGAAGCATCCTCTGCATATTGGGGTCACGTAAGCCATCAATAAACGCCTGTATGCCCAGACATTCCATCATGAACTCTGCTGCTGATGGATAAGCAAATCGGTCGAGTCAGGCAATATCCACTTCATATTCTTGAAGTGCTTCGTCACGTTTCTGCCTTCAGTTCTTCAGCTGGGACTGGTACAAATGTTCTAGATGTTCGTGACCATATCGCATATCCAACCTCTTCTTCAGCTGCTCTAAATCATCCGTTTCTTCCAGAGGTATCGTCTGGAGTACATCTAAGGCATCTCCCCGGAGCGCTATAGTTAGGTTCACTGCTTTCTCCTTATCGGACCAATTATTCACTCTAGCAGCTGCTTCAAATTGTTTCACATAATTGGTCCACGATGTCTTTCCGTCAAACGTTGGAGCTTGAGTCGGGCAAAACTGCTAATATCTTCTGTCTTGGGTTGTGTTGCTGGCTTGCATATCTCGATCTTCTTTTGTTCTGCTAGCATGTCTTGTGTTTTTAAATTTGTTATTTTACTCTCTAACTCCTTGATTTTCTCGTCTATCGTTGAAATCTTATTCTTGATTTTCTCGTTCATCGTCGTCATTTTATTCTCGATTTTCTCGTCCATCGTTGACATCTTATCCTCGATTTCAGATTTTAGAGACGAAATTTCATTTTCAATATCAGCGGCAATGTCGTTTTTCATTAATAAGATATCGGCAGATATATCGTTCTTCAAAGTAGAAATCTTCTCGTCCATGTTCTCTTCCATGGCAGAAATCTTCTCGTCCATGTTAGCCGAAATATCATTCTTCAAAGTAGAAATATCGTTCTTGATATCAGAAATCGTCTCGTCCATGTTAGCAGTAATATTCTCTTCCATGACAGAAATCTTCTCGTCCATGTTAGCAGAAATGGACGAGATTAAGGTGAAAGCCTCGTCATTAAATAAAACTGTTCCTGGATCAAAGCCGTCATTTTCCAATGCCACTTTAAGTCTTTCTACTAATTCACTTTTCTTAGCGGCGGTTTCCAACTCACGATCTTCCAATTCTGCTCTTAATTCCGCTACTTTCAGATCCCCAAATCTCTTGGCCATTTTCACGTAGATATTAATTTATATTACCCCACACCTGACACCAATGTAATGTTTTTCTAATTTATTTAAAACGTAAACGGGTGGGATAAATTTTAAACACACGGTATGGATACTTACTAATTTATTTAAACACTAACTCACTAACACTTAATTTATATATACTTAACTAATCACTTAAATTCAGTTTATATGCACACAAACTTGATTTTTAATTTACTGTTCGGTGTATTTTTGTTTATTTCTCGAGATCACTTTATCAACTAAACTTATCCGCTAATCGGTCCTTTATTTATATTAAAGTCTTTCTTACTAGAAAATTCTGGACTGCGGCTTATACACACACAAATAATTGGTTCTGGTCTTTTCTAGATGAGTCTGGTCACAAAAACAATGTTTAGATAAAATAGTCACAATAGTAAACAGTTATAAAAAAACCTGCGTATCCGCCATAATTTTAACTTTAATACCTGGCTTAGAAAGAGTCGGATTTAGGAACTATACCAGTGTGCTGTTTCGTAACAGTATAATACGATTCGTTCATAAAAACTGATTATATAGGTACTTACAAGTTTTATATTGTCTTCTGGACTCCTATGCTTCAGGTAATGTCCCTCGTGCAGTACTATAAAATTATTGTTGACTTTTCCAGTCTCCTTGACCTTTTGCTTCGTCGATATACATCCCATTTTTCCGTTCAGCGAATTCCCAAAATTCAAATAAAGGACCATACACTCGTTTAAATTAAGCATGTCAGTTAAACGTTTGCAGGATCGACACGTGATGATTAGAGGTAAGCGTAGCACATACTAAACCATTCATATTTCAGACCAGTAATTAGGGCAACACTTACCTCCAATCTGTAGGAACGAAATAATACCATATGTTTAAAAGCTCCCTGGGATATAATATACTTAACAAACATAATAACAATTAACCATGAGTTACAGTTACGAGTATGGAATACAACTAATGTTTATTATACAGAATTAATCTATCTAATTATACATGCTGAATCAATATTCTTCAGTCCGTTAGCACTGTTTACTAGGATGGAGCGAAATATATCCAATATTTTTATTTTTGGAAATTGACTGGACACTAGTGATAGAAACTTGCATTTTCTGATCTAGAATGCTATAATGTTTAATTTCTTGATATTAAAAAATATGATGAGGGTCCGCCCCATCCTCAAAATTCGACTTTTTGAATTTTCATAAATCGAACGAGCACTAGGACGGGAATGTTGCATACTGTGATCTAAATCACTGCTATATGTCATTTTTCGAGATAAAAAAATATTACGAGGATCCGCTCCACCATTAAATTTTAAGTTTTTGAATTTTTATAAATCCAACTGGGACTAGTTTGAAAATGTTGCAATAAAAGAAAATTTAAAGTAAATAAGTTTATTTGTTGAGAACATAACTAACTTTTACATTGCATTATAATCTTTCTTTGTTTCATATTTGGGCCTTAAATTCAGAGAATGAAGTTTGGAGTTCTTATGTGGCCGCACACTCATAAGGAAGCGTCCGTAACAAGCTTAGTATGTCTTTCGACCGGCATTGTGTGACAAGGAACTTTTGGAACATTGGTGATTCTCCAGTTTGTATAAAACATTTGACCTCTTCATCGGAATATTTAACCAGTGCTGGTGGATCGGTTATGTCACAATTTTGCCAGTCTATTATTGAAATGTAGTTTTTGGCTTCAAAATTCAGCGACGGTACTTTGAAGACCCTTACAGCTGCCATGTCATTCTTTTTAGCGCTTCTCACTTTTAAAATGCTGCGTATTGCAAGCTCCCTAATATGCTGTCGTTAACCATACAAAGAAGTACATTTTCTGGATGCGCGAAATAAGCACTTCTGTGAATCGCCGCATCGACATTTTTTCTGTCATTCTCATTCAAATATTGGGAAAGTTCCATGAGATGAAACAGGTTATTTGCACATCTGTACATAAATTATGTTTTTTATGCGGTACCAAATAGGTGCACTTTTACCATATAACCCGCCAGTTTTTTCAAATTTTCGTTCGGCTGATTGGTGGCAATATATAGTCGTAATATTCTATTTCTTATATTTTCATGGGTTTCGGTCAGAAATAGAATCACTTGCTTATAATGGTAACGTTTCGGTTTATTTTATTTAAACCATTTTCAAACATTGTTTTTATTATGCCTCCGTAGAGGCTTGTCTACTACTGTCCTATGTTTTCCTCTTCGAATTTTCGATCTGTCTATTACGTTACTTTTTGCATTTTGAATATTGCAGATGAAGTCTTTGTCTAACAAATCTGTCAAAACAGCCTGTTTTAAATTACTTACAGCAGCAGCTATTTGCAAATTTGTACGAGCTGTTTCTGAAGCTAATTTTCGATTACGTTTTTTTAACATTTGTTTTGATGTTTTAATATCTACAGTTCCTATAGCCATATGTCGAAGTGTCCTCTGATCTACAGTGCTATTCAAAAGTCCCCTCCCCCTTCGTATCTTTTGAAGGGCTACACTTACAATAATAAAATTTGGAGGGTGAAAATAAAGTGTTGTAAACTTCTCTACGAATGGTAAGAGGTGACGTAATAGTAATAGATGACGTCACAGTACCACTCTGGCCAATAATTTCAAATAGGACCTTATGGCAAGTGATATCTCGTTTGAAAGGCTACATAGCCATATTAATTTTGTTTTGGTTTAAAAGAATTTTGACGGATAAATTAAATAAATACCAAAATTATTATTTCACATTTAAATATTGAAGATTTTTCAGTCCGCCTCTGGTTAGTTGTCAAAAAAATTAACGTTTTTAATTTAATAGTATTTGTTGCTTTGCAAAGTTTTTCTAAATAGCCTAAATATTTACTTTTATTATTGTTTAAGGAGACGTTTAAGAGTTTACATAGGCAAAATGGTACGTCCTCAAGCCGACAAAGTAGCAGCTATCTTAATAATTGGTGAATCTAGAAAGAATCTCCATGAAGCGGAACGTTTATTTAATGAGAGATACCCAGATCACCATATCTCGAGAACTTATTTGAGGGAGCTTCTTCACAAGTTTGAAGCAACAGGTAGTGTTCAAGATGCCAAACGATCTGGTCGACCAACATTTAGTGACGATAAAAAAATTGATATAGTTGCTGAAATGGTAGTAAATCCTACTTCCTCTCCAACTAAAGTTGCGAATGATATTTCGTCACTCCGAAAAATACTTTTTAAAAAACGAAAAAATTACTGTTTAAGACGTTTATTATATGCAAGTTACAAACAATCTCTCTCTTTATTACATGATTATTCATTTATATAGTTTTTAAAAGAAATACAACGTAAGCGAATATTATACATGGGTCAGCCATTGTCGTTTCTTAACTTGCGTCTATCTGTGAAGTAAGTAAAAGTACAGTACAGAGAGTGTTGGCTAGAAATAAATTTCATCCATACAAGTTAAAAATAGTGCACCACCTTTCGGATGACGACCCCGACAGAAGACTCGAATTCTGTGAATGTATGACAAATAAAACTAGTCAAAACCCACATTACACAAAAACAATTTGTTTTAGTGACGAAAGTACTTTTTGCCTCAATGGAAATGTGAATACACAAAATGTAAGGTATTGGAGTGACACAAATCCTCACACCTTTCGTGAACAACATACCCATTTTCCAGAAAAAGTCAATGTTTGGGCAGGTATTTTGGGAAACCACATAGTTGGTCCTGTTTTCCTAAATTGAAATTTAAGCGGTGAAGTGTATCTGGAGATGTTACAAAATGCAATTGAGCCGTTAATTCTTGAAATTCTGGAAGATAATCAAGATGAATTCGGCCATCTGGAAATAACATTTCAACTAGATGGTGCTCCTGCACATTATTATGGTGCAGTAAGACGTTACCTGGATGAAGAATATCGAGGTGGATGGATCGGCCCGCGAGGTCCTATAGAATGGCCACCTCGGTCACCAGATGTGAAACCATTAGATTTTTTTATATGGGGGTACTTGAAATCCAAGGTTTATACTATGGCACCAGCTGGCATTGGCGTTTTGAAAGAAAGAATTACTGAACAATGCAATGCTATTTCAGCTGACACAATCGAACGAGTACGACAAGAGTTTACTAATAGGATGTATTACTGTCAGGAAGTAGACGGAGCACATTTCGAATACTTGCTATAAGAATCCATTGTTGATATTTGAATAATTAAATGTAAAAAAATAATTTCAATAATTTTGGTATTTATTTAATTTACCCGTCAAAATTATTATTATTAAACCCAAACAAAATTAATATGGCAATGTAGCCAATGTCAATGCCTTTCAAACGAGATATCACTCGCCATAAGGTCCTATTTAAAATTATTGGCCAGAGTGGCACTGTGACGTCATCTATTACTATTACGTCACCTGTTACCATTCGTAGAGAAGTTTACAACACTTTATTTTCACCCTCCAAATTTTAATAATGTAAGTGTAGCCGTTCAAAAGATACGAGGGGGGGAGGGGACTTTTAAGTAGCACTGTATAATAAAGGCTTGTTCCAATTTCGGAATTTTCTTACCCTTACTACAAGTACAGTTTCAAAAACTCTTGCATTTGCAGTAAGATATATCGAACAGAGTAGTTTTTGCTTGCTTTACAAAACCATCTGATTTCAAGTAAAAAAAGTCTATTTTGTGGGATGATTTCTTGATGTTCATATACTTTTTGTGATAGTCCTTCAACATTTTTACTATTCTTGGCTTACTGAGAGTTGGAATTGAAGCCCGCTCCCATTGTTCTTGTATTTTTTGTATAAGAATCTGAGAGATATCAAAAAATGTTGCCTCTTTAGAATTAGTTTCAGGCATAAGATTGTGGCGAATATGTAAATAACACTTCATAATATGTCGCTAAAACTCTACTGTTCAAATCACTTCCTTGTCCAAAGATATGTGCTATAACGGACTTTGTAAGCGTATTTTTTGACTCGCTATAAAAATTGGTTAGGCCAGATTCGTGGACGAGTTCGTTAATGAGCCAAATCCGCCCAGTAAAAACAAAATGGCGGCCTGTCAAAGTTGAAAAAAAAATCGTATTTCCTTTGTTTTTCATTTGACATAAAAAAGTTACTAAGCTTTTTCATAGACCTTCACACGTTCTACAACTTTTGTATTTACCATTTTTCTCTAAATCGTACATTAAAACATTTATTTAAGCAAATTCACAAATTTACCAGAATTTTTTTTATTTTTGATTTGATGCCAAAATGTTACTTTGGTTTTTTCTACATCTCAAAACATTCTATTACTTTTGTATCTAATTTTTTATTTTGGGTTTTATGCAAAAATGATACTGAAATAAGCCTGTCCAATTGGTCCTGTGCCGTTGGGATTTTTAAGTTACTTGCACTTTCCCTTTTGTACTAACGATATAACGAAATCGTCTAACGTATTACAACGACCAAACGTTCTCACCGCACTACTATTTTATATTACTGAGAGAATGTAGGGAATATAACAGTAAATGAGGCAATTTTAGTCAAGGTCATATTTAAACTGACCATAACAACACTTACAGCTACTATTCGACTAAAAACATCCGCTAATTTGCCTGGTTCATATTAATTGTTTACTATTCACTTTTCCCGAAATGTATGACGTTTGACCTCGCGGCGGACCCTCAAGGCTACGATTGTTCAACTCGATTTTTTTTGAGGACTTAGATTCTGTAGGAGGTCTTAAATTTTGCTAATGCGAGGTAAAATACACCTTCAAATAGACAATGTAATTTTTAAATAGAGAGGCAAAAATTAAATCACCTGATATTTTTTGGTATCCAGCGGAACCTGAAGATGGTCGGCGATTACAAAAAATAAAATGTTGACGTAATCTTCAATGCAACTGACACCTTTTAGCATATAATGCGTACACGATTTAAGAAAAAAAATTCGCTCCACCCTACTGTTTACATTTAACAATATTAACCTTGTCCGAGTTGGTTGTTTTACAGTTTCCTAACCTTCTAAACTGAACGTGTTTTATTAATTACCCAAATAAACGTATTCCCTAAAGATTCGTGGTTGACTCTTACTGACTAACATTACTAAGTTTATTAGTTACCGTCTGGTTCAATAACCGTCACAATATGAGTGCATGAAAAGTGGATTCGACTGCAGTTTATATTTTTTTCCAAATTGTCATTGGGGGGGGGTCAACTTTACTTTTGATGGAGCATTATGGTGCATTACAAGCGCTTGATGCTGCTAATAAATATTCTGCCATTATTCTCATATGACATTAATCAGATTTTGTACACTATTGTGTGGATTAATGTGCTACCAATACAAAGAATTGATTCCTCCAATTGTAAGATTCTCAGAACTCTAGATTAGGAGTCGAACCTCGTAATTTTTCAAGGTATGTCACGTCAAATCCAGTTCCGTTAGAGAACTTATCTCTTAACAATTTCTGTTGCACTCTAAATCGTCAAACCCGACTGTATTAACCATTCAATGATGAATAAACTGTGAACATCTACAACTTTTAATGAATACAAAACGTTCACAAACAATTTGAAAACCAATTTTAGATATTAAAAATTCTATGAAATATTGAAACAATTGCTCAATACCATTTCAAAGACAAAAAAATTGTTAACAATGAATACATTTTTCGACTTGTTATTTACAATACCTGTCCTTTGAATGAAAAGAAGATCAAATATACGCAAACAACAGTACATCTTATTTTTTGAAAGAATGAAAAGTATTATCCTAAGCTGGAAAAGTTGTTTCCCACGTCACAATCCATAAATATAACATTTTTCTTATAGGTAAACGTCTATTTTATGGAATGAGAGATAAATATTTTAAACTACATCCGAAAACGGCCGTAAATCAAAGTTGAGGGCCCGTAAGCGAGACTCGTCGGAGGTCTCAATGTTCAGTTTGCGCTTTTGCCAGTTTATCACCTCTTTAAAAATTTATGGACCGCAGATATTGACAGTAATTCGTGTAAGACTGTTATTCACAAGATTTATTGATACATAATTCTTCAGTAACAATATTTGTCAAGTATTTAACAGAAGGTGAGTGGCAGAAATCAAGCAATAGATCATAATCGAGTAATAGATCATACGAATGATCACCGTTTCTGGACATAAACGGAGTACGAACTATTTTGTTAGAGGGATCAATATTCGGTGTATCCTAATAAACCGAACATTTTTGATAATAATAGGGAGCTATATTATTTGACTGTTAATGAAATTTGCATTTACTGGGCCACTTACCAACGAACATTTTCTCATTGAAGTATAAATCTGTATAAGGTAAATGTACGTTTCACCGGCCTCTTAAGGTTATCATATTAAAATAATTATAAAATAAGGACTGAAGTGACTTGAACATGATTATTTTGCTATGTAGTTATTTCAGATACACGTATTTGTATGTTAAAGGTATGATTTTATTTTTATTAACTGGTATTTCCAAAGAAATATAATAAATAGTGTAACAATTTTTTTTTATATTTTTATTGATATTATGTAGCAACTCCAATGTTTGTTACATAAGTGCGAAAGGCAGCTTTTGGTCGGCGAGCATAAGCCATGGGAACTGTTGCTTACTCTGATAATGTTGGTACTTGGAAATATGATGAATGGAAAATAGTCTACCCGTGAGCGCCACTTTATTTTTACCAGTAGTTATAAACCTCATGAAAATAAAGAAACATGAAGATAAGGTTACTTAGAAATTACTAAAAAGACTATGAAAATATTAAAAGGTTGGAACATAAGAATAAACACAAATTAGTTGTTGCTACTACATTTATTTGAACAATAAAAAATATATACCAGTGGATAACGCACCCAACAAGCAGTATGTAAATTATAAGCAACTTTAACAAAACTATTATACTATTGACAACCCCACTCAACATGTAATATGTTGATAATATAAAAGTTTAACAAAAATAGGGTACTCACCTACTGAAATTTTCTACTTGAACACTCGAAATTCAGTAAAGTTGATCACGACATGTTCAAATGTAGTTTCTACATATTATAGCTATAATGTGATTCTGTCAACTACTTATAGAATTTGATATTCCAAATTTAAATTTAGATTTAACAATGTTCCAAAATTATTGAATTATATTTTATATTAGTGTTTTTAAATGAAACTCAAGGTCTCTAGTTAATTCCACAATATAATACAAGTTATTGAAAATTCTAAGAAATTGACAATTGTTTCGATAAATCAATATCATCGTCAGAATGACAGAAGTTACATTTCATTTTATGCCTACCTGATGTTTAGTAGTTATATTTTTTTGGCTAGACCAAGAAGTAACCTAACTTGTGATTGGCTTAATATATGTTTATAGAAAAAAGAAGAAGATGTGATATTACAAATATTGAAGCTTAGATATTATTAGCCCTATGGTGATATCCTGGATATCATTTTTCCAATTAAGATCAGTATAACTGTGCAATGATATAGAAAACCAGGAAAACTATATCTGCTGATCTTTACAATTATCACTTAAGAAGACAGTTTATTAGTGCAGAATTCCCTAGATTTAACTGTTCATTGACAACTTCATATTGTGGGTTTCTTAAATGTCTTCTAATTTCCAGTTCTTCAAGGAAATCCAGTTCTTGTTTCTTTTCACAAATATGCAGCACTTCTAGTTCTGTGTTAGGTGTCAATGAATGATTGGTGTCAAGTAAATGTTTTGCGTAGTGAGATTTATCTGGTTGTTTTAATCTGTAAGCTCGTAAGTGCTCACTGTATCGTATTTCAAAATTCCTAAGGGTCTGACCCAAATAGACAGCATTACATTCTGGACATTTGAGTTTATATATACCTGACTTCTTTAATAGTGGTATTTTTGTTTTTACATTTAACAATTTTGTACTAACGTTACTTTCTGTTTTAAAAGAAATTGTTGCATTCGTTGCTGAAGATATTATCTTTGAAATATTATTAGAAATATTTCCTGCATATGTGATGGTTTTATAAGTTTTAATTTCATCAGCTTGTTTAGGATATATTAGTTGTAATGCCACTTTTTTCTCTTTTTTACTAATTAGTTTATTTATCATATCTAATGGATAAACTAATTAGTAAAAAAGAGAAAAAAGTGGCATTACAACTAATATATCCTAAACAAGCTGATGAAATTAAAACTTATAAAACCATCACATATGCAGGAAATATTTCTAATAATATTTCAAAGATAATATCTTCAGCAACGAATGCAACAATTTCTTTTAAAACAGAAAGTAACGTTAGTACAAAATTGTTAAATGTAAAAACAAAAATACCACTATTAAAGAAGTCAGGTATATATAAACTCAAATGTCCAGAATGTAATGCTGTCTATTTGGGTCAGACCCTTAGGAATTTTGAAATACGATACAGTGAGCACTTACGAGCTTACAGATTAAAACAACCAGATAAATCTCACTACGCAAAACATTTACTTGACACCAATCATTCATTGACACCTAACACAGAACTAGAAGTGCTGCATATTTGTGAAAAGAAACAAGAACTGGATTTCCTTGAAGAACTGGAAATTAGAAGACATTTAAGAAACCCACAATATGAAGTTGTCAATGAACAGTTAAATCTAGGGAATTCTCCACTAATAAACTGTCTTCTTAAGTGATAATTGTAAAGATCAGCAGATATAGTTTTCCTGGTTTTCTATATCATTGCACAGTTATACTGATCTTAATTGGAAAAATGATATCCAGGATATCACCATAGGGCTAATAATATCTAAGCTTCAATATTTGTAATATCACATCTTCTTCTTTTTTCTATAAACATATATTAAGCCAATCACAAGTTAGGTTACTTCTTGGTCTAGCCAAAAAAATATAACTACTAAACATCAGGTAGGCATAAAATGAAATGTAACTTCTGTCATTCTGACGATGATATTGATTTATCGAAACAATTGTCAATTTCTTAGAATTTTCAATAACTTGTATTATATTGTGGAATTAACTAGAGACCTTGAGTTTCATTTAAAAACACTAATATGAGCATATTCCACGAAGTAAGGGTCGAGACAGTCAATTTCATTATATTTTATATACTTATATATTTATGCATCAATTTGCAATAGCGCAAGAAAATACATTTAAAAGTAAATTGAAAATAACTTAAATGTCCTATATATAGAAATATTACACAAAAAACTGAAATATGTATCCTAGTGGTTGAAAGTTATCTCTCAAGCCTGTCTATGCATCGATTTGCAAGAGTACAAGGAAATACATTTTAATGTAAGTTGAAAATAACTGAAATGTGATATATATAGAAATGTTACACAAAAAACTGAAACCTGTATCCTACGAGCATCTGGCAGTGGTGTGTGTGAGTAAAACGGACACACGTGGTCCTGTCTAAGCTTTGTGGGGCTTGCCTAACAGTTTTGTGGGGGTTATTCCTGCATAACTACACCTGGAGGGTTATTGCCCTGGTGGAAGGGATTCTCTTTCATATCCTCCCGTCCACGATCTGGATCCATGAAACTCACTATCAAAAGTTGTACAGCCGCAATGGAGGTTGTCCAAAATGGCCTCTCCTCATACAAAGCTGATCGCGTCAGTGGGCTAATATTCGCCGTGGAGGTGATTCCTATCAAAAAATTCTCTTGTGATACCGAAACAAATTATTCTTAGGCTAACTTACCCTGTCGAAACGAAGGGGACACTAAAAAAATCAAAGCAACTAAGCCTAACAACGAAATCCAACAAATCCCTCCTTTCTCCATCGTCGGATTTTTATAAAGAAGCATTTTTCAAAAAAAACAAAGCTAACCAGTTTGATGTCATTTCAACAGTCTGTCAACTCGGAAAGAACATAGACAACCGATCCTTAAATTCTATGACTCTGTCTGTAACCGATTGACATTCCAGCTACCGCATCATAGAAATAACAGAACTGGTGGAGAAAACCTCACTCGACTCGACGTCGCTACGTTTGACATTATTACTGACCTTCAATTTACTTGTATGTATTGCATCATTGCTACTGGCAAGACTCATGACATTTGCTGATATTTTAATAACAACTAGTTAAATGAAATTATCTAATATGTACAAAGGAAAATCGAAAGAGGTAAGCACACATTTTATTCGTACTACACATGACTAATACCTATTTTTTAATTTCAGGTTCTTGAAATTAAAACAGCTCTGGATAGTATTTTGGAAATCCTTTTGAAATGAAATAAAAGATAAAAGTTTTGGACCTAATTACCAGTTATATCTTGTTGTAAATACCTCTAGCTTTATATAATAAAATATGGAAGTGTATCCTTAGTTAACTCGTTCTTTATTTAGGTGTCTAAAATGACTAAGTTATAGTTAAAATGCTACAATAGAAAGATATTGCAAATATTTAAAATTGTCCATAATACCGACATCTTTATAGCAATGTTCGCGTTACGGACCAGTTCTGCATGTGTTACCGACCTAGGCACTAAAGAATGGGAGAAAATAAAAATACACCCTCGCAAATAGTTTTATTTGACATTTTTTCATAAACTTATACAAAGAAGATATTAAATTCTGGAAATATGAATATAAACAAATGAAATTATAGAAATTATGAAACATTATTTTTCTTAATTATTGCGAAAGTGTTCAATTTCATGAACTGAATAAACTCCTCGGTTGTTTATTGAAACTGGTGAATTAATGACAGCTATTATATATCAGTCTCATTATAGGGCAAAATGTCGTCCCTTGTAGGTCATTTCCAGTTACCACAACTTTTAGCCATAGTTTTTACCTAGAACTCATCATTATCCTTTCCAACCACAAGGCCCGGAAAAAGTTCATTTTCATATACTACTGTTACGTACTCTCCATCCTTACACTTAGTAATTATTTTACTTGAACCTTTAGTCACTTTACTTGGCGTTCTTGCTATTTTCCTTTTCTCAGCTCTTTCTACTTTTTTTTGCCCCTTTTTCATTTTCTCCATATCTATTTTTTTTTTATATGCAATAAATTGTTCAGAAGTAGCCACTGTTGGGGTAAGTATTTTTCATACTTTTTTAGACTTTTAATTCTTAGTATTATCAGAACAGTAATAGTATATTCTGTACCTAGGCGGTAAAGTGGTATTTTTCAGGCCGAAAGAAGATATAAAAATTTTAGTTCGTAATATAAAATTCAATACTGTGAGTCATTTTTTCCCATAGTGATAATGAAAATTGCATTACGTATAGTACAGTTAACCAAAGAGATACATTGCTTGGATAAATTTGATAACTGAACTTGCTCTAAAAAGGAAGTGAGTAGTTGAAGGTGTTGCTCCTGTGTCTATTATATTTTCTATTAAAGGAATTATTTCAGCAGTGTTAGTAGATGTAGATTCATTAGTGGTGTTAGTCATAGCAGAAGATGCGGCCATGTCGTTAGTGTTGAACAGTTTTCTAGTGACTTTTTTATTATTAGTGTTTTTAAATGAAACTCACGGTCTCTAGTTAATTCCACAATATAATACAAGTTATTGAAAATTCTAAAAAATTGACAATTGTTTCGATAAATCAATATCATCGTCAGAATGACAGAAGTTACATTTCATTTTATGCCTACCTGATGTTTAGTAGTTATTTTTGGCTAGACCAAGAAGTAACCTAACTTGTGATTGGCTTAATATATGTTTATAGAAAAAAGAAGAAGATGTGATATTACAAATATTGAAGCTTGGATATTATTAGCCCTATGGTGATATCCTGGATATCATTTTTCCAATTAAGATCAGTATAACTGTGCAATGATATAGAAAACCAGGAAAACTATATCTGCTGATCTTTACAATTATCACTTAAGAAGACAGTTTATTAGTGGAGAATTCCCTAGATTTAACTGTTCATTGACAACTTCATATTGTGAGTTTCTTAAATGTCTTCTAATTTCCAGTTCTTCAAGGAAATCCAGTTCTTGTTTCTTTTCACAAATATGCAGCACTTCTAGTTCTGTGTTAGGTGTCAATGAATGATTGGTGTCAAGTAGATGTTTTGCGTAGTGGGATTTATCTGGTTGTTTTAATCTGTATGCTCGTAAGTGCTCACTGTATCGTATTTCAAAATTCCTAAGGGTCTGACCCAAATAGACAGCATTACATTCTGGACATTTGAGTTTATATATACCCGACTTCTTTAATAGTGGTATTTTTGTTTTTACATTTAACAATTTTGTACTAACGTTACATTGCACAGTTATACTGATCTTAATTAGAAAAATGATATCCAGGATATCACCATAGGGCTAATAATATCTAAGCTTCAATATTTGTAATATCACATCTTCTTCTTTTTTCCATAAACATATATTAAGCCAATCACAAGTTAGGTTACTTCTTGGTCTAGCCAAAAATAGCTATTAAACATCAGGTAGGCATAAAATGAAATGTAACTTCTGTCATTCTGACGATGATATTGATTTATCGAAACAATTGTCAATTTTCTAGAATTTTCAATAACTTGTATTATATTGTGGAATTAACTAGAGACCGTGAGTTTCATTTAAAAACACTAATATGAGCATATTCCACGAAGTAAGGGTCGAGACAGTCAATTTCATTTTTTCATTATTATTTAAACAAACTTCAACGTTACCTGTCGCTACTATGGTTAACTGTCAAGTTAACTTCAAACAAACATCAAATATGACAACTCATGATTAAATGAATTTTTCGACGTTGATAGCTGCTAAAAATGACTTATTTTTATATTGACGTTCAGCGGCATTGTTTATTTTAAGCAATTCCCTTTTATTTCTTTAGACCAGTTAATGTGATTGAAATTGGATATGCTATTTTAAGTGGGTTATCAATCAAATTGGCAATGTTTATTTGATTTATGTTAATTGGGTCGCCACCCAGTGTGAAAATCTAAAATTTATTTTCTCGGCTAGCCGTGGAAAACGCAACTTTCTCATCTCCGTTTCTTTGTCTATAACGGATGATAAACTTTCGTTATATTGTGTATCAATTTTTAGAGGAGTTGCTAAGATCAGAGTAGTGGACAGACTCTAGACTCAAGTTTTCTATGGTAGTTTCGGTTACGCTTTCTTTATGTTTTGTATCCGTTTTCGTTGGAGTTGAGAATAACAACATGAAAATAGTATATTATTTTATACAGCAGAGAAGTATGAATTTTCAAGTCACACCTGAATTTACCTGTCACTACACATACATAATACGTCAAGTCACATATGGAAGGTAACCTTTACTTTCCTTATACTTACTAGTTACATACAGCAGATCTCAGATCAACGAAACTAACACTCAAATAAAAATATCGAATTTGTTTCCTTAAAATAAATATCGATAAACGATAGTATCGGAATTAAAAATATTCATTATTTTCTAAAAAAATATCTATATTTCATTATATCGATATTTTCTACCCATTCCTAAAGCAGCCACTTTGTGTTCTTGTTTGTTCTTTCTTGGTCGTTCAGCATCAAAAACCTTCAACTTTGGTTGTATGGTTTTGATAAGCATATTATGTCGTTCAGATTCAGAGACCATTCAGAGACATCATCGAACTATGTGTACATTGTGATTGTGCTTGTCTTCGGAATTGTTTATTCTTCATTCAGACTGTGTATACATAATATATAATGACTGTGTTATTTACCTGTCCCTGTTGTATAAACCAACTGTTTCTTCTTTAGATTTAACTACAATTTTAGAAGAATTTACTGAAATAAAATATTATATGAGAACCGATCTATTCAGAATTGAAAATTTCATGAATGGTCATAACAATAAAAATAATTTATCTAATATTCAGGTTAATGTCAATCCGACTTACTGCGCAAGAAATTTAATGTTGACTCAATTTCCTCGTCTACTAATAATTATTAGCAAATTGCTTTATTTTTTAGGAAAATGGATTTGCAGGATCCCAAAGAATTTAACGTCAATCATGTACCTAAGCATTAAAATATGTATAAAATAGTTATAACAAATATTTAGTTAATATTAAAAAATAGTATTTATAACTTCTTCTTCTTTTCTTTTACACTTTCAGGTGTCTGATAAGAGTCCGGTCCCTCTTGTACCCATTTCTTCCACTGCCTTCTGTCTCTTGTCATCTTCCTCATTTCCTCCCAAGTTTTTTCTCTTTTTGCCCTCAGTTCCTTTATTTGGTCTATCCATTTCTTCTTTGGTCTTCCCCTTCCTTTCTTAATAGTATTTCCTGCTTCCATTATTTTTCTTGTTAATCTATCTGCCATAATTCCATTTCCATTATGTTCATTTTTGTCTCATCTTTCCCCCTAATTATCCAATTTTCTGCTGCATATGTCGTTGGTACTGCTATAGCTTTATAAATTTTCATTTTCAAATCAATATCAATATCTTTGTGGTGTCCCTATGTTGTGTTATTTACTGCGTAGTACATTTTTGTTAGTTTATTTGCTCTGTTAGTTATCTCTGCATCTATTTTTCCGTCTTCTGTCAGCATACTTCCAAGATATTCGAATATCGTTACCCTTTCTAAAGTATTGTTCTTATATTGTATTTCTTTATTTTGGTCGTTTTAATTTTTATTTATTATCATGATTTTGGTTTTATATATAAAAAATATTCAATTAATATTTAAAAATAATATTTATTTAATATTTAAAAATCTGTCGCTACGAATATTTAACAGATATATTTTTTCAAATATTTAAAACATATTTCTTGCTATCTGGGAAGTATGCTACATAAATGCGAACGGCAGCTGTTAATCGGTGAGCATAACTCGTGGAAACTGTTGCTAAACTTTTGAAAATAAGATGTAATATTGAATGGAAATATATAGTCTAACTGCGGGCGCCACTTTATTTATATAACTATGAAGTTATGAAGAAATATGAAGAAGTTTGAAAATGATAATAACTATAGACTCACTAATAAATTTTTTATAAAATGGTAGACCAAAGGAATAAACAAAATGTAATAAATAAAATAAACTTTATTATATCCTTCAAAAATGAGATTCCAATCTTAACCATTATAAAAAAAATATATAATACATTGAAATAATATGAACTGGTAGATTAAAGTATACCGACATATATATTTGTCCAATTCATAATAATTTGAATGAGTGGTTGGTAATACAAAATAGTATATTACGTAACGTGTGTTACAACACGAGTTACGTACTATACTTTACCTACGACCCACTTGTACTTGTGTTTATAATCTTATTAAGGTATTTAAAGTATAAGTAAAAACGTACATCCTCGATGCCCAGCCAAGTTTCGTAAAAGTCCGTCCTAAGTAGTATTTATTTTTATTAAAAATGTATGTAGAATTACCGGAATTGCATAAAATACCGTATACACCTCTCGACTAAAGTGACATTAATCCCTTAGGTGGATTACTTCCCTCAGGAATCAAACACCACCCGCGGGATTAAATGGGCCACTTTAGTGCCTTGGTGTATAATATACTATTGTTTACTAATATGAGATACATTCAGACAGCTAAAAGATGCGGATTGAATGAAACTGTACCAATTATCATATAATTCCAAATACCTCTTTGCAATCTCATATCTAATAAATGTTATCTACCATTTATATATAGAATAAAATTCAACGTCAAATATCTAAGTAATACATTTTGAATAAAATGGCGACGTCTATTGACAGTTGCTAAGTGCTTGCTATGGAAGCCGTGCGATTTATTTTACAGCCGTGCGTTTTGTTTTACCGTGCGTTATAGACGTCTTACATTGATTGCCGACTGTGTGTTTTTGACTACTTACAGGGGTGGTCGTAGGTAAAATAAATTATATACTAGTTTCAAATTATAGATATTTTACCATATTATTGCCATATATTTTATATTAAAATTATAACGAGATATGATTATATATTTCACAAAAATTGAATGTTTAATTGAATATTTTATACATTGATGATAAGTATAAAGAAAATAAAAAAGTTGATGAAAACCAAACTAATACCGTGTATTAAAAATATAAAAATAAACCTGTTTTCTGTGAATTGAAAATTGAGGAACTCTTTTGGTGGTAATAGATAAACGATTAATGGAGAAAATTTAAGCTTGGGTAGAAACATCCATCTACATCATCATGGAAAACGGGAAAGTATGGAGAAACATCTTCCAGGAGAAAAGTACTTCTTGAAACATCCGCGACGCTCTTCTTATCAAAAACTGCTCGAGTTAAAGTAATTTCATATATCTGGCACCACACCAAAGTTTTCCAAATGAAATTATCTAATCCGAAAATAGCCATAATCAGAACGGCTTAAATGATGGCCTCCAGTCGAGTTGTAGACAGAACCGACCCACGTGTTCTAAGGGAGGACGACGAACCCTTAAATAATAAAATTGCTTTTCATGAAATATCTTCGAAAAAAGTAAGAAGAAACTTACTTTCAACAGGTGAAGAGATCCACAAAATGATGAATCAAAAACAAAACTCAACAAACTCTCCGCCTTAAATATTTTAAAAACGGAAACAAGAAAAAACTAAATTATAGATATTGACATAATATTGTCAGTCACACCAACGAAGATATTTTCATAAACGAAACAATTGAATATATTATCACTTGGAATGTGCTTAATCAATGGTCAAATTACAAATTAGGAAACCTGATACCAGCTTTAGTTATAACAAATAAACAAGAGAAACGAAAAATTCCATAATCCAAGCTAATTAAAATGAATATTAAAATTACAAGACAGAAGGAAGAGTAAGAATACATTTTATTAGATGTTACTGATGATAAATAAATATTGTTAAATTATTTCAATTGTCAAATCATCATAAATTTTAAATATATATTTAACTGCTACTCATTTATTGCAATATTTTAGACTTTTTGTTAAAAGGAAATCAAAAACATTTTAATAAAGAACTTTTTAATCGTAAATCGTAACTGAATAAACCCATGCGTTCAGCCACTGTTGGGGATAGATTTTGTAGCCTGTTAATAAATAAAGTGGGCGCTATGAACAGGTGCTTTTATGATAGATGGCCATTCAATGACCAAACATGTATCGATCTTTCGTCGCTACTAGATTTTTAAATATTGGCTGGTGAATGGCAAACTGCTGATGTCAATAAAAATATATACTTTATCTTTTTGAAACCGGACTGTTTGCTGAACAATTTTATTGTACAATACCAACATTATTTTTATCAACTTATTGTGTTTTTAAACTTTGCATTTTATCGACAATCGACAAAATTATTTTCATATCACTAGTAGAGTGAGTAAAGAATTAAGCGAGTGTGAATATGAAAATTCAGAATATAATTTAATGGAAATGGAAGTAGATGTCAATTTAAGAAATCAATTACTCACTCGTTTAGCATTTAAATATCAAGTCTAAAAATCAGCGTTTTTCAATTTAAAATTGATCCGACTAGTGGTAATTGATGGAAATACTCCATTTAGACGCAACTGCCTGAAACTCCTTTCAGTCTAAACATATTTACTAAAAGTGTAAATTTACAACTGCAACTCGAAGAAAATGATGATATCAGTCCAAAAACCTCTTGATGAGGTAAAAATAGGTGACGCAAGTATACCTCTTATGAAAGATGTTATATCAAATCATACGATGTATAGGGTGACACAAGTACTATATCTACCTATAATCCATTTAAAATAAAGGTAAGCTATGGCTATATATCCACACATTATTCCTTATTAACTTGAAAGTTTCAAATAATTGATGTACTTGCGTTCAGCCCTGTTTAAATAATGTTAGTGTTTGTTTGTGTTCTTCCCAGTTTTATTTTAATGCACTTAGTTCTTCAACCGATTTTATTGTAGTATAGACAGAAAAACGTTTTGTTTGTTTTGTGGTTCTGACAACTCAATCGAAACAGATGTAGCATTTTCTTGTAATGCTTTTCGATAGTATAATTCGAACGGAGCCCTCTCTTTTTAATGTGTTTAAATAGTATAAATCGGATGGGGCCCTTTCTTTGTTATATGTTTTAATAGTGTAATTCGGATAGGGTCTTTTCATTGCTATGTGTTTTGATAGTATCTACCTACAAATAGGATGGAGCCTTTCTTTGTATTGCATTTTGGAAGTATTGATTGAATGAAGCATTTTCTATACATTGTAATCATATATATTTTTGGTAGTATGAACTGAATGGATCCTAATTTGCACACGCATCTGAAATATATTCACAAATTTTAATGATATTAACAATTTTGTCTCCGAGATATCACCTTATCTATAGACGTTAGCAACAACCTTAAGTGCAGCCTCGAAAATAACAAGAAATCTTAATAACGTGCCAAAGTCTATACCAATAATAGTCGCCGACTTATTATTCCATTCGAAGTAGGTGATACTGTGGTCGTAGACGTACATGCGCACAGTTAATTCAAGGACTCATACACTAGTAATTTCGCTCCGCGTCGCGACGGACCGTACCAAATCTATCGTATGGTGACTCCAACAACTTACGAGGTTGGTACCGTTAGCAAACCTTTTAAAGTTGTTGGAAAATATCACGCATCAGCGTTGACTTCATATCCAACCTCGCCAATGCTAATGCTCCAGTGTCGATATGACCAATCCGCAAAAGAGGTTGACCACGCATGAATCCTTTGAATACATCGAAGACGACTGAGATGTCGTCTCCCACAGCTCCAGTTGTCTTAGCGACCCCTGTTCCAAAGAATACGCCGCCTTGGAAGAAGAGGCTCAGACCCAGCCTGTAGATCTTTCGAAGAGAAGAATCGCTAAACACAAAAGTTGCTTCTGTTGCTTAGCGACTTCCAGCTGCTTCTACTTTCGAGACACTTCGTGAAGCAGAGAGGAAGAATTGTAACAGTAGGGACCTCAGCTGTAGAAATGAGTCGACGTGGTCTCTGACAGTAGAAGATAAAAACAGAAGAAGAGAAGACATTGGCAATTGTCATTCTTACAGAGTTCGTCATTTTGGTCTTTCATATTACTAATTCTTCTTCTTCTTCCTTTAGCCGTTTTTTATCCTTTGGATATAGGCCTCTCTAATATTTTTCCAGTTTCCCTGTTCTGTGCCACTTGGTACCAGTGGAAGTCAGGATGTTCTTTTATGTCATCATACCATCTTTGTTGTGGTCTGCCGGTGCTTCTTTCCTCCCCACAAGGTCTCCATCTTGTTGTTCTTCCGCTCCAATTGGTTGTATTTCGGGCAACATGTTCGGCCAGTTCCATTTGAGTCTACCTATTCGCCTCGCTATATCTCCGACTTTTGTTCTATTTCTTATCCTCTCATTGGTTTTATTGATCTTTGGTGTATCTTTAATTTGTTTAGGATTTTCTTTGTTAGAACCCATGTGTCACATCCGTAGGTTGTTACTGGGAGAATGCATTCCATGTAAACCTTGGTATTTAGTTTGAGGGGTAGGTTGGAGTTGAAGACGTGTCCCATCTTCCCGTAGGTCGCTCATCTTAGAAGTAATCTATGGTTAATTTCATATTCTTGATTAGTTTTTACCAATGTTATATCTTGACGTAGGTAGACTTCCTCTATTTGTTGTCCTTGCATATTTATACTCTCGATGTTTGTCCGTTGGTTTGTCATGAATTTGGTTTTAGATATTTTCATTTCTAGGCCTACTTTTCTTGCTCCATGTTGGAGTTCTATGGGCATTTGTTCTAATTCTTCGCTGTTTGGGGCAAAAATTGCAATGTCATCAGCAAATCTTAGGTTACTGAGTATTTCTCCCGATATATTAATTCCTTTATCTTCCCATTGTAGGCTTTTGTAAACATCCTCTAGCTCCAATATAAACAATTTGGGTGACACAATGTTTCCTTGTCTAACGCCTCACTTAATCTTTCATTTTTGAGCGGTCATTTAGTGTCTGTATAATGTTTATATATCGCTGGTCTATTCTTGCATTTTTCATTGACCTAATAAATGCCCAAAATTCAACTGTGTCGAAGGCCTTTTTCTAAAGTCTATGTAGGCGACCCATGTTGGGATGTTATATTCCGTTGCTTTTTCGTTCAGTATCTTTTCGGTGTGTAGATGCTCTTCTATACTCATACCTTTTCTGAAGCCCGCATATTCATAGGGATGGTATGTGTCGAGTTTATATTTAAGGCGGTTTGTTATAATTCTCATAAATAACTTGTAGATCTGTGATAGCAGGCTGATTGGTCTATAGTTTTCTAGGTAGCTTGAATAGCTTTTCTTATATATCAGTATGACTATCGCGGTGTTCTAATCCTGCGGTATTTTCCCCTCGGTTAGGCATGTATTAAATAGTGATTAAGGCTCCTTTACCAGTAGGCTTCCACCTTCCTTCAGCATTTCCGGTATCATGTTATCGTCACCTGCTGTCTTTCCGTTTTTTAGTTGGTTTAAAGATTTCCGAATTTCTTCTTCCTCAATCACTGGTATATCTTCGGAGCCAACATTGCATATCCTGTTTTTCTGGTCGTTGTTTGCTCTTCTGGCATCCTCATTGTCTATTTTGGACTCGTATAACCCTGTGTAGAACGCCTCTGTTACCTTGAGTATCTCTCTTCGATCCTCTATTATCTTACCCTGTCCGTCTCTCAGCTTGATCATCTTTTTTTGATGTGCGTTTTCTTTTTTAAAGATGTTTAAGCCTCTGTTTTGCTGTATCACTTCTTCTATTCGATTCTCTTGATGCTTTCCTATGTCCTACTTGACCATTTTTCTTACTGTTTTGTTTAGTTCGGCATACTCTACCGTAATCCTTTTGTTGTGTTTAATACGCTCTCACCTTTTTCCAGTAGCTTTTTGGTTTGTGTTGTAAGGTTTTCTATTCTTTTAGCTTTTGATGTTACTAAAACTCCTATTAGTAATTACCCCTGTGTAATTATTTAACGTTAATTATAATATTTCTTTAGTGAAAAGTGTACAAATATCGCTCTTCTCCTCTTCTGGTCGGAAAAAATAACCCGGCCTTAACATTTTCGCATCACAAATCAAACCTTGAACAATAGATTTTGGCATATGGTTTGGTAGAGCATCGTTTTTTTTCAATTTATTTTTTGTTTTTAGTTATTTCTCTTTGCAATAAATAATTGTTCAGTAATTCTTTCCAGTAACTCTGGGAATATATACTACTTGAAATTCTGGGAGTACTGGAGATGTGTAAATCAACTTTTTCATTGCTGATCAAGTTGAGTGCTGGAATTTGCCTTTTGTTTAATACTAATACTAATTAATTCTGGAAATTGTTGTATAACAAATTTGAAACTGCTATTATTTTTTCAATTATACATTTCTACCACATTATAAGTAGGACTATAATCCATATTTTTCGATTATCTTCATCTTGAAAAATTGTATCCATGGCAAACAGAAACTACAATATAACTATTATTGTTAGAAAATATTTATAAAATAGTAGAACCATACTATTGAGAAAATTTACGAATAACTTTCACTCAAAAATATAATTATCTCCATTAAATTTTATTAAAAAAACATGTATGACCAATCACAACAAAGCCAACAAGATACACGCAAAAGAAATTTTATTGGGTGCAATTATCATTAAGTTCCAAGTTTCCATGAGAATAAACCGCAAACTAAGAAACAAGTTAAAGGAAAAATATGTTAAAGTTTAAAGTGTATGTAAATATAGCAGCTACTAAAACTTCCTTAACCAATAAGTAAAGTTAAATTTCATGCGGTTAGTTGGAAGCAGAAGCAAGGTTTTGAACATTCGAATTGCAAATATAATGGCGAAGTGTTGTTTTCCTATAAAAGAAAATAAAGAGGAGGTAACGCCAGGGCCGTTCCCATGAAAAACTTTTTTATATTAGGAAATTAAAAGGAAAGAGCCAAAAATACATTTTGCTTAAATTTGCTCCAACTACACTTTCAACTCTATATCTAATAATTAATCAATTTATTGTGAAAATTTTAATAATAAAAATTGGGTAATCAATTTTTCTAGTCATTAGTATGAAGTAAAATTGTAAAATCTCTATATATGCGGTGAATGTAACTTTTATTACGGTTTATAAGTGTTTAGTCTTTTCTACTTCTTTCCTCATTCTCATCTTTCCAAGTCGAAGTGGAACTGTTCTGACTTAATTGACCACTGTCTAAGTTCAAAGTGGAATATCCAAAGTAATGAAATATTTATTCAGTACACTTTTACAAAAAAAATTAAAAATGCAAACATAAATTGTGAATAAATACTAGATATCTCAAATGACCAATAGTTTTTTTTATTATTTAGATATATCGTTTATGTCTAGGTTGACTTTAGCCAGAGCTAGACTGTGTTCCTAGACATAATGGGAACGTTGTTCTTTTCGAAATATACTAAACTAATAAAAGAGAAAATCTGTGGTCATACAAAATGATCAAGTTACTAAATATACTTAAAATTAAATGGATAAAAAATATTTAAAGAATATACCTGATGTCAATGACTGATAAAAGAGTTGATATATTTATATTAGAGTATTTTTTTTTCAGTTCACATATCACACTATGCACATACAAATGTAGAGTGAATATATTGTTATGTTTTATAAGGGTGGTGTTAATATTTGTTTTTAAAAATTTATTTTATATTGGCATTAATTATTTTTATACATCCTTTGATTATATGAAACCCTTTGAATACTTACTCTTATTATCTTATTTGATTTATAAATCCGGCTAGCTATTAAAAGGGTTTCGACTCTTTATCTCAGGTTGCGGTTCCCTCAATTAAAAATTTTCTAATAAAATAATTGTTTATTATATAAATGTTTCATGAAATGAATAATGGAGCTCTTTGAATAAATTTGAATGTAAATGTTCTAAATAACCCTTTTTACTTGGGCTAATTAGATGGAATGCAGGTTAGGTTTAAACTTTAAAAAAATATTTTAACCTTCATATACCTCTTTTTAATAATTTGCAAATTTCCTTTGCAATCGAATATTCTCCTTCTTTCTTTTGATTCTTTTTATTTATTAATGATTTAAATAATGCATTCTCTGTATAAGTATTTAAAATTACTCGTCGTGTTCCCCTCGTAACACAAATATGAATCTGCTAAATAATGTGATTTGGGGCATGCGCAAATACACAGTAACTGTTTCTAACTTCGACCATAATACGGCGACGGTATTCAACTACACGATGGATGTGATTTATTTATTTGAAGAAATGTTATTGAATTGCTTCATAATATTTGTTTTAATAAGGTAAGCTTCCTTTTAATTTATAACTATTAATATCAACAATCTTAGCTAACTGAATGAATAAGAAATACACAATTGAAAAATAAATGTTTTTACGTTGAGCAAATTTATAGGTTATCTGCTTTCAGGAACTTTGACCAAATATATTCGTTTTTCTATGTGGGATATAAATTAATCAGAATTGCATGCTGATTTTATACACACTATTATAGAAAGTGAAATGAATCTTCCCCTTATCTACAGTAAAGGTTAAAATATGGGATAAACAAAGCTTACCGCTTTCTAGTCGATAACAAATGGAGAAATCTCAAAAGGTTTCACAGTGCCTTTGATTTTTCAGCTACTCTGGTATGAATTTTGGTACTTTTCGTTTGATTTTACGTTTATTTTTCACTTTTTATCATCGCCCAAAATTTATACCTCCCTTTTTCCCGTTTCAAAATCAACAATCAATTATTACTTCCTTTTGTTATTATTTTCCAAGAGCACTTTCCCTGTGATCCAATCGTTTTAATGTCATTTTCTTTACATCTATTGATATTTTAAGGTCCTTTCACATGTTTCAATATCAATGTTCTCTATCAACTAGACTCTCTTTTAATCGGTTGATTCAATTCGCGATTAAACACTGTCACTTCACAAAATTTTGAAATTAATAACATAGATCGGATTGGAATACAATATCTATCACGCTCTACAAATAGTATGTCAGTTCCAAAATTATTTATTGAGATTTGTAAAGATATTTTATAATTATCATTATTTTTACTCTAAGCTGTTCTCATTTTATTTACTCCTAACTTTTAATTGAATTTATTCTAAAGTAATTCCTATACAATTGATTAATGTTATGATATTTTTGATAATAACTAATAATTATTGTTTTATTACATGAAACTTTCTTTAATTCCAGGTTCCAGGTCATTCACATTAAATTAGATCCACCTATTTTAAATCATGAAAATATACATGTACATACACAATAATAATAGTAATATTTTTAGTTGGATTTTGTGTTTATAGATCTAATGAGGAATAAAGTCTTTTTGAAATACTACAAACTAATAAAATAATTATTTGATAATAAAACGAATATGATAAATTGAGTAATAATAATAAAAAATCAGTCTTAATATTAATAGCAGTAGTGATCAATCAATAGAACTTAGATTCAAAAATACATGCATGTATCTGTTAGTATGGCATGTCTATAATAGTATTTTGATCATTGAAGTGAGTAGCCAATATGTTAATTTGTTTTTGAAATTTTTTAGGCGAATTTCTATTTTTAAATTTATTGATAAATAATTGTATAGTTTCTGTTCCACTTGTAGAAAACTTCGCTATCCAATGGACTTCTGAGGCTAAGGGAGAACTATATTGACATTTTCTCGAAATCTTTTTGGATAAGTGTGTATTTTGTTATTATCTATTGAATTATTTTTCACTAAATATAGCAATGCGGTTTAGTAGAATAGATTCCTAATATTCAATAGTTTGGAATTTTGGAAAAGCAAATTTGATAAAAACTGTCGATTTAGATTGTAAATTATCTTGATTATTTTCTCCTATTTATTAGAGTATGCACCAACCCATCCGATTATGCCATCGGTTAGGAGTGATTGAACTAGACTGAAATACATGATTATCAGATTTTTTTCGTCTAGTTTGAAAGTCATTTGTTTGAATAAATACATTAATGATCTAAGCTTTTTAGTTAAATTCTGAATTTGAAGATCCCATTTTAGGTTATTATCCATAGTTATTCGTAGGTATTTTGTGCTGGTTGTAGATTGAATATAAGTTGTATAATTTCTGAAAGGTAGATGTAAGTCTAATTGTTCCGTGTTTGGGAGGCCGTTTTTATAGCTTGAAATAGATAGATATACTGTTTTATCCATATTAATGGTGAGAAGGTTCTCATCGAACCATTTTATTATTATTTCGAAATCGATTTTTAGTTTGGTTTCTACGTCTTCCCATGATTTTCCATCTAAAAAGAGTACTGTATCATCGGCACATGAGATAATTGTTCCTTGACAGTTCAAATATAGTAGTTCATTTAAATAAATTATAAATAATATGAGACCTAACACTGTTCCTTGTGGTATTCCAAAAGTTATTTCTCTTGGGCTACTTATTGTATAACTTATCTTAACTAATTGTTTCCTCTTCTCTCGGTAGCTCTGGAAGAGTGAGAGGGCGGGGCCACGAATACCTATGTCATTTAGTCTGGACAACAGCCCTGTAGTATTTTTGTTTCAATTTTGAAATCAGTTTAACTATTTTGTTTCTATAGATTTTATATTCATTGTATGAGTGAGTGTCTTTATTTTTTTTTTAAATATCTTGAATAATTTATCATTTTCCATTGTTACCCATGGTTTCTTTTTGTGTTTGTCTTCTGTGGCTTTGGGGATTGTACTATTATTTATATTTTTCATTATAAATTGGTATAAATGATCTGCAGTTTGTTATATATTATTATTGGAGTAGATGTCTTCAAAATTTTCTTGTTGTATCAAAGAGCTGAATTTTCTGTAATCTATATATTTGTGTGTGATTGTTCGCTATGGTTTATCAGTTTGTACATTATAGTTGAGAATAATTGGAAAATGGACTGTTATCTTCAATATATCTACTCATGGAAAAAATGTGGTCTATGCAGAATGAAGATGTTTTTCTATTCTAGTTGGTTTGTTTATAAGTGATTTGAATTCATTTTCCTACAATGAATTGAGGTAATCATGTGTTTCAATAGAGTAACTGAGCAGGTTATATCGCCAAGAAAAATTTCAGTATCACTTTTTGTAGCAGTTTTTATATAGTTTGATAATTCATCAATAAATTTTCCTATGTCAATCATGAAATAGATTTCATCATTACAGATAAGAAGCAAATCATACAAGATATAAACAGTACTCAACCGTGTATCAGTGGGAAGCGACCATAGAATGGTGAGAGCAACAATAACGTTGAACTTAAGGAAAGAGAGAAGAAAGCTCCAAAACACAAAAAATAAGAAATGGAATACAGTTGCAAATAAAGAAGAGTATCAAAGAACCATAGCTGAAAAATTGGGAAATATAGACACAAAGGATGTAGAGGATTTGAATGACACAATACTGAAATCGTTACGAGAAGCTCAGCAAATACACTGCACCCAAAGGAGTGATAAAGAAGAAAGACTACCGGTGAACACCCGCCACCTTATGAAACAAAGGCGAGAAATGATACACAAATAATCAATCAACAGAGACTAGTTGAGAATATTGAATAGGAATATATCGAGAGCCGCACGGAAAGATATCAGAGATTACAACACAAGATGGGTAACGAGGGTCATAGAGGAAAACAAGAGCATGAAAGTACTCAGAAATAAACTCGCTTTGGGGAGGACAGAAATCATTAAACTGGAAAACGCAGATGGGCAAATAGTCACAAATAAACAAGAGATTCTAGAAACTGTTAAAGATTTCTATGCAAATTTATATTGCAATAATGAACAGCTGAGATGCACAGAGGACATCCCTCGAGTTTTAAACCAGGGATCAGAGGAAATGCCTGACATAACAGAGGAGGAAGTCCTAAAATCAATGTCGGAAATGAAAAACAATAAGGCTCCTGGTGATGACGACATCGTGATTGAGGCAGTTAGGGAAGGTGGAGAATAACTGTTAAAGGCCATAACAAAATTATTCAATAAATGTCTTATGGAAGCCACAACACCTACGAACTGGAACAATGCAATCATAATCATCATGCATAAGAAGGGCAACATTTCCGACCTGAAGAACTATAGACCAATTAACCTGCTTTCTCATCTCTATAAATTGTTTACCAACATTCTAACTAAGCGTCTAACATCGAAATTGGACTTCTACCAGCCGACAGAACAGGCAGGTTTCCGATCCGGATACGGAACAAATGACCATTTGCAAGTTATTAAGACATTGATCGAGAAGTCCGTTGAGTACAACAAGCCACTCGTGTTAATATTTGTGGACTACGAAAAGGCGTTTGATTCCATCAAGCACAGCGAAATGTTTAAAGCACTTGCCGACTGCCGAGTAGACCACAGATACTCTGCTATACTGCAACATATATACGAAAATGCAACAGCGAGCGTAAGACTCCATGAAGAGACAGATAGATTCAGAGTGCAGCGCGGTGTACGACAAGGCGACACAATCTCCCCTAAACTATTTACCACTTTGTTGGAGTATATGTTCAAGAGTGTCGAGTTGGAGAATATGGGTATAAATATTAACGGTGAAAATTTCAGTCACCTTCGGTTCGCTGACGATATTGTACTGATTTCAGATAGCTTGGATAAGGCAGAGAAACTGCTTATGAGACTAACATCTGCTTCACATAAAGTTGGGCTTAAAATCAATCCATCGAAAACAAATTTCATGACAAATCTAGTCCCAAGCCGAAAGTACTTAGTAGAAAGAAAATGAATTTTCCAAGTTATATCCTACAGATATCTGGGCCATGATATTACGATTGGCAGGGACAATCAAACCTGCGAAATCAAAAGAAGGATAGGACTAACGTGGGCCGCCTATGGGAAGCTGAAGCACATTTTTAAGTCCGAAACCCCCATATGCCTTAAGCGGAAGGTGTTTGATCAGTGTGTTCTGCCGGTTCTGACTTATGGTTCGGAGACCTTAACTCTAACACGAAAATCGGTAAATAAAGTAAGAGTGGCCCAGCGAGCCATGGAACGCTCCATGTTGGGAGTCACGCTGAGAGACAGGATTCCGAATTATCGGATACGTCAGAGAACAGGGGTTACCGATGCAATCCAGCGAATAACATATCTAAAGTGGAACTGGGCTGGACATGTCGCAAGAATGACCTACGAAAGATGGACCAAAAATATCATAGAGTGGAGACCTAGGCAAGATGCGTTCAGGAACAGAGGTCGTCCGCCGACCCGATGGACGGATGACATAAAAAGAGTAACACCAAATTGGATCCAGGATGCCCAGGATCGAAATAAATGGAGATCGTTAACGGAGGCCTATGTTCAGCAGTGGACGAGACAGGCTGTTTGATGATGATGATGATGATAATGTCAATCATGTGAGGTCTTTATACAGCCGTAATGGACTTTTTTTTGTTATATAGCTTCACTGTCAGTTTTACAATTTTGATTCCTGCTACATAGTGCACTGTGGATTCTATTTGGAATGTATCTCTCACATATACAAGGACTCCATCATTTTAGTTTATATCTCCGTTATTATAGATTTTTCTATAATTTTTGAGATTGGATAAATCGGTGTTGTTTATTCTCTACGTTTTTGTGAGATTGATCACATCAAATTGATTCTTCACCTCATCCACCAAGACTTCGAGTTCAGTGAAGTTCTTTTGGACACTCCGTATGTTAGTGTGGAAAACTGTGAAATTATTTTGGGTATTTTTTTGATTAAAGTACTGCTTTAAATGCTCAATATCTGGCACGTCATTCGTTTCTATTTCAAAAATATCAAAATATCTGATATAATCATCCATGCCTGTGAACCTATTTCTAATTCTACTACATGTGAAAAGACCAAATATAAAAGATGAAAAGACAAAAGATAAAAAGACAAAACATGAAAACATACGAAAAGATGAAAAGAGACTTGTCATGGTATTACCAGCAAAATCATATAATCAATGTTTTAATAATTCGGGAAACTAATTGAGATGTTCATATTTGATTTACTCAATTCAACTTATATTTATTTCTGGTCACAACAAGAACAATTTGGCACAAAAGAGAAACAAGTTGCGAATAAAAATTTGTATCGAAGAATATGTTGTGAATGAGGAAATGACAAAAGGCCTAGTGGAAAATATAAGTCTATTATGTGATATACTGCACTTTTCCTTTTTTGTGGTTCAAATTTTTTGTAATAAAATAAATAATGCGTACTTAAAAACGCCTCTGTCCCAAGGACCCGTAAAGAACTCTAGTGGGTAGGAGCGAGAGAGGAGTTCGCGGGGCGGCTCCAGGGAACGGGACCGAAAAGGAAATGGATAAACTCCGGCGCGGTGAGATAAAGGCCGCGGCACAGGGAAATGAAGTGTGTGTTCCAACCAACAATAAACTTATCTTTTCTGCGACTAGAGACTTTCACAGTGCAACGAGGCAAACGGTAGGAGCAAAATACATCATTTGTATGTGGAGACACCTAACCGCGCGAATTCGAATAATTCCCGCCGAGAATGTAACAACTACAATCAGGACACGAGGCGCGATAACGTTGTTGAAGGAGGTAAAAAGGGGGTTACAAATGGATGCTTCATTCAAACTCTCACCGAACATATTTCCGGTGTTCTATATTTGAAAATTGAAGGTTTCGAGATAGGGGTGCTGTACAATTTAAGCAGAAATAAATTCTAGTTCGAATTTCTCTCAAGTCAGTTTTTTAAGATCCTTCGTTTTAAAAGAATTTTTTGCACAATCTTTACTTAATCCGGTTATAACTTTGTATGAAAATCGTAACCCGTTTTCTTCCTATTTCTCGTCAATATTGCAAGTTGTTGATATCGTATTTATTTTGTAGATTTGTGACGCTCAGAATTACAATAACAATCTAATTTTGTGTCGTTTCTAACTCTTTCTACTGTTTCAAGTTGTTCACTGAGGTTTCCCTTGGAATCATCACTTCTTTCTCATTATTTTTTGATATATCATTTCTCTCTTTTATGGCAGTGTGGAAATAGCATTCGTTAATAACAGAAATGGACTGGAAACGAATTTATGTAGGTAAAATAGCCGAATTAAAATTGAATAATGACAGAAATCTGTAATGAATTGGCAGACTGGACGTGAACATTTAACCAGTAGGTAGATCTAATTTTTCAAGAATTGAACACACCTTATTTTGAAAGAAACCAGATCTCCTTCGATTAGGTACTTTAATTGTTTATTAAATGGAAATTTTATTCTTTCTAGAGTAAGAGAGACGTGTACATGGCGCATAGTTTTACTGACAGTTTTACTGACATCCGTAGATGGCAGTTTTGGTAGTATATAATTATACTGTACCTGGAACTGCTTCTAGATCTGACAAAACATTTTACCTTGCTGTGCCTCGTGTAAAAGTTGACAAAATATTCACCACTTAACAATGGGTGCTAAGTTAGGTCAAGTATATTGTCAGCCGGATATTTCCAATTGCAGTCTAGCAGAACTTAAATATTTTGCCTCAGCTGATGAAATATTAAATTGGCTTTTATTTATATAAAGTAACTGTATATTTTCTAATTATATTCCTCATGTGTGAATGGGTTGAAAAACATGTAGAAGAGTGTAAAATAACATAAAATCTAAAACTCACCTAGCATAAAAAAATTTGGTTCTTTAATTCTTACACAAGTACAATTAAAAGCAATTTTAACAAATAGATCACATCTTGTAATTAATGCTACAAAATATTAATATGTATGTACCACTTGTAGGTATAACAACTTATCAGATGGGATTATGATTATTGGGTTTGCTTCTGAAACCAAAAACAAAAATAACGCTACCGCCAACTAAACATGAGGTAATTGCGTGCAGTAGCTAATTTGCATTCCTGTTTTTATTTTAATCTTCATATATATTTACCGATTCTTCGGTCTGATAGCAAACTCTATAATTATAGTTGTGACTTTTTTAATGAAAAAATATGATGTTGGCTGAGTTACGTGCAGACTTGAAAACCACTGTTTAAATTGATTACAAAAACGAGAAGTGTGTAGAAAAATGTGCTACATGGGTAGAATTGACATAATAAAGCCCATGCCGAAGTAATTAGCACGTGAAACACCATTTATTATGAGAACGTAGAAATAATACGAGGTGAATGAATGTATTTCGTTTCATACAAATAATGATAGTGATTATGAATAGAGTTTTAGTACAACTTCTATTGCCGAATAAAATGGGAATAGTTTCTAACATTCTATACCAAACTCAGATTTGTTTCTGAAACCTCAATCTTTTAACCATGAAAGCTATTATAGTCTATATGTTTTTGACACAATAAAAATGGATGCATTCGCAAAGGGTTCGGCAACAAATGACCCTGTAGTGATCCCTAAATGACAGTAACGGCAAAAGGGCATTAGCTTAGAAATAAGATTTAAATTTAGGTTAATATTAATTATAGTATTTAACGAGCATTGATCTGAGACGGGCAATGTCAGTCACGTTCTTGTTAATGTATAAACAAACACGTACAACTTATAGACGGAGGTCAGGAATGTAGTAAAACATAGCTACACTTCCTATAAAATGAGAGTGAACGAACCAGGGAATTGGAATTGTTAATAATATTTTGACTAAGTCGATTGATATTTATAATTGTGTATTTTAACGTATTAAAACTCGATCCAGTGATTTTATAAATGTGATGCTGTTTATTCTATTCCCGAATACAGGTTGCTAGGTAAGTGGTTTCCTCAATGATAATATGCCTTTACGGTAAACGTCGAGTATACGAGGAACACTTACTAAGTAACCACCACAACCCAACAAACAGAAACTGCCGGCAAGGCGTTGACCTGCTGAAGTTTCCCCGTACTTTTCAGAAGTGGCCCACCATATATTTGCCGGCGCGGCTCTACATCCATAGGTTCACAACGGCCGACAGCAGCCCCCAGCATTGCGGCCCGGCAATGGGCCAGCATACCATTGGGCTCAATGATGGTTGGCCATCGATAGCCCAACATCAATAATTGATAGGCATATGGTCGGCCCAAAGTCGGCCTGTCTAATGTTTTCTTATGTAGGGCAATTCCTAGGCCTACATACAAAGAAACTCAGGGGGATACTTTTTGAGTAAGTACAAAAAACAAAACCATTTTTCAAAAGTTATATATTATATTATTATGCTATATGTCACTATTATTTGAAGAAACGGTTCTCCTACGGTCCCGGCCACCCTTCCTATCTGCAGCACTTCTGAATCATTGCTTGATAATCACGTCAACTTCCGTTGCTGACAATTCCTTGCATAACAGATTCATTCGAGCAATAGCTAATAAAATACATAAATAATAACACATTACTTTATTCTTTAATACAAAAATTATCACCTGTGATTACTTTCCTCAAGTTGTTAGATTGGCTGAAAGCTAATTTATTATTTCTTCCAGCCCAGTTCATTGTCAATGATAAATCATGGCTAAGTATCTTGACCAATAATCTTCGGACCGTGTCACAACCATTCTCACAAAACTTTGCCTCGAATCCTTTCTCTTACCGCCAAGAACAATTTTTAGGTGTTTTGTCTCAATCAATTTGAAAAAATTGTACTTACTTATTCTCAATTGCACTGGCCATATTCACGTATATTTATATACTACTAAAACTGCCATCTACGGATGTTACTTTAGAAAGAATAAAATTTCTATTTAATAAACAATTAAATTACCTAATCAAATTTAAATCACAAAAATTTTTGGAATCACGTAAAATACCATGTCGTATATTAAATTTATCCACATTTTTCTATTTTTAATTGATACTTACAAAGAAACATTCCTCCAAATAATTCTCAATTTATTGACTGAAATTTATTCTGATAAAATTTTTATATATACATAGTTATTTTCCAACTAATTTTAAGCTGATCCAAAAAATAGTTTGGCAATAAAAAAATTTATAAGGCTTGGCTCAATTTTTGGTATATCTCCTTTAAAGAGACACGATAATTGATAACTTTTTCCGCAGGTGAATTATAACGATTTTTTCTGCATAAAGTATTTTTATTTCCGAGTTGTCAAAATTTGAAAATTTTGAACGTTATTTGTTTCCGGACGTACATATACAAAAAGAAAAAAAAATATGGGTCATTCAAAGGGCTAAGAGCCCGACTTAATAATATCAGAGAAAAAATTCTCTAAACCATGCAACAATGACGGCAGGAAAGTTTATAATAAAAATTGTTATGTAAAATATTACAATTTTGTTTATGATTTATGATGGTCGTAGAAAGAGTATAGTGTACAATTGGCATGAAATGAGCCATTTCCAACTCTTGTATTACTCACTAAGCTCGTACTACAAAATTTCATATACCTATTTGTGGGAAATGTATGTCATTTCGTGCTCATTGTACAATATACTATAACGTATTTGCTAAACAATTTTGGTTTAAATATCGAACAAGAAGATTAATTCAAATATATGATCAATATTTTACATGAAATTTTCTACTACTGAAGGCGTAAACAATGTCCCGTATATAAATTCGCATCTGGTAATTTTAAAAATTCAGCAATTACTTTTGTCTGATTACCAATTTTGTTAATTCGAACATTTTCCTTTTTGGTAATTAACAAAAAACTGTTCTATATCTGGTGGTCTAAGCAGAATATATTTTTTGGAGACCTCGTAAAACATACAAGAAATTACAAAGGATCTGGGTTTGTTTATCAATTAAATTAATTTGAAATTCATTTTTTAAATCTTTACATGATTTATCTTTAAAATTTTCAATTTTTGACGAAGACATCCTCCATAAATTCCAAAAATGAACACAAACTAAAATTTTATGAAAATTACTATTTATAATACAAATATCAGCAAAAAAAATAAACGCATGAAGCGGGGATTGAACTGAATACAGTTAGAGACGTACGTTGTGGTGGTTACTTAGTAAATGTCCCTCGTATACTCGACGTTTACTGTAAAGGCATATTATCATTGAGGAAACCACTTACGTAGCAAACTGTATTCGGGAATAGAATAAACAACATCACATTTATAAAATCACTGGATCGAGCTTTAATACGTTAAAATACACAATTATAAATATCAATCGACTTAGTCAAAGTATTAATAACAATTCCAATTCCCTGGTTCGTTCACTCTCATTTTATAGGAAGTGTAGCTATGTTTTACTACATGTCTGACCCCCGGCTATGAGTTGTACGTGTTTGTTTTTACATTAACAAGAACGTGACTGACATTGCCCGTCTCAGATCAACGCTCGCTAAATACTATAATTAATATTAACCTAAATTTAAATCTTATTTCTAAGCTGATGTCCTTTTGCCGTTACTGTCCTTTAGGGATCACTACAACGTTAACAGACTGATCCATCACAAACTTACATGAAATCAACGCAATTTACGGTAACTTGAAATGTCAATGTTACTTTTAATATTTATCATTGTTTTTTACATAGAATATGTTGTCCAAAGGGTTGAGAGCTTGAGTTTATTCGATATTTCATTCATATAAGCAGTGGTAACATGTTCTGATAATATTTTTATATCCGTTTACCAGAATTCAATCTATGAACTTTTTGTAACAAAATTCATATTTACATTTTGATTTTTGGGGTAATGATGTGTGTTATACATCTCCTTTGCGGCTAAACGAATATCTGATGGAGTAATATTCATTGATTTTTTATTCATCACTGGAACCACTCATTTTACTAAAATATTTTTCCTGATAACTGAAGAAATATTTTGACAAGTTATCTTGACGTTACATTGAAATTGAAAAAAAGAAGAGTTGATGGGTACTAAATGCAAATGCTGATTGGTGAATTTCATATACATTCTAGGATGTTAATGAAATCATATGCGTTCATTTAACCGAAATGGCCTACATTTCCATTCTGTATATTGCAGAAAATGGATAATATACATGTGGGTGTAGAAAAAAATGTAAAAAGTCTCGTTGAATATTAATTCATTATTTGTAATTTTGTAAACATAACCCAAACTTCTCAATCATGCATTATAAAATGTAAAGCGCATGCGGGTCAATTTCTACCGATGTGTCGACTGGGTTAAATGGTTGGGCGATTGGTAAAATTTAGCGCTAGCATCTAGACGACCCGACTATTTAGCAGATCTAAGCATCTGATCACATAAAACGCTCCCGACGTAGCATCTGAATGCACCCTTACATTTGACATAACCAAATGACATTTGTATTGTAACGTCAACTGACACTGTTGTGAGGACGATACAATTCGATGATTTTACTAACGATGCTAGAGAACATCATTTTAGGAATTATTCGCAAATAGAGCATTGGCAGGCTTGCGTATGCATGACGTTGGGAACGACGTCAATAATAACGCCCCGATTCGAGATTCTGGGCATCAGTGCGGATGAATCTCACTCATCGACCACCACACCTGCAAGAAATGAATCACCGGAGGCAACATTGATTGTCTTTCCGAAATATCGAAACCACACATGACCAACGTTCAACTTTAGAAATATTTTTACAAAAGTTACAACTTTTATTTTTTAGAACTAAATATCTTTTTAATAAATACATGGAAAATTATCATTGATGCAACTGGAAGATCATATATGAATTATATGGCAAATGTATGCATAATTTGCCCGTAGATAATATACTTTTCAATTAATTGAAAAATATAGAATTGCAGGGAGAGGAAAAAGACGAAATTTTCGGTATAAGAGTGTCTGTCGTCTAGCGCAAAAATATATAAAAGAGGGCGGACTCGAGACGTGACATGGCGCGAGTGACGAACAGTAACTCTTGATTTTCATCTCTGGACACTACACACTACTGTATATCCACTGTTATTATAGATGCAATATCATTTCTAATTTCTAATAACTTTATAAAAATTATTCTCTAGCATCTTGTTGAATGACTAAGGCAAAAATAATTTTCAGAAATTTGAGAAATTATCAATTGCCAATGAGTATAAACTCATAAATTATATTCACGGCTGCCGTACATATAGTTAAAATTTATTTCCATATGTATCTTCTCCGTTTCATATTTTTGAACTATTTGGTCATGCTTTTGTCTGCGAACCCCACCATTGGAGATGAGATTACCTAGCAATGTTGTCCGAGACAACAAAATCAATGGTCAACAAAACATCAATGGGCAAATATAGTAATGCCGACAGTGGGCCATAATCATACTTTTGGCCAAAGTCCATCAACTGTAAACAGATATTACAAACATTGACCAAAATCTTGCAATGGGCCAACATTTGTTTACAGTCACAGGCGTTTTCCCGTCAGAACAGACTTAAGGTCACCCTTTCGCCGGCACTTCACTGTTTGTTGGGGATGCTCCGCCTCCAAAGACTCTCAAAAATCTTGTCTCCACTTTCATTATTAAAAACTGTCGTGCTCGTTCGAGTTGTAGGGTTCCGAGGGTAAGCATAGGGTTTCCATGAAGAAAGTTTTAAGTACCAACTTCATATTTCTTCATTCGTCAGTGTCTGTCAATTATATTTACAAAAAAAATTGTCAAAACTAGTAGCGACTTTGCTATCTGTGTTTGTGTGTGTTAGGAGGATGCCACTAGCTTCCGCGATTTGCCACATACTAATTTTGATTTCTAGGGCATACAAATAGTAAACTGTGTAGTATTTATTGTTCTTTAATATAATTGTGGAAACATTTACCTTCGGGTAATTAACATCCATATCTCGTTAAATAAGCTACAAGTTGTTCAGTAGGCAAACATTGATTAGTTAATTCAATGATAAGATTATTTAGATCACCAATTTTATAATTATGGCACGAACAATGAGGAGAACTATCTAAATTATGATTCCTTGACAATACTATAATATATTTTTGACCAATCTAATCTGCATCTTGATTTTTATAATTACCAATGATATAATTATATTAATAATAATAATAATAATAATAATAAACCCCTTTATTATTTTCAAATAACAAAATTACATTTTGTTCAAATTTGATACATGATGTAGCGGTATATTATACCTATTGAAAATAAAGGGCGGAGTTCATTTTCTGTAATGACACCTAGTTCCATTACGAAAATGCTCTTCCACTCAACCCATAAAAGAAAGGAAATCATGTGTCTGTCATATATAACTAAATAAACTGAAAAGAAAAAAGAAATAATGAGTGGAGTATCTAATACCGGTATATAAGTATAGCATAATATATGTGGGAGAGGAAACAATTAACTATGATTGTCTCTGAAGTAATATATTTCTAGACTTGACTTTGAAAGTTGAAACATTACATTTTTTTAAGTTTTCACTTACGGAGTTATACATCAAGATGAAAGTGAAACAGGGGTAAGTAATATCTATTTATTAATAATAAAAGTAAGTTTTATAGGTATTCAGAGCATTTTATTGTCCAAAATTATTTGATTCTCTTTTTATAACATGTAACACGAACTACTTAAAAACTAAATCATCCTGCCATGGTACTGAGCCCTCATTGTTAAAATAGCTACAGAACTTTTCTCTAACAATTTTTGCATTATTAAAAACTTGGCCTCTTCTTCCTCCTTGAATGTCATACATTAAAGTAGGGTCACACCTGTCTCCTAAGATAAGAGAATAATATTCAGTCATGTTTTCTCTATCCATACTTTCTGAAGGTGAGTAATTTTGTGGAGATTTCTTGCGAAGAAAATTATGTAGTGCACAACATGTCAAAACAACCTTGTCAATGTTTTCTATCTTAAAATTTATAGCAGTGTGGAGGATTCGGAATCGAGACGTTAAAATGCCGAAAATATTTTCAATAGTCCGTCGGGCTCTGGATAACCGGTAGTTAAAAATTCTTCGTCCTCCAAGTGGACAAATTCCAAGTCAAGGCTGGCATCAAGGGTATTACGCAGCGAAAATCCGCCATAAACAGCATGCCCAAGAGCTACAAATACCTCATGATACAACCACACCGGCGGAACATGCCAACACAAATTTTATTTCTTCCAATATTGAACCAAATCCGCGCTTCTCGTCATTCTATAACCACCAGCAAACACTACAAAGGAGCATCTTTTTGCAAACAACAACAACATCGGCAAAGCAATTTTCACAACAAACGAACCAAGAACATCACTCACTACTTGAGATTGGCCAGCTTCAAGTCACTTCAAAGCAGATATCAGACGACCCAACTCTACTTTTAGAAAAGGACACAGATTCTAATCCAAAAGATATTGCTCAGTATGTTCTAAATTTTAAACCCAATGAGGGTGTTTAAATCCAGGATATCACCATAGGGCTTATAATATCTAAGCTTCAATATTTGTAATATCACATCTTCTTCTTTTTTCTATAAACATATATTAAGCCAATCACAAGTTAGGTTACTACTTGGTCTAGCCAAATATAACTACTAAACATCAGGTAGGCATAAAATGAAATGTAACTTCTGTCATTCTGACGATGATATTGATTTATCGAAACAATTGTCAATTTTTTAGAATTCTCAATAACTTGTATTGTATTGTGGAATTAACTAGAGACCTTGAGTTTCATTTAAAAACACTTACATGATAAACGTTTATAATTAAATTAATTATTATATGTAGTGTTCACGTATTTATTATAGAAGACGTTTTCATTTTGTACAATTACTTTTCTTCTTCAATAATGTTTAATTTATTTCTAAAATAAATATATTCTAAAACTCACCTTCAGGTAGTCTTTTTTTAAAACCCCGTAGATAGCGTCACAAGTTTCCGGTATTATTTTAGTCAGTGATTGCTTGGACATAATGGTGGTGAATGAAGAAACCTTAACGTGGCACTAAGTTTCTCATGAACTGAAATGGATTTTCTCATGCAGGTGTTTTGCCTTCTAATGTAAGGAGTAACAGATTTTAACAAATGATTGTAAGTTTCAGTATCCATCCTCATGTAATTACGCCAATCATCTGCTTCAAGTTCACGTAATAATCTGACATGAGAAAATGCATGTCTTTTTAACAACCATTCCCTTGACCATCTCAATCTTCGTTTTTTTTTTAATCTCTTTGTTTTTTATTGCAATGCAAGTAGCATAGAGCGACCAAAGAAGCGCTTCTTCCATGACCGAAAACGTTCCGATACTAAAATTTGACCGATTAGTTGGAAACGCATGGACGCGATATCTTTCGTACTTTTTGTCGAACGTTTTGCATGAACATTTTATCGTTCGATAAGACGTTGTGTCTGGACCAGGCTTATATCTTAGATTTAAATTATGAACATCAGTCCGAATAGAATTTTTTTGGTGCAAATAAGTAGGAGTTTCAAAGGTTATAATTTTGTGAAAAAGGCAAGCTGCATGAAGCATTCTTCTGTTATCCATATTTAACCATCCTATCTCAATTAATTTATGTTATATACGCTGACGCTTTTTACTACCATATATTAATCTTAAACATGAATTCTGTACTTTCTGTATTTTGTTTTTATAAAGGAGGGTTAAATTTGGACCATGTACTAAATCTGCAAAATTAAAGTGTGATAAAACGAGACTTTCACACAGAGTTTTTCAACATGATGAGGGAGAAAATGACGATTTCCATAAATCAATTTTGATGAGCTGTAAGCACGTTGAATTAATTTATTGATGTGTTTCTCAAATCTGAATCCATAATGACACCTAAATTCTTAGCATGATTAACAAAGGCTAACTCTTCGTTGTTAATTCTTATATTTATTAAGTTTTCTATTTTAGCCTTGTTATAAGCGGAGACGAACAAAATTACATTAGATTCACGGCAATTGATTAATAAACAATGATCTGTCGCTAATTTTATTAAATTTCTTAGTTCTTGATTAATATTTTCGCAGCGATTATCAACGAACACTGGAGGGAAGCTATAGTATATCTGGGTGTCATCTGCGTATACGTGAATTTTACAGGTTTTTAAAGATGTTATTGAGTTAATTATATAAATATAAAACAATAGTGGTCCCAAAATGGATCCCGAAGGAACTCCTGAACTTAAAGTTAAAAATCCCGATTGATCTGAGTCAGTTTTGACACACTGTTTAGGATTATTTAAATAATTACGCAAAAGGTTAATGGCACTTTCAGAAGATTCTATATAATGTAATATGTTAAGCATCAATTTATGATTGATAGTGTCAAAAGCTCTGCTAGAATCGAACAATGCTAAAATTGTACATTTACCGACATCTATAGCAGAAATAATATCATCAACTAGACTCGTTAAAGCTGTGGTGCAGCTATAATCTTTGCGAAAACCAGATTGAACACTAGGAAGTATTGAATTCATTAAATTGACTGTCTCGACCCTTACTTCGTGGAATATACTCATATTAGTGTTTTTAAATGAAACTCAAGGTCTCTAGTTATTTCCACAATATAATACAAGTTATTGAAAATTCTAAAAAATTGACAATTGTTTCGATAAATCAATTTATATATTTAGACCTTGAGTTTCATTTAAAAACACTAATTGAATTAATTGTTAAATGTTCTCTTATTTGCAGTTCCATCGCCCTTTCCAGAATCTTAGAAAGCATAGGAAGAATACTTATTCCTCTTAGATCTTTGTACTCGCATATATTTTGATTTTTTCGCAACATTTTTACAATAGCTTGCTTCCATGCATTGGGACCTACCTGACGGGTTAAACAGAAATTAATTATATGTGTAATGTATGGTACGATCAGAGGACAACATAATTAAGTTTAACATTTAGCCCATCACAACTCATGGCATTTGATTTTATTCTACATATGTTGTTATAAACTAACATATCATCAATTTCTTTGAATATAAAGGTGACGGGAACGAGGCTATTAGATTTATAAGAACTGCGAATATTTTCGGGTGGTGAAACGCGTGTAATGGAATTTATTAAAAAAACAATAATTTCATTTGGTTTTCTTAAGCTTTCAGGAATATCACGATTTTTGTCTTTAAGAAAATTATTTGATCTAAGTACCCGCCACAGGCAATTAGAATTAGTATTTTCATACTGATGTAAAAAATCCCTTTCAATAGCTTGATTTGTGTAGTTTCTTAAATTTTTATAACAGCTTAACTGATCATTTGATCTTGTTTTTTTATATCTTCTAAGAGCCCTTTCTCTTTCATTTATCATTAGTTCTATTGCAAAAGTTAACCATAGAGCCCTTTTTTTGTTATTCTGGAAGTTGTTATAGGTGCGTGTCTATCAAATAAATTAACTAAACAGTTTATCAATTATGATACCTTTTCGTCAATACCCTCCTGATCAAATATACGAAAAAATGATATATCTCTCAGGTCATTATAAAATAATTCCTCATTAAAATTTTTGAAACACCTATATGTATGCATTTTGAATTCTTTGATATTTCCTACATTTATTCTACAATACACCAATGAATGGTCTGAGACTTCATCACGAATAACTCCTCCATCTACCACACTATTTTCATCAACTATTATATAATCCAGAAGTGATGTTTGTCGTGTCGGTTCGTCTAAGACTTGGGAAAGTTCAAAATTATCAACAACATTATCAAAATTATCAACAATATTATGGTACATAGTACAGATAATTTATGTTAAAATCACCTAAGCAAATTAAATTATTAACAGTTGGAAATAGAGAGATTGAAAAATCTTCAAATTCGTTCAGGAAAGCATTATTTGTTATTTCAAGAGCTCCTATAACAAACATTTTTTTATTTATAGTTAATTTTATGAATAATTTTTCCCAAATACTATTATGATTTTTAATAGCCAATTGACAATTATACGAATTTTTTACAATATCAAGTTTCACACAACAAAAGAATATCAAATTCATGTTTCTGTAACAATTTTTTTACGTTTGAAAGCGATGATAAAAGCGAGCGTACATTTAAGCAGCCGCTAAGACAATCCATTATTCTCTAACCCACAACCTTAAGGAAATACTAAATGTAATTAAGTATTTTTTTCTCTATATAATTACCAAAAAATAGACTTGATAACAGTTCTATTAGCAGAACCAGCTATTTATCGTGAAACCGACAATCTGCACAACGCATATATTATTTAATCCCAAAACTTGCAAAATTGGTAATTCTACAGATAAAAATTTTAAAATTAGAAATTAGATATATATATATATATATATATATATATATATATATATATATATATATATATAATATAAATATATATATATATATATATATATATATATATATATATATATATATATATATATATATAAAGAAGATGTAGGAATATCGCGTGATATGTTAACAACAACAACAAATAGATTCATGGGTAATTCACGCAAAATAAAGGGTTACTGAAATAGAGTGGTAACCGTGGACATGCATGTTTCTGGCTCATTTTGCCTCTTCAGCACGGCATAACCAAATAAGGATGTGAAATTTGGGAGCAAAGATGTTAATCGAAACATGGGAAAACACAAAATAACGGATTTCAGCAGGGAAACCAAACGCTCATTTGTGTCTTCAATTGGAAGATCCCGAATTTTCAGGACATCAACCAACATCGACACGGAGGCGCATATAGCCCCCCCGCCATGAACCTTCCGACCCATAGTAAATAACAAAGAAGATGTAGGAATATCGCGTGATATGTTAACAACAACAACAAATAGATTCATGGGTAATTCACGCAAAATAAAGGGTTACTGAAATAGAGTGGTAACCGTGGACATGCATGTTTCTGGCTCATTTTGCCTCTTCAGCACGGCATAACCAAATTTCACATCCTTATTTGGTTATGCCGTGCTGAAGAGGCAAAATGAGCCAGAAACATGCATGTCCACGGTTACCACTCTATTTCAGTAACCCTTTATTTTGCGTGAATTACCCATGAATCTATTTGTTGTTGTTGTTAACATATCACGCGATATTCCTACATCTTCTTTGTTATTTACTATGGGTCGGAAGGTTCATGGCGGGGGGGCTATATGCGCCTCCGTGTCGATGTTGGTTGATGTCCTGAAAATTCGGGATCTTCCAATTGAAGACACAAATGAGCGTTTGGTTTCCCTGCTGAAATCCGTTATTTTGTGTTTTCCCATGTTTCGATTAACATCTTTGCTCCCAAATTTCACATCCTTATTTGGTTATGCCGTGCTGAAGAGGCAAAATGAGCCAGAAACATGCATGTCCACGGTTACCACTCTATTTCAGTAACCCTTTATTTTGCGTGAATTACCCATGAATCTATTTGTTGTTATATATATATATATATATATATATATATATATATATATATATATATAAATAGCAATTAGAAATATGAAAACAAAAAAATGAGAAATCAGAAAATCAACAATTAAATTCAGCAAAATATAAATTCAAGTAAAATTTTAGTTAGAATCATGCATCGTCTCACTAATCACTCACTAGGTCATAATCTTCATAATACTGTTTCTATTATGGAACTTACGGAATATAATTCAATTATTCGACCAAACTTTGCCTCCCTTGTTAAACTTCTGTATTGCATCTTTAGATAGTGCCTGCATATATTTGTGATAAATCCTCTCTAACAACTAAACATGTGCCTTTTAATAACTTCTTCTGCTTAAATATCAGGTTTTTGACGTGAAGCGTGCTCATCTGAATTAGAATTGGTTTAATTTTATTTTTATCTCATCATTTCAGTCGATAACAATTATTTACATTTAGATAATTTATAGATAACTGCAGCTTACTATTTATTATTTCTAGTACAGTATCCATACAGTTTTCATTCTGCAGCTCTATAACTCCGTAAAGAATTACATTTTTGGATCTTCGAGACCTTTCATATGACTCCTGTTTACTTCATATATCTTTAAGCTGTTTATCCTGAACTTGCATGTTTAATTTTATATTATTATTCTCATCCTCTAAGTTTTCTATTTCCTTATAATATTTTTTGTCTATTAACTCCATAATGGAATCGGAAATTTGAGATATGAACTCATCAGCAGTAACAAGCTTATTCACTAAATTTTTAACTGCTGAGTGCCTTTTCTTTGTTTCTAGTTGATGTCATTTTTACTAAATAAAAACTAATAATTTCAACTTACGGGCAATCAGAGCACTTTTCCAGTAACTAATCACAAATACATCAACTTTTTCATTCCTTCTGTTAGATGACTATCCAGTAACCAATATCTCAACTTAATTACAAATGAATATGAGAGTATTGTGGATGGGAGTCTGTAATGGTTCCTGTTGCAGGGTTCTCGGCTTCAGAATCTGCTATTTCATCACGCATGCCCTACATGAGCCTTTGCCAGATAAATTTTTTGTTTATATTTGAAGAACCAATAAAATATGCGAGTTTCTTAATGTTGAACATTATATTGTTGCGTCAACTTGTTTGCAAGGAAGGCACTGAATAACTTCCAAAAGCGTAAAGGAATTCCGTATTGATTACTATACATATTTTTGTAGTTTTAAATACCGTGTGTTTTCCTATGGCAAGATCTGCTAAATATTGAGCATACGTTTGGAATTGGGTACCAAAATGCTCTATCATTATTGGAAACATGCGATGCAAGTTTCAGTTTACGAACGAACCATCTATACTAATAAATAACGGTGTGATCTATAAATGAATTCAATGAAGTTTTCATAATTGTATTATTTAATGAGGGATTGCCAGTAGATTGTGCATAAATTATGACTTATTTGAAGAAGATTTGAAGAAGATTGCTCCAAATTTGCAAATAAGATACGCTTAAATATCAGATATTCATGATATGAACAAAAACATCAGTAAATAGTGGCGAGTGTTTTTTATTCAGTACCGGAATCTGGGGTAACTTTGCCACCCCACGGTAACTTGGTCACCTATGACGTAATTTTCGTTTGGGCTTAGAGATACTTTTCCTACTGTTTCTTTATTCGGATTTTCAGGTAAATATCGTTTCATTCAGGTAACTAGTAACTGAAAACGGTGAGACACTACCAGATAATAACCGGGGCTAAGCCCAACCAAGACTATGCAAAAGAGAACATCCAAAAATCCGCACAAGCTGTTGAGGAGGGGATGTCAAAGAAATTAGTTGCGCAAACAAATCAGGTACCTCGGATAACTTTGTGACGTAACACTCTTAGCAAAAATACCCGAGCCACAGGCCGCTCAAGAGTCCTTTCATCCAAAGAACGCAGTAGATCTGAGACCCTTGGAGTGGCGGCTAATTGGGGTTTCCCGTTAACCAGGCTGGATCTGAGGACGGTCATCGCAAAATATTTAGACAATCAGGAGAAACAGTTAAGATCTTCAAAAATAACATTCAAGGAGACGATTTCCTGGATGCATTTATCCAGAGATACAGGCAGTCCATTCGCCTGGTATCGAACATATAAACAGGTCTAGATCATCCGTCGACCGTGAAGACATTTTAAATGTTTTGACCAATATTAATGAAGCTCTAAACCCTGCAGATTATTTCAATATTAACAATTGTGACGAGACAAATGTCCCAGATGATCATGGGGCAAAAAATGTGGCGGTCGCCAGAAACACAAAAAGGGTACATAACCACTCTCGCACCTCTATTAGCATTATGGTGTGCGAAAATGCTTTCCATGGTCATCTATAAATTTACCAGCAACCTCTCTGGTTGGTTTGACATGAATCTGTTCGAGACGTGGTTTTCCAAAATCCTCCTCTCGCACATAACAGAAACACTAATTCCCGATGTTACAACCACCGTTGTAGGTGATAATCTCGCTAGTCACTTTTCAGTTATTCAGTCCTATAAGGATCATGTTATTTATATAACTCCATTCCCTGCAAATGCCACCTATCTAATGCAGCCACTTGATGTGGCTGTATTTGGATCCATGAAAAAGTTCTGAAGAAAGATTTTAGACAACTGGAGAAAATAAAGCCGATATCCAGGAAATATTCCCATGGAGCAATTTCCCAGTTATCTAGGTTATGGAAAGCCATATCTGAGAGTGTCAGCCAAAATTTGATATTTGAGCTTTATACACTTGATGTAAATGAGGTTCAGAAAAGAATTGAAGATGGATTAACATCAGACGATCGAGACACCATTGGAAGATCTCTTAATGCATCATTGGTTGATCTTCTGAGATAACACAGAGGAATTAGCAATGACGCATATCCGATGAAAAAAGGGACTGGAAAATTCAGCCTGGTAAAAATTTGGCAAGAGATGAAGATAATAACGTGGCTCCCACATATGCCACAGATGAGCTAATGTAACTGTCCCTGTAGACCTTGTAGACCCCAATGAAACCATTGAGTCTTCCACTACCTAATCATGGGTGCCACTAGTTTGTCCAGGATCGTCTGGTGTAGTTGGACAGAGAAAAATTAAGAAAAAATCTCGTCCAATTCAGCCTAGGCAAAAAAATGGAAGACGAAAGGAAAGTCAAACAGATGCGTTTTTGTAATTGGAAAGACTTTATTGGCGGGCAAGAATGGATCAAAAGTATTCAGTGCCTTAAATGGATATGTGGCGTATGCACTAACGAAAGTAAAGACCCTTATTTTAAATGCGATTACCCTTATGATTCAGAGGCAGAGCCGTTGGTATATCAAGACGATTCCGAAAACGACAAAGTTTTTATGCCCAGTGAATGAGTTAAAAATTAAGAGAGAGTTGAGAGCTCATTTACATTTTAAGTTGTTTCTGTATCTATAAGTTTAAATTTATTATAAATAAAACATTTTTTGAACGTTTTTTATCGTTATTGTTTATTGGAAATCTAATATATGGGCAATTTATGGAAATTTCGAACATAAATGAAGCTATAGGTTCGTTGTATTTTTTTCCAAGCGAATACGGGATAACTTAGCCATGCAAACGTTCATTTCATTGGAACTCCCAAAGGTTTGTTGCTTCAAACCCGGGATAACTTGGACACTCCCATATTCATTTTTTTCTAATATAAAACAAAAATATGACTTCCTACAAACTTTAAGTCTTTCATTATATTGTTGTTTGAAAAAAAAATTGCTCCAAATGCGTCAAAATATAAAATAGATATTTTGGAAAAAGTCTGAAAAGGATGGCTAAGTTGCTCCGTTTTACGGTAGTTGTTGATTATATTTTATATACTTCAATTTTTGTAACCGGTAGTCCATTGATATGTTTTCGGACTACATCAAGCTTTACAATTTTTAGTGGAGCGAACGTGTATAAGCTCTGTACAAGATAAGTGAGATGTTTGCATCAACTCTCCATTCTGTTTTGGTAACAATTCGAAGAAAATTCCTTTCCCTTCTCACATTTCTCCATTGAAAATTCAATATGATTGGACTAATTTAGCTTATAGTCGAGGATAATGCGTAGATATTTTTAATATCCCTTTCGGAAAGGAGGTATTGTTATTGTATCCGTCAGATAAAGCCGGTGTCTTGCGAACCACAAAACCGCCGATTTCTCAGATGCAAGACTAAAACAATGATTGTTCAACCATTTTTCAATACAATATACTGCGAATTTGAGTTTATTTATGCAGCGCTCATAGTTATGAATTATTTTCATATTATCGTCCAGAATAGAAGATTGTGATATACAATATCGTAAGCTTCTTTGAGGTCAATGAAGTGAATAGTAAGTATGCGTTCTTAGAGAATGTTAACTGTATATCTGGAGACAAGTTGTGTTAGAGCATCTAGTGTCCCTTGACCTCTACGATATTCATATTGACCTTTTGTTGCTAAAAAGATACTTTCTATGAATAATTCTAGACAATTTTGAATCAAACGTTCAAATGCAGTTGTTATTATATACGATAAAAATGATATAGTTCGAAACGATGAGAGTGTAATTTATTTGATCAATCTTGCCTAAGCAACCCATGAAATATTTGTGCTGATTCGAGTATATTATGTATCACTTTGAATGTGATAGTGTTAATGTCAGCAGCAAAATTTCGCATAATTTTTAGAATATTATCCAGCTCTTCAGAAGTAGATAAATGGTTAGTTTAGAAAATTGTATCCAATTGTATTCAGTTTGAAACGCTGCTCTTTTTATCAATTTTCTTTTGATGATTTTTCTGTGAAAACCGCATGGAAGATAAGTTGCCAACAACATAAACCTTGCAAATTGATATTTTTTACACGCTACCATCGAGTTTTTCATATAATTCTTAATTTCGTGTACTAAAAACAGAATTTTCTTTAATTCAGAACCATTTTGAAATATTTGATCGATACTGTTTTTTCAATTGTACAGTTTAATTTCAAATAAATTTGCATGTTGTGAATATTGAGTTACTCTTGAATAACTTATTCCGAACATACATTGTCCGAGTATAATGTTGCTATTCCTATTTTAATATCCTAATAAATAGTTAGTAAACTTTGCAAATTCACAAAATTATGAGTAATGTTAGCCTAGTCTTGCAACCAAAAGTATTCGGCAAATGTTCCATCAACTTTAAAGCTCGGTATTCTTCAAGCTAAATTATATTTTTGAGTTGAATTATCTGAGCGAAAATAAGAAACCATTTCTCAATTCAAAAGCAACTGAAAACATTTTGCTGTAATGCCGAAATAAACCATTAACTCATATAAAACGTTCAATCTGCATCACAATGGATCAAATTTGATTACGCAAAAAGTGGTTAAAAGCTGAAAAAGTAACGCAACTGAAAGTCAGGATGATTTTTGTATTTAATATGTTTCCGCAGAAGTTCAATTTATTCACTATTAGAAATTTTTAGAAAAAACTCAAAGTGTTCAATGGAAATCAGTAATTCATATTAATTATAATAGTTAATTGTATTTCAGAGTTTGTGAGACATTTTTTTTAATGACTCTCGAAAATATTCCTCTTTTTTACAATAGCTGAATGGAAATTAATACAATCCATTGTATCATCGGAAATTTCAACATTAGTTTTATTCAACTTCCAAACTCCAATTAATTATATCGCACTTTTTTAGGAAACAGTACATTAACCCGTCTCTACTAAACTCCAAAAAGTAATACATCAGAGATATCCACGTGTCAATCTGACCCACTTTTAAGGTTGCTAATAAAAAACCGCTTGAACAAAATAACCCAATTTATTTACAAAACAATTGTTGAAATAAATATTATTGAACAAAGTTTCCAGCAAAACATATCCTAAACACACTTTGGGTAGATTTTTTTGAAAATTGCTGGCACACTGATACTTTGCAAGTATCGCAAATAGTGCTGGTTTTGCGGTCCTTCTTAGGTTAGTTGGTGAGAAAATATATCCGCAAAAGTAACCGAGGCAAAGGATATACCGCAGAGAGCCTTAAGGCTGCGTTGTCGGCAATAAAGTCAGGCCAAATGACGTTATACCGAGTTAACAAAGTAACATTCCAATAGGGACACTTCATGATCACTTCAAAGGCAGAAGAGGGCAAAAAAGCTCTAGCTATGGCAGGCCCCAAGACATTCCTCAACAAGAAGAAGAAAAACTAGCAAAAGGTCTTCGTGTCATGGGAAAATGGGGCTTCGGCCTGTTCCGAAAATAAGTATTGCAAACAGTAACTGATTATGTCAAAGAAAACAACATTAAAACGCAGTTTAAAGATGAAGATCCTGGAGAAGACAGGCTTCCTAATTTCAAGCGTAGGCATAACCTTTCGATTAAAAAACCTCAGAGTGTCGAATGCACCAGAAAAAATATCTTGATCCGTTCTTTATCTACGATTACTTTGACTTACTCGAAAAACCCATAAATCGGCTTGGTTTGCAAGAACGCCCTTCACAAATGTGGAACTTGGATGAGAGTATCTTTTGTACGGATCCGTCAGAAACAAAAATTGTCGGTCAACGGGGAGCGCCATCGACAAGAACCATAAGTGGAACTGGCAAGCAAAATACAACTGTTCTAATGTGCTACAACACGAGCGGTGAAAAAGCTCTTCTGCTTATAATATTTAAAGGTAAGCATGTTTGGGAACAGTGGACTGTTCCACCGGGTACAGAATTCCCAAATACTACCTACGCTGCTACATCTAAAGGGTGGATGGAGACAACTGTTTTCAAAAACAGTTTTCTGAAGGGCATTGGTTCAGAACGACCTGTGGCAGTCATTTATGACGGACACGCTACTCATCTTGGAGCGAATGTCATAAATTTGGCAGTGGAAAACGATATAACCATACTTAAGCTTCCACCCCATACCAGCCACATTCTGCAGCCACTAGACTTGTGCGTATTTAAATCACTCAAGACTCGTTGGGATGCCAAACTCGTTGACTGGTAGAGAAAGAACGTAGGAGCTGCCATATCAAAAAGTATGCTCTCCAAGTTGATAGGAGAGATACGGACGGAAACCAAACCCGAAATTGTAGTGAGTGGTTTCACTAAAGCGGGGATATTCCCGTTAAATCGGAATGTTGTGAAGCAAGACTCATTTGATCCAGTAGTTTTTCAACGTTGGCAAAAAAAGCAGAATGTGGCTTGCAGCGATGAACCTGTCGAGTCAACGCAGAGCACATCAGCTAACAATAATGCAGTACCAGAGCCCATCGAACCAACGCCAAGCTCAAGCTCGCAATAGAATGTTTATTTTCCACCACAAGAACCAGAGCTTTTGTTGAAATCCACAAAACGTGAAAATAACCCTGATTTGAGAAAAAGAAAGCGTGTGTGTTTAGAAGCAGAGGTAATCACAAGAGCTGAAGTTGATACAATATTGAATAAAAAAACAATGGAAAAGAATAAACCAGAAAAAATAAGAACGATACTAAACAGAAGGTATCTGAGGGCAGCTCCGACGATGGTAGGTCTTGGCACAGCGATTCAAGCGAAGACAGAATAAGTGAGTTTGATAATCTCAGTATAAGTGATTTGGAAGAGCTCGAAAAAAACGAAGCTTCTACTGAGTTTCCTAGTTTTTCCAAAATTCATGTGGCTGATTTTGTATTGGCAAACTTTGTTGGAAAAAATAACAAATATCTTTGTTTAGTGAAACAACTTATTAATGATGAAGAAGTAGAAGTGACAATCCTAAAAAGGCTCACAAATAAGTGCCACTTCATTTTACAGGAGAACGATGTATGCAGCATACTGTTGTCCGACATAGAAAAAAAACTACCTGTACCAAAAATGTCAATAACCGCTGATTACGAGAAGTAGCTTTATTTTTGAAAATGCTCCTGAAGTATTTGAGGCTTTAAAATCTCACTTTTTCAACTATTACTTTTAAGTTTGGATAGAATTTTGTTGTTTTAGTTCTTAAACTTATGTTTTGCCCTTTGAATAAACAATTTTCCAGTGAAACAAAATCATCCTCATTCGACTTCCTCCAAAAATATATTTCGTATCTTTCTCAAACTCAAACTTGAACATGCCGAAAAAATGTGCAAACATATAGGAATAGCCACGCGTTAAACTCCAGGCATTATCAGCAAATATAATGGCGTATTATGCTCTTGCCCTGGACCAGTGGGGCAAGTGCGTAATATGCACGTCAAAAAAAATTTTGCATAGAAAAATCGCAAATATTGTTTTTTGTTGAACATACCTTATCAGTTAATAGTTAAGATAAACACGCAAAAACTCATAAATTTTATTGAAATTCAACTATGGAAATTCCCTTACACACTTGTCCCACCTTACCTTAATCGAGTCACATTCTTGGAAATTAAAACTAGTGAAGAGAAATTACTGAAAAACACATCCGCAGCAGAGGTCATGTGCAATTTCAATTTTGAAATATGTAATTCGAATTTCCTATGGTATTCTGCTTGTTGCTAATCATTGGATCTTTTTTTGTCAGTCGAATGATCCACTAGATTCTATTGTTTTTCACACTCTTTCCATCCATGATCGCTCTCTTCTTTCCGTTCAGCTTATCATTCAATCACTTTATTAAGACCAACGCTCATGCCGACATCATCTCAGCTATTCGCTCTATGTTTTTAAAAACAGAGGAATTATATTTTGAAGACAGTTCCTCAAAATAATAACTGAAAATGGTAATACCTGTTCCCTATTCTAAGCACCTATGCCAGAGCATGTGAAAATAACTACACGAACAGTGAGACAAACTTGAATGGAATAAATTTGAGCTGACAGAGAGTCAAACTAAGGTGGGTGATAACGAGTAATTCCATTCTTTTATTTAATAATAAAAACTGCCATAATGAATATAAAATAATTCAATCTGCCAAAATAAAATGTAAAAATGTTAGAAGTAGTATATTCTGGAAAAAGCAAACATTCTTCTTAATGATCAATCTGTGTATGGTATAATTACTGATCCTACTAAAAAAGTTCAAAATAAACTAAATAAATTAATTGACAATTTGACAACACGGAATATTTTAACTAAAGATGTAGCTAAAAAGTTAAAATGTAATGATGGTATTTTTCCAAAGATGTATCTTTTACTAAAGATACATAAGCAGGATTTGCCCTTAAGACCAATAGTCAGTTATGTGGGTTCACCCCTTTATTTCTTATCTAAATTTATATTTGAACTTTTATCACCTTTCTTAATCAAAGATGGAAGATAAGTTAAGAATTCTTTTGAGTTCTCTAATGAAATGAAGAATTTAACAATTCCTTCAAATCAGGTTTTGCTTTCTTTAGATGTCATTTCTCTCTTCACTAATATTCCAGTAAATGAAACATTAAATATTATTGAAAGAAACTGGAGTAATCTTCACAGTAATTCTACTACCACCTTTGACCATTTTGAGACTATTTTCAACCTATGTATTAAAAATAGTTATTTTGATTTCAACGAACAATTTTTTGAACAAATTTCGGGTTTGGGGATGGGCAACTGTCTATCACCTATCTGTGCAGACATTATAATGTCAGAATTACAGGATATATGTTTTGAGAAACTATCTTTTGAAGTTTTTATATACAAACGTTATGTTGATGACATTTTTTTAATTGCTCCTGAGAGTACAGAAGAGGAGATACTTTTAAATTTTAACTCTTACCACCCCAAACTTCAGTTTACATTAGAAAAAGAAGTCTCCAGTAGACTAGCATTTTTAGATACTTTAGTGACTAGAAACATTGAAAACAAACGTATCATTGACTGGTACTTATGGTACCCACCTTTTCAGAGAGATTCCTAAATTTTTACTCTCAACACCCCATGAGTCAAAAAATGAACATTGTCAAAAATCTTAAATTTAGAATAGAAAATATTTGTAGTGATGAATGCAACAACCAAAATTTGAAAAAAACTCAAGATGTATCTCATAAAAAATAACTTTCCTAACAAATCAGTAAATAAAATAATATTTCATTCAAACCATACCTCTAGTACTAATAAAGACCACCCTGTAATTTACCATAAAATGACATACGTAGAAGGCCTCTCAGAGAAATTGTGTCAAATTTTAAACAACGAGGAACAGCAAATAGCTTTAAAAAGAGAAAATACTGTTAAAAAAATGTTTTTTTCTAAAGTAAAAACTAAAACACCAATTGAATCACAATCAAATGTAGTTTATAAGATACCATGCAGTTACTGCAACAAATGCTACGTAGGGGAAACCAAAAGATATGTATCTGTACGTATAAATGAACACCGAAGGGATGAAAGGAAGAAATCATTAGTTTCATCTTTGGCTCAACATTCTTTCTCAGAAAACCACACTTTTAATTTTGATGACGTCAAAATTTTAGACCAACAAACCAACTTTTATAAAAGAAGGTTTTCTGAAATGATTAACATTGTCAATAACCCTTCAGTGAACTTCAAAAAAGACTTCGAAAATTTAAACACATCCTATATTTCATTAATAAATAGATCCAAAGAGTTGTCATTGAAAAACAACTAAAACTGGTTTTTGAACTCGTTTCTCACCAGATATCTATAAAATTCATTTCATATTCAGTTCCTGCTGTACCCAAACATGAACACAAACAACAAATTGAAATGTTATTTCCTTTTTTGATGGAAATTGTTTTTGGAAGGACTGATATGATAGGGAATTTTTTCAAGAAGGAAATCAATTTTGGTAAGTCTTTGTTTGTTTAACATAGTTTTCATCTGGTTTTCATTATTTTGTGAGTTATTTAAAGCTATTTTTTGGCGTTGAACGGTATTCAATAATGTTTTAAAAACATATTCAATTTTACGTCATAGATTTAACGATGGCGAAAACGGAATATTTTTAAAACAATGTCGTCATTTGTCATTGAGCGAAGCGCGAAGAAACAAGTCGATTATTTTGAAAGTTTTTGTTATTTTGTTCCATTTATCAATTTTGTGTGGGTTATTGTGTTGATTCAAATTCAAAATGAATTGCATGATATCAGCACTCATTAACGATATTTATTATGAGCAGGATCTCCAAAGATATCTTATTTACAAATATTTGAGGGATGATACCCAGGAGGAAGTACTTCTTCCAACATTTCTCTCCACTAATTTGGTGTATACATACTCACCAGATTATTATGAAGATTGGTTGCCACGGTATCTCGAGAGATTTTTCCAATCTTTTTCGATTGAATAGAGATACATTTGTGAATCGTCTGAAAAACAATTTGTTGGTGGCCAGCATCCTGTTTCTGTGGAGAAATGTGTTTTGATGTTCCTTTGGTGGCTAGCAAAAGGTGATACATTGATATACGAGTATGTGTCCTATAGGTTCAATGTAGTACTCTGAACAGTATATAGTGTAGGCGAGTTATTATTATTAATTATTATTATATTAATTATTCCCAAAATACTTGAACTACACATGAGATATATTTCATGGTCTAACCAACAGGAAAGCAGTCTTTTCATCCACTGTTAATAGCATATCATCAATAGTCACTTGAAACATTGTTTACAAAAAAAAGAATGTGCAATTATTTCTATGTTGTTCTTGGTTTTCTGTCTCCTTGCGGAGTCAATTTCACCATAATATCAAAGAATATATTCTTTTCTTTGATTATTATGCAATTTTAAGTATGTAAACAAAAGACAATGACAACTGACAGCTTTGAATCGCTCTTTATTCTTTGGTTCAAAATAATGCAAAATGTTTTGGAACATTATTCCGTCTACGACGTCATTGTTTCAACGCTCAAATGAAATGTTTTTAAAAAAGACCGATTAATTTTAAAACAGTGGTACGCCACGTATCACAAAAATTTATTCCTTAATATTAGCAACAATAGATTCACATTAAATCAAAGAATATTTTTTTTAACATCTTCATGATCATAAATTGTACCGTAATATCAATTTTCCTGTAAGTTTTTTGGTTCTCTCAATTAATTGAGAGGTGGGAGAAAAGGAAAAAGTTCTTTTCTTGATTTGATTTTTTTATCTGATCTATCTTCCTGTAGAACTATACCGGGGGTTGCACTTGCACAAATAATTACAACAATATACAACCTTAAACTAGCGTTTATAGGGCGTTGAAAGATAATAAACATCATGTAATTCATAAATAAACTCTAACTGCATGTCGCAATTAAATACATAAAAGGATCTCACCTGGTTTCCTGTGGTTTTCATAACTGTTATTTAAAAAATTAACTTTTAATATATTTTAACTATAATTTTTGTAATTTCTCACATACACTATTGTACCAATTTTATTTGATTTTAACAAATTTTATGACTTTTGTATTTAGTGTATCACACAAAAAAAATACATTTTTTGTATGTTTCTTGTAGACGCCCTGAAAATGACCCAATAAAGGTCGAAACGTTGGCTGAGAAAATAATAGATTTTCGTTGTATATTGTTTAACGAGTAATGAAAGTAGCATTTTTGCAACGAGAGAACAGTTTATCAAACGATGCGCAGCAGACTTTGAATGATCTCATGTTGCAGAAAATGCTTTTCAAGGAGTAGAACACTATACTTTTTCTATAACCAAGGCTTACTACAGAGTTTGTAGAAGAAGTTTGAAACAGTTCAATTAGATATCTTTAAAGTGATCTCGACAAAATCTGCGATTTACCATGCTTGTTTTGGCATTTTCATTTATATTATAATTGAACGTTTCTAAACTTTTACCATATACACACTGTATAAAATCCTGAAAATGAAATCTGAGACTGCACCAATATTTTTATTTAATTATTAATTTACAAACTTTGAATAACTTATTTTCACGTACTTTGTTTTGCTCCTTGTATACCTTTCTAGCTACTCGTATAACTTTCTCTGGTATCTAATCAAACGCTTTTTAGTCGTCATCGAATTTAGATGTATTTCACTGACTTTTTTATGGAATTATGGATATTGAGTCCTTGTATTGATTTTTCAAATCCTATGTCGCATTATTGTTCTGAATATTCGCTTAAGTGCTTTTCAAAACATTTCGTGACTTCAAATTAGGTTAAATGAATTGAAAGAACATATCAATTATCACATTCCTTACCGGTCCACATAAATAAATATTCAAATCTTTACGAACCCCGTTGTAATTTCAACTCTAACAAGAAACAAAGCTGATGTATCAAACCATCCATTTCATGTCACGAAACCACCAATAACCATTTTTCCAACCATGGCATCGTATACTATAAATAGGCAATTTGATATGATCGCCGGTATACATCGGACCGACCAATGGCGAAGGTTTTCCTGAAACACGCACTATTATTAAGGGCTATTATGTATTATTGTAGCTAATACACCATCATGGTGAATATCTATTCGGGGTATTTTATTTTTGAAGAGAGCCCGAGTTCAGCTCTCTCAAACCTATCATTAAATTACGTCAAATTTTGTATTGGCTGTTGTCCCACATTATTATACTACATTAAATATAATTTCGTAATCTTGTTAATTTTTTTACGAACGTATCTTTTCTGACAAAAAAAGCTTCTAGTGATAATTATTTTAAATAGTTTAGTAGAAACCATTACACAAACCAGCTGAAATATGAAATAGAAAGAAATACATAATATAAGAAAAAAATAAAAAATTACTGTTTTTTCGTTAGTTCCGACAAAGGGAAAGGATAATTTCAATCTATGATGAAAAATTCAGTATAAATTTGTTAGAAAACAAAGTTTGGGACTAAGTTTGATCACGGTACTAATATCAAATATACCTGCCATTGGTGCATAACAGCGTCGTATTTACTCTCCATAGTTATTGCTGATTGTATAGAGGTTGTATATTTTTTGTTTCCTCATCTATACGGATTTAGGAACCAAATCACATCACTTTTTTGTGCAATTAAGCGTAATTAGATCAGCTTAGATTTTCTGGGCATGTAACGTTTTTAAAGCTGGACACTTTTTCTCATCAAGTCAACCAGATTTCTCATTCAGGACTATTCGAATATATTCGATTATTAGTTCACAAAATTCCGCCGCAAAAATACACATTCAAGCAACTCGACTTCTGTATTCTTGCTCTTTATGATGATTTGGGCTTCTCTTTTGATACTTTATGTCTGCACTAATTTCTGTATCTAAGTCATGTTGCATAACCAAGTTATTTACAACTGAATTCTGGCATCTCCACTTCTCGGCGAAAAATATTTTTGTAAATGTTGCTACCTGCATAGTTTTGTATTACCTATTCTTGCATATAATTCAACTTTGTGTAAATAAAGATAATCGAGTTACTTGAGAAGATTTGACACTTGTGCAATTTAAGAAAATGTAAGTCGATTTACTTTAGGGAAGGTACTATAAATTCTAAACGAGGAATCAAGTAACTTCACTTACCAGCGCATTTTTTTTATTTGATTGAGTAAAAATATATTTATGCAATTTGCTTCAACAACTGAGGTAATTAGAAAATGCGTATAAATTGGTACAATAATTACAATATAAATAGGTATTTTTCACAGCATGTGGATGAGATTGATATTTTCAAGGTACATAATTAATTTTCCGATATTACAGGAGTCTCCAAGCAGTTCTATAAGATTAGAGCACAAATTACACACATTTCTCTCATTACTGAATTTAGGGCACTCAATAAGAACATGTTTAACACTTATTTGCACTAGACACACACTACATACTGGCGCATCTTCTTTCTTCAGCAGATATTGATGTGTATATCTCGTATGTCCTATCCTAAGACGTGATAATATTACTTGGTGTCTACGTGTAACACTGAGGTTCTTCCACGAAAAAATAACTGGCTTGATTTGTTTCAGCTTAGCTTCGGATATATTCCACAATTTTTGCCACAAATTTCTTGTTGATTTTTTAAACATGTTCTTTGGATCACTGTAACTTTTTTTTGCCCAAAGAGGCAGGGTGGAAGCTAATGCCTTCCTCACAGCGGGCAGTGCAAGGCTGTGAGTTCGTGTGGGACTTTCACCGCGGTTAACCACCCTCCTCTTTCTGCCCGGGGAGTGAGTGAACACCGAAAGGCCGTAAAAAGCCATAACCTCAGTGTGCCTCCCCTGGATAGCAAAGGATACCAGCTAGCCATTCTTCAGTCGGTCTTCATATTCCTTTAGTTTCATTACTCCAGTTATAAATCCTTCAAGAAATACCTTCACTCCTCCTCGCATTGTAACACATATGGAACCAGCTCGTCGATTCCCGGTAGATCACCAATTTGTCTCTTCAACTCAGTTCTCTCCGCCTCTCATCTCGCACATTCATACAGGACATGGCTTGGATCGTCCTCAACATCACTAGTAGTCTTTTTGATTATGAATGTATAGGATCCGAACGACCCATGTCCTGCAAGAACCTGCTTGACGTAGTACGAAGTTTGACGGTGGGCGCAATTCACCCATGATCGGATATCATTTATTAGAGTTTTAGTTCACTGGGCTTTTTCTTGTAGACGGTCCCATCTCTCCTGCCACTTTGCCATCGTCCTTTTCCTTGCCATCTTCCTGTTGCCGGCCAGTCTATCTCCTATTTTATATAGGAAGCATCTCTCAGCAATCATTAGGTCGATGGGGGGATATCCCGATATGACCTGGGCCGCTTCTGCAGAGACGGTTCTGTACCCCGAGATAACTCTTAATAGCCCGTTCCTTTGGACCGATATCATCTTCGTTCTGTATTTATCTATCTTGATCACGTCTATCCAGACTGGTGCCGCATACAGCAGGACGCTGTGTACCACCTGGGACTGAACCCTGCGCTTAGAGTACCCCGGTGCCCCTTTATTCGGCATCAGTCTTTGAAGTTGGACCATTTTTTTCTTGGCTTTCTCTACCGTATATTCCACGTGTTCCGAGAATCTTAGATTTCTTGTCAGTACGACCCCCAGGTATCTAATCTTATTTGTCGCAGATATTCTTTAGACGTGGACCATCACTTGGAAAGGCTCCACCGAACTCCTAGGTCCCTTGATAACAATTACCTCCGTTTTATCAGGAGCGATTTCGAGTCCATTGGCTCTGGTCCATTGGACCACCATCGCAGCCGCTCTTCTCGTAGTATTTCTGACGATGTTTTCGGTTTTCCCTACCACACAGTAGATTAGATCATCGGCATAAGCTGAAGTGATATTTGCTTTATGTATCCAATTTTCTCCGGAGAGCCTTTTTCTGCTATGGTCCTGTGTTTGGTTTCCTTTATGAAAATTCGCATGTTGAGTTCTCTTTCTAGTTTTTGGAAAGTACATAACATCCTTTAAAGGTGATCTTCAAGCTCTGTGATAAGTACAGTACCGTCAGCAAAGCATAATTTAATGAAATATACTGTTTCGACCCTTACTCTGTAGAATCTACTTATATTACTTTTTCAAATGAAGCTAACTGTTTCTAGATAATTCCACAATATAATGAAAACATGTTAAAAATTCTAAGAAATTGAAAATTGTCTCAATACTGCTATCATCGTCAGGATGACAGAAGTTACAATTCATGTGATGCCTACCTGATATTTAATAATTATTATTGACAAGACCCAGGGCGGTAGCCTTAAGACTTCATGACCTTGTTTTCGGAACAATTCATCAACTACATATACATTTTCTTTCCGGTTCATTTTAGCAATTTGTAATAGTTCAAGTCTTGAGAGGTTTTCATTAAAGTCAACATTGTTGGCTTTTAACCAAGTGATAATTTCATATTTTTTTGACGAAGTGGAAAGTTGTTTTTCTGCTAGTATACTATGATAAGACGCATTGTCCATTACAATTAACGACGGTTCATCTAAATTCGGAATTAACTGTATCACAACCCACTTTGTATATATTTCACCGTGGTAATCTGACGACGATGATGTTGAGGAAAACACTAAACTGGCATCTTCCACAAATCGTTTGGATGAACCAGCGTGAACAATAATAAAACGTTTACCATCGTAACCTCCTGGTTCACGTACTTTTTTTTTAACTTTACTGTCCTGCTAAGAAGTTAATTTGGTTCCTTTGGCATACCCATGTTTCATTTGAAATATAATTTGTCTTGAAAATACACTATCACGATTTTCTCTATATTTTCGAAGAAAGCATGCTCTTTGGCTAGCAATATTTGTTCATTCTATTAATGCTCTTCTGTTGTCTTCCTTTTCATGTTTAAATCCCAAATGTTCCAATAGCATCAATAAGGAGGTATTTCCAACAGAAAGAATTTAATTATTTTCTAGTTCGCCATTCATAGTTTCCACAGTAACATATTTCCCTAAAAAATTAAAATGCTTTAAATTATCATTATCTCAAACAAAACAAGATTTTTTTATATTTACTACATACTAAATTTGAACACACATTTTTGATATTCAAATTTTTTATTATGCGTACCAAGTAATGTAATGAACAACCCCGTATATGTGATATCAAAAAATTTGAATTAGAGAACGAAATTATGAAAAACACAATCTACTCTCTAACCGAACAAATTGGTAAACATTTACGGGCAGTACTCAACTTAGAAATCAGCACATGTAGAAGCTATAATTTATCAGATTTAAATTAAAAATGCACACAACTTTCTGTATTCTAAAACTTTCATTACTCAGAACCGTAATGTGTGTAATCTTAATTATTAAGATACTATGATCTAACTCCTCTTTTATTTGAAGTGTAAGCTGACTGTAATCTAAGGGTTAAGAACATGGAAGGTGTAGTATTATTGTTTCACACGTTACTGTTCATACATGTTATATAAGGTAGGAGAGACTGGGGTACATTTGAACAAAAACTAATTTAGTCCAATTAAAATCAAACGTAATTTTTTCCAAAGAGTTTTAAATATTTTAGCACAAAGTGGAACTGATTAGGGATCTAAATTAACCAACAAATTTGGAAAGGCAAACATAATAACTTGAAAAAAAATTCTAACATCTGCATTTGTTCAATTCTACCCCTTAGTTGGGGTAGATTTGAACAGTTGTGGGGCAGTTTTGAACAAACCTGAAAAATCGATTTGTGTAAACTAAAATGACCTCTAAATACAAAAAAAGCAACAAAATAGTAGCTACGTTACTTTATCCTTAAAACTAGAGAAGTCGACCTTAAATTATAGTAAAGAAGTAGCTCTTTCAGTTCCCCCAGAAGTATCAGGTGCCGGCAGTTTCATTTTGATGTCTTCTCTCTCTACGACACTGATGTCCTTTTTTTTCAGGGAAGTAAAAATTCCATGTATCCTCCTTTTTCTTCATAAATTTTACCCTCTCGTCTGAAATGGGTCTGTCCGTAACAGCAGAGCTCAAAAAATCTTCGTCTGTTAATACGTGACGATTAAGTGGCCAAAGTCCAGGCTTCTTAAATGATGAAATAATGTTTGCTCTTGTGAATGATGAGTTAAATGCTCTAGTAGCTATGGAGGGAAGATTGTGGATAGAAATAGTTTTCCCAGGATGGTTGGCCAACCAGTCATTTTGTGCAACTTTTGTCTTCGTCTAAAAAGGTCCCAGCACACCAACATCTAGCGACTGCAACTTATGGGAATAATGGAGCGGGAAAGTTACTAAAGTCATGCCGTTTTCTCGAGCATAGTTGACGGCGTCAAGAGAACAGCGGCTCCCGTGATTATCCATAAGGATAAGAATTGGATTTTCAGAACTGCATTTCGTATGATTCACTTTATGTTTCAGAACGTGTAGTAATAGAGTACGCGTCATCCAGTGGCTTCCTGGGCTGTTGGCCAACACAATAGTACCGAGTGGACCGTCATCAACCATGGAATCATTTACTCTTGCTCGGGGATAAATAAATACTGGTGGCAAGGAATTATCAGATGCACTTATAATTATACACAACGTAATCGATTGCCCTCTTTCGGCAGAAACAGCCTGCCCGACTTACTTAGCCCCTCTTGGAGCTAAGATATTTGGTGCCTGTATAACAATTGCCACACCTGTTTCATCAAGGTTGAATATGTAGCATGCTGTAAAATTCATTAACTTTAGGGCTCTCTCGTAGTTATCGAAAAACGCTTCTACATTTGTCTTGTTAAAAGATGTCAATCTCGAAAGTAAGGTATTTTCCGGCCTACGAATACTAAGGTTACGATATCGTCGCATGAAACCGTATAGCCAATCTTCTCTGGCTATCTGATTTGCGGACCAACTAATGGGCATTTCTAAGTCAAGTCTTGTGCAGCATAATCGTATGCAAGCACTCTCATTTGTTGATACGTTAGACCGTAGCACATGTTCGATAAGTTAATAGCCCACTCAACCAGTGATAATTCTTGTTGCTTTGTAAAAATCTGCCGGCTGGAGTAATTCGGTTGGTAGTCATGTTTTACAGAAGAGGTAACCTGACCTTCATCATCAAACTTTAATTTCGTCAGGCGATAATGCAGGGCTGTGTGTGACATCCCGCAACGTGCAGCAGATTCACGCAGGGTCATTTGTTGATCACGTACAGCTCTGAAAGCAGCTTGTATGTCCTCTTCATTATAAGCAAATTCTCCTTTTTTTTTTCTTGTAATTTCGCACCATATTTCGTCTGAAAGAGAAAAAAATACCCAATGTTAATTGTGAAAAGAAAAAAAAAGTAAAATGGGGTACCGTTCAAATGTACCCCATTTCCATAGTTCAAATGTACCCGAACCTCATTTTTCTTATTTACGAAGAATTTATTACACTATTAAAAAGCCCAAACCTAAAACTAATATATTGTTAACAAGCCAACACTTACCTCTTTCGAATGTTGTATTTAGATCAGCACTAAACTAATAATTTTCAAAATCACAGCAGATTTATCACACGGTAAAAATTTTACTATGTAAACAAACAACCACTTCTATCCAACTAGTGTGCCAAAATCGAGTCTGAAGTGACCGCCTTGTACGGTTATACGTTACGTGACAGGATTGCCAGATGTCGTGATTATTCTTTATTTTGAATAGTTTGCACTACAGAAGAAAAATTGAATGTTCAAATCTACCCCGTGTTCAAGTGTACCCCATTCTACTCTATTCCGTACTGCCATTTTGGTTCCCTCGAGTAAATCCTCTGTTTTTAGGCTTATTTCAGAATGAAATAGGGCTATTGTAGAGAGTAGCATGACGCGACTTCGGAAAAATTTCAATGCAGTTTTTCGTTTTGGTGTTCCTAGATGCCAAAATCACCCTTCGTTCCAAAGGTTATATATATATATATATATATATATATATATATTATTCTGTAATTTTTATTTTTCAAATTTATATAATATTTATTTATATTGCCTGGTCTTATTTGATGGTTTCCCGGCTTATAGATTTGAATTCTGAACTTACCAATATGAAACAATTTATTAAAATTACGTTTACCACTAATAATTGAATTAAACAATCTCAACCACTCTCTCTGATACACCCCGTAAATATCCTATTATGTTATTGTCAGTAATCTTAATTGAACCATCAATAAAGATTGTCGAATCTGAATTATAATAAAAAAATATATATTTAATTAATTTAGCTCAGTCGTAAATATTAATTATGTGGATAATTGTTTTTATTGTAAATATCTCAGGCTACACGAATGTAGGATCGGGGGTTACTTTGAAAAGAATATATTAAAATTGAACTGTTACATTGTAACTTCTGTGTATCTCTGGTGAGTCTCCACCTCTCTAATTTAGTAATCTCCGTTCCGTCTATGAATCTTCTAACTTTTAAGTGAGAATATTGAAAATCAACCCAACCTAACATATCCTTTATCTATAGTGTGAATAAGACACTAACCACAATCTTTTGACAAAGAGTTTGGTTTTCAAGTTTATTTAAGATTGTATGTGATTAATTTAATTATTCAGGTTAGTATATATCCAACAAATATTTCTTCTGTCTTAAATAGTACCTCTTTTTCAGATTTTGTTATACTTGGACTTTCACTAGGTTTTTACTTTGGAAAAATATTTCATTTGGAACACATAATCGATAAATTTGCTATTGATAAAAATAAATACCTCAGAACCAGGACGTTGAACTTATCAGCCTTGCATTAATTATTTTTCTACCATACACTGGACACTGGTATATAATAAAATAATATTGCCCCTCTGTTGGAATGCTCTCACTTTCCAAGATTAATGTTGGAACTTAAAAATATCACTTTATGTATTGTAATAGTAGAGAATTACTTCTGGTAAGTAGATATACTGTTTTTCTTACAATGGACAGGCTTTTTCCGCCAATTTTGTTATATATTTCGAGGACTCAATTTTGGTTGACGTTCACTTTTCAATTTTCCAAATCAACAACTTTCTCATCCTGCCTTCTCATTAGCCGAAAACCAATTATCTCCTAGGCAACTGTCAGTAACTTTATTGTTTAAGAATATCCAAAATTATTTTATTAGAACTTTTTCTAACATACTTATTCTTCGAAACTAATGTTCTCAATGAATTCATTATAAAATTTCCATTCCAAAAATGTCTTATTTGACCAGTTTTGTACTAAAATAAGGTTAGAATAGAGGACAATGTCTGTTCCTCTTGTCTCCCTAACCCCTTTCTGCAGCCCTAGACCCAGATATTTGAGTCTCAGTCTGATATATAATGACACCACTTTCAAATGAGACCATTGGAAATATTTAAATCAGCTTTAAAGTTATTGAAATCAAATCATGATTTTGTGACGTTTAACTCTCCGATAATTATTTGTATTTCTAATGACATCAATTTCTAGCCAATTCATATAGTATAATTATACAAAATGTGTGAATAATCACATCATTGTAGGTTAAATTTCTGAATTAAATAATTATATAGGTATTTGTAATACTGTGTTAGCAAAATTTTCAAAATATTAAATCTATAACGAAATATTTATTATTGGTTTCATTTTAACAATATTGCTGTATGAAATAAACTATTCTTATGTATATTAACAATTTTACTGTTACAAGTAATTCCCATTGTGAAAGATTTCGACAATAAGAGAATAACCATTATTCATGAATATAAAAATTGAAAAACAAAATGGCGGCCTGTCAAAGTTGAAAAAAAATCGTATTTCCTTTGTTTTTCATTTGACGCAAAAAAGTTACAAAGCTTTTTTATAGACCTTAACAAGTTCTACAACTTTTGCATTCAATATTTTTCTCTAAATCGTACATTAAAACATTTATTTAAGAAAATTCACAAATTTACCAGAAATTTTTTTTATTTTTTTGTTTTTGATTTGATGCCAGAATGTTACTTTGATTTTTTGTATATGTCAAAACATTCTATTACTTTTGTATCTAATTTTTTATTTTGGGTTTTATGCAAACATGTTACTGAAATAAGCCTGTCCAATTGGTCCTGTGCCATTGGGATTTTAGTTTTAATCGGGGTGCCTGACTGAGTGACGTTGGAAGAGTTGGATTATTTTCCTTCCTTTTTTTAAGGGAACATATCGTTTCTACAGAAATTTTCAGTACAGTTACCAATCTCTGAAATATAATTTTACATAGAAATGTTATTAAATAAATGTTAACTCTAGTATTATACCTGTTGACCTGATAAAATTGGTTGAAAAGGTCCGCCGTTGTTTTTTTCCATCTCAAAATATTCAATTAAGTTCATAACAAACTCATGTGCTCATGAATTAAGCCGTTTTCCAGGCATTTTCTGAAAATAACTGTTGGATAATATACCGTTACAAGTACAATCAGACACTTGATTCATGCAACTTTGAAAATTGATGATGATTTACAAATTGTGGAGAATTATAAATACTATTTACCAGAAATAAGAAGTAAAATAAGCATTGTAATATTCCCGTCTCACGGCATTTTAGGTGTTATGAAATGTCAAACGTTTACAATTTGATAATGTATTATATTCGTACTTACCAATGTCAAATGGAATAAAAAGTAAAATTAGTTCTTACAAGAACTGATTTTAACAATAAATACACTTTCATTCCAAAAATTCGCTAAAAACAAGACAGTAAACTAAGCTCGCATAACTTCAAATGTGGTAATGTCAAATTCAAGTTTTAGTACGAACAGTTAATCACGTTTTGTTAATTATATCGTTGTCTCTTTTTACGATTACTACAGCAAATTGATAGAAAATATGTGTTGCATAAATCGTTGATTGGGTCACGTGATGGAAAAGCTTCACCGTTTCTACTGTAGATTAGTTTCATTTAAGACAGAACAAAATGTTGAAATCGAGAATCTTGTGTGGAAAGGATTTGAAACAATTAGTATATTTTAGAAATATCAAAATTTAACGATTTATCACCTTAATAGACAAATTGTTATATTCGGTGATATTGACCCGAAAGACACAAACATAATAAACTAAATTTTATCAATGAAGAAACTAAATTTAAAAAACATCAAACGGCTAAACGAACAAAGTCAAGCAATATAAAATAAAGAATAATATTTGACAGAATAATAGGCCACTAAATTTGATTTCGGGTCATTCTGAATCGAACGGTACAGCAGGTTTTAAGAAGGAACGTAAATATTTTGGAATATACTAATTTTGTGTAAATAACGAATGTTGACATTTGTAATGAAAAATAAACATTTCAATTACAGGTTCAGTATAATGGAACAATTTGGAAGCTTTAAGTAACTCTTAGTTTGAATATCTAATGAAATGATAGAGAATATCAGAAGCATCTAATTTACAATGCTTAGAAATAATTGACAATATGACCTCAATTCATCACAAACTGTTAACCGAAGGATGAAAATAAAATTGTATATGCATGACTCTTAGAATTATTAAACCATAACACAACATGGAACACTGTAAGTTTGACATATTGAAAGTATATGATTCATTTTGAAAAAGTTCATTTCCCTACGTTATCAAGAAGAAACAATTTTTATCTCCAGAAAGAAAAACTAATATACTTAATGTCTTAAAAAAATTAATATTGATTTATCGCCTGGATAAAAAATCGTGTAGGAGTCTCTCGGGTACATTTGGATAGAAGCGAAAGTTCATTATCTCAAACTGCCCTCTTTAAATGCTTATTATGTTGGTGTATGCAGCGAGGGATTGCCAATTTGATATATTGCTTTTTGGTGGGTAACAATTTACCCCCTACTGCTAGCGGCGATCGCCAAAGTAGATATTTGGAGCAAAGGTAAACATTTTTACGGTTTGTTAGTGTGTTGTAAGGCCGTAATTCTTGTTTAAAATGTTATGGTTACGCAAAACAGGTAGTCTATTTAAATCATAAAACACAAAAGCAGACACTTTTAAACAGGTTTTTGATCAACTGATGACTAAGACTAGTTAGTTAAATAGATTCTTGTGACTTAGAATTAGTAATGAGTTCCCACAAATACAGTGGTATAAAACTAACTTTCATTAAATCAAGACAGCAAAATAAGTAAAGTAAATAGTACGTAAATGTAATAATACGATGCAATATAATCTACCGGAAAAGGGTAAATAGGTCAAAACATATTTATTTGGATTAGAAATATAATTGCAAATAAATTAACTTTAATGAGAAAGAAACTATCGGTGGAAAATTTCATAGTGTATTCGAATTTGGCCTAGACAAAGAGGAAAATCCAGAAAAAGATGGAAAGATGCAATAGAAGAAGATACAACAGCATAGATATGAATAATTGGAAATCTAAATGCAAAACCAGAGTAGAGTGGCAAAAGATAACGAGATTGGCCGAGACACGTATTTCGAAAAGCGTCCTCATTTGGTCTCCTGCAAAGTGCCGAAATCGGAACGTATTAACCTTCATAGGACTGGCCGGGGTCCGTTTGTACCCCATGACGTATATTTCTGCTGTATCTTTGCAAACGCAAATTTTTAAACATTGATCTTTCATCTAGCTGCAGTTTATGAATTATTTTGATAAAATATGATCTATTTAGTAGTTTTTATTAGCTGGTATAAACAAAAAATAGTTTTATATTCCAGGGGTCTCTTCAGACCCCGGTCAGCCTTTTACGTCCGATAAAATAATCCCGGTAACTGTTAGTAAAATCGGGGAATCTCATACATTTAACGTTTGTTTACTCACAGGGAATTTACTCATATAATTGTAAAATGTACGAGTAAATTACCAGTTCAAACGCGGGATTCCCCGCACTGCGATATAATTTTTAGACTTGAATATTCGGGTTAATCTCTTGTGATATTGCGATTAGGGTACATCGTTTTGAAAATGAGTCAGTTTTTATTTACAAACAATCGCAAGGGGCTTACTGACGATGAAATGTTACGTATACTTGAAAGTGATGATCCAGAGTTTGATAGTGTTATCAATAAGGAAACATAGAGTGACTTGGAAGATGAAGGCATTGTCACAGAAGTAGAGGAAGAAAATGATGTAATAGTTGCTGATCAAAGTATAGAGAAAACGAACCCAGAGGAACCAACAGTTAGTAACAGCCAGGGCATTCCAGTATATAAATCTAAAGATGGAACTGAGTGGTCAAAAATTCCAGGAAACACAAAAGTTAGACGTTCAAAAGCTAATATTCGGAGACATGCTCTAGGCCTTACAAATTACAGTTCTGATATCTCAAGTATAAAAGACGCTTTTCTTCTTTTCCTATCTCTGGATATTCTGAATATAATAGTAACCGAAACAAAGAGAAAGGCACAAACATATTATGATAAATGGAGTATAGAAAATCCGAATAAAATTAAAGTTTTTGTACCTGTTGATTCTACAGCGATTGAAGCTTATATTGGACTGTTGCTTATTCTTGGCGCACTTCACGGATCGAAAGAGGCTATCGATATGCTCTGGTGTCAAGATATTTCTTACTGTCGTCCTATAATTCCTGCTGCAATGTCAAGAGACAGATTCAAACAAATTACTGCATTTTTACGCTTTGATAATTTTCAAACAAGACAAGAACGAAAATTAGTAGATAAGCTAGCTCCGATAAGAGATATATTCGATATTTTCACTTCTAATCGTAAAAAATCACTTAATCCTGGCGACCATCTATGTGTAGATGAGCAGCTTGTACCATTTAGGGGTAAGGCACTATTTCGAGTCTATATGAAGAGTAAACCTGATAAGTATGGAATCAAAATATGGGCTCTTGTGGACTGCACCACTTCTTATATTGCAAGCATGCAAGTTTATTTGGGTAAGTTATTTGAAAAGCAATATAGGCAAACTTTATATTCCTATGTATCTATTAATTTTTAGGAAAACAAGGTAACAAAAGCGGAAAAGGGTCAAGGTCAAAGGGTTGTCCTAGATTTGACAGGCCATTTGGAAGGCGGATTTGGAATAACGACCGATAACTTTTTTACAAGTTAAGAACTTGCTGACAAGTTGTGGAAAAAAAATATTACTTTATGTGGAACCCTCCGAAAAAATAAAACATTTACTCCCAGGGAACTTCTACCGGCATCGTACAAGAAAGAGTTTTCAAGTATGCTTGCTTTTAGAAATCAAAGAACGCTAGTATCCTATGTTTCAAAACCAAAACATACTGATAGTAAAGTAGCTGGAGAAGAACAGCACTATAAACCAGAAATTATTATTCATTACAACAAAACAAAAGGTGCTGTCGACACTTCAGATAAGTTGGCCAAAGAATATACAGTGCAGAGAAAGTCAAACCGCCGGCCAATGGCAATATTTTCGCATCTTATACATATCGCAGGAATAAATGCTTATAAATTGTGGTTACTGCAAAACCCGGATTGGCGAAAAAACAGTTTGGATAAACGTAAAATGTATATTTTGGAACTAGGAAAAGAACTCATAAAGAAAAACGTTTTCTTCCGGCGATATAATAATAAATACATTCAGACGAATAGAAAACGGCATATGACAGACGTTTTTCCCGAACTACTGGTTGCAACAGAACATAGAGTTGAACAACAAAATATTATCAAGGGGCGCTGCCATATGTGTCAAAGAGGAAAGGACAGAAAGTCCAGAAAAATATGTATTAGGTGTGATAACTTTGTGTGCCTATAACATTCAAAATCGGAGATAGTTTGTAAAAAATGTTAAAATGATATGTAGCTAGTAGTATTAGGAATTAGGATATTTTGTATTTTTTCGTGATGATTTTTGACTAATAAATGGTTAATAGTAAAACTTGAATAAAACTTCTTTTCTATATCTTTAATTTAAAGAAAAATACAGCATTTCTGCAATTTTACGCATGGGGTCTTCTCGGACCCCAGTTAGTCCTTTTCGTAAAATTTTTATGTCCGTCCCATGGAGGTTAATCGAATCAAAATGTGCATGAAAAACGTACTTGAATCATCAACTCGAGGCGACGTATTAAAGACGCATTTCTTGCGAGATTTTCAGCAAATGCGCAAGTAAATCCGCCTCCATTTCGTCACTGTTATTTTCGCGTCATTTAATTGGAAAATATACCAAGAACCAACATAAAATAAATATTATAACTACTTCGTACATTTTATTATAGAGCAGCATACGTATAAGATGTAACAAAAAAATATGTGTATAGGTGTTTAAATATTATCTAATGTATTTTTGCGGGTGGTTGATTTAAATCAATATTTAGTGACATGTTATGTGATCGTTTTCTGGTTTTTATCTCAATATTTGTTGGTAGGCCAGATTGCACCCTGCCTCCTGTAATACTCCTATTTTTTCTTTCTTCATTGAGGCCATAAGAAATTTTATTTGGAATACTGATTTGCTCGGATATTTCATTAAAAAATCAAATCAAGGCGGAATATCCTATCCTAGGGCCAGCTGCGCTATTTCTTTTCGATATAGCTCACTTAACAATAATGGAGTTTTGAAAATAACGCCGTATTTACCTTCTACAGTACACATGTGCTTGCCAAAACGGCTTTTCCTTCCACGTAGAATCTATACAATTGATAGTATAGTATTCATGTCCTTTTTCACTTTTGACATGGAAAACATCATTACTGATTTTCAAAACTTCCCGAATATTTTTGGTTTTTTCACACAATTTCTCGTAAGCTAGGGTCATTCTCCTTGATCTTGAATTAGCAAAATTAATTACCCTTTTTTGTGGTAAAGTTCAAATGTTGTAATACATTTATATTAAATGTTTTATGACGCTGAAGCACAACATCTTTGAATACAGGAATGGACGCCTCACAGTAATTATTTGTGTTATTGTAATGGTGTTGATTTTTTATTTTATTCATTTATGGTTTTGATGGATAGTAATCAAAATGAATCTGGATTTTTATCTCGGGTATTTATTAACAGCCTTAACATATATATTTTTTCTATTAATGCCTCATATTACCCTTTTAAAGCACGCCTCAGCGTGTTTAAATCGAACTTTCAAACACGCGCGTTTTTTAAAGTCTCTATGGTAACAACAACTCTAGAAACGTAAGTTTCAATGACAACTTCTTTTATTAGTTTTTAAATTGTATATTTCCATTGTGAACCAATGTCTTATTTGATTTTTTCTGCAAAATTTATTTGTATATTCATATATACATTGTATCCTTCCAAATATAAATAAAGAAACTTCTTGATTATTGATCTGACAGCAGTACCTCGCGCGTGTTTGAAAGACCTCGTTATCCACTTATACTTTAATATACTATTATATGACCTATGACATTGACAGTTGTCACTTCACTCCTCGTGTTCGTTGTCAAGTGCTGACTTGGCAGTGTTGCCTCAACAGCCAGCACCCTGAGATCTCCTTTCTTTACAGGTTTAATCTTTCGGGCGGTTTAACAGTTCTCCCTGATTTGGTGACTATATGCCTGGAGCTTATAAAAGAGTTATCTCTGCTCAAATTTGCATTACTATTATAGAGTTTCCTGTTTCGCTAGTCTCATCCAAATTAGTAGGAACTGATATAACCGACATATCTGAGTTAGATTCAGAGTTACTAAGATTTTTATTTATTTCTGTTGAAGTTTCACTTGAGATATCGTTTTCAGAATAAAGACTAGTGTTTTCTTAATCCAACTCTGAATTGCTGCTTAAATCTATGTTACATTCTATATCAATTTTTCCTAAACCGCTTATTTCTTCTTTCACTACACTTTGTTTTTCACTAACAAATGTATTACCCTACATTTCACTAGTAGTATCTTCTGTATCAGTATCCTCTATTCCTACATAATGCTTGACTACCGGTTTACAGATATTTGTTTTATGGTTAGTTGGACTTTAGTAGTGTCCCATTTCTTTCTGAATTTGTGCTGTAATAATGTTATTTCCACTTACTACTTTTATGAACTTTCTATTTCTAATAAGTTCACTACCGTCATCCAGCCTAACTTTGTATGTCCTATCTCCAATTTTATCAACTACTTTACCGGTATGTAAATTATGTAAATTAAAAAATCATTTCGCTAAATGTTGTTACAAAAAAATGGCACATGTGAATGAATTACAAGAAGATGAAGTAAATGGGGTAGTTTTTGAAAACAATGTAAATAAAGACTTTTTTATAGGTAGCATAAACCTCAATAATGTAAGCAATATAACTAAAAATGAGTGGTTAACTAAACTAACTATTAACAATAAATATATAGATTTTAAGGTCGATACAGGTGCCACGGTAAATATACTACCATTGAATGTTTTTAGAATGCTCAAGCTAAATGAAAGAAAGATAAATAAAACAAATGCTAACTCAACTTCCTATACAGGAGATTGCTTATACGTGGTAGGGTTGTGTAAATTGATTTGTCAGATAAATAAAAATGAATATGATCTAGAGTTTCATATATTAAAGTCTAACACAAAATGTATCTTAGGTCTAAATACATGTTTAAGGTTGAATTTAATTAAATGTCCAGAAACTGAATACGATAGATAGTATAGATATAGAATATAATGAATAAAATAATTCATTAAATGAATATAAAGATGCATTTGCAGGTGTTTGAATAATAGTAAACCATATCATATAGAGTTAGAATCAAACGCTAAACCTGTAATACATCCAATGAGAAAAGTACCCATACCTTTATCAAGTGAATTGAAAAACACTTTACAGGAAATGGATAGTATGAAAATAATAGGAAAATGTCGAGGTGCATGCGATTGGCAAAATCCACTAGTATTAGTTTAAATCCTAACGAAAAATTGAGGATATGCTTAGAACCAAAAGATTTAAATCAGGTAATAAAAAGCATGCAAAATGTCAGGATGCTGGGCATTTATTCAATTGATGTGAATATCCACATCTAGTACAACATTTAATTACCTTATTGTTATATGTCTTGTGTGGTTTTTTAAAAACTTTGACTTTTCTTACTTCATCTATCTGGGCCAGTTTTTGATTTTGTATTGCTTCACCTTGCCTTTTAGCTGCCTCGATTATGTAACAGATTTGCACAGCCTCTTCTAATGTTAATTTGTCTTCTTTATCTTCAGCCGGCGCCACTCATTCGGATATTTGGCAAATATGTATTTGTACATATACGAGTATATGTAAATAATTTATTTCTTGACAAACTGAACTGTCCACATATTGGCCAAATCAGGTCAAATATATTAAAAGGGTATTTGCTTCGGGAACTAAGTACAACGATGGAAATGGGTGAAGACGGTTTAGTCGTTGACGTTGCGGCATTTTTAGTAATGAGTTGTGGTTATTTGTTATATAAAAAAAGAAAAATTGATCTAGGAGGAGATGATGGATGGTGTCGCTCCATAGAAGCAGAACCAAGTAAGTTACTATAAGTTAATAAATATATATTCAATTATTACTTTTTTATTATTATTTTTAGATGTAATGGCATACATCTTCTTAGCGATTTGCTGAAATAGCCTTCTGGTTTATTTGAAAATTTCTGCAGAATGTCTGCCATAGATTTTGAATTTCTACTGCAGAAAATAGGGCTGCAAATTGCAAAAAAGGACACCGAGGGGAGAATAGTCGTTCCCGCAAATGAACGACTAACTTTAACACTTCGATTTCTAGCAACGGGTGATAGTTACAAAAGTCTCCAGTATTTATTTAAAATATCCCCGCAGTATATTTCACAAATAGTTTCTGAGGTGCGTTAGCTTTGATGACTGCATTACGGGAATCAATCAAAGTAAGTAAGGGCTTTTAATCAATTTACTTTTAAGAAACATGGACAAGAACTAATAACGTTGAGTACATAAATCTACTTTAAACAAAAGAGTTTAAGAACTGTACGTATCCTTTCAGAAATTTTCATAACAACTTCTGGCACTCCCAGCTTCCGATGACGATGGCGACGGAGATGGAACAGGCGTTATTATGATGCTTTGATTTGGTGATTGTCCAGATGATGGTATCCATGTTGGTGATGGAAAAGGGGCTCAGATTTGCTTAGGTTCATTTTGAAATGGTTGCAGCTCATTATTATTATAGTACATAGGAGTAAATTGCCTATTCTGTTGTTGTTGTAAGCGTCCATAGTTTGGAGTATTATTACATGATCTTTTGGCATTTAAAAGCAAATTGTCGATTTGGTGCATTACATTATCTCTTGTCACTTCATCCAGTTTGCGCAATTTGGTTGCAATAAGGTTTCCATATAAACCACTTTCGTCAACTTCGTTGATTTTTTGTTGGGTTGAGGATTTTTTTATAAGAATGTTGTACGCTTCATTCATCTAGTTTTCCAATTTGCTATTGTTGGAAGTGCGAAGTTCAGTTTTTTGTGTGGAGAAGCTTTAAATATATCTTCCGATATAGCGGTTTCTGGTATTTCACTCGTCTCAACATCATCTAGTGAAACATCTGTACAGGACAAAAATAAGACGTGTGGCACTCGGAGACTGCCGCGGTAAAGCTATTGCATAGAGTTTTACACTTTGACATTCACAATTTCTTTTTCTTTTCATTCTTTTTATCTCTTTTTTTAGCATTAGAAGTTTCACTTTCACAGTCATCATATCAGCATAAAATAATCAAAACTTATTGGTCAGTCCTCGTATAATCATGCAAGTATCAAAATTTATTGGACAGTCCTGGTATCAGCATAAAATAATCAAAACTTATTGGGCAGTCATTGTATAAGTATAAAAAATCAAAATTTATTGGACAGTCCTCGTATCAGCATAAAATAATCAAAACTCATTGGACAGTCCTCGTATAATCATAAAAGTATCAACATTTATTGGGCAGTCCTCGTATAAGTATGAAATAATCGAAATTTATTGGACACTCCTTGTATAAGAATAAAAGAATCAAAATGTATTCGACAGTCCTCGTTTAATCATATCAGTATTAAAATTTATTGAGCAGTCTTCGTATCAGCATAAAATAATCAAAACTTATTGGACAGCACTCGTATAATCATAAAAGTATCAAAATGTATTGTGCAGTCCTCGTATAAGTATATAACAATCAAAACGTATTCGACAATCCTCGTATAAGCATAAAATAATCAAAACTTATTGGACCGACCTCGTATAGTCATAAAAGTATCAAAATTTATTGGGAAGTCCTCGTATAAGTATAAAAGAATTGAAATTTATTGACAGTCCTCGTATAAGCATAAAATAATCAAAAATAATTGGACAGCCTTCGTATCAGCATAAAATAATCATAAAAGTATTCAAATTTATTGGGCAGTCCTCGTATAAGTATAAAAAAATCAAAATTTATTTAGTCCTCGTGTAAGCATATGGGTATTAAAATTTACTGGACAGCCCTCGTATCGAGTCAGGTTATTTTCGTTACGGAATTTCTCGATTCGGTCTCCACGCTCAAGGCCCGCGATGGAAGCTAATGCAATAGCTTAAAACTAAATTGACAAAAATAGAATATTTTTGAAAAAAAATAGAGTAGTATATTTTTTTCAAAAATATTATTTTTTTAACTTTCTAGTGATTATTTACAAGTTCTATTTATAAAAACATATACGATCAACTCCGAGAACTTTTACACAAAATGATTCTAATAACACTAAAATCGGTGAAGGCAATAACGAACAAATTTTTCGATTTTATTGTTTTATTTATTTTTCAGAAACCTTGGCATCTTCTCGTACGCAAACCAAATCGGTTTATACACAGTAGCTGTGCGAGTGCCAGTTAAAGAAGTATTTTACACCTTTGCTTGACACCGGCAAAATCTAGCCATCAAAGATTCTTTCTTTTTTTTTTAAGGTCTGAGATGGAGGACTCTTCCTAATTGTTGTTGAAATCTTTGCCACGCGTCGTAGACCGCATTTCTATTTTTGTGAAGCGGATGCATAGCATTCCAAATTGCAGGTTCATTTTCATCAAGATCTAAAAACTCCATTGTCACCTCATTTGACCACTCAATTGTGAACGTACTAATCACACTAAACAATAGTAAACATACACAAACAGGCACCGGCACGTGCCGATACCGTCAAGATTGCGCGCAAAACTGTCTGAATATTGGTGCAAATATGTGGTTCGGTCAAAGTTGAGAGTATTTGTCGCCTTTGATTTGTGATAACTTACCGACTTCGAGCGGAAAATAGTAGTATTTGTCGCAATTATCTAAATTTGCCGGTTTGTTCCATCCACATATTCGGATATTTGCCAAATACACAAATATTTGTCACAAATATCCGAATGTGTGGCGCCGGCTTAACATTCAAAATTATGTTTACTTTTCATTGTATTGGGAATAGAGAAAACTGAATGGAATGAATGCAATAGTAACAAACCTGAAACATGTGCTAATGTGTCCAGGCAGTATTTTTCCAAATGTGAACATTGGAATTCTCTTAATTAGGGGAAATTCAGGTTTTTGCTTGAAAACACATATGTTTCAAGTATTAAATTCATTTGTTATACCAGTGAGTGAAGTGACAACGCCGCTATAAAACAACTCAAATATTCCGAAAAACTTTCTTTACCAGTAGCATTTGTGTAATACGGAGAGGAATATAAAATCAATAAAGAAATTTCCAGACTGTGACAGTGTTTGATAATATTCTTGCCAGTCACAATATTTATCCAAGGGATACAGTCTCTGCTCAAACTTCTGCCAACTACTTAAAACTCTTTCGTCTTTCCATTTTCTTGTGACAGCCTGTCTCTCAAATCAATTTCAAGGTGGCACTTTTATATTTTACGGAACCATTTACTAAATTGATCCAGTGTTTTAACTTCGACTGTGTGATTAAAATGCTTTTGAATCGATATTACTATTTGAATTGGTAATATTGATATTGTAGTTTTACTTTGATACAATACCATGCGTTTTGTTGACGATATAGATAAGTACAATGCTCATTTAAAATTTATGGTGTTTATTTTTAGACAAACTGGAACTGAAAATGGATATTAGTATCTAAAATTTGTATAAGGTGAGGAGTAAGTGGACTGTGACATTTCAATAAGTTAGAAACATGCATACAAAGATGGTAAAAGGGATATGAATTATACAGTGGGGAATTTATTATTCATTTATCATTCCAGGAAGGGTCTATATTAGTAAAAATAGAAATAGAAACAAAACTTTAGCTGATATCTGAACAGAAGTTTAAAATCGAAGAAAAAATAGATAAGCAAATGATAAATATTTTTGAAATTTTATTAATATATTGATAAAAATAATTCCGCACATAAAAATTGCGGCAGAATGAGAAAAGGAGAATCAAGAATGAGAAAACTTCAGGTGCAGGTAGAAAAATGAAGAATTAAAAGATATGAAGATATCAGGAATAGAAGACATGATTAAAATACAATTTGTTGTCCGATACTTCCAAAAACATCGAACATCGAATGATGTCAGACAGGGGTTTTGCGATACCCCTGTGGGAGTTCCACAAGAATTCAGAAAAAATAATCAAAACACCTCTCTCTGATCGAACGTTTTAGTGCGGGCGTATCACGAGGCGCAACCGAACTTAGTCGCCTCCCACAACAGTACAATTTTACTATGCTACCACCGCCGATAACTACTTGTGCGCGCTCACAAAGTCGAAATTGTTTACACCGCATTTTTTGTATTTCTATTTTTATTTCCGCCCTCTATTTATCAAAGGTGCTGTGAGCCCGCAGTCCCATTGGTATAAGCTGCCTCTGAGATAAGACACTATAGTTGTGAACAACCCGTGCGGGGTTGCTAGTCCTCCATCGGGCGCCTCCCCAGGTGGCGGATAGGGGAAAGCCTCCCAGATATGGGTGGTACCGAGGAAATGAAATACTCGGGGCGGACCAAAACTAGCATTGTAGCGTCTGATTCAGAATGAGCGGCTACAAACAGCGTCTGACCCAGAATGGGCGGCTGAAAAGAACACTCGCCAACACGCTCGGCAAGCGAGGCGTTTTATATGCCAAAAACCTTTCATTGAATTATGCTAAAATGTCGAATTCAAACAAAATACCCCAGGTGAGTAACGCCAAGCGTGTAGAATCTCACACTGATCTTAGATCAGTCTGCCTCACTTCGGATTCTGGGGGAGGCAAAAATTCGATAAACCATAAGAAACAACACAAGTTGAATGTCACCAACATATATATATAGCTACATATAATATCAGAACAATGAGCACGCCAGAAATCCTTGTTAAACTAGAAGAAGAATTGGAACACATAAAATGGGACATCCTAGGGCTTTCGAAACACGCCTACCATGAGAGAAAACCACTACCCTGAAATCAGGACACATATTATACGAAAATAATTCCATCCAACCTAGAGGTCAAGGAGGAGTGGCATTTCTTATTAATAAAAAAATTAAACATATGATAACTGAAGTAAATTCGATCTCTAACAAGGTTATATACATGATCCTCAAATTAAACAGGAGATATAGCATCCAGTTTATTCACGGATATGCACCGACAAGCCAGGCAGATGATGAAGAAGTGGAAACCTTTCTCGAAGATCTATCAAAGGCCATGACTTCACAGAAAACTCATTATAAAATAATAAGTGGTGATTTTAATGCTAAAATTGGGCAGAAGAGCACAACTGACGCGGACAACGTCGGAAATTTCGGTGTAGGTATAAGAAATCAAAGAGGAGATATGCTAGTAAATTACTTAAATAAAGAAAACCTTTACTGTCTGAACACTTACTTTAAAAAACCTAAGCAAAGAAAGTGGACTTGGAAAAGCCCCGATGGGGAAACTAGAAATGAGATCGACTTCATACTTTCGAATAACAGAAAAATTTGCACAGACGTATCAGTACTAAAACGATTCGATACAAACAGCGATCATAGACTGGTAAGAGCATCCCTTAGCCTCAACCTGAAAACCGAAAGAAACAAACTCATCCGTACAGACAAGATCCCTAAGGCGGAGGAGCTTGTACATAGGAAAAAGGATTATCAAAACGAACTAGAAAAGAAGCTGGAACCAACTGAAGCATTGAATAGGATGGACATAGACGAACTGAACAAAAAAAATCACAACCGACATCCACATTGCGACAAGGAAGATTTGCATGAAAACAAAAAACAAAAAGAACTTTAAAATACAACCAGAGACGTTACAACTTATGGAACAAAGAAAGAAAACATCCAGAGATGCACTAAATTATCGGGAACTAAATAAACGAATACATAGAGAAGTAAGAAAAGACATCCGAGTTTATAACACCAAGACAATCAAAAACGTAATAGAGGACAATGTAAATATGAAAGTCTTAAGGTCAAAACTATCCTCTGGTAAACAAATCATCACCAAAATGAAAAATCAACAGGGAAACATAATTTCGGACAGCAAAAAGATCGCGGAACACATCAAAGAATTCTACACCCGTCTTTACACATCTACTACACCGGACCCTAGAATTACGAGCACGGTTATATGCAATGTGGGCTCTGAAGACATTCCTGAAATATCAAAGCAAGAAATACAGGTTGCCCTCAAGCAAATGAAAAATAGAAAAAGTCCAGGAGAAGACAGAATCACATGTGAAATGCTGAAAATGGGAGGAGTGGTTATCGAGAAATCTTTACAAATTCTTTTAAATAAATGTCTACAAGAAGGCAAAATTCCCGATGCATGGCAAAACGCGGAAGTGATCCTGCTTTTTAAAAAAGGAGATAACAGCAACATAGAAAGTTATCGGCCAATTAACCTTCTCTCTCATATGTATAAGCTCCTCACCAGGATAATAACCAATAGACTAACAAATAAATTGGACGCGTACCAGCCAGTAGAGCAAGCGGGATTCCGTAAAGGGTTCAGTACTATAGATCACCTACAAGCTATTAGAACACTGATAGAAAAAACAACGGAATACAACATACCCCTTCACTTGGCATTTGTGGATTTTCACAAAGCGTTCGATTCTGTCGAAACGTGGGCCTTTATACAAGCTATGAACGATGCTAGAATAGATTCCAGGTACACAAACTTATTAAAATATATATATATATATATAAAAATGCCACTTTTCATGTCATAATAAATGAAGATCCAAAAACGGATAAGATTAAGGTAAATAGGGGAATACGTCAGGGTGATACAATATCACCAAAATTATTTACTCTGGCGCTTGAGAACGTCTTTAAAACATTACAATGGGAAACAAAAGGAATAAATATCGACGGCTCCTATCTACACCATCTTCGGTTTGCTGACGACATTGTCCTGATAAGCAGTGACGTGCACGAACTGAGCAACATGTTAGAACAACTTAATAATGCTTCAAAAAAGATCGGCTTAAACATGAACATCGCAAAGACTAAAATAATAAGTAACACCAACGAACAAATATATATAGATGGTACAAAACTAGAAAACGTGGAAGAGTATATATATTTGGGACATGTAATAAAAATAGGAAAAGAAAATCAAACGGCTGAGATTAAACGAAGAATAAAATTAGCCTGGGCGGGGTTCGGAAAAATGAACTATATATTCAGAAATAGCAGCATACCGATCAAACTTAAACGAAAAGTTTTCGATTCCTGTATACTACCGATAGCGACCTATGGACTGGAAACAATGGCAATGACAGGGAGGACAGCAAATCAATTGAGAGTGATGCAAAGAGCGATGGAACGAGCGATGCTCGGAATTACTCTCAGAGACAGAAAAAGGAATGAAGATATCCGACAAAGAACTAAAGTCATGGATATAATAAAGCGTACTGCGGAGCTGAAATGGCAATGGGTAGGGCATGTGGCCCGGCAGGATCAAGCTAAATGGACAACCAAACTAACGTACTGGCGACCAAGACAAACAAGGCGAAGCACAGGAAGACCACAGAGAAGATGGCTTGATGATATCAAAAGTCAGGCCGGAAACAGATGGTTTCAACAAGCACAGGACAGGACAGCATGGAGAAATATGAAAGAGGCTTACGTCCAGGAGTGGATAAGAAGTGGCTGAGAAAGAAGAAGTTGTGAACAAGCGACTTTTGGGCTATCTTCAATACATAAAGTGGAAGTTGTTTACACCGCATTTTTTGTATTTCTATTTTAATTTCGGCTTTTTATTTATCAAAGGCGCCGACTCGAGTATTTTTGAGAATGTTTGAGATCGAGGTTAGGACTTAAAAAGTGACCCCACTGAGCACAGAACCTTGCAAAACATTGCTGCAAATTACATTTATATACATTTTGAAATGTTTCCTGGAGAAAATGCAGTAATATAATTGCGCAATTACATTTATATACGCTTTGGAATGTTTCATGGAGAAGTTGCAGTAATATTATTGCGTTAGTTCAGTTGAAACATTGTGACTTGCTCATTAGAGAATCATTTCCATTTAGTTGAGATTTCCTTTCCACTGAAACGTTTGTAATTGAGGTTGCCGTGATGTTCTTAGATGTGCCAGTTGTAATATTGCATCAGCATTTTCTCAGAAACATTGCTGTTAGTTATTTGTTATTTTTGAAACATTTCGCTATTAAGTTTCAGTGATATTGTCAAATACACAAATTGAAATATTTACTTTCGCGAATAACATTGCTGTAAGTTAGCAATGTCTTCCTGTCGAAATATTTCCATATGAAGTTTCAGTACCTATCCAATATGGAATATTGCGATATTTTTTAATCAAGAAACATTGCTGTGAGTTGATAATATTCCTTCCTGCTGAAAAAGTCCTAGATGCATGTCTGATCGGAGCTGAGTGAATGGTTCTATAAGTTCCCAATGCATCGTTTTCGCTTTTTGCGTCGCGCGTCACGTATTCTGATCGGCAAATTCCTGACGCGATTCACCAATTCGCCAATCAGAATGCGTGAAGATGGCGTGACGTGCGACGCGAAATGCAAATATGATGCATTGGGATCTCATCCTAACCGAGCCCAATAATAGTATAGAAGAAGAAGAAGAAGAAGAAGAAGATTGGGTTAGGATTTGTTTCTTTCGAGTTTCGAACGTTTCGACTTTCGACCGGTCGTTTGAGGGAAAAAGGAATAAAATTTTTCACATTTTTTCTGTTTTCTTGGTGAAGTGACAAATGATCATTTTTTAAGAATAAGTATTTCTAATTATGGAAGCTGACCCAAATAAAGAGGTGAGAAATGTTTGTTCATTCAAAAGTCTATGATTGTCTATGAATTTTTACCTTCTTGAATTTTCGAGTTTTCTGGTTGAGATTTTCAGTCATGGAGTCGTTGAATTTTTCCATTTAAGTCTTGTTAATTTGCGACCCGTACATTCCTACATTTTTCCCTTTAGAATATGTTTATTCCATCAAATCATGGTTGTACTGAGGGTGGTTAAGATTTACCATTATGAATACCTACCATAACTTGAATGAAGGGGCAAGGACGAGTTGTCTCCCGTCTTGAGCAGGTAGTTTTTTTATAGGTCGAATTGTCTCCCATCATAGGTCGAGTTGTCTCCCAAGGTAATATACATTAAAAGGTATTAATTTTCACAAAGTACACCGTTGTTGCCAAATCAAAATTTTTATTTTTAAAAGTACGTTGAACTATTGATACCTTTTTCTTTTTGTAAAATGTCTCTCAGGATATGAGAATCATTTAACTACCTTGAAATAGAAAAGTAAGAAAATAATCCTTACATTAAACATTAAAAGAATGTTAAGTTAATCCATCAACATTTTACAAATCCAAAAACAGGTAGGTACCATTAATTTCACATTATCGTTTGAAAGTACTTTCCCTCCTTCGCCTTATAAAGGGTGGTATTAAAAATAGTAAACCATATTTCACATATTCTTCACAAGTTTCAGAGGTTGTAAAGTTTGTTTACGAAGTTGTTGAATAGTTAAAAGTGGTACAGTGAAACTATACGTATAATGGAGGCTACAATAATTAAAAGTGAAAAAGGCAAAGATTTGTTAGTGATCGATGGGTTTAAATTTTCATTCCACAAGTTATTAGCAAGAGACACTCTAAAAAGATGGCTTTGTGCGTCCAGGAAAACGCAGTGCAAAGCTTTTGTTAAAACAAAATTGGACCGTCCAGAAGTGATCGAATCTTCTTTAAACCACAACCATGAGAAATTATCAGAAGAACTTCTAAATAGGCAGACTCTAAGCAATGCTGTAAAAATTAAAGCAATAGAAGATGTTTCGGCAAAACCAATGGGCCTAATTAGAAAGGAGGTAAGAGAATCCCATTGTGAAACTATTACTACTCATGACGTTGAAAGGATGAGAAAAAATATGTATACTGCTAGGTCCAAAATTGCATCAAAACTTCCAACTAATATAGTTGAATTTCATAGTTTATTAAATTCTGTTACTTTAAAAACTAATAGGGACGAATATTTTATTCTTAAAAATGATGAAATAAATAATATAGTCATGTTTTCATGTAAAACAAATATTATTGCTCTAAAGGAAACAAGTGAATTATATGTTGATGGCACTTTCGATTATTGCCCTAAATTTTTTTTACAATTGTTTACCATTCATGGCTTTAAAAATAATCATTATATTCCTTTGGTTTTCTTTCTTCTAAAAAATAAAAATACAGTATCGTATAAATTAGCTTTACAATATTTAAAAGAAATATATCTATCTACAACAGGTCACGACTTTCTTCCAAAAACTATAACTTCAGATTTTGAATTAGCAATACACAAAGCAATTCGCGAAATTTTTCCAAAAACAGAAATTAAGGGATGTCTATTTCACCTAGGTCAAAGTTGGTATAGAAAAATTCAAAGTTTAGGACTTTCTACCAAGTATCAGTTAAAAGACAATTTAGAAACAGATATAACTAAATACCTTACTTATATTTTTGGTTTACCATTCCTTAAAGCAGAAGACGTTGGCGATTGCTTTGTTCTTGATCTCATTGCAATTCAACCAGATGATGAGAGGTTGATTAAATTTAATGACTATTTAGTTGAAACTTACATAGATGAAATTTCTACCTTTCCTCCTAACATTTGGGCTGAAAACTCTTCTTCTTTAAAAAGGACAACAAACGCATGCGAATCTTTTCATTCGCGTTATAATGCTTCATTTTATAATACACACCCAAATTTTAACCAGTTTATAAAAGTTCTTCTAGATTTTCAAATAGATACCTATATTAAGCTTCAAAGTATTGATACCGTGGTCAAAGTATATGATCGAAAAGTATTAATGAAAAAAAAGTTTTTGGAAGATAATTTAGAAAAATTACAAGACGGCAGGATTACCAATTTTCAATTTTTAAAAAATATTTCTTTTAAATGCAGAATCTAATTTGTATTATAAGTGTGTAGAGTGAAAAAGTTTTATATCATTTTTGTAAATATTATTGTCTTGAAATATATAAGTATATATATATATATATATATATATATATATATATATAAGTAAACCATTGTATATTTTCCTTTGTTTTATTATAATAAAATAATTATAATTTCCTACGTACTGTTTTATTTTAACAAAATTAGGAAATACCATTCCAAATATTTCGTCAAGATATAAGTAAGATCGATTTGGCAACAACGTTTAGATTTTAAGGTATTATAAGTACTTATGCTAATTACGGATTAAAATCATCCGGGAGACAATTCGACCGTCACCTTTTTGAGAGCAGGTAATATTTTTATTTTGGGAGACAATTCGACTCCGCCGGAATGAGGGAAAAGGAAATCTGACAGCTGAAAACTGTCCTTCTGGTTTTTCATGCTTTGGACAATTTCGCCATTGGTAAATGTAATAAGACTCCTTTTATTTGAGTTAAAAATCTGTCTTATGATATATTTTGAGCAACTCCATCATTGTGAAAATGTTAAAAGTTCACCCTCATAGATATATTCAATGAATTCCTTTTTTGCTAAAATATATAGTCTTTTAATTAATTATCTAATTTCTGAATGCTTACAAAATATATTTTGCATACATTTTACATACTAGTGAAAATATTTGCTAGCGTATATTAATATTCATTTATTGAAGTGATTCAATTTCATTAAACTCCTTGATTCACAGAGTCAGCGGCTTCAAAACTGGGTTACCAGATATAAAATTGCAAAAATTATTGAGGAGTAAATTTTTTAAACCAGTTGATTTTTCAAATTTTGAGGTGTACATCTTGATAATTTTTCATTTTACAGAATCGGAGAAAAAAAATTTGCGATATGTCTGGAAGATATTTAAAAACTATAATAAAGCAGCATATTAAAACAAAAAATATTAGTATCTACCACCTATAAGAATATATCTTCCCAACACTAACAGATGAGCAATTTCAAAAGATGGAGATGGGATGGTTCCAACATGCCACCACAAGGTACAAACGAAATGAAATAAATGGCTGATCTTTTTCTATTGAAAAAGCAGTTGATTAATGCATATCTGTATACTCTATGCAATAGGCTCACAGTTTCCTCTTTATTTTATAGTTATGTATTGATAGGTGTGTTTCAGGTATAAATGTTTGTTTTTCACTTAGAATTATTACATTTCAATTATATTAGTTGTTATATAGTATATCCACAAGACTATAGGCTCCTTCGATTCAATCACTTGTTTGTGAAGTTCATTTGAACCACAAATTTTCATTTTAATATACCTCCAGGAAGCACCGAGTAATCTGGTTGTTTCCCAGTATATAAGTTGATATCTGTGCAAATTGTGTAGTGTGATATATTTTTGTTATTAAAATATTTTTTATAATGAATTTTTTAGTTCAATAAATTGATGGATGCATATTTATAATTTAATTTTTTTACTTCTTTTAGTATTTGTATAATGGTTCGATGCGAAGTATTCAGTGGACCATTACGTAGAAACAGACAAAACATTGAAAAAAAACGAAATTGATGAATATAAAGCAGTGTTCATCCATTCATTCATGAACTGACTTATCTGCTACTGGAAGTACAAGTTTTTTTGTATCTGATGTGTTATTTTATGTGCAATATTGTTTTTATTTCGGTTCAATAAATCGTTGGAATATTTTGATTTAAATTTCCTTTTTTTGGGTTCTCTTACTTGTCCAAAGTTCAGAACGGACGCACATTCTGCGTTAAAAGTGCAGTCACTAAGTAATCTTAATAATAAGTTTTTTCAACTTAGAATTTACATTTTGACAAAACTTTCAACCACACCATGAAACCAAATTGAAATCACTAGCCCTCAACACACGTCTAGTTAATCATGCTATAGCCTCTACAGATTAGAAGTACTCTTCATTAAGTACATAGGCAAGTCATTTCATTTTGAGGTTAAGAGACTAATTGATCCATTTTGAAATTTTCCAATCTTAATATAATTAAGCATTATCAATATGATAATTGGAGAGTACCTGTAACTCCCTAATAATTATATTGCGAAATCACAGAAATGATTTTAGGGAATAAATGCAGTTTACAGGCATTTGCGTTTGTCCGATTTTTTTTTGTTTTTCGTAACTGAATAAGCCCTCCAATAATTTTTTTTCCTGCAAATCGGCGTTTTTTTATTTTTTAAGTAAATGGACGTCAATCTCCCCACTGAAAATATAATAAAACAATAAGCATAACAAAAATATGGAGTATGCATCTCTTTCAGATTTGACCAGGTCCTCCAGTTTTCGTTGCCTTGGTTATAAATGCGTCAAAGACTATTTCTCTGAAAAAATTGGCCCAATCCACAAACGTATGTAGCGCGAGTCTTAGCTCGTTTTGCATTCGCAATAGCTGGTCTTTATTGACCCACAGATGAATAAATCCCAAAATTTTCCAAATGGGCAAGTGGGATTTATAAAAAAATTCCTATAACGTAAAAATTCCCTAAAAAATTTAATGGGGTAGGTTATTTCTATATAATGTATATTTTGGTTGCCATGGTATTTAATTTGCGTTACAAAGTATTGGATATTAAGTTATTGAAGAAGGGGAAGGGGATATAATCATTGGATTCACCCTTTCCCTTCTTGAGTAACTTAATGTACGTTACAAAGTATAGGATAGTAAGTTATTCAAGGAGGGGAAGGGAATATAATCATTGGATTCACCCTTTCCCTTCTTGAATGTATATTACTTTCACTATGAGGAAAACTATGTGCGAAATTTATATAAATTCAAAACCGAAATTTATTAAATTATAATAGTATTAAGCATGTATTTAATCATAAATACAATTAAATTATTCAATATTATTAGATAAAAATGTCAGATTATTTTATTATATTGAAAATGAAAGATAAGTGAATTCTTTTTAGGGGAAAAGTTTCCAAACGGTTGGCGAAACTGCAGTATATCATTGTCGGTTGTCGAGTTTGAGATTGACTTTCATAAGTGTATTTGCATGGAAAATAAATGTTTTTAATAATTTTTAATATTCATATTTCTAAAAGTATTTGTTTTCTCAACTCGTGACTTGGTATAAAACGTTTCTATAATAATAACTGTATGTAAAAAAGATCCGATTGAACATATTTTAAAATTGAAAATGTGCCTGCATGACAATATAATATAGTTTGAATAATTTCGAAAATTCATATCACGAAAAGTAGTTGTTTCCGCAACTTGTGACGTGGTATAACGTTTTTATAACAAGACCTATCTGTAAAAAAAATGAAACCTGAACTTGATTGGTGGCATTCCAAAGTTTAGCCATATGGCCGGCTCATTAGCTATTTTTGCTACTTCATTTCTTTATGTGGTTTTCGTATATTTTCCAAAAAAATTGCGATTTAGCAAGATCAATAATTATCGGAAACATCAAAAAGAGCGGAGACATCAAAAAGAGATTTGAATAATAAACTAGAATTTTATAGTTACTTTCTATTACAAAATATACGTTCCTGTTTATTTTTTTTATATGTCCATTACATTTCCAACAAAAACTATCTATGGAATATGGCTGTGGTATCATTATGAAATGTCCGTCCCAAAAAATCACCGGACACTTTATTTCATAATTTGCTTGTATTAAACCCAAACGCTGCGCTTGCTTTATAATCTCATTATTATTTTGTCAACAGTAAAAACACAAGAGCTTTTTTTTTATCGGATAAATTTCTCTTTGCAACGAAACAGTTTTGCCAATCACTAATTTTACGAGAAAAACTGACATGATAAAATCGCGACACCGAAGGTGGAGCGATTTTATCTAATGTCAGTTTTTCGAGCAAATTTAGTGATTGGCAAAACTTTGAGTCAAAGAGGAATTTATCTAATAAAAGAAAAGCTCGAGTGTTTTTTGGCAAGATAAATTAACGACAGAATATATGGATGAACAACAACAATAATTATCTTTATTAATACAATAAACTACAGAATATATGGATGAACAACAACAATAGTTATCTTTATTAATAGAACAAAGTTAAATAATTACCACACCGATTCAAAATGAAAGCACTATATGTTTAAAATTCAAAAATCTGACAGACTAATTGACAGTTTTTGCAGTTTTGCCAACACTTAATTGCTGTGAAATTATAAGTAACCAAACTTGCGACTCATTGTCATTGTGTAAAAGTGACGTCCACTTACTAGATATTGAGGAAGAGAAGTTTTTATCCGATAAAAAAGGATGCACCTTTTTTATCGATGTCAAAGTGACAATAACATTTCCAGGTATATGACATTTTAACATTGGAGTTAATTTATCAGGTATAAATATCGTCTGGATTAATAGAATTCATTTTTGTCGGAAACAAAAAAAATCTTAAATATAGAAGCGCAACAAAAATAAACAGACACACAATACGAACGGCGACAAATAATAATGACAATATTTTACCACTTTTATGACAGTTAGAAATAAATTTTTGGTTATTGCCATTGTTGTATAACTTCCAAAAGTGAACCTTTTAAAAGTGAATTTTTTCATTAAAATAAGAGACCGCCAAGATGTATTTTTATTTTTATGCTTCTACAAACATAATCTAGCCTATAAACTAAAATTTTTAGTAAAACAAGAAAAGCCCATAAACTGCATTTATACCGATTTTAGTAAACTTTCGAACAGTATCGGCAACTTTCAATAACAGGAAATTTGCAACATCACAAAAAGAGGTTGATTCAAGTATACTTCTGAAATGTCTTGGAATAGTACTAGTAAGTTCTAATTATAAAGTCCCTGCTACATATCAAATAAAAGATGATTTGAATATACTTTTGAAATGTATAGGAACATTTGCTGAAACGCCTAGTTATAAGATAACTGCTACATCGTAAAAGAAATTTGATTTGAATGTGATATTGAAATGATGATACAACCTTGCATTTGAACGGTGTTAGAAATATCCGTACGTACCATCACCTAACATAACTTTTGAAATATTACAAATGAACGTTGCAATGGCGGCCGATACGGCGTGACTGGCATGTTGATGCAACATCATTGCAAAGTCGGAAGCAACATTACACATCCTATATGTGATTTGCAGCAACATTGAGGCAACATATTCTTGCTCAGTGGGACGCTAATGCCTCAACAGTCATTAGTCGATGGTTAGCGTTGGGAACTATAAGTACCTACCTACTTAGAAGCTAGCTAGCGAATTGCGAATTTTAAACGAAGTTCTACAGCTGTATTCTGATTGTATCAGTTTTGTACATTTCTTCTTTGGTCTAAATTCTTCTACGCAGTAACATTATTAATAAAGAAGAATGGAACGTTGGTTTGAAGGCGTTAAACGTGTTGTAACAACATCTTCTAACGAAGCCGAATATTCAATAGCAGTACGTGGAACAGTCAGAGTCCGACCCTGCTTCATATCATCATATTTGCAATCGTTTGAAATCATTTCTGTCAGCCCTGAGTTTTAGGGATAACTCTGCCATCACCCTTCCAGCGAAGTGGTGCAGGCTGTAACTAAACCTGTCTTTACATCATGACTACAATTTTATAATTGTCGCAAGGTAAGTGTGAAGAGTGTAAAGTTTTGTTATCGTATGAAACAAAATGAGCGCCTAACTTTCTAAAAGTCCTGTAATTATTTTTCTTGTTAGTTTTTTTGTTGTATACTTCATGGGTGTTAAGGGTTTATTTTCTCTCTCTTGTTGTTTTTATTGTAGATGTAAGTGACCGTGGGACTACTGATTTTTGCTTTGGTTACATCAAATTGGGGTATAAGCCTCAATAGTCCGAAAACCTGCCCGCATTAGCTGATAAGTGCTGTAACTTATCAGGGTTCGATTGTAGTCGACTCGTTGATTTTGCCTAAAACATTTTACTAGTGTTAGGTTATAATAAATTTGCTGATTTGTTTATACAGCGGCTTCTTTAGAGTCAGCTAAGTACACCGAGGAGAGGATTGGTAACAATATTTTAAATATTTTATCGATATAAAAAAGTTTAAAAGAAAACAAATTTAATTGAATAATAAACAAAAAGCATGCTAATTCGAACGTAAATGTTTTGATCATTGAGGAACTAAATTAAAATCCAATTAGTGCGTGTAAACTCCAAAATCTTTTTTGTACTTCTATTTTTTTATATTTTCCATTCTACTCCGCGACAGTAGTTAAGATTTAGTTATAAGGAGTATAGTTATTAGTTATATTTAAATAATAATCTTTAAAATTGAACTAGCAATTATTTGCAATTGACTCTAGACATTTTCTATTTTCTCTCAGAATGTCATTTGCACCATAATTTTGATAAATTGGGAAGAACTTCATAATTTAGAATTTGTTATTAAAATATTAAAGGATTTGTTATTTTATTTTGATTTAAATAAGAATTTCACTTATTAATTTTAAAATAATAATAAAATTGGCACCAGAAGGAACTCACCTGTGACATTCAAAAAATAACCTCATTACGACAGGTTTGCCGTGCCATTAGGTTACTAGGATATCTTTAGATGGTAAATGGAAACCTGAATAAGTCCATGCAGCGTCCACGATCTACTTAGAGATTTCGCTCAAATATATATGTTGGAATTACAACGAATTAAAATTAGTATAAATTTCTTCTGATATAACTGTTTCAGAGAATATCAGAAGGTATGCTACCGTTGAAACTAAGTTGCTTGCAATTTTCAAGGCTTGTCTTTTCTGAGCTGCAATTAATGTTTCTTTTCGCAGAATTCGTATAATATTCTATATTCATATAACTACAACTTCTATGTCTACTTCTCGCTTTCTCTATAAATTCAGTGATTCATGAGTACTCAATCTGATTTGATAAGCAATTAAACTTTGAACTACGGTACAACTCCAAATAACACAGATATATACCTAAACTTCAGGCAAATGCTTCTCAAACTTTTCTAGAAGAATCTTGTCCTTCCTGTTCATAGAAAAGCAAAGAACATATTTTTTCTTAGTCACATTCACATAGCAAGCTTGCTATATGGTATATATGATGTGCTGTCTTGATCCTGATACCCACTGAAATCTTCAGTGAACCATGGGAGCTTATCAGCAGTCAGTGGACCCTGATAATTTTAATCTGGTTATAAGCCATTTGCCACAGGTAAGTCAAAAATATGGATTAGAACTAAATCAAAAGAAAACAGAATACGTGGTTGTTAGTAAGACACCAATTCAATGAACTGTTTTGTATTGTAATAACGAACCTATAGACAGAATCCACAGCATCATTTATCTAATGAGAAATGGAACCATTTATGAGATGTCACATTTAGAATAGAGAAGGCTAAAGCAGTTTTTACACAAATGCGACCACTTCTATGCTGCCAAAACATAAGCCCGACGCTAAAAAAGAGAATGTAAAATGTTCTCTTTTCTCCCCGCTGTTGTATGGAGTTGTCACTGCATGACATCAGAGGCAATCGAAAGAATGTTCGAAACGTTCGAGATGTGGATTAACAGGCGAAACCTTAGAATTTCTTGGGTCGATCATATCACGTACGAGAAAATCTTCAAGGATGATCTGTCAACCAGAGATACCACATTGTATAAAATAACGCAAATCCAAGTATCCTGGCTACGTCAAGAGAAATACTCGTCAGTGTCTATTGCTCCAACTGATTCATCAGGGAAAGTGAGAGTATAGACGTAGTCCAGGAAAAAGAAGACTCTTCCGGCTGGTTAATTTGTGTAAATAGTTTGCTGTGACATGAATTGATCTATTCAGAGCTGAATTCAATAAAATACGTATAGCCAATGACCTGTCGTATATAGCAGACGAAGAGAAAGAAGATAACCTATTTGTTCAATGGGTAGTCACCAACAATTATTTCCTAAATCAGTTGGATGATATATTCCTTCAGAACGGTATTCTCAGTTATCAATCCCATCCCAAATTACCAATTTTGCGATGAGATTGTCAGCACTAGATAATTTATCTTGAATTTTATACAGATGTCAAAAAGAGAAGAAGGAACCCCAGTATATGATTGTATGAAAAAATCATGTAGCTTTTGCTCAATCCCTTTTCGCATAATCATTCGATGCCCTATGTTAACTACCACACACTTATTCATTATATTATTCCATGTAACCATGTTCTCTAGTTTCCCCGTATCTAATTAATTCTACAATTATTTAGTTAATTAGCCACATCGTCATCTTTAAACAACTGTATATTATAATAGGTGTATTTTGCTCTTATCAAAATGAGAAAATTTGGCTTTCACTCTAATTCATCGCAATTAGAATACTGACACTTTTTGACAACATTGTTTGTGTAAACATTGCTAGGCATCAACTTTTATTCAATAGCTTGCAGTTAGTTACCGATTTTCATGTCACTTATTATCGAGTCATTATACCAGTTTACATGTTGGTGGATTCAACAAAATTATTACTTTAACTAACTACCCTTAAATAGAGAACGAAGAAACTGTAAATTTTTCCTAAATCCAAAGTCGAAAGAAAACAAGATATATGTAACGGTTCAATTCAGTCAGTAACATTCCTATAACACTATATCCGCATCAAATAAGCGTTATACAATGACATCTGGTTTGTTGGCAGACTATTTTAGTCAAGATATGGCGCCTCTTCCTCTTATTTCCGGATATATGGAACACAATAAAAGCTGCCACCTGAAGACATTATGCAAAATCAATTCCTTTTCTTTTCCTTAAGCTTTCCAAGAGCTTTGTTCACTTCCCCTGGGCCGATATCGGAGGACTAAGGATTGTAAGGATTAAGACAATCCGCATTTTCTTTTTAGATAGCAGACCGCCCTCAGAGTTATTTGAATTAAAATATTTTGAAAAGATTTCGAAGAGACGGTTGCGAATATAACAGGGATAATTTTTGAAAACAAGCACTTTATGAGAGCTTTCTATATTCTAATTACCCTAAGTTATTGTTGTGATGATTTGTTGTTGGAATTATTCGGAACATTTTTGTTGCGGTTCGAGGAATAATTTGTATTAAAGTGTATTAAAACATTTTTTTGTTGTAATTTAGCTAAAAAAATTAACAGGACATTCGAAAATGGGAGGAATGTGTTACATCTTTCGGGCTACAAACCACCTTTAATTCGTTGGAAAGTATTGAAACATTATTTACTGTGTCCTCTTCGTTTAATAATATTAATTGATTTTTTTCCAATCAACCAACTATTTTGTTTCCTGAATACAACTAATTTTTTGTAATAAGATTTTTGGAAAAGGTTTGTCTGTATCTACAAATCTATATTGAAATGGTTTTCCTTTTCATTATTTCGTAACAATATTATGAATTGGGGAATTTTGTATTCATGACGTAGCGATTGGTAATGGTAACATTAGCGTGAACTTGAAACATTTGAAAATCAAATAATTGTGTCAATTTGCAATAAGTTTGTGGTTTTTACTTTGTTCAATCGTCTACCTGCGAGAAAAATAATGGAAAAGTATTAGATACTTCATTTCAGCCGCTTGTATTTTGCTCTTTTGTGTCCTATTAAGTATCTAGGAATCACATACAAATGTTATCACAGGTCTGTAAACCGATTTAAATACCTCTAATTTAGTTATTCTTGAGATTTCTTCATTATTAATAAATTTTTTATTCATAAAATAATATAGATTGATTGCTTTTTCCACTCTTTCAGTTATTTCTGCTTCTTGAGTTCCCCCCTGATCTACCTCTACTCCAAGATACTGAAATGATTCCACCTGTTCTATACTTTGATCTTCAATATATATTTTTATCTTCTCTGTTTTATCACCAATCACCATAACTTTAGTCTTATTAGTACTAAATTTGATCCCATACTCCTTTAATGTTTCATTCCATATGTCTACGATTTGTTGTAGCTCCCTTTCACTTTGCGCAAATATAAGAATGTCGTCTCCATAGACTTCATTTGATATTCCGACTTTTTACAAGTTTTTATGTCCCACTATATATTTCCTGCATTTATTATTTGTTTTCTTCATTATTTCATTTATAAGCACAATGAATAGAAAAGGGCTTAATACTCCACCCTGTTTAAGTCCACTTTGAGTTATGAATGTTTCTGATCTTCTATTATGGCTCATAACAGTATTTAGACTATTATCATATAAAAATAACTGTATCGACCCTTACTTCGTGATATCTACTCATATTAATGTTTTTAAATGAAACTCACTGTTTCTAGCTAATTCCACAATATAATAAACATTGTTGAAAATTCTAAAAAATTGATAATTGTTTCGATAAATCAATATCATCGTCAGAATAACAGAAGTTACATTTCATTTGATGCCTACCTAATGTTTGATAATTATTTTTGTCTAGACCAAGAAGTGATCTACGTTGTAAATAACTTAATGTAATGTCCGTAACATTTATAGTAGACTGGAAAGTTTACTACCAAAAAAATCAAAGAATGAAATTGAAAAATAATACCAACTGTTCATGGACTGGAAGCAAACAAAGAATAGTATATTCTATATCAAGGGTGGAATAAGCAAAATTCTACACGAGTCGAGTAGAACCGGTTCAACGAGTGTAGAATTTTGAATTCCACCCGTGTTTTAGACTATACGACCATAAAATAAAAAATAAAAGAACAAATATTGAATTAAATTAACTGTCTCGACCCTTACTTCTTGGAATCTACTCATATTAGTGTTTTGAATGAAACTCAACGATTATAGTTAATTCCACAATATAATGAAAAATGTTGAAAATTCTTAAAAATTGACAATTGTTTCGATAACTGAATATCATCCTCAGAATGACAGAAGTTACATTTCATTTGATGTCTACCTGATGTTTAGTAGTTATTTTTGGCTAGACCAAGAAGTGACCTAACTTGTGATTGACTTAATATATGTTAACAGAAAAAAGAAGAAGATGTGATATTACAAATATTGAAGCTTAGATATTATTAGCCCTGTGCAATAATTCATTGACACAAAACACAGAACTAGAAGTGCTGCATATTTGTGAAAAAAAACAAGAACTGGATTTCCTTGAAGAATTGGAAATTAGAAGACATTTAAGAAACCCACAATACGAAGTTGTCAATGAACAGATAAACCTAGGGAGTTTTCTTTATCATTGCACAGTTATACTGATCTTAATTGGAAAAATGATATCCAGGATATCACCATAGGGCTAATAATATCTAAGCTTCAATATTTGTGATTTCACATCTTTTTCTTTTTTCTATTAACATATATAAGTCAATCACAAGTTAGGTCACTTCTTGGTCTAGCCAAAAATAACTACTAAACATCAGGTAGGCATCAAATGAAATGTAACTTCTGTCATTCTGACGATGATATTGATTTATCGAAACAATTGTCAATTTTTTACAATTTCAAACAATTTTTATTATATTGTGGAATTAGCTAGAAACAGTGAGTTTCATTTAAAAACACTATTATCATATATTTTTTGTACCATCCCTATTGTTTTGTTATTCAGCCCTCTTTTCCTAATATTCTCCACATTTCTTTCCTTGACTATATCAAATGCCTTTTCTAAGTCTATGAATGTGCAATATATATTTCTCTTCACTTGTATGCATTTCTCTGTCATCTGTTTTATCGTGAGTACATCCTCTTGTGTGCTTCTTCCACCTCTGAACCCATTCTGCGCATCGTTTGGTGTGTTTTCCACAACTTTTCTAATTTTTCGGTCTAATGTCTGTTCTAATATATTCATGCTTGTACAGAGCAATGTCAGTCCCCTGTAGTTGCTACATTCCCGTCTGTCTCCTTTTTTGTATATAGGAACAATTGAAGCAATTAGCCATTCTTTCGGTATCTTTCCTTCTTTCCAGCACTTATTGTATATTTTTAGTAAGAGTTCTTCTCCGCTTTCACCTATGTATTTTCACACTTATATTGTCACAACCTGGCGCATTACTATTTCCTACCTTTTTAGTTATTTCCGTCAATTCATTTCTGGATATTACTTCATCATTATCGACCTGTATTGTTTGTACTTTTTCTCCAATCAATTTAGTTGTGGTTTCTCCGTTATCTAATAGTTCTAGACAATATTCCTCCCACCTTTCCATTATTTTTGTATCTTCTGTTAACATTTCTCCTTTCTTATTTTTAACACTATTTGTAATAATGTTTTTTCAGTCCTCCACATGATGTTAGCACTCTGTAAAAAAGTTTTTGGTTACTTTTACTATCCTGTTCCATTTTTTTCTCCAAATTGTTTCCATTGATCCTCTTTTACATTTATCACTAATTCTTTGGGTTTCTTCCTCTCAGTTTTGTATTTTTCATAATCCTCAGTTTTGCTAGACCCTACCACAGCTTTTTATTTATTTCAATTTGGTTTCTTATTTTGTCAGTTCACCATGCAGTTTGTTGTCTGTGATTTATTTTTCTGTTTATTCCACATACTTCTTTTGCTGTTCCTCTGATTGCATTTTTCATTGAATTCCAAACTACTTCAATGTCATTGTCAATCTGTTTCTCCACATTCTTTAGTTTCTTGCTCAAGCATATTTCGTACTTTTTCGCTATTTTTTTGTTACTCAATTTATACGTTTTTATTGTTTCCCATTCTTCTTTTTGGGCTGTGTTTCTCTTATTTCTTTCCATCACGTATTTTTTTATTATGCTCAGTAGTACATAATGATCACTGCCTATCTCTGGGCCTCTTCACTTTTGTATCATGTACTACTCTTCTATTAATCTTTTCTACCAGTATATATTCTGTTATTGATTTTCCTCCTATACTTTTTACTTCTCTGGTGTATTTGTGTATATTTTTATACTGAAAGAACGTATTTGTTATCATTAATTGGTTCATCATACAAAAATTTAGAATTATCTTTCCATTATTATTTCTTACTTGCTCTCCATGTTTTCTTAATATCCTTTGATCTTCTATGCCAACCTTACAATTGAAGTCCCCCAATATATACAGTGGATCTTTGGCTTCCTCTGGAGCTACTTGTAACTCTTCCCAAAATTGGTCCTTATTTGCTACTGTATCGTCCTCATTGGGTCCATAAACTACTATAACAGTTTTCTGATTGTTTCGAACTGTTACTATTTTCATTTTTAAAATTCTGTCTGATATTGCATCCCATCCATCTATTAGTTTCTCCAATTTTTTATTTATTATCCAATCCACTCTCTGTTATATATCAATATATTTCTTTCTGCCATTGTTATCATGCCTCTTCCTTTCTATTTTGCTTCAGTTATTCCTAGCACGTCGGCTCCCATTTTTACAAATTCATCTTCCAGTTTTTTTTCTTTTCCTGTTAAGCCCCTTATATCCCATGTCCCTATTTTCCATATACTACATTATTTTACATTCATGTTTTTCTCTATCCCTTTTTATTTTGTGTTGTACTCCATTTACTTTTCGATCCATTATTATTTTCAATTGCTTTACATTTTCATATGCATTCTTTGGTCGATCCATATCATTTTCCATGGCCAGATCTTTTCCATTTGTGGTTACCTTATGGGTTACTATTAGTTTGTTGCAATCATTGCCTTATCTGTTAATTGCTGTTGCTCATTCTTTTGTATCTTAATCAGGTTATTCGTCTCTGTTTTCAACTTCCATTCATCAGCATCAATGTACAATTTTCTGTAGCCGATTTTAACGTTTTTTTCTATTTTTCTTCCTTCATTAGCTCTATATCTTATTTGTTTCATTATTTCTCTATCTTCCTTTGACAAATCATCCTGTTTCCCCATATTTGTGCTGAATTTACTTTTATTTTTCATAACTTCTTTCTCTTGATTCTGATCCTTCAACTGTATTAGGCAGGTTTTATCTCCTAATTTCGTTGTGCTCACCACCTCTGTATCAATTTTCAGTTCACACTTCATTAAGTTTTCTATGACTTGTTTTAGTTCTTTCCGGTCTTCGCTATCTATACTTAAGTCTTGCAATACACCATTGTTTCTTCTTTTTTCATTTTCAATTCTTTCAAGCCTTTCATCCATATTTTCTACTGTTTTCTTCAAATTTATAATTTCGTTCCGTAATTCTCTATTTTCCAATCTTAACTCATTAATCTCTTTTTTATATATTCCTTCTGCTCATTCCTCATCTCCGTTAGCACTGTTGTTATTATGTTCATTATCTCCCCCATTTTTCTCATCATATCAGTCAGTATTTCCATATTTTCTTAAATTTTCTTATGACTTTTGATAGTTGATCTCTTCATATTTTCACTTTATTTTGTTACTTCCTCCTTGGTGTCTTTGTCTTCCTCTCTCTCTCTCGCTTTTTCTTTTTGTGCATTTGTCCTCGTAACTTGTCATTGTTCAGTAAAGAGTTCAAACAGCAAATCAAATGTCAACTTTGCTATTATTCTATTACACAACGCAAAAAATGAAGATCCCAGTCAACCCGTCGGAAATCGTCACTTTTATCCGTGTTTTATATTTTAATTTTTTGTTATAGAAACATTTTTAGCCTACCTTGAATGTATTTTATTTTACCCAATCTGGCAATTTTGTATTTAATGTATACTGCAAATCGTTTTCACTCCAAGTTTATATCAGGTTTATCACTTAACTACTTTTTTATGTTTCACACTTTAGATTATTTACTTTTGCTATTTACAAATTATTACTTGGATTTTTTCTAATAATCCTTTATGGTAACACTTATGTTTCATTCTACTAAGCTCACTATTAATTATTTTCCGTTACAAACTCCCAAAATTCGAATAATTTGTAGACGAAAATTTAATTAAACTTCAAGTTATTAATGCCACGTTGCCGTGTATTGAAATGTAGTCGTATTCAATCAATAAATTCACAAATAAGATCATATCACATATGACAAACTATGCAACGTTTACGGTCTAGAACATGAAAGTACTTCTCAGCTGAGTGACAAAAAAGAGCCACTTCGCTGACATTTTAACGAAATTGTCAATATTTGATGACAGTTTTCGAAAAACATCGTTTTTATATTCATGTTTTCAATAGGGTATCGGCGATATACTAATCAAAATGTTATATGTTACTGATAATAAAGAATGAAACCAATCTTAAGCTTCTATCCAACAATTGCCTATCACTTATTCTTACCAAAATGTTACAAAGCAGAAATGAGAAATTGGCAAAACTTGCTGCTAATCAAATTATATTCTACTCATTAACAAACAAACTATCAAATAGAGTGACCATCCTGATTCTACAGGTGGTTTAAAAATATGTATTTCTTTTGTTTTGCTTATGGTTATAGGAATATCATTATTAATTCATTGTTTTTTCTCAACTCCCGTGTAGCAAAACTTTACTATGCGTGAAAACTTAATTTTATTGCCTTATGCCATGTTAAAGTTGAATTTTTATTTGATATCAGATGTTTAAATGTACATTTTAACTTATCCCATTACTTTTATGGGTATGATGAATTTAATCGGTATGAACCGATAAAATTTCTAATCATTTCAATACATTGATTTATCGGTTATTATCTATTAAAAACGGTTAAGAAATGATCATGAATAAAAAACGTAATTCATTCACAAACTCTACAACTACATCAAATTTGTCTATACATGTCGTGCTGTGTAAACCACCTATTTCATGACTGAGTTCTGTTTGCAAACTTCAATTATTATGTAAAAAAACAATATGGAAAGCGGTGCATTCTCGCATAACATAGCCTCACGGTCGATGGCTTCCAATAATTATAGGTTACATATTACGACGTGCTGTTTGGTTGGCTAGTGTTGTTGAACTGCGGACCCGTAGATGCGTGACTTTGGGCGGGCTTTGTACGATTCTTACTGTCACTGCCGTGTTCGTGACTACATTCATACGCCTATCGCACGAGATCCGCCTGGTTTTACATGGAATACATAAATATACATGTGTAGAGGAACTAAGAACAATATTTCCGACACATAACTTATACAAGAATTTTATTTTTTCAAATTGTGATAGCCAGGAGAATAACTTATGAGTAACGGAAACATGATTGCTAACCGATTTACTTAGAGATAAATCACTTCTACATTTCTTTTTTCAATTATTTTTACGTGTAGGTATATTAGAAGCAATACAACTAGTCAACTACTGATCAGATATGTGACATCGAAAGTGTTTGAAATCTGTAGTTGTTACTATAGAAACATGTGAGTAATTTCACAATTAGTCCACCGAATTTAAAATACAGAAAGTCATTAAGTTTCGAAAGCGTATTTTTCTCTCGAGATGATATAAAATCTCTATGAAATCTGATACGCTGATTTCTTACGCCCAACCATTTTTCTCCAAACTAAGAATATTGTTTACTATCAAGTCCATGAGACTGGGACCTAGTAATTGAACAGAAAGCTAGATAATCGATAGCAATGTCACTCTCCATTTCAAGCATATGAAACCTCTACCTACTTCTGCCTATTTTTTTGAAAAATAATTATTAGAAAAGCGATAGGAAAGAAGAAACATATTTTGAGACAAAGATGTCCGGAATCGTTTTGGTGTAGATGAATAATTGAAAATATTTTCATTCCCCAATTTTTCACAGTGAATAGTGATGTTGCAACGATGCTTACGTAAATATGTCAAGATTCTACAATACGGTTTTCAGCTGAAGTAGAATCATTAACTGATTCATTTAATTTAGCTAAGGATTCCTGCAGAGAAGCGACAAATTCCAACTTTTCAGCTATAGCTCGAAGTCGAGCATGTTTTGACATATCTTTTATTTCAAATTAAAGAATTCATACCTGGTACCACATCACTGATATTTCATAGAATGTGTGAGAATCTAATTTCCAAGGGTTACAGCAATAAGTGTTTTTGAAAATATTGAAACACGACTTTAAGATATCATGGATACTTAATAGAAAGTACTATTAAGATGAATATCATGGTAGATCTACTACTGCTCATGGATGTGGTTCAGTGAGAAAGGACGTAGAGAAAACTTTGATCACAATCAAAGCTACAACAATGTTTCAGCTGCTTTTCAGTGATAACTTAACTTGAGGAAGAATCCTTTTAATTGGCAAGGTGTAACGCTGTAATGTTCATTGCTGCTACATACACATCATAGAAATTCCAGAAGATCGGCGTAGTTACAAGTAAAATATATTTCTCATTTCTATTGAGGATGAATTACGGCTGCACCAAGTACCTACTGTGAATGAATATATTTTTAACCTTCTTATAATGTAGAACAAATGTATGCAAACACTTAATTATCCCAAAAACAGTTCGAACAAGGTTTGAAATACCTAGCCACCAGCTTTTACTTCTCTATTTTAAATGAAACTCACTGTTAGGTAATTCCACAATATATTTAAAAAAATTGAAAACTCTAGCCCAGCGCCGAGATGCATGATTTCCCCCTCACAAACCCGTGCTGGTTTTCCCTGAAACCCCCATTCCTACCAACTTCCTCCTCAATCTTATCCATCAATAGTAGTCCCTCACCCGCTCCCTCTCTTTACCCGTCTTCCACACCAATATCGCCTTGGCCACCTTCCATATTTCCGGGAACTCTTCCTCCCTCAAAAGTATTCCCCATTTTCATCCAACAGCCTCTTCACCACATCACCTCTCAGGCCGTTTATTCCGGCGGCTTTCCTAATTTTAATGTTCCTCCCACCCTCCTCTACTTCCCATTACTCTACCTACCTAATCACTCTCCTATTCCCTACCCCCTAGTTAACTCGAATTACCGAATCCTCCACTCCCCCATCGACTCCTGTGGACAATTTCCCTATAATCTCTTTCTCCCAATCTCCCTAGTACCTCTTTCCTATTTTCACCCATCCTCTTCACCGCCATCTCATACGCCGTTTCCCATGGGTTGTTTTCCAGTTCCCCAGTAGCACTTCCCTCTATTTTCCCTATCCACCCTACCAGATATTTTTTCTTCGCCTTGTAATCTCCTTTTCCCTTTATCCACCCTCTTCCCCTCAGCATCCACCTTCGTTCTTTCTTACACTCTCTCCACAGCTCCTATATTTCCTCATTCCACCAGTAATTAGGTCTCCTCTACGCATATTACTCCTCTTTCCCTGTCCAAGTCCCCTGTCTAACTCGTCTCTTAGTTTCTTCATCATATTCTCTACCTTGTTACTCATCCACCTCCATCACCTCTCTTCCAATAATTCCTTTCTCCCTTTCCTTATATCCGTCTTCACATACCTATGTAAATTCAAGCTTTCCCCATCCCTTAACACCCTCCCACTACTCACTCTTTTCCCCAGCTATACATAACATGCTGTTACATTAATGTAACCTAACCCCCATCATCCCTCAGGAAGTTGGGAAGGAATCCATCATTCAGCACCGCTAACCTGTTGAATGCGAACACTTCCTCCTGGATCTCTCCTCTCCTCTCCGTTTTCTTCCCCCACCAATGCAGTATTTGTAACAGTGAAATCCCCTGTTACCATTTTCCTTACGATCCTCTTTTTCCCATTTGACACCCTCATGTCGTCCCCCAATCTTGTCATGCTTCTCTCATATTTGATAAAACTGACATTTGAGCTTATATACACACTGTACACGACCATGTCTCCCATTCGCACTACCACCCATCCATTTCGCTTCCTCACTTCATCCGCCCTCAGCCCCTCTCTCATCACTCTTATTCATGTTTCTCCTGTATCGTCCATAATCCACCTTTCCTTTTACACATATCTAGCATTTATCCCAGATCCACACACCACATTCACTTCCCTCCTAAAAATAATTTCATCAAATATAGCATACGCTATTCTGCATTTCCCAAATGTATCTATATCACAATCCATCCATCCCCTACATTCTTTGTTTCTGCGCACTGATCACCCATTTCTCCAATTTGGCCAGACTCGTCCACTTTGACAGGTCCGGTGGGTCTCTCCCATTTTCCCTACTCTTTTCTATCGTCTCCATCTACTCCATTCCGTCCCCTATTATACTCTCACCTGGCTTTTGTACCTTTACCCCACAAACCCTACAAAGGAAGGCTTCCCGACAGACTATAGCCATGTGACCCTCGCCCTTACGTAGCCAGCACTTACATTTCTTCTTAACTCCCTTCACCTTACACCCTGCCACCTCGTGTCCCTTTTCTTCACATTCAAAACAGCTGTCCTTCTCTCTACAGTCTATATCAGTTACCACCTTAATTACCTTTGTTCCTTTCCCAATCAACTTATCTATTTCCTTCCTCATCCTTTCATCTTCCATTCATGGGTCTATCCCTACCATCTTATTGGTTTTTGTTCCCCTCCCCACTTCCACCGTCTCAGTTCCTGTTACCCTTTCCACCTCCCTCAAAATTCCCCTGACATCAATAGCCTCCTTTGCCTGTATTATCACCTCCCTGTATCTTGAAACTATGAGCCTGTCTACCCACTGTTCCTTCATCTCCCCCAGCCCCTTCCTGCTTCTCTCAATCCTCTCCTGGTTGATCTCTCCGATGTTCTTCAATATTACTACTTCAATCCTGTCCTCCTTTTCCTTTTCCCTATCTGTATAAATTGTTACCTTCTTCTTCCCATCTCCTCTCACCCACGCCACCATCTTCCTACACCTCCACATGTTCAAGGCAGTGGAGCCCTTCGCCGTCCACGCTCCACACTTCCCCAAATAGTCGACTCATCAGCTCAAGCACCTTTCTCTCATCCCTACAATCCGCCTCCATCCGGCAGATCAACTCTCCCGGGCTCATCATTACCCCTTTCCTTTCCGTAGTGCATACCTCTAACCCACTCCAATTCCACTCTCTGTATCCCCTTCTCCATTCCACCGTCTTCCTTGTTCACTCATACCACTTTAACATTTTCGTCTCCTATCATTGGGTTTCCAATCTCCCTCTATCACTTCCCCCTTTTTACCATTCCAGTTCATATCTCTAACTCCTTTTATCATTCCTTATCTCTTTGTCCCTCCTCCCATCGTGTTTGCCTCCCCTCTCTCCTCAACCTTTCTAATTCCTTGACCCGTCCCTCTGCATCCGCCTTCTGCTCCTCCGGCCTTTTCCCGCTCTTCTCCAGCCCCCGTTTCATAATTTACTTTCTCCATTCCATTCTTCACTTGTCGTCTCGTCTGCTCATTATCCTCCAGAGGCGATACATCCTTCCTCTTTACATCAGGATCACACCTTGGATTTCCCTCACTCGAAGATCTCGCCTTATCAGGCGTTCGTTTTATCATGCTCGATTTACCAAACATTCCCTTTCCTTCCTTTTCCTCATCCATTGCAACCTGTCCCATTTTTTCAGTTACTTTCTCCATATTCCTACTCACGAGTAGCTAGGGAAAGTAGATCCGCCACCACAGAGCCCCGCTTCCAGTGGTAAGGCTATAATACTCTATCCTAGAGGCTCCGTTTCTGGCTGCGTTTCGTGTAGCCATTCATCCATGACTATGGTGGCTCACAGTGAGGATTACGGGTGTTTTGTTGATCTTTACTCCTCTAGGCATTTTGTCACGTTTGCCTCCGGACGCAGTAGCTGCCAGCTGGTGTGGTCATAGTTGCCACTCCTATGCCGTGGGAATTTTATATACAAAGAAGGTAGGAATTAAATATAGTAACCTAAGAATAGCCTGCATACATTAGCGAAAGCTACTAAGAATTTTAAAGATGACGATAGAGTATGTGTTCCATCTCAAGACTTATTGAAAGTAGCGGTAATTGGATGGAATTCGACGATGATTTTTATCGATGTTTACTCCTCTAGTTATTTGGAATCCGCGACCAACTATTCGAGATCACATTGATTCTTGTTCATAGCTTATCCAGATAGTTGATCGGTCGTGGTTCTCCTAAAACCCTAAGGGCACTAGTCCCACATCAGACAAAAATCCCTGGAGACACCCTATGAGCCATTGGGACGCGCCGTGTTGGGTAGGACTAACCCCCTCCCCGATAGGTCGCATGGAAGATTAGACGTTAACCACTTCCAGTCTCCCCCATCTGACTTCTCCCGGGCACGGAGAATTGACCTTAACATAATTATTCTCTTTATTTATAAATTTAGGTTATTATTATTTATGCCATATGTTATTACACTAAGCTTCTTATCGTATAAATATTTGTTAACAACTTGCTACTGATTTAATATTAAGGAGAGTTGTATCGGTAAATATATTGGAACTTTAGTATTAAGGGTATTTGGTTATTACAATGGTACAGGAAAGATGATGTTGACAGATTCTTCAACATCACTTGTTGCACTCAAATTTTGTTTCCAGAAGGTGAATACAGAAAGAAGAATACTACCTATTCTTTTGAAAATGCAATGAATCATCAGCCCCTTCCAATTAAAGTTCAATTCTCCTTGATTATCGCTATAAACCTTTCAATTTCTAATCCTGCGTCATTCTTTATCACTCACCTGACAAAAATTCTCACAAGCTGTCAAATTTGAAGTTCGAATTTGGTATACGTTCGCCCTCTTCAGAGTTGTCAGCAACTAATAAATAACAAATTTAGTTAATTTTCCCAATATTTCATTCTCTAGTTCATTTACATTTGATTGGATTGGCTAACTCTTTAAAAATTTCCGTCTATATTTTCCTTCCTCTCTCCTGTACTAGTGAATGCTCTCCTGATTTTTCCAATTTTGTGCTCAAATGGTATTTAGCTACGTAATATAATTCACCAGAAAAATTTTAAATTCACCTTAGATTGAATGGTTTGAATGGAACAGAAGCTCTGAATAATATCCGGAAATAAGTATCTCAAAATTTATTATTTGCAGTATTTTCAAGTAGTATGTCAAGATGCCCGTATATATTCGACGATCTACCAAATTAAATTTAGTTGAAAATATTCAAAGTGATGTGTTTGCATACAGTTATATGGATAACACTTAGGAAGATCTATGTATTTGGTAGTATCGTTAATGTGAAAACATGAGAATTTGTGACATTTTCAAAAATTGCTAACACATTGAATGTATCAAAACAGATGCATGTTGGAAGAGCCTTTGTAAACATCAGTTTCCGTTATTTAACATTTTTCTTTTGTCAAGTTATCTCGTTCTTGGTGAACGGCTTGGAAACATGCATACTTCAAATGTAAAAATATATATATTTGGAATACAAAAGCGTCTCCCATTTATAATCCCCGTTTTTAAATCACGGGAACGTCATCGAACAAAGTGAGCAACAATGAAATGTTTTGTGGAATATCTCAAGTCACTCACTCCGTGTTTGTCACATAACATGCAAAGACGTGCTTTTATCATCTTTATAAAGACGATTTTTCTTGGGAGTTTTTGTTAGAAGACCCTGTTTCCACTTTGGAGCGAGTTCCGGTACGGGGGACATACACCACTCCTCACTATCCTTATCTGTCTTGCGTTTTTCGTGAGATGCGCCTCTTCGAGACGTATCACTTGTCTGTGTAGTCGCGGACCCGCATCAAAACATCCCAGCTCAGCCGCAAGCGATTTGAAAAATGATCCATCTCACGTCACAAGAACCGACTTTTTATACTATTGCCTACGAGCATTCTCTTAGTATACGCCACGTTAGTTAACCAAGCCAAGAGTGACCTTTCATTCGGACTACTAACAGTAGAATCAGTTTTTTCCTTTTTTTTTAGTCTAGAATTCGTAGATATCAAACAATCGATATTTACTTTCAGTAATTGCAGTACATTTTGTGCAGTTGATTCCAGAAAATTACCGTAAATATAAATAAAAAATTGCTCTATTATAATTATTGAATGTAATGTCATGACTACTATGGTTATAGTCTGTTCCGAAGATTATCAATCTGCGGAATAAATTCCCTAACCGAACTCACAGAAATTTAATAAACAAAATTAAATTTAAATACCAATGTTTCATTTACTTATTCTTATTTTTAATGAGTGTATAACCGCCTGAAATTCGGATGTAATTGATTAACTTATTACTCATATACTCCGGTTAACGTTGAAATAAAACTTCCAAAATATCAGAATTCCTTAGTATATCAATATTTCAACACAATAAATAAGTAAAAATGAAATAAAATTTCATTTCAAGAAAGAAACTACAATTCTAATACATTCTACCAAAAAATATTCACGTGAATTTTTGAATGAAGTAAGTAGTGAACGTATGAGAAACGGACTAAATTCTGACTTTTATGTCAGTAGAGAGAAATACTTCTTCTTCTTGGCTTACCCTTATGCCTTTTCAGAATCTTTTCAGGCGTCGCATTGAAACTCCGTGTCCTATTCCACCCATTTTTCCATGCCATTCGGTCCCTGGCAAGTATTTTCATATCTTCGAGAGTTTTCCTTTTATTTAGTCCTATTTTCTCTATTTGGTCAATCCATTGTGTCTTGGTCTCTTTCTATGTCTTTTCCTTGGTTCACCTACCTCCATCATTTTCCTAGCTATTCTTTGTTGGCTCATTCTTATCACATGTCCATACCCCGTCATTTCCCTTACGTGTTCGTTTCTGATTCTGTCCCATTTCGTTTTTCCTCCTACTTTTCTCAAATGTTTCATTCCAATGGCTTCCATTTTAATTAATTAAAAATATCTTTATTAACAATATTTTATCTTTCCTATTTACAAAAGTAGTGAGAACTTTGTGCGGGCCGATGTTCTGGCATTTTCCTCTACTTTGGTGTTCATCTGGAGCGGTACATGCTTCCCTGATTCTCGCATTATCCATTTGTTGTGGTTGATTCAAATAACGTTGTCCCTCATATACAATTATGACTACCTAGATTTTTCGACTGTCGTGTCCCTGAAAACCGGCTGAAAACAGGGTTTCAAAATCGAATGAGTATTGATTTATGATGGACAGCAACATGGCAAAAGTGGTTTGAGAAGGGGTGTTGGTTTTGTCTGTTGACAGTGAATGATCTAAATAGAGGATTTTAGTCCCTATTTCGATGGTTTTGGTTGTTTGGAGACGAACAACTTGTTATGTGCATAGTGTACCATGCAGAAGCCTACACCCACTTTCAAGGGTGTCTTCTGCGCGACTGGCGGCTTTGAGCGTGTCACGAAGATTTTTAGGGAGACAGTAGTTATAGAAGTTTGTAGATATTTCGGTGATAAAGTCCTTGATAGTGGGCAGTTCAGCTTGTTCTTGTAACCATGTATTTTTGGGAAGTCTAGGGTAGATTGTTGTGTGTTTAATTGCCATGCGCAGACACTTGTTCTGTTAAACTTGCAGTGGATTGAAGTTATGTTTTGTGGCTGTGTAATATACCGGAGCAGCGCAAGTGAGAATGGGACGAATGATGTGTTTGTGTATTCAAAGTTTGTTTGCAGTTGAGAGACTACTTTTTGCTGATTGCAATTTTGGCTTTCAATACTTGTTGTGCAATGTGCGCGTTGGCATTGGTGTTACCATGCACTTTGTATCTCAGGTACTTTAACGTATTACTGGGGGTGATGTATTGCCCATCTATACTTAGCTGTAATTGCAATGAGTTTTTTTCTTGCTCTTCTCCTGAGTAAAAGTACTCTGTTTTGGAGGCGTTAATCGTAAGTTTGTTGTCTCTCATAAAGGGTAGTATATGTTAGTTTATAGGTGTTTGAATGTTGTGTAGTGCTTATTCTGATGTTGGTGCTGTAATACGTAACATGTGTCGTCCGCATACTTGGCAGTGAGGATTTGTGTGGAGGAGGAAAGATCGTGGGTGAAGAGCGAATAAAACAAAGGTGATAAGACAGATCTTTGGGGAACCCCGGCTTGTATCGGGAATGGACCCGCTAATCCGTTGTTCATCTTGGAATAAAATTGTCTATTTGTAATATACGAGCTAATGATATGTATTTAGTAATCAGGTAATTTTAGTTTCATACGTTTATACAGTAGCCCCTCGTGCTATACGGAGTAAAAAGCTTTCTGTATGTCTACTATGACCATAACTGCCTTGTTTTTGGCAAAAAAGCCTTCTCTTATATATTTGAACACATGACTGACGATGTCAAATTATCAACTAACTAACTCTTCCTGATCAGTCCCCTTATATACTAGTGCCTTTTGTACTAGAGAATTCCGGGCTGCGGCTTATACACACAAATAATTTTTCTGGCCTTTTCTAGATAACTCTGGTCACAAAAAACCGGTCTAGATAAGATAGTCTCAATCGTAAACAGTTTTTTATAACTGCGTATCCGCCATAATTTTAACTATTATACCTGGCTTAGACAGGGTCGGTTTTAGGGACTATACCAGTGTGCTGTTTCGTAACAATATGTTTTTGAAACAACTCAACTTACATAGTTAATTACATAGAGTACATTTAATTTTCATTAAATCGGCAATACTAGTGATTTAAAGTTTTTTTTTCTTTTATTTTATAAGTATACGTACTTTTAGTGTACTATGGAATGTTTTTTCTTCAACGCTCACTACAGCATCGCCTACACTATTTCTAAATAACTCCACTATATTAGTTATATTAATGAGAAACTCTAATAGAATTGACAATTGTTTCGATATATCATTTTATATCATCGTCACATTATATTTTCTACTTTGAAAGCGTCTTGTCGAAAACTACAGCTTAAAATATATATTTCCAAATTTGTTTGACTACGCGAGAGTTACCTTTTTTAATAAATGTCACCCGATTATGAGAGCATTATTTGATAGAGTACGTTTTGACAGTACTTTGCGTTTCTGTTTAACGAATGTAAAAGAAAAAAGATAACTAGTCTACTTATAAAGTCTTCCCTTCTGACAACAGCGCAAAATCTCCTTGTTTGCCATTGGCTCCAGCCTACCACAGGCTACCACAGGAATTCAAATTTCAATATTTTTTTTCATTTTTATTTGAAATCGTAGAGTGGCGTTATTAGTGGCAAATACTTAGTTCAGACCCAAAATATCGTGTGACATTTTCATTGAAATTCATGAAACGAGCCCATTCTTACCCAAGTAGACGTCTGCAACTTATAATTATTACTTTGCAAAAATATCCGTATCCATGGTTACGTCGATGAAAACATCAAAGTTGTTAGTTGCTAGTCCAATCATAATTTTAAAACAGCTGGCATTTTCGCAGTGATAACAGCTGTCTTTAGTTTATGATTAGTCAGATATTGATATGAGTGAAATAGTCTTTAGTCAACACCTTTATATTAATGCATTAACTGTTTAAGCATCTCGAACAGTAACGAGTTGACCAAATTCCACCAACATTGTCGTCAATTGGTAAACTCTACTTAATATTCATGATACTTAATATACTATAGTAATTGCTCTATTTCATCGGATTGATGATTTATAAATTAGGCTAGAGTAATTGAAAACACCATTCTCCATGAAGTCATGAAGTTTGTAAATAATGATTATACTAATATTTTAAACATCTATTAGAAGGTAATGGAGAATTTAATTCTATTTCATGTTTTGATGTCTTTTGAATTAATCTGACAATCTAAATATATTAATGATGATCTGTTTTTCTGGTCATATTTAAACTTAATGTCGTATCGGTTTGATTGCTCATCGGCAATGATGATATGCAGATTTATTCGTTTTCCAAGCTGAGAGAGTATGAGGAGAAATAGCGTAATGGGACAGATATGGTCACACAGCTGTCGTCACTTCAGTTCTGTTCCCGTTGGAATTCCAGATTGTGATTTAATTGAAAAAATCTCATTCATATGCAGCCACTGTAAAAAATGCAGCAGGGCTCGATTTTTACAATTTTATTTTTGGATTGCTTCGCTGAATGCCAATCATTGGTATTTCCTTGATGCTTTAAAAAACCGAAAGGTTTCCACGATATATAGAGAACGTTTTAAAACGTGCCTGTTTTGAATTTATATTGTGTCTGCTGGTATTTTTTCCGAAAAGCCGTTCATCTAAACAAATATTTCTTTATTCTCTTACCAAAAAATAACTGCCCAGATATTGAATATATTTCATCCTCATTTGTTCAAATGAATTAAATTGGTTGATCAAAGAAAAATTCAGAAATTTGAACGTTTTGTCGATAAAAAAGGCGAATGGATGATCCAACTAAAGTGAAATTATTTCTCAATTATTATAGGATAAACCGGGCAATCGTGCACCACCTTTCGAAGAACTATAATGAAAACGATAGTTGTTTGTTCAATAAAGTAATTATTAGGAACTTCTGACTCAATTTGCATGAAAAATTTTTCAAAATCTTCTAAAATGTTATTAAAACAGCTAAACTAAACAATTTCATAATATGTAGTGTGGGGCACATTTCACGGTTTCAGTCTTATGTACCCCAGTATAACCACTCATTTTGTTGACTTTTTTTATTTTTATTTTCCTTTATTTTGCTACCGTACTTGTTGCATTTCTCTAAAAACTTTTTACAATATACATGTAACCAGCAAGAGCCCTTCAAACACTGAATCCAGGCACTTTTCTCCTTCGTATGGTAGTGTGACATTCTACACAAGCACTGTCGTTTTTATCAGAACATTTCTTCACTTATTCACTGAGCTGTAACTCTTCTTCACTCTCCAATGAAGAAGCACATACTTTTGAAAAATCCCTCTTACGTTTTGATGGAACAGTAATCAATGGTTTTAAATAGTTTACGACTTCTTGAATGACTTTCTGATGTTAGCTCAGTCAAAGGGGACAAAAAAGGCGGTTGGCTCTCATCGCCATCTTAGAAAAATGGCGGTCAAAAACGTTGTTTTCGGAAAATCTCCTTTCCAGTTTGGTCCTACTCCTTTTTTAGCATTTTTAATACATCAGTAAGAAACAGTGATGATAATCCGCATGAAATAAATGATAATCCGCATTCAATTCAGAGTACACATAACCTATGTTTGCCGAGTACCTCCACTTCTTCAATTAATCAAAATGTCCAGATGTCTACACCACATGCTTGCCTGTCATACATCGGAAATTAAGTGAGAGGAAACAAAACTTAAAGGTGTTGACATATGCCAGTCAATGGGTGTTTTTGCCCTACATTAAATTCGTGAGTTGCTATTTTTGACCTTGGCGAGTTCGTGCTCGCGTCGCCATCTTGTAAAATGGCAACCAAAAACAGTGTTTTCAAAATATCTCCTTCTCAGTTCATCTTACTTTCACTGCCCGGACCAAGAGGAGACAACCTCATTAAAAACCTGAAGTCAAGGTGGGAAGCCAGGCCGAAGAATGCGTGGCTATATAGGAGAATAGTCCTTACTGGTTTCGACCTTGGAGCACCGGACGGAACTCCATTGTATGAAATCCTTACCGCTGCATGCGGAGCACTGTAGCTGTGAACTGTCATGATCCTAGCTTCTCATGGGACAATTTATGGACAGAGAAAGTAAAACTTTCACCGGAAAAGTAGTGGAGAGAACATCCACCTCTTCATCCGGGCACCTCACAGAGGGAAAAAGGCCAAACGACACATAGGTCGTATGCCGTGCGACTTCCTGAGACTGGGAGAGCCGGGCGGTATAGACGACCCACTGAGAAAAGGCCTCAGTGGAACAGGGGTGCGGAAATACGTGCGATTCCTCAATCAGGGAATATCCCTTGAAGAGGCCAGGAAGCAGGTTACTCAGCGCCCAATCCCTCCGAAGGAACCACCAACGGGGAAGGTAATGCTAAAAAGAGGCCCGGAGCATATCACTCCTCCGTAGCGACCTCTTAGTAAAATCCAAAAACAGCTGCAATGGTCACCGGGCAAGCCACTGGTTACGCAGCAGCTGTTAAAACAGAGAAGGCTTTCAGGGTGGGAATAATGCCCAAGAATTATCCTGGGGTCATCCTGAAACCAGAGCAGCTCTCCATTTCCGTTGTGGAATTATACTGGTGGACTCTGGGTCCCAAGAATCTGCAGACTGGCTCATGAGGTCAGAGCCGAAATTAAACTATTGGGAATGACCCGAATTGGTGGTTCGAAGTGGAGACGATATCTCAAAGCTTCTTACCAAGAAGCCACTTGTCAAGGTTCACTACTGGAAGTGAACTTTCGTTTTGGGCGTATCCCTGTCTTGGGGCTGGGAAAAAAAAGAGAACCCCGCAGAGGATCTAAAGGACAAGATGATACCCTCCACATCCGGAACTTCTGGAAAAAGGAGAAAAGGCGAAAGCTTGACCTTGGGTAAGCCCGAGATGTCCTCCGGCTCTGCAGGGATGACTAGGGATGCGGAGATCGCCTCCGCATCCCGTGAAACTGGGCGGAGCAGCCGGTGGGTTGAGGGTCTGACTCGAGATCAAGAAACCTGCTCGAACTCCGAGGAAGATATTGTCATGGTGATCGAGGAGGGTCAGGGAGAGATAAAGGAGGGGGATGAATAGAGGCTGAGTAATTCGGCCTCTCTCATCCATAATAATTCACCTTCACGTTCACGAATGTAGCTCAGATTAACCTGCATCACGCGAAGGGAGCTTCAGCCGTGATTGCAAGGTTGTTCGCTGAACTACAATTTGGATATTGTACTGATCCAAAAACCATGAATCAAGGAAGAAGGCCAAATCCAAATCAAAGGTTTGGCATGCAAGGATTCTAAATTGATTTTTGATCAAAGGCAAGTATCTCCGCGTACTTGCGTAATCATAAGAAATAACATAAAAAAGATATATGTGTTTCAGAATGCGTATTACGGGACCTTGTTTCAATCATGGTTCACCTCAACATTGGGGGTATCGACCGAGACATCGTCATTGCCTCCGCCTATTTCGCTGATGACGAGCCGATGACGCCGCCAGAAGAAATTCAAGAGCTAGTGAGACACTGCAATAGCAGACGGCTGCCAATTATAATTGGTTGTGATGCCAACGCACACAATACCGTGTGTGGAAGCACTAACAACAACGCCAAAGGTGAGTGTTTATTAGAATACCTCGTAGCAAATAACCTTGAGACGTTTAACGTGGGACAACCTCCACTTTTGTCAAGAGAGGAAGAGAAGAGGTCCTGGACGTAACAATTGTTAATGTTGCTGCTAGGAAAAATGTAAAATATTTGAGGGGGATGAGCGAGCCATGACTTTCCGACCATAGGATCAGCGAATATAGGATTGAGGGAGATACTATCTCGATTCCAACTATCCTAAATCCTGAAAATACTGATTGGTCTCTCGACAAGACCAATCTGAATGACAATTTGGAACACGTCGAAGTAAATGGGGTAAATCACCCGCACTACGACCTGGAACAAAGAGCCGAACAGATCAGTGAGGCAACAATGGAAGCTTCTCATTCCAGTTGCCCACTGTTAAAAGCTCGTTCAGAAGAGGATGCTTATTGGTGGGATGAGAACCTGTCAAACCTCAGAAAAGAGGTCCGTCGGCTCATTAATAGAGCCAAACGTGACGATAATTGGCAGGGGTACACTGAGAAGCCTGCTCAGTATAATAAAGATATTGGGAAGGCCAAAAGGCTCAATTTTCAAGCCTTTTGTGAAAAAATCACTTCCACTCACACAGCGACCGGACTACAAAAGGTCATAGCAAATAGGGGAACTAATCCCACAATGTCACTGAAAAAGCCAGACGGATCGTACACGGAAGGAGAAGAGGAACGATCGATTATTTTCCTTAGAACCCACTTTCCAGGTTGTGAACCACCAACAAGCACTGAATGACATCAAAAAATCCTGCAAGGAAGATTGGGATATTGCTAAGAAAAAGTTTACCAGTCAACGGTTAGAATGGGCAATAAGTACCTTTCAACCATATAAATCACCAGGAGTGGATGAGATATTTCCAGCACTTCTGCAGCAAGGGATAGAGGAAATTCTTCAACACCTGCTGAAGGTGCGGCTGAAGCAGTGGGTCTAAGACCTAGAGAATGGAGAAGGGCAAGGGTAACCTTCATACCAAAAATAGGAACAAAAGATGGGACTGATCCCCTATCTTTCAGACCCATCTGCCTAACATCGTTTTTACTCAAAAAGACGGAGAAAGTAGTGGATAACTACATAAGAACAGAGAACCTAAAGAATATACCACTCCGTAAATGTCAGCATGCCTAGAGAGCGGGTCAATCAACTGAGATGGGTCTGTATCAGCTAACCGAAGTCATCCAGAGAACTCTGAACAACAAAGAAATCGCAATGTGCCCATTTCTGGATATATTTGGGGCATTTGACAACACACCTGATGTGTCGGTCAAAGAAGCACTAAAAGGCGAGGAGTAAATGAAACCATTGTTAAATGGATGTATAAGTTGTTGACGACGAGAATAGCTGAGAAACAGGTGGGGAATCAAACCACCTCAGTTAAAGCCACTCGCGGAGCACCTCAAGTGAGAGTGATATCCCCCCTTCTATGGAGCCTCGTAGTAGATGAGTTGCTCCACAGGCTAACGAAGCATGGCTTCGAATGTATGGGCTATGCTGATGACATAGGTCTAATAGTCAGAGGCAAGTTCGAGAGCACCTTGTGTGATTTATTACAAAAGCAATTGAGCAATGGTGCTTGTCTGTGGTGCTTAACCTTAACCCAAACAACACCATAGTAATTGCATTGACTCGGAAGAAACCACCTCCAGCCATGAAACCACTATCTTTAAACGGGGAAATCATAGAATGGAAATCAGTTGAATATCTAGGGATAATCCTAGACAGTAAGCTCCTGTGAAATAAGCATGTTGAAATAACTGCTAGTGAAGCAGTAAAAGCATTGATGGCGTGCAGAAATAGAGCTGGTAAGCTGTAACCCAAAAATACTGCGATGAGTGTGCGTCATGATTGTGAGACCAGCAATTACGTATGGGGCATACAATAGCAAGTCAGTACAGCACAAGCAAGAGCCTCGACAAAGTTCAAAGGCTTGCCTGTGTGTGTATCACTGGAGCTATGAGAACATGTCCAGCTAGGGCACTTGAGATCTTTACAGATCCCACACCTCCACATCTGGTGGAAGAAAGATCTGCCCAAGAAGCATTTCTTGGAATATCTAAGGAAGGTTCAGACAATGGGAGTATTAGAAATCAGGAAGCCTGGTGCTCTCTAACAAAATACATCTCATCAGCGAATCTTCCCAATGTGGAAATGATCAAGAAAGTAAGTATCGAAAAGAATTTCACTACGATGGTAAATAAGAGGAGAGACTGGGAAAGGGAATACACCACCCAAATTCTAAAAGAAAACACCATTAGATGGTATATAGATATTTGGGCCTGGCACCAGATACTCGTTATCATTAGGCTCCTTTCCGAGCTTATTTCATGCAGAAATACTTGCGACCGAAAGATGCGTGGAATTGAACCTAGAAATAAACTATCAGAAATGTGACATATCGGTCCATTCTGATAGTGAAGCAGCTACCAAAGCATTTAACTCCCAAGTCATAGACTCAAAGTTGGCATGGGAGTTCCGAAGAAAACTTGATGAATTAAGCAAGAATAACAGGGTCTCTTTAGTCTGTCTGGGTTCCGGGATACTCGGGAAATAAAGAGATCAATACACTTGCTAGGAAAGTAGCAGATACACCCTTCATTAGTCCGGAGCCCTTTTGTGCTGTAGGAAAATGCTCTTATAAGAAAGAGTTTCGGACGAAACAGGAAACTGAAAGAGAAGCACTAGGGCGGTGCCTTCCCGGGCTGGAACATTCCAAAAAGTTCCTGCGGAAATTGGACACTGCTAGATCCAAAAAAATATTTTTATCTCGGTATAAATAAGCTTCATCTCCTCACGGGCTTTCTTACAGGACACTGTCGCCTTAGGAAGTACCTAATGAGAATAGGTCTAGCAGAAATTGACGAGTTTAGATTCTGTGGGGAGGAGGATGAAACTCCGGGTCACCTAGTTCCAGAATGACTCGCCATTGCAAGTCAACGCAAAAAATGCTTTGGACAAGAAACTTGTAAGAATGAGGATCTAACCTCGTTGAGCCGTCCCCTTATACTAAAGTTCATTAGAACTCTGGAACTGGGAACTGGAAGGCGTACTGTAGTAGTAGCGAGAACAATTCTGATAGGGGGGGGGCACAATAAACCTTAGGTTTCAGTGCATTGTAACCCCGTTATAATCTAATCTATTTTAATCAATCAATTCATATAAATACGTAATTTCAGATAGTGGTTTCGAATGTGGATATTCTACTATCATATCTAAGCTTTACATTTTCGCAAAACAATCTGTAATTCATAATTCATAAAATCAGTGACAACATTTTCAAGCCATTTTCATCAAAATAAAAATGTGGCGCTGCATAATTCTTTTTATACCCAATGAGTACGAAATTACTATATAACAAATTTTAAATTTTGAATTAATGATTTAGTATTATGTAATATATTATCAAATTTATCTAACAATATCAATATGACTGTAAAATCTTAATAAGTGTGTTTGTACCAAATGACTTCCATTAGGTATACAAAAATTTTGAATATTGATTAAGCTCTCCTTCAAATAATCATGACAACTTCTACATTCTTCTGATAAAATTATTGAATAATTTGAGATCAATACTTTTTCTTTATTTATGTATTTCGGACCAAAAGGCAAGGCCATGGTAACAAAAACATTTGTTTTTATTTTCATTGTACCTAAAAAATGAGTGTGTATAAATGATGACATTCTCATATTCATATTATTCTGCAAAGTACGACTCAAACATTGGTTAATATTGAAACAATAGTTTCCGTTGCATGTGAAAATATGTTAAGACGTAATTGAAACGTTTTCCGTTGATATTTCAAGTTGTATATGCCACAAAATCATGTGTCAAGTTATTCTATCTAAATTTATATTTTGAAGTAATTAGCGTCACGCTTTTACTTGACAGGTTTCACTAAACAGTTAAACGGTTTATTTCTAGAGCGATGAAAGATAATTTTAATATGGCAACTCAAAACACTAGAAGATGCCGGTGTCGTTTCGCCTAAAAAGTAGAAGTTATTTCCTGTTTCTCTTGGCTTCACAATAGACGACTTTCGTTTGAATTTATCCTCATTATTCCATATCCTAACCAGTACTGTTTCTATTTTAGTCTCTTATTTTTTTTAGAAAGCAAACTTTATACCTTTGGTATTAAAAATATAGCATCTTATTTTCAATCAATACTTGTGTTCACAATATTGTTGGTGGGGGAAATGAGACTAATTCGTCAATTTCAAAGGCATAAAAGTAATCGTAAGCGTTTCTATACTAGAAATTAGTGATTTGAAAGAAAAGTCAATATTTTATAAGGTAACTGGGGAGAAGACGCGTAACATTTTTTTAAAAATAAAAAAAAATAATTAACTTTATTCAAAACTTACAAAAACTGTGTATTCTATTACAAATACAATAAACAAATGATTAAACACAAAAAAGTTTTTATTTTCTTAAAAATAAACGAAAAAGTTGGATAAACATTGACAGCTGTCATTTCGGCAACTTACCCCAACTAGGGGTGAGATGACAAATTTGGGGGTGTGATGCCATAGACAGAAAACATTGTATTGGCCATCATACTCCAGCTAAAATGCTATCTTACACCAAGTCTAATGTTTTGAATGTTTTATTTAGTGACTTTTGCGCAGGGATCGCACATATTCGGCCCCGAAGCACAGGTTTCGTGTAGCCACTTGATGTATATCACACAACAAATCCAGTCAATTTTGGGACCTTTTTTGTCAAAGTAAAAGCCATCGCAAATTGCACAGAAGTCGTCCTTGTCACTGTCAGGTTCATCAGAGCTATGGTCTGAGACAATATTTTCATCTCCACTGACTTCTTCACTACTGCTATCGTGTGCTACATTCTCCTTTTTTTTGTTACCATTTATACGAAGTTTCTTCTCTAACTTAGCTGCCTTCCCTTGTTGCTTCTTTTGTTTTTCTTCAATTTTTTTGCGTTTATTTTGGCGGTAGTCAGGAGAAGTAAGGACTTCTGCATGTAGTTTTCTAACGTTTGGCCTACTAGGACCAGCTACGGATGGAATTGGCGCAATACCATCAAAATTTACTACAGCTAAAGCATATGCATGGTCGGGAATTGCATCTTTGGAGCATGGATAAATTCCACAAACCCGAAATCCAGAAACACCATTCTGAACCGTTGCGGCTTGAGACCACGCTTGGTTCAATAGTTTCCCAAACTGATACCTGTAAAGCACCAGAAACAAAGAATTCTCTTCCAAACTTATTTACTTAAATCAAATTACCTAGTTATTCGACGATTTCTTATCCACTGATTACAAGTGCTATTCCAGAAGGTCTTCAAAGGTTTAAAAAATGAACAGTCGAGAGGCTGAAGCCAGTGAGTCGTATGACTTGGTAAGCAAACCACATGAATTCCATTTTCAGCCAAAAAGTCCAAAAGTTCCACGTCATTACAATGGGAAGCATGACCATCTAATATTAGTACTGCAGGCCCTGGTCCCTTACGAGGCAAAAAATGGTCTTTAGTCCATGATGAGAAGATACTGGTTTTCACATAGGCGGACTCTGGAGACATCACTACTACCGATCCAGGTGGCATGTTATCTTCAAACTCCTTTTTTTTGTTTTTGCCTTTAAATATTACGTAGGGAGGCAAAAAGCTACCTTCTGCATTACAGCAAGCGATGACGCTAACTGTTTCTCCTTTTTCTGAGCTTGTGACCGACTGAACATCTCCAGCTCCTTTTGTGGCTACGACTTTGGTAGGTTTATTGCATAATTGCAAGCCAGTCTCGTCTATATTGAAAATGTTTGCCGGTTTATCAAACAAATTGAGCGTCGTAAATGTATCGTTCAACATTTGGAAGTATGGATCTACTTCTACGGCAGACATACCAAGTGAACGAGCAATTGAACGACCTTGAGCTACTCTCATAGTTAGGGTTGGGTGTCGTTTTAAAAAAAATTAAACCAATCGTAGCCTGCTAATTCTTTTTCTTGGTTAAATCTACATTTAAACCCATTCCTTTGCGAAAAGGTAAAAGCAAGGTGTCTTACGTCTCTTGAAGTTGGAGCATAGCCAATTTTTCCTAACCGTTTTATTTAAGATACCAGTTTAAGTTCATTTTCAATACCTAAGGACGCGGTGGGCCCAAGACTGCCCTTTTCAAGATTGTTATTCTTTACACGTCTCATCAAGGTTCGTAGAGGGATTCTATATTCTTTAGCAATCGCATTTGCACTCAGAGTTGGCTGCTGACGTAAAGCATTTGCAGCTGCTCTAAGGTCTTCTTCGGTCCATTCGCCTCTAGTTGATTTTCTTACGTACGTTCGTGGCGTTTTACCTAAAACCGACAAGATAAATTAAGGAACTATTCAATTAGATGTACTGAAAGGAAATCACTAACCAAAATAGACGCAAACCTGAGAAAAAACAAGAGTTACAAAGTTTACAGTGCAATTAAGATAAGGCATCTTACCCCACACGGATCTTGGCGTTTTACCCCAACCCTTAGGTATAAGATGCCAAACCCACAAATCAAAATAACAAAACCCTTTTTCTCATTCATAAAAGGACAGGAGTATTGTAATGAATGCCAAAACACTACATAAATTATATTAGCACAAACAAAAAACATTTAACACTGTATATCACATAATTAATTTCTATCGCAAAAAACTTACCGGCATAAAAAAACACAACATCACCTCAAGGAACAGTTGCATGCACTTAAGCGCTTCGAAAAATATTATGTTCTCTAATAATAAACACAATAACAACGTAGCCGTGTATGTGGCGCGATTTATTGAGTATTGTCCAAAATACTTAGATTAGGCATCTTTCCCCTTTTGGCATCTTCCCCCCAATTACCTTAACCTTTATATAGCAAAGTTAAAAGGGTTCGCAAAATAACATAGAGCAATTTGAGTTAATTTGTTGATCATTGTCGGAAATTCGATTCTCAGATATTTATGAAAATGTCTTCATCTTCACCATTGTTTAAATTGGTCGAGAATGACTCTTTCGTAGAACTAATCTAGCTAGGTCAACATTTTGGGTGATTCGCTTCGTAGGAGTGCCATAGGAACAATTTTTATTCTTCATGGTTTGTGTTCGCATCACTTTCACTCCAGTTTTACTTTTTACTCTTTACATCATACTCAAAACAGTACAAGTAGTACTATGTATTGTTTGCTGTTTCACAAACTGAAAGATTATGCTCAGTTGATGAAACGGCATGTTTTAATGCTCTAATTTGGAAGTTCTGGAACCGTTGGTGGTACTGGTACTCATAATACTATATTTTTACTATCATCACCCCCACAGTAACAATTACACTGTGCGAAGGTCTCTGAAGACGATAACTTGGTTATCGAAACGCGTCTCAGACAGTGTAACTGTGATTGCTGTTGTAGTGGTAGTGAATAGTATGTTAAGAAAACTCGCTCAATTAGTTCCGTGCGGAACTAATGAAATACCAACTTCTAGACAGAATTCAAGTTCATCCATTGAAATTCTCTCTATAAAACGATTAGTCCCCTGTTTCTCACATTTTTCGTAGAACTGTATTTCTTTTCAAACTAGAATCCAAAATCTTCCATACGCTACAATCCTCTTTCTATGGAGCATTTTTTTGACATCGACGAACAGCAATTTCGGGCAAATGTATGCTATATCGGCATTAGCAAAAAAAGTATCAGGAGACGTTTTGAGTTTTTGGTAATTTTGGATTGCTTTTACTTGCTGCCGCACATTTACGCCACAATACTTTTGATTCAGGAGTGTGGTAATCAATCAATGGTCTACCAATTTCCACAAATCTACCAAAAAATCTTATTTATTTTACTGTTTTAGATTAAACTTACTGTTTCTAGATAATTCCACAATATATTGAAAATTCTAAGAAATTTGACAATTGTTTCGATATTAAATAGTAAAGTAGCTAGGCGGGCTCTGGCTCATTCCTTATGTAAATTAACATGAGAAATCGCCAAGGTCCATCGTGGTAATTTTTGGCTCAATTCTATCTGCGCATGCGCCTATCAGAGGCGGCCGTCAGCCATCTTGTACCTTGTGTCATGTATGATGATGAAATCACCCCTACCCAGTCAGTTGATAATGTGTATAATGGTTACAGTATAGTACCAAGGAGAGTTCTGGACCACTACTTCGAAAAACGTCCGCTAGGCGATGGTGGCGCTGGTGTCGTTGGCGGGTGGATTGAATTGCTGTGACGTCATCCACGGCATCCCTGTGACGTCACTCATCATTTTGTGTGTGTGTCATCCATCTTGCCCCCCACGTGGGTGTGCGCGTCACATAGCAAATTTATTCAATTTTATAAAATCGAGACCTCTAGCCCACTGCTTATATTGTGTATACTTATTATCATACATGTCTTTAAATTTTCCTGGCAGTAAAGTTAATGATGCTATGCTGGCTTGTGCCTTAATATCAGGTGGATTATTTCAATTCAATTAAATTTAATAGATGTCTAGTGTATTTGTATAGTTCAAGTAAGAGATATAGTGCCAACTTCAAAGTTTCGACTTATACCTTAATTTGAGTATTCTCATAGTCCAGTCAATATTAAAATTTAAAATGCTTGTTAGACGATATATTCATTTAATATTATAACTTCAACTAAGAATCATTAAAATGTATTTAATAGTTTTATATTTATTAAATATATACACTCAAACATATCACCAGACAATTAAAATTACCTTATATCTCGTTTTATTAACAGGAGTTAGTAATATAATTTTTAAATAACTTATTATTTTTCTCATATTTTACTGAACTATAAGTATATTTTGAGATAGCAACTTTTTCGAACACGCACGTGTCCACCAGCGATAAGCAACGCTCACTATTAAGTTGGTAGGCTAGCATCAAGATAGAGTGTAGTGTGTGAGTCGTATTGGTGAAAGTAAACAAAATATTAATACCTTTCCGAGTCTAGCTCCGCAACATAACTTAAAGGGGATATACCATTACATTTCTGCACTATATGTTTTGCGCGTACTATACTCAAAAGTAAATATCAGCTTATATTTACTGCCACATCAGTAAGCCACGGCATCCTACGATAATTTTATTCTTCACTCAAAAAACGTATCTAGCAATTATGATTTAACATTTTTGCTTAAAAAACTAAAGCTGAAGTAACATTTATATTTAATTTTTACCAGACTGCAGAGTATATAAGATGTTCTAGAAATGACGGAAACAATTTCGGTATAACATATTCACAAGTTTCATCACTTATAACATATTTAAAATGAGAAGGAGGAAAAGTACTTTCCTCCCTAGGAAGGGAAGTATGACTTTGCTTCCTGATGTGTGGGAAGAAACTGAGTATTTTCTATACTGGTGGAAGGAAAAATATATTTACAATGAGATTAATTAGGTAAGCCCAAATATTTGTGATAAGCTGATTAATATAACTTATAAAATAAGTATTTATTTTATCAATTTTATAATGAGAAAAAGAAAACTAAATTAATGTTATGTGACACATACACTATGTAATTTATAAAATGCGACATAGGGATTCCTGTAAAAAACTGTAAGCGAGCTAACGTTTTTACCAAATAACATTCTTACGAAATAACAGATTTGAAAATATCGTTAAAAAATAAGTCCAAACGCACTTTTAACTATCTTAAATTCGTTCTAGTTAAGTAAAAAAATGCATCATTATGTTTAAAAAAGTCGTACGCCACTTTTATAACACTTTGGGAAAATAGTAAAACGTTTGACGTACTGGAAATTTAAAACTTAAACGTGAAGTATCGTGGTTCGATTCGGTGCTGCGGCGACAATTTTTCTTTGTGATTGTAGTTTTCAAAATTTGTATCTAAAATAAATTAAATTTAAAATATGACAACGTTATTTGTTTCAAAAATGTATTAATTCAAATAAAAGCTCATACAATTATCTGTCAATTTTAATAACGCAAATTGTGGTAGGTAGCCTTTCAATTAATGTTATTTTCATTCTTAACAATTTGTAATTTTGGAGCGAATAAGTAATTTTGAAGAGATTAGATTTGTAATTTTAGTGTAGTTTTGAGTAATTTCTTGTTTTGTTTATTAATGTTCTTGTTAGTTCTTCTGTTGTTTTAAGTTTGGATGTATTTTATAATAATTTTTAATTTATCATTTCCTGCATACAATAGCTGAAATTGAAGCGCGTTGGTGAATCTTACAAAACTTTTAAAACTTCTTGATTGAGTCGAACTTGTATTTTTTCTAATTCTTCCTTTGCCATTGTGGAATGGTTGAAACTTCCTGTAATTTTCCTACATTTTTAAGTAACACGGAGTTTTAATCAACTTTTTCAATAGCTTCTTTGAGCACCAGATGCTGTTCAGTCGATATTATGTATTTTAACGAAATTACTGGCACGGTTTATATTGGATCCCCATCTTTTACCAAACAGCGCATATTTTGTTTCAGAATCCTCCAGTCTCCTAATGTGCTCTGATTTGTTTCCGAAATATAATTTCTGGTGTGACGTTCTTCAAGAACCTCCTGAAAGGGAAAACGATATTTTTTTGATGAAAATCTATGGTAATACCATAAGATGTTGAGGATAACAATGAAACTCCCGAAGAATCTGATCAGATATCTGATGTGAAAAAAACCTTCTGAAAATTATGTGACATGTTTGTTATTTTTGATGACAATTTATCGGAAGATTCGCTGCAAACAAGTTCCGTAAAATATTGTCCACCTTTTAAAACATAATTTGGAACAATATGGTCCAACAGAAAGTTGAGATCCGTATCCGTTTCGATTCTTGAATCTCGAAATCGGAATTTCGTTGTCCATTTTCGACAAATGTCGACATCGTCGTATGTTGTCTATTCTTGAAAGTCGAATTCGAGATGAACTCGATATTTCTCGTTCGAAACTGCATCGAGTGTCTAAAATCCTTCGACTTCTAATGTCGAGTTCGAAACATCATTTTGTTAGTCATATTTTTTCCGTTTAGTGAGGTTATATCGTTTCAAATCATTTCTACTAGTTCGTTATTTATAATTTTAAGATCATAATTATTTTAACTGTTACCGTTATTTCAATTTATATTGTCAATTAATATCAGTTATTAATAGTAACATGAATCCGAATTTCGCATTATTGGTAGCTATTGAAAACATGAGAGATAACGTTCCCAGACAAGTAATGGATTATAGAGACCCATTTCAAATATGTGATGATGCATTTAAAAAAAACTTCAGATTAACAAAAGTAGTCACACAGGAGTTGATTGCAATGGTTACGCCATTTATACAAGAACAGACTCGTGCGTCTGGATTAACCATTGAAAGAAAGGTATGCAAATATTGACGATTGTTTTAAATTAAATTAACTCTTGAATAATTAAAAGTGCAGGTTCTTGCAACACTAAACTTTTTGCAACTGGTAGTTATCAGACAACTGTTGGGAAAAATGTGCTGTTAGGATTATCACAAGCTTCAATTAGTAGAAGTGTGAAGGAAGTTTCTGAAGCACTATGAATTATATTCCAGATATACGATGTTGACTGCAGAATATACCATGTCAATACTAGGTATTCAGGCAGCTGTCATGATTGCCATATTTGGAATAACAGTTTTGCCCAGGAAACATTGTGAACTGTTTATAATCGGGTTGGTGGAGGTTATTTTCTGTTAGGTAGATCTATCATGATTTTTAGATGTGAACTATTAAGAAAGACAATTTTATTGTAGGTGATTCTGGTTATCCACTTCGACCATGGCTTCTTACTCCATTAGAAAACCCACAAGGTGAACTTGGAGAACTATATAACATAAAACACAAGTCTGCTAGGTCAACTATTGAACGTGTAAATGGAATTTTGAAAATGCGGTTCAGGTGTATGTCGAAGCATAGAGTGTTACATTATAACCCAGTTACAGCTGGTAAAATAAATGCATGTGTAGTACTGCATATTATGTGCATTGCAAACAATATTTACATCGATGAAGATGATGAGTATTTTGATTTTGAAGATCTAAGCCAGCAACCACTTGATAATAATGTAAATAATGGTCGTGTTAATCCAGAGTTGGCAGCTGGACGAAGATTACGAAGAAAGATTATAAACCAGTTACAAAATTAAAAATATACATTGAAACCAGTTGTTTATTTTATTTAGAATTAAAAACAGTCTACATTTTGTTCTATTTATTTCTTTAAAAATATGTACAAACATCCTAAGCCTACTAACCTAACCCTAACTAAGTCACTTATACCATAAACTAAATTAACTAAAACCAAAACATTGCACACTTAACCTAATCCGTATCTACAAAGTATATATATATATATATATATATATATATATATATATATATATATATATATATATATATATATATAAATCGGTTTATAACGTTCTCCGACGTCTTCCGACTCCTAACCGCCATCCTTCTCTATCTTGCCATAGATCCTCTGGTAGCTCCCTTTCTTGTATTTTGGTATCTATGCCCTCTCTCCAGCTTTTTCTTGGTCTTCCTCTTCTTCTTTTTCCGTGTGGTGACCATTTTAGGACTTGCTTTGGTAGTCTTTCGTCTGGGATCCTTTGAACGTGACCGTACCAGACCAACTGCTTGGTCCTGATATCATCTATTATTGTGTGCCCATGATTTTTCTGACTCTGTCGTTACGTACTCTATCTCTTCTCAATTTACCCGCTGATCTTCTCCAGAAGTCCATTTCCGTTGCTAGTAGGATTCTCTCCGTAGTCTGCTTCATTTGCCACACTTCGCACGCACCCATATGTTACAATACTTTTAACAATTGTGTTGTGTATTCGTTGTTTATTGGCCTTTGATATTGTTTGGTCCCACAGTATTCCGTTCATCATAGATATAGCTTTTCTACCTTGTATGTTTCGGTCCCTGATAGCCGCATCTAGTGTTCCGTTTTGTGTTATTTTCATTCCTAAGTATTTGTATTCCTCGCAGTGTTTAATTTTTTTTCCGTCCTCCAAATCTATGTCTTGTGCCGTTGTTCCGATGGACATACATTCAGTTTTTCCTACATTTACTTCAAGGCCCCACTTCTTATATTCTTCTACGAGCTTTCGAGTCATGTAGTTTAAGTCGTCATGGTCCTGATAACTAGTTGGTCGTCTGCGAAGCATAGCGTGTAGAGTGTAGTATTGTCGTTGAGAGGTATTCCCATTCCATTACATTTCCTTTTCCATACCTTAAGTGCCTGTTCCAAGTATATCTTAAAAAGCGTCGGTGATAAGCAGCATCCCTGTTTTAGGCCTTTTGTGACCGTGAACTCTTTGGATATGTTACGTCCCACTTTAATTTGTTTTTTATTATTTTCATAGATTTTTTGAACTGCTTTTATTAACCCGTTTGTAATATTTGTTTTTTCCAGCGTTTCCCATAATTTATTAAGGGGTATGCTATCATACGCCTTCTGTAGATCTACGTATAATAGATGAATTTCTTGGTTCACTGCTGTTTTCTTTTCGATCATCTGTGTAACACAGTATAGGTGGTCTACTGTGGATCTGCCAGCTCTAAAACCAGCTTGCTCTTCCGCCTCCAGATCTTTATATTCTTTCTCGATTTTATGTTTTATCACTTTACCGTATATTCTACTAAATGTGCTGGTGACTGCAATACCTCCATAGTTCTCACATTGGTCTCTATTACCTTTCTTGTGGATTGTTACCATAACGGATGTTTGCCACTCCCTCATAGTTTTCGCATTTGTTCGTATAACCTGTCGATTCCTACTTTAACTAATTCGGCTGGAATGTCGCCTGGTCCGGCGGATTTTCCGTTCTTGAGGGATATGCATGCCTCTTCGACTTCTTTACAACTGACCCTTAATGGAGACGATGTGATATTTATTCCATTGTTTTCCTCTATGTTAAATTCTTGCCTGTTTTCAATTAGTAGACCCTTAAAGTATTGTTCCCATTCTTGTATTCCTATTGGTGATATTATTTCTTTTGTCTTGTTTGCTCTCATGTTCTTTAAACATTTCCACCTTTCTGAACTCTTTCTTCCCCCTATGTATGTATTTAATTTTTGACAGTTTTTTTCCCACGTTTCATTTTTCTTCTCGATTATTCTTTTTCTTACTTTGGCTTGGGCTTGTTTGTATATTATTTTGTTATTCTCGCTGTTTGTTGCTAAGTATCTATGATATTTCTGTCGCTTTTCTAAGATTACAGCCTCTATTTCATTATCCCACCAGTATGGTTTTGAATTATGTCTAGATCCATTGTATCTTCCCAGTGCCTCTTCTGCTGCCTCATGTATGCACTTTTTAATATATTCGTAGTGTTCTTCTGTGTTATTCCGATTATACTCGTTTTTGCCTAGTTTTTCGTCCAGACGTTTTCTGTATAGTTCTCTTACACTGTCATATTCCAGGCTATCCAAGTTGTATCTTATTGGTTCACTTATTGGTTGACTTTCTTCGATTGTTTCTATGATTCCTAGTTCTTGTTATTCTTTGCTGGGGAATACGATTTTAGTTTTAAGCATATAATGGTCGGTACCACATGAGGGTCCCCTACATACTTTTACATCGTGGATTCTCATTTTTGTAGTTTGTCTTACAATGGTATAGTCTAGTATAGATTTCAGATTGCGAGATTCGCTTGTGGATGTCTCGGTGTTGGTAGAAGCCGTTTAGGATTTTCAGTTTATTCTGTTCGCACAGTGTTATTAAACGTTCTCCGTTATTATTACGAGTTTCCTCACCATATATTCCCACGGTATCGTTATTAGTTTTTCGTCCTACTCGACAGTTTAAGTCTCTTAATATAATAATTTCTCTGGGGTTTCCTAATTTCGTCATTTAGTTTCTCGAAGAACTCGTCTTTAACGTTCACTGACGCGTCCTCGTCCTCTACAAAGTGACTTGTAATTTTTTCAATTGCCAACGTTTGCCTTTCTAACAACTGTATTTTTTGTTTATAATACCATTCTCGAATTTTTGAATATCTCTTAAAGACTTGTGCCAACACCTGTGTAGCACTGGAACTTATGGCGCGTTTCTTAGCTGGTGTGAGCCGTTTTCTCTTGCTGTCCAAATTTGTTGCATATGTATGGTCTTTTGTAGTGGGGCTAGGTATGTTAAATACTTTTATTGGCGGCACTGGCACATCTGCTTCTTCCCACTCAAACACTGTGCTGGTTTCCATGATGCTACTGCAACCAGATACAACAGTAGAATAGAGTGAGTCCAATACTGCTTCCTCGGTTGGAGCTAGAATGTCTTTTATAGGTGGTCCTCCCCCGGTTCTTTCCATGTACCTCCTTGCAGCAGTTAATTTTTTGTTGTTGTGCACTTGAGATCTTGCCATGTCTAAACAAGAAGAGAAAATGTAAAAATATACTTGTATCTTAATAGATGTATACTAATTTTTTCCATTGTCTCCAATCCTTATTGGCTCTGGGAATCGAATTAACAATCTCAGCAATGCTTTGCCATCCTTCCGCGCAGTACTTTGCCGTAAAAGTATTGCTAAACTTGCCACTTACCAAGTTCCGGACTCCTGTGACCATTTCGGTTAATTGTTGCTTCTGCTCCTGACTGCAATACATTTTTTTTTTTTTTCCTTTTCAAAAAAATACAATCAAAACAAGTAAAATATTTTACTTTCGACAGTGGACATTTCACTTTTACACAAATTTCTCTTTTATTATGTTCCGTGTCACAATATTACAGCGTTGTCAGTTATACATTCGACAAATAATGCCGCATGCGTTTTAAATCCCGATTCGTATTGAAGAATAGGTTTTGACAACAGTAATCGACATTGCCGATGACAAATGTCGAGTTCGAGATTTCGTATTCGAGATTAAAGAATCGAGTAATATAATAGCTATCGCATTTCGAGAGTAAAATTAGAAACTGCTTCAACAAAATTATTATTTTGCTTGCCACACCCAGCATCAAGTTCATTTGCCTAGAAGCAATATTTTTGAAAATTATTTCAAAAATTTGTATTGAAAACAATATTCAGTTTACAAAAAAAGTTCATGGAATGTTTTTTCTTGAAAAATACAGTGAAAATCAAACTAAATAGGAAATACATCTCCATGTTGGCCCTGTACATTCACAAAAATGGGAAATTTAGTAGTAAACAAGTGTCTTAGTAGGGTAGCAAAGTGATTTTCTCTGCAAAATTTCATTTCCGGTAAGGAAAATTTACGCGAACGTTAGCTGAAGAAAAATTGATAAACTTTTTTAAAATCTCCTGTAGAATGAACGCATCAGAATAAACTGGTATAAAAAGTTCGGTTTGATTAAAAAATGTTTATCATTTTTCAAATGTCTCTGAAATTCCAATTTAAGAATCACATTTATTTATTGAAAAAATAAAACCTCTCATCAAACTTATTCATTCCTCTAGATACTAACATCTTATAATTACCTTCTGCGATACAAATTACAAAGTACGGGATGAGTTTTTTGTGTCGGCCTGTAGCCAGCAAGGAAATACATTTGTCCAGCTATTGCTGGATACTTATTAGCGGCTGACATTCGATTTGTCTTGTCTTCTGGCCACTCTGAGCGATTGCACAGCCGATGGTTCGTCTTGTTTCTTCTCGTCTAGGGTCTTTTTTTCTTGTTCGGATTGAAAGAGGCTGGGGGCGGATTTTAATTTGGCAACCGCATGAATATTTGAGTATTAATTTGATGCTATTAGTTTGATGAATAACTCGTCGCTTTCGACTCGTCTCGTTCGTTTGAAAATATATTCTCGTCAAAGAGTCATGTTAATGTTAGTTTCTGCCAGATTATTGTTTATTCCGCCATCTATTGTACTAAAATAATCAGTTCTTCCCGTATATTTCTTGAAACTATCTTTATTCAATCTAATATGAATTGCTAAAATTGTAGTTTTTGATTGCAGAGTGATGATTGCAATCAAATAGAAAAGTATTTGAAATTTTACATGATAAATTGTTATGTATATAAACCCATGGAAGTTATCATAGAACAATAGGAGTTAATGAAAACCAGAGTTGTGAAAGTTATTCAAAATAAAAGACATAATTTCAATCAGATAAGGTAGCCTGAAATTAGTATTAAAAAAGTAAAGAAACGTATTGAATAAAACTGAAAAAATATCATGGGAAAATGAATTTGAAGATGTTAGTGTTTTATAAATATTTGACATATATAGATAAGTAGGACTACAAAATGGAAGGGAACTGCAATTTTTCAAATAAAAATTAGTATATATTGTCATTATGTAATATTATCCTATACCTATAATTTCCTCTCAGCTGGGGTTGTTATTTGTGGTTCTATATGGAAATAGACAAATGAAGTTCTTACTAATCTGATATAATTTTATTTATAAACAATGAACAGACATTAAGATCTACAATTCTTTAACTTACCTCTACATTAACAATACATTTACATAACAGCGAAACAGTTCCTTCTATCATGCAATATTACATTTCGATGTCCAATAACAACACATGAACTTCATTTAAAAAAAAAATCTTCGATAACCAAACTTAAAACCTGTATAATTTTTTTGTGTCCTCCCCCTTTCAATACTCCTTTCCTCTTCAAATCTTTTGTTTTCCCTAGATACGGATCTCTTGTCTATTGATTTTATATAATATTAAAACGATCATTATTCTTTCAACAGTCACTGGCAACTTAACCTTTGTTTCACTCGCGGCAACTTCGCCCCTAAACTAAATTAACACTTCTCATGACTATTAACAAATATATTTGTCTATTGAAATTTTAATGAACTATTCTCATCGTAACAAAAACAATATTCAACTAACCTAAATATGTTTATCCATATGAGTCGATCATTATTATATCAACTATATTTTCATTTCATTTACAAAACATAACAATATACTATTCACTATCAATCGAAGAAACCAAATTTTTATTATACTATAATACATTCTTGATAATGATATTTACCAAAATATTTTTCATGAATTCTATTGCCAGTCTTCTAACAAGAGACGAAAATGCTAGCGAATACTTCTCGGGCACGATAGATTTTCGTTTTGATTTTGATTGGAGACAATAACAGTCGCCACAGCAATACAAATCTTCCACCACGTCTTTACTGCTTGTGAATGCCTTGTGACCATTTATTGTAAGTCTAATACAACATTTTCAGTTCCTTGGCTTCATTTGGAATGCAAAATTCTGTTTCTATTCTTTTCCACCAAAATTAAATAATGGCACAACTTGTAAAAATATGCTGTTGGAACACTAATGGTTTGAACAGAAGCATACAAGGAATAATGTACTTCCTAGAGAACAATGAAACAGGTATATTACTAATTTCTGAAATACATTTCATTATATATCTCCACACTAAAGGTTCAGTTGGCTTGGTTTGTGATTTTTTTCCAGACTCTTCTGTCCTTGCCTTTTCTCTCCAATTAGTAATATGGCTCTGTTCTAAGTCCCTAATTACTTCATCTTTCCATCTTGCTTTTGGTCGACCTCTTTTCTTTCTTCCTCCTATTTCGCTGTTAATTATTTTCTTTGGTATTCTATCGTCATTCATCCTCATGATGTGACCTAGCCATCTAACTCTTTATCTTCAGCAACTGCGATTATATTTGGTTATTTAAATAACTCTAGTATTTATCTATTTGTTCTTCTTTCCCATCCTTCCGTTGTTTCCTTAATATTCTCCTTTCCCATGCTCCTATCAGCGTCTGTTCTTTTGTTCCCAATGTCCATACTTCACTTGAAAATAATATTATAGGTCTAATAATTGTTTTGTATATGCCTATATCGAGAATTTTGGAAATACTTCTACTATGTATTATTCTTTAAAGAGAATGAACGCACCGATTCCCTGCCATTATTCTCCTTCGTATTTCTCTGTTTATTTCTGTTTTTTTGTAGAATTCTGTCCCTAGGTATGTAAGCTCCTCTACTTCTGCGAATTTGTAATTTCTGCCTGTTTCTGTTGTTATGTTTAAAGTACTTTGTTGATTGTATTCTTTTTCTGTCCATGCCATATATTTCGTCTTATTTTTATTTATTTCTAATCCCACCTGAATTTCCATCTTTTTTAATTCTAATATTACTTTCTGTAGTTCTTTTTTCCCTCTGGTTACGATTACTAAATCATCTGCAAAGGCTAGACATTGATCTTTTTTATTATACGATAACCCATTTCTGTTAATTTCCACTTTCCTTATGACATATTCTAGTGCACAGCTGAACAATATCGACGACTGGGGATCTCCCTGCCCTAGACCTCCTTGCACGTTGAACTTGTCGGATGTTCTTGTTCCTACCCTCACCATATTATCCGTTTCTTGTAATGGTAGTTTTACTAATCTAAAGAGTTTCCCTTTGATTCCTAGTTCGTTTAAGGTTATATATAGTTGTTTTCTCTTTTTTCTGTCATATGGTTGCTTAAAGTCTATGAATAGCACATATGCTTCATTAATATGTTCGTAGCTTTCTGTCTGTAGTTCTTTCTCTTAAGGTAAATATCTGATCTATAACTGATCTTCCTTTTCGTGACCCACACTGGTATTCTCCTATTTCCTGCTCTAATTTCCTGGAAAGTTTATTTTTGAGATGTGTGGTTAAGATTTTGTATGCCACATTTAACAGAGCGATACCTCTGTAGTTTGAACAATCCATTTTTCTCCTTTTTTATAAATTGGAATTAGTACCGCTTCATTCTAGTCTTTGAGAAATCTTTCTTGCTCCCAAATTTTTTTAACCAGCTGGTGTATCCATCTGCTTATGGTTTCGCCTCCATATTTAAGCATTTCTGCTGTTATCTGGTCATTCTCTGGACTTTTGTTGTTTTTTAGGTTAGTTATTTTTTCCTCAATTTCGGTTAAAGTTGGTGGGTCTTCCATATATTTGGTGTTTTCTTCTCCTAGATCTTCCCATTCTATCTCATATTCCACGTGCCTCGCCTGACTTAAGAGTTCTTTGAAATATTCTTCACACATTTCTATCATCTCTTGCTCATTTCCTATTAATTTCTTCTCTTTATTTTTGTTATACACCGGTCTCTGTTGGTAGCCTTTTCTTTCTCTTTCGATTTCCTGGCACAGACTGATTTCTTTATTATTGTAACTTTCTTCTATTTCTGTCAGAAGTTTTTCTGTATACTCTCTTTTCTTAGACCATATTAATTTTTGACAGTGTTTCCTCTGTTCTGTGTATGTTTCTTTTGATTCTTGTGTTTCTTTTTTCCTCTTTTCTAGTGTTCTGGATTTACGTATCTCTATTTCTTTTTGGCATTCTTCATCGAACCACTTTTTGTTATGTGTTGTAGTTTTTTCGTGGATGTGTCCAATTGCTACTTCTGTTTGTCCAGATACTCTCTATGTCATTTGTATCGTGAGCTGTCCGTATACCATAACTATTTATCATTTCTGTATACAGCTTTCTTCCTTCGTGTCTTGTCAATATACTCCTTGTGTTTTGTTTCTTCTCATTCCTTTTCGATTTCTTTGCTGAGGTATTTCTTGTTTAAGCTTTATATATCTGTTATATACTTTTCTTCACCTTAGTTTATTAATACGTGGTCTATTTGATTGGTGTATGATCCGTCAGGTGGTCTCCAGGTGTCTTTATATATTTCTTTCTTTTCAAAATATGTGCTTTTTGTTCGCATATCCTTTTCTTTTGCTAAATGGATCAACAGCTGGCCGTTTTCATTTGTGTGTTCATGTATACTAAATCTACGTATTGTGGACTTGTATATCTCTTCTTACCCTACTTTTGCATTCGCATCTCCTAGGATTATTTTCAGGTCATATCTCGGGATTCTTTTGATATTTTCCTTTTAATCTAATGCAGCATAGTCTTCATGAAACCGGATTAAATGCAACTATGGCATGTTTTATTTTCTTACTTACTAGAAACCCAGTACCCAACCTTATGTTATCTCTTCCACTGTTAAAGAATATGTATATGTATTTCAATAACTTCCTCTCCTCTCTGTTTTGTCTTTTGTAATGCTAGATCGTAGCCATACTTATCCATTTCTCCCGTTACTTGTTTCATTGCTCTCTCTTCATATGTTCCCCTGACGTTCCTATTAGTTTATTCCCAGATTTTTCTTTATTCACTCTTTTATTTTCTTCCTCGTAATTATTTTTCATTGCCAATGTCGTTTCCAAGTCATCCGGTTTTCGTGACATACCTAGTTTTTTTACTTCTGTATTTCTAAAGCCTTCGCTTCCTTGTTCCATTTCCACACTTCTTTGTCTATTATTACTTTTTGATGTCCCACTTCAATTTCCTTTGTTCAATTCTTCTTTTGCATTTTTTCTCATCTCTCCCTGTATTTATCTTTCCTCTTCATTCATATCGTTGTTAATAAATACTTTTTCCCTTGTGTTATTTTTGAGCTTGTATTTATTTTTTATAACCTTTAATTTATCATGCAATGTATTTAATTCTACTAAATAGGTTGTATCTGCGAATTATATGGTATTATTTATTTTCACCTCTACTCCCTTTTATCCCTAATAAATTAGTTAACTTCTCGGTTTTATAAGATTCCTTTCCTGTACATCTAGGCGTAATCCTTGTATTACTATATTCTTCCTTCTTTTGTCATCTTCCAATTTTTCGATTTTTTTCATTTACTTTCTTCATTTCTTTTTTGAGGTTATCTATTTCCTCCATCGCATTTTTGTTTGTCGTTTATATTTTTTAGTTCTTCTTTCTGTCCTTTTCGCAGTTTCTTAATTTCTTTTTGTAATAGCTCCATGTTTTCTCTATTCTTTTTTTTGATCTTCTTTAATGTCCTTCATATCTCTTGTGAGATTTATCATCATTTCCATCATACTCTCCATCATGTCCTCATTTCTCTTTTCCTCTTTGTTTGGTGTTCTAAATATTTTCTTGGATGTTTTAAACGATATATCTTCATCTTAACCTCTTTTTCTTTTTCCATCATCAGTGCTGTGATCATCGCTATCCATTGTATTTCTTTTCTCAGGTCCCCACGTTAAATGAGTAAATCGGGTCAACCCCTCGGAAGTAACTCACCACCTCTTGGAGTACCCTGTGATTGTATTGTAATTGTGCTATTTATTGGCGGCTTGGCAACACCGTATATTTCTTTGTCAAAGTTTCAGTATCGTTATTACTTCCCGTTATCTGCTTATCAGCTAACCTCTAATGAAACCACTATTATTTACCTCTGTTTTTTTCCTCTGTCCGGAGCTGTTTATTGCTTATATTTTCGCACTTACGTTGCGTATTTTGTTTTTAATTGTCTTCTCACCGTTATTTATATTCAATTGTCACTACACGACTCGAAATTTCAGGTTTGATGTAGGTCAAAAATGAAACATGACTTTATACTTACAACATTTCACATTTCATACATAAAGTATATATCCTACTAAATACCCAGATCGAATTGCCGATGGCGCCTAATTAAAAATAAGATCTGAGTAACTACAATAAAAACTACTTACAAGTCACAACGGTTGCAATCGATGAGAAGGCAACAACAATGAATATAACTGCAAATTTTAGAAGCCCCTCATCAAAAAGACCTGCCTATGAAAAAAATTAAAATCCAAGAAATTACTAGTACCATTATAAGTAAAATTAATCCCAAGATAGCATCCGGATTTGACTTAGTTATTGGAAAATTACTTCAAAAGTTGCCAATCAAAGCCAGTAAAGCTATAACCCAGATATTCAACGCCATTATTAGAACCGGTCATATTCCAAATATAAGGATAAGAGCAAATATAATAGTGTTTTAAATGAAACTCACGGTTTCTAGTTAATTCCACAATATAATAAAAGTTATTGAAAATTCTAAAAAATTGACAATTGTTTCGATAAATTATTATCATCGTCAGAATGACAGGAAGTTACATTTCATTTGATGCCTACCTGATGTTAGTAGTTATTTTTGGCTAGACCAAGAAGTGACCTAACTTGTGATTGACTTAATATATGTTTATAGAAAAAAGAAGAAGATGGGATATTACAAATATTGAAGCTTAGATATTATAAGCCGTATGGTGATATCCTGGATATCATTTTTCCAATTAAGATCAGTATAATTGTGCAATGATATAGAAAACCAGGAAAACTATATCTGCTGATCTTTACAATTACCACTTAAGAAGACAGTTTATTAGTGGAGAACTTCCTAGATTCAACTGTTCATTGACAACTTCATATTGTGGGTTTCTTAAATGTCATCTTATTTCAAATTCTTCAAGGAAATCCAATTCTTGTTTCTTTTCACAAATATGCAGCACTTTTAGTTTTGTGTTAGGTGTCGATGAATGATTCATAGGAAACTACAGGTCTAATTGGTTTCGTTATTTTATGTTACTTAACGGTTCCGTATAATTTTCTTTATGAGAAATTAAAAATTGCCAATTTAATCAAAAATATTGAACCTTCAAAAGGTAAACGTCAAATAAAATATGACATTACAGTTTTAAATGCAATAAAAAAGAAGATAGAAGATAATAACCTAACAGTTACAAAATCTGATAAGAGGAACACAACTGTCATTTTGACGACTGAAAATTACAATTCCAAAATATATAACTTTATCGAATCTAGCGATGTAAAATTTCTTAAAGCAGATCCAACAACAAAGTTTTCCAATAATGCAAGGGATATTGTTAATGATTCAAATTATCTTTTAAGTGATTACGAAAAGAGGTCTATCATACATAAGAATCCTCATTGTCCACAATTATATGGAACCGTTAAATTACATAAAATAACGAAACCAATTAGACCTGTAGTTTCTTATGTTAATGCTCCTAATAATATATTGGCAAAGAAGCTCAACAATATACTCAATAGTTACTGATATGAATCTCAGTACTCAATTAGTAATTCAATAGAACTAATCAAAAAGTTGAAAGCAATCCACTTGCAAGATAACTATAAACTCATTTCGTTCGATGTAACTAATATGTTCACTAAAATTCCTCCTAAAGAATGTCTAATACTTGTAAGAAAATTACTAGAGGATAAAAATATTAATCCAATAATAATATCAGATATACTTAATTTATTTGATGTATGCATTAATCAGAATTATTTCACTTTTGACAATAAGATATATATTCGAAATGAAGGTTTACCAATGGGAAGCCCTATATCACCTATTTTAGCAAACATTTTTATGGACAATTTAGAAAGAAAGATCTTTGAAAGTAATATTTCGAAAAATATTTTATTTTGGTATAGATATGTAGATGACATATTAGCTTGTTTTATGGGTAGTGAACGACAATTAGATGTATTTCTAAACCACATCAATAATTTACACCCAAAAATTAAATTTACATTAGAAATTGAAGAAAATAGCTCAATCAATTTTCTTGATTTGAAAATTCAAAGAGTTAATAATGTACTTGATTATTCAATTTACCGAAAACCAACACAGACTAATGTGACAATTCCATTTAATTCCAAACACCCTATGTCACACAGACTAGCGGCATATAATTCAATGATACATAGAGTTTTTTCAGTTCCTATGAACAAATGTAATTTTGATAGAGAGATTAATACAATTAGACAAATAGCAACATCCAACGGTTATCCATTAGATATGATAAATAAGCTAATTAGTAAAAAGAGGAAAAAGTGGCATTACAACTAATATTTCCTAAACAAGCTGATGAAATAGAAACTTATTAAACCATCACATATGCAGGAAATATTTCTAATAATATTTCAAAGATAATACCTTCAGCAACGAATACAACAGTTTCTTTTAAAACAGAAAGTAACGTTAGTACAAAATTTTTAAAAATACCACTATTAAAGAAGTCAGGTATATGTAAACTCAAATGTCCAGAATGTTATGCTGTCTATTTGGGTCAGACCCTTAGGAATTTTGAAATCCGATACAGTGAACACTTACGAGCATACAGATTAAAACAACCAGATAAATCCCACTACGCAAAACATCTACTTGATACCAATCATTCATTGACACCTAACACAAAACTTTAGTGAGAAGTACAATGATCGTGTTAAAGTGTACCCTAATTTGTTAGCCAACAGGTTACGGTGGAAACAAGACGTTTAAGATGGTTTAAACAAAAGGGCCTACAAACGAGGTTAATTTAGAATATTTGCCTTCATGTTGAACTGCCACAAAAAATACTTATTGTTCTTATATGGGCAGATTATATATAAATATAGAAGTTGAAACAATTCTTATCCATTGTTAAAACCGAAAACTATTTTCGAGATTAACTAAAAACTGATGACAAAATAAAGAACAGAAGACAATCAAACTCCGAGTGAGTTGACTCTCCTACAAACTCAATGACAGGAAGAATATTGACAAACACTTCAAGCGAACTTTTTAAATCATATAATTTCGGTACTTTTCTATTTTCATGTATTTCTCAACTAATCTGTAGAAGAAAGTACATTTACTTATAACGATAGAGAAAAAAAGCTGACAATTGAAGAGTTCTAATTTTGTTCAATTTGACCTATAATAAGTTTTTTGTAAGGAAACATGGAATTGGTGTAACAATACGAAAAAATAGCTGAAATTTTGAATTTATGTATCAATAAATATTATAATCAAGTGATACAAATCATAGGATAACATGAATTAAATAAACATGTATAGATATTAGTTCATTTCACTTGTTTAAAGAATGGTAAACACAAGAGCAAGAGTTCCACTAATAATATAATTTCCATTGGTATTACAATAAGAAAGTTTACAAACATTTATAAATAAAGACTTCACATAAGGTGACACAGATGAGCTAATCTTCAGTTGTTATTAAAGGAACGGGAGTAAAAGATTTTTCCAACAAAGTACGAAATTGAAATAGCAAAAAAAACAGATATTCAAAGGAGAAAAATGAAACATTTCATTAATCAATACAGAAAGGGAGCGAACAATTTTGTCCATAACAAGGAGTAAAACAAAGAAAGCATTGTCTTTGTCATATACAAAGTGGCAAAATATTAAACAGAATCTGATCTGAAATTAACTGTTTGGACTCTCACTGTGTGGAATTTACTCAAATTACTTTTTTAAAAGAAACTGTTTCTAAATCATTCCACAATATATTGAAAAAATTATGAAAATTCTAAGAAATTGACAATAAAGAGAGAGAGAGATGTTCGTGGATTTTTGAAGTTTGGACTTGTAGTGTTTTTTATTTGGGTATATTTTTGTTTGGGGGTAGGCCCTATTATAGGATTCGTTTCCTCTTCAGGGCTGGTTGGGGGTGTTTTGTGGGTGGTTTGTGTGCGCGTATTGACTTGGCTTGAGATTTGGGTAGGGCTGAAAATTCAGTTTTAGAAAAAGTGTCTAGGAAGTTTGAGAAAAAAGGTGTATAGAAAATTGAAGTTGTGTTTGTTTTTGTGGGTGGGTTGTGTGTGTTTGCCAGAAATCAACCGGAGGGAGAAGCGAAAACAATCAGTGTCGAAATTGGGTGATTTTTAAGCGAACGTGGTTTTGAGATGAGGGAACGGGGATTTTAATAGTGTCTGGAAAAGGTCGAAAATGAATAAGACGAACTACGTTGCGTTGCGGGTAGTTAATAGAAGCGGGCTGGGTGATGGTGTTGTTGGAAAGTGAAGATATAATTTTTGGGGATTTTTTGTCTCCTGCGTCATGAAAGTTAATAGAAGCGTGGGGAGATACTGGAATTATGGGAATTTTTTGGGATTTGAGTTTGTTGAAATTTGTTGGAAAAGTGACTAGGAGACGTTGAAAGATGTGTGGATGAAGTCGGGCGGTGGCGACTGGCTTTTCTCGAGTTCGAGGTGAGGAATTGTTAAAAAGTGTGTTTATGTGTGGTGTGGAACCTTGAATATGAAATTCTGAAAAAATCGAAAGTTTTTGTATATCGAGTAAACTTTCTATTTGTTTATTAAAATATTGAAATTTAAGATTTTGAGATGGTTGTTTAATATTGTAATGAGTGAGCTGGTATGGATAACAATCTTTAAATCCAAAAACTACGTCGTACGTCGGCCCATTTGGCTAGCGAATAAATTCACTATGCTACAGGAAAAAACGTGAAAAACCTGCAGCACCGACGGGGTGGATGGGGCACGCGGATCAATTTGGATCGCTTTCACTCCTGATGGGAGTGAAAGCAAAGTGAGCACGCCTGCCTATATTTGTTATAGAGCAGTTGTGTCGATAAATGGAAGGAATTAAGTAGCGAAGTGTTTCGGCTATGACATCTCTCGAGTTGGGGATGGCATTCATGAGTGTGACGGTGAGTATTTCGATGAGGATTTTATAGTCGGTTGAGAGGTCGTAAGGTGTGGGTGGCTTTTCGAGGGTGACTGGTGCGGTCTCTTGGGGGGTTTTAGGTGTCGATAGCCTGTGGGGGCAGCGAGGGTGGAAAGCGGGGTGTGGACCACCGCAATTGGTACATTTGGGAGTGCCGGACTTGGGGCAATTTTCGGTTCGGTGGCCTGTTTGGCCGCAAGAGGGGCATATCGGTTTAGACCGACAAGATTCGGAGGAGTGTCCGGTTTGGGTGCATCGACTGCAATATTTGGGCACTGGGGGGAGTGGATTTGTGTTCGATTGCTCGCATCGATGTGGAAGGCCGTGAAAAGAGAGGCCAGAGGTTAGGGCCTGGTGGTAGTGGGCTTCGGAGGTGGTAACGATGCGAAGCATCGAAGTGGGTTTGTTGGTGGCTTTGGCCACGATTCGCCAAGTTTTGAGAAAGGGGATTTGTTTATTGTGAAGAATTTCTTCAAATTCTTCGGGGCTGACAGTGGTGTCTACATTCCTGCAGACAAACGAGTAGGTGGGTATGAGGGTTTTGTTGGCTGGACGTGGTGGACGTTCTGTTGAGTTAAGAACGTTGATGATGATGTTTTTGTCACCAGTGGAGTTATGGATTTGTCTCAGAATAGTTGAGACTGACTTTGGGGAGAACGTTTTGAGAAGGGCAGTGCGGTTGAAATTCACCTTGAGAAAGAGGACGTGGCCGTGTAGGAGTTCGAAGGTGTTGAGTAGGGTGAAAAGGGCTTTTTGAGTGGCGTATTGGGTTGGGAGGTTTCGAAGGTTCAGGGTTTGAATTGGTGTGTCGTTGATGGTGTGAGTTGGTGCAGGAATGTTGGTAGGTGTGGGTGTTGGTGGTCGGGTTTTGGTTTTACCGACGAGGGTGAAGCCATCCTCATCGGAGGCAGTTGGTTGTCGTGTGAGTGTAGGTGTTGGGGATTGGGATCTTACGGAGGAAGCGTAAGACCTTCTTGAGGATGTGTATGGGGTTTGTGGGTTATAGTCTGTGTTTCGTTGGTAGCGTGGTGTTGTGTAGTCTGTGTTTTGTAGGTAGCGTGGTATTGTGTTTGGTGGGTTCTGAGGAGAAGGTGTTGGGGAGTGGTGGGTTTTGTTGGAAGCGTGTGAGGTGGTGCTGGAAGTAACTGGTGAGAGAAGAGGGAATTCTTTCTCGCAGAGGTTGGATGTTTTCGGTTTCGGAGGAGTGTAAGCATCGAGACTGGTGTGTGAATCGAGAAGCCACTGAGGGCGTTCAGCAAGTTGTTGGGATCTGAGTATGAATTGTTGGGTGTCAGGACAGTATTGAATGGGATCGTCTTTTTGTCTGTAGGGTGTGTGTTGAAGGGGTTCGTCGTAAATTTGTCTGATGGATGATTTGGGTGTTTTTCTGCTGCTGCGGCGTTGTCGGGAGGACATTTTAGGATTGAGTGTGGTAAGGATTGGTGTTGAAAGCTAATACCGACAGCGGACTCACTGCCGGAGGGAGTTACCTCCCCAGTTAAAGGTTTCCTGACTTATTAGCCTTCAGGAGTTTTTATATTACCTGGGTGCTAAGTGTCCTTCCCTCTTTGGATGGTGTCGCTTGCTTATTTGTTAACTTATTTGTTGGCTAGGCGCTAATGTCCTTCCCTCTTCGGATGGTGTGGTTTGCTAGTATATTTTGGCTAAAAGTAAAACAAGATTAAACGCTGTTTATTATTTCCATAAATAGAAGTTGTTTCGAAAGAAACAATTTGCACTTCCAAGTGTGTTGAATGAACTGTCGAACTAAAAAGTTCGGCAGAACATGGGGCTGGTTGTCTTCTGATGAAGGCGTCCACGTTGCCGGCGAAATCGCGGTGAACAGGTTTGAATCAGTGACCCGCTCTTGCTGTATCACCTTCCTCAGGCGATGGACTGGCGCTACTGACGAAATTGACAATTGTTTCGATATTACTAAATATCATCGACAGAATCACAGAAGTTACATATCATGTGATGCCTACCTGATGTTTAATAATCATTTTTGGCTAAACCAAGAAGTGATTGTGATTGACTTAATATATTGTATGAGTAGGAAAAAGAAGAAGATATTATTAGCCCTATGGTGATATCCTGGATATCTTTTTACCATTTAAGATAAGAGAGAGAGAGAGAGAGAGAGATAGAGAGAGAGAGAGAGAGAGAGAGAGAGAGAGAGAGAGAGAGAGAAGTTCGTCGGTTTTTTGAAGTTGGGGCTTGTAGTGTTTTATTGGGTTTGTTTTTGTTTGGAGTTTGGCCCTGTTATAGGATTTATTTCCTCTTCAGGGCTGGTTGGGGGTGTCTTTGTGGGTGCTTTGTTTGCGCGTATTCACTTGGCTTGAGTTTTGGGTAGGGCTGAAAATTCAGTTTTTTAGAAGTGTATGGGAAGCTGAGTAAAAAGGTGTATAGAAAGTTGAAGATTTGTTTGGTTTTGTGGGTGAGTTGTGTTTTTTTGTTAGAAATCAACCGGAGAGAGAGGCAGGAACAATCAGCATCGAAACTGGATGCTTTTTGTGCGAACGTGGTTTTAAAGGTGTATAGAATGGGAAATTTTGAAGTGTCTGGTAAAGGTAGGAAATGAATAAGACGAACCACGTTGCGTTGCGGATAATTAATAGAGGCGAGGTGGGTGATTGAAATTGTTGGAAAATGAAAATGTTTTTGGGATTAGGTGTCTCCTATGTCATGAGAGATAATACGAAGTGTTGGGAATGGTTTTTGGAATTTTTGAGTTTTATTTGAAATTTGTTTGAAAAGTGATTAGGAGACATTGAAAGATGTGTAGATGATGTCGGGTGGTTGCGACTGGCTTTTTTCGAAGTCGAGGGGAGGAATCTGTTGGATAGTGTATTTTTCTGGGTATGGTGTTTTAAATGTGGAATTTAAAATAATTTTTGTCGATTATTGAATTAGATTTTTGTGATTTACTTGTGAAATGTTAAATTAAATATCTTAATATGACTGGTCAAAATTATGTGTTGAGTGGCTGGAACACAATAATAATATTAAATACAAAAATTTCGCCGTATGTCAGCGCATTTGGCTAGCGAATAAATTCACTATGCTACAGGAAAAAACGTGAAAAACCTGCAGCACCGACGGGGTGGATGGGGCTCGCGGATCAAATTGAATCGCTTTCGCTCCTGATGGGAGTGAAAGCAAAGTGAGGACGCCTGCCTATATTTGTTATAGAGCAGTTGTGTCGATAGAAGGAAGGTATTAGATGGCGAAGTGTATCGGCTATGACGTCCCTTGAGTTAGGGATGGCGTTCATGAGCGTGACGGTGAAGATTTCAATGAGGATTTTGATGTCGGCTGAAAGATCGTAGGGAGCTGGTGGCTTTTCAAGAGTGACTGGAGCGGTCTCTTGAGTTGTTTTGGGAGTCGATAGCCTGTGGGAGCAGCGAGGGTGAAAGGCGGGGTGTGGACCACCGCAATTGGTATATTTGGGAGTGCCGGTTCGGTGGCCAGTTTGGCCGCAGGAAGGGCATATCGGTTTAGACCGAGAAGAATCAGCGGAATGTCCGGTTTCCGTGCAACGACTGCAATTTTTGGGGACTGGGGGTAGAGTGTTGGTGTTGGATGGCTCGCACCGATGTGGGAGACCATGAAATATGAGTCCGGAGGTGAGGACCTGGTGATAGTGGCTTTCGGATGTGGTGACGATGCGAAACATCGTTGGCTTGTTGGTGGCCTTGGCGATGATTCGCCGAGTTTTCAGGAATGGGATGTGTTCGTCGTGAAGAATTTCCTCGAATTCTTCGAGGCTGACCGAGGCGTCCACGTTTCTGCAAACGAGAGTCTAGGTGGGAATGAGGGTTGGCCGGGCGGGATGGACGTTCGGTGGAGTTGAGAACGTTGATGATGATGTTGTTATCACTAGTGGAGTTATGGATTTATCTCAGAATAGTTGAGACTGACTTTGGGGAGGACGTTTTGAGTAGGGCGGTGAGGTTGAAAGTTGCTTTCAAGTAAAGGATGTGGCCGTATAGGAGTTCGAAAGTGTTGAGAAGAGTGAAGAGGGATTTTTGTGTGGAGTATTGGGTTGGGAGGTTTCGGAGGTTGAGGGTTTGTATTGGGGTGTTGTTGTTGGTGTGGGTTGCTGTAGGAATGTTGATGGGTGTCGGTGTTGTGGATCGAGATTTGGTTTTTCCGACGAGGGTGAAGCCATCCTCGTCGGGGATAGGTGGTTGTCGTGTGATTGAAGGTGTAGGGGATTGAGATCTTACGGATGAAGCGTAAGACCTTGTTGGGGATGCGTATGCGGTTTGTGTGTATTGTCGTGTAAGTGTGTATTGTCGTGTAAGTGTGTTTTGTGAGTGGCGTGGTTTGTGTGTGCTGGATTGGAATCTTACTGAGAAATTGTAAGACCTGTTGGAATCAGGGGAGGGTTTGTTATGATGTTTGTGTGTTTGTCTTGTAGATTGGGGTGTCGATGGTAAGTGAGAGTGGGTTGAATTGGATGCGGTGTGTGAAGGGGTTGTGTTTTGTATGGGTGAGAGAGAAGGGAATTCCTTCTCGTAGAGGGCAAGACTTTGTTGGACGCTGGGAAGGGAGAGGGGTTTAAGGTTCTCTTCGTACTCGTCCGGATTAAATTGGGGGTGGTTAGGGTTCATTGAGTGAAAGAGGTTTATTGTAAATTGTGGGTGAGGGGAAGGTTTGGTGGATATTCTCCGGCGTGAGTGATTCGAGGACATGTTGGTGGTAGTGTGGTTTAGGATGTGGGGGTGAAAGCTAATATCGACAGCGGACTCACTGCTGGAGGGAGTTGCCTCCCCAGTTAAAGGTTTCCTCACTTATTAGCTTTCAGGGAGTTTTATATTACCTGGATGCTAAATGTCCTTCCCTCTTCGGATGATGTGGCTTGCTTGTATGTTGGCTGAAATAAAACAACATTAAACACTGTTTATATTTTCATAAATAGAATTTGTTTCAAGAGAAACAATTTACACTTCCAAGTGTATTGAATGAACTGTCGAACTGAAAAGTTCGGCAGGACATGATGTTTGGCGGGTTTTTTTCGATGGAGGCGTCCACGGTGCCGGCGAAGTCGCGGTGAACAGGTTTGTATCAGTGACCCGCTCTTGCTGTATCACCTTCCTCAGGCGATGGACTGGCGCTACTGGAGGAGTTTAAGATAAGTACAACTGTGCGATTATATAGGAAACCAGGAAAAGTATATCTGCTTATTGTTACAATTATTATTTGAAAAGACAGTTTAAAAGTGGAAAATTCCCTATATTTATCTGTACATTGGGAATTTCATATTGTGGATCTCTTAAGTATCTTCTAATTTCTAATTCTTCAAGAAAATCTATTTTTTATCACAAATATGTAGTACTTCTAGTTCTGTGTTAAGTTTTTTGTGTTTCATGTTAAGTACAAGCATTGCGAAAACGCGATTTCTATGTTTGTTTTTATCTGTGAGCTCCATGGTGTTCAAAATGTGTTCTAATTCGAGCCAAATAGACAGCATTACATTCTGGACATTTAAGTTAATATATACCAGACTATTCAATGGGTATATTTTTGTTTCTAGATTAAACAGCTTTCCATTCACATTACTTTCAGTTTTAAAAGAAATTGTATCTCTACCAACAAATACAAGAATTTCTTTTTTAAGCAGTAAGTAATGCGAGTGAAAAATTCTTAAATGTAGAAACAAAAGTATCCCCATTGAAATAGTCTGGTATACATATTGTTGATGAACCTTATCGATTTTTAGCTCAACAGAGCTGGTACAACGGGTGCTATGGTACCAGAAGTGCCACAATTTTGGTCCTTTTTGGAGAAATTTCGGGTTGTTAGCACGATACACCCTCCGGAGTGTATACAAGTGGCCAATTTTATAATTGGATATTTTCAAGGTCTCTCATTCAAGGTGTCTCACAGATGTACCCTATTGGTTTTCAGCTGACTATAGCGAGTACAGCGGGTCCTATAAATCCAGATATACTGCATTTTTGGTTACTTTTGGAGAAATTTCGGTTTGTTAGCACGATACGTCCCCTTAAGTGTGCGAGTGACAATTGTATGATAGAATTTCAGGGCACCTCACCGATGCGGAAAAGTTAGTTTCAGTCTCTAAAATCGTTTATTTATACCTAAATTTTTCTCTCAAAAGATAGACGTCTTGACGCTTTACCTTAAGTTCGCTAGTAAACCATATTGAACCTGTCTTTGCATGAGAAGTTAGTTTTAAAGGAAATCATGTCGACAATATGTCAGTAATGAGATTTGCATACTGATTTGAATTCAGACGTCGAGAATCAGCACATTGATCTTCCTGAATGTGGTTTACAAAACTTATTAAACTATTACTCATTCTACTCATACATTTCCTAATGGTTGTTTTATTACAAATATAAATTATTAAAAACAAATAGTATCTACTTAGATCCGACACTAATAGTTTATATACGTTTAAGTTTGTGATTATATATCAAGACATGAACTAGTAGTGGAAGTTATTCTACTTGGCATATGAACCAGGTGCCTAAGACCATACGCACGAAAAATGTTTCTCAACATTTTTGAGTACACACTATCATCATTCAAGTCTAGATTTATATCTCCTATGATAATAATAGATTTGTACCATGTGTATAATTTATTAATAATACTTTGTAGCTAGTCCACATCTCTGATTTGCCTTTACTTGATCTGTAGGGGAGCCCGGGGCTGGTTGACGCACCAGGTTGGTTGAGGCACCTCAATTTTTTTTAAAACAGTAACTCTTGGCAACGTAAGCAAGTAGTTTTTTACTTTTTTACAGTTTTTGTTCTAGAAACTCTATTTTTAAAGATAATTGAGATCGGTGTGATGCTACATAAATCTTCAACCTTCCCGAACAAGAACTGTTAAATAGATTTTCTAAGAATAAAATAGTATAAGTGCAGTTGCATCACACATACAAAAACGTGGTCAGGGGCTGGTTGACGCACACAACAAGGGGCTGGTTGACGCATGCGTCAACCAACCCCGAGTTTAAAATAAAATGTTTTAATTTTTGTTTTATATTTTAGCGAGATGCGTTCTCGTAAACGAACATCAGAAAGGGGTATCACTCCACCAGATACCATGCTAAGGGCAGTTAGAGAGGTTAAAATGAACAACAAATCCATTAGGGCAACTACAAAAGATTTTGAGATCCCGGAGGCAACTTTGAGACGTTTTTGCAAAAAATTTACTGAGGAAGAAATGAATGGTGATGCCGCAATAACGACAAAAGTTGGATATTACAGGAATCGCCAGGTATATTTTATTTCAAATTATTTTTAAAAATATTAAAGCTTCAAAAAATGCCTTACGTCTTTAATAATTTTTAGGTGTTCACAGATCAACAAGAAAATCATTTGGAGAAATACCTTAAAACGGCAAGCGACATATATTTTGGATTGTCTGTCAGAGAAGTAAGAAAATTCGCGTATTATTATGCCACTGCTTTGCGCATTAAAAACCCTGAATCCTGGAACGTGACAAAAATGGTTGGAGAGGAAATTAGAAGCAGCACAAATATGGAACATGAATGAAACTGGGATTACGACCGTGCAAAAGCCTAACCGAATTTTTGGCAGGCGTGGATATAAGCAGGTGGGACGCGTAACCTCCCAGGAACGCGGCACCTTAGTTACTAGTTACTATGGCTTTGGCAGTATCTGCAACGGGAAATTCTGTCCCGCCGTTCTTTGTTTTTCCAAGGGTTAACTTCAGAGAACATTTTCTCGCTAATGGCCCTCCTGGAGCAGTTGGAACCGCAAATCCTTCAGGTTGGATGAAAAAAGAGCACTCTTTGGAGTTTGCTAAGCATTTTGTCAAGTACGTTGGTTATTCTAAAGAGAGACCGGTACTACTTTGCTAGACAATCATGATTCGCATTTGTCTGTAGCTGACCTTGATTATCTAAAAAGTAAAGGTGTAACGGCGTTGTCATTTCCAGCCCATTGCTCACATTAGCTCCAGCCTCTCGATCGGTCTGTCTATGGACCATTAAAACATTACGTTAATTCAGCCAGTGACTCCTGGATCACTAGCAATCTAATAGTTCGAGATTCACTGCCACTGGCAGCAACACCGAAAAATATTATGGCGGGATTCAAGGTGTCTGGAATTAGCCCTTTCAATAGCGACATTTTTGACGATCAAGAGTTTTTACCAGGATATGCAACTGACCGCCCCGATCCCGGAGAAACTAATGCTGACAAGGACGTGGTTCCAGTTCAGCGAAACTCGATTTTAAAACCACGACCGGGGTGTTCACAGGAACCTGATGATCTTAACCAGCCAGGATGCTCCAAAGATATAGTGTTAGCATAAAGTCCACTGCCTGGGAAAGAAAACAACATTTCAACTAACAGTTCTATTCAAGGAAAAAATGGGAGCTCGCCTCCTACTGCAAGTCCATTTCAATTGAAACCGCTACCAAAAGCCAGACCTAGAAAGCAGGACGTTAAACCTAATAGAGGAAAGCATGTGACAGCAATTCTAAATGACACGCCAATAAAAAATGGCCTTGCAGAACAAGAGAAAAATGTAAAGTCTGTTAAAAGAAATATTTGCTCAAATAAGAAGTCCGATGCAAAAGAGGAAAAAACAAAAAAAAAAGGAAAATAGTCAAAGACGATGATGAGTCCGATGAAGAGGAATGCTTTTGCCTTTATTGCACAGATAGCTATAAAAATAGTGCCTCATCCGAAAAATGGATCTAGTGCACTAGTTGCGAAATGTGGGCACATGAAGCTTGTGCTGGTAAACCTGGCGTCTTCTTTGTTTGTTTAAACTGTGAAAGCGAACAATGACTTATACTTTTTTTAAGCTATAATATTAAATTTGTTAATTAAGTTACCTTTTTTAGAATTAATGCATCTTTTGTTCCTTTTTTATGTTTGTCCCGTGGATAGTTACCATTTTTAGAATTTAATATAATTTTTTTTTAATTTGGATTATACCAGATGTTTTACTTTACTTTTTTGTCTGCGTCAACCAACCCAATGGTTTGCGTCAACCAACCCCGGCCCGGGGCTGGTTGACGCAACCTGACTTCCATCTTTACAAAAAAATTTATACCTAAACTGTTGCTAAGAAAAAAAATTTCTTGTCTAATATGAAAGATAAAACATTAAACTTCCCTATTTGGTACCAAAAGCACACCAAAGCTTAATAATGTGTAAGCTAAAAATAAAAATACAAAAAGTGCGTCAACCAGCCCCGGGCTCTCCTATATGTCTAAAAAAGTTTTATTTCAGCAGCACAGAACTCCGCCTGAATAGGTTTAGAAAGGTCACTAGATATCTATATGACTCAAAGTATTATCATTTAATGTTCTAGAGGATCTACAGTCTAAAATATTCATATCAATATTCACTAATGCGGAGTACATCAAATGGATAGGTACTCGTCCAAGGATAAAGTCAGGTTATTTACTTTATTTGTAAGATCCTAGACATTCAGATGAAGTACCAAGTACTCAAATTTTCCAAATTACGTTTTTATCCATGAATATTTTATCATCTTCATGAAAATGTTGTACTAACTCTTGAAATGAATTTGTTGTCTCCCTAAAAAAATCCTAAATAGCGTCATATTGTGATTTCCATAAAAAGAAAATATCTTGGAAAATTTCGTCTTTTCATTACTAACCACAATGTACTAGATCTCATGGTCAAGATGGTAGTTAGTTTACAATAAAACCAAAAACTACCAATATTATCATAGTTAATAACCGTTTAATAGAGAACATTAATTTAAATTACAGCCTTTGATAAATAATAGCTTATAAATTAATAGAGTTAATGTATCTCAATGATTGAATCCATTATTTTAAAAATAATTCAGTCAAGAAATAACATATTTTATCATCATACAAAACTATGCATTTTGAGATAACTAATACATAAAATTTCCCTTGAATATAAACTGCAGCCGTTTTCCTGGTACAGTTTCTTATTCCATATTCTCCTTTACGCCATTCCATTCAATTAAATGCCCGGAAAAACTTTGGAATCGTTAATTTTTTTTTTCTTTTGAATAATAGCTTGCTAACAATAAATTCTTAAGTCAAGAACATATAGTGAGGATAATTTATGGTATTTTTGTTTATTCGTGATTATAATATCCTATTCTGTTATAAAAAACATAATCTTTTAGAAGTAGATGTATCAAATTTTTGTACTTAGTTTTTTAATTGTGTTTCCATAATTCGACAATTTTTATATTCATAAAAAAAGTTGTTAGTTCCATTCGAAGCTGAATAGTCTTTCCAGAATGTTTTCCTGTTTTCGGGAAGAACTTCATCGAGTGCTTCTATGATATTAACCCTCTTTTCTTGAGGAAATCCACATGGACACTCATGGGACTTCGGCATCTTGATTCCCTTCATAGCCTTTTTCTGAAAAAAATCCAATTCTTGGTATGGACACATGGGATCGTAGTTGGATTTACAATATAATACATAATCTCCTCTTCTTGCACAATCTACAAGGAGATTTCTTCAATTTATGTTGCGATGTTAAATCAGGCCACTCAAAGAAATCAAAACGATGCATTCGCAGCACTTCAACATTTCCTGAGTTTGCGGTTGACACTGCAAGCACAAAGTCTTCAAAATCGTAATTTTTTTTTTGTTTTGTCAATGATTGTTCCACCTGGTTGTGGAAACTGTCGGCACTCATGAACGAATGGCCTGTTTGAAAATCATTCGAAACAATTTCTTCTGCAGCAATATCAGATGATTTAATAACATACACGAGAAATGTGAGAAGACACCAGTTTTTGTTCTGAGACGAACAGTTGTAAAGGCAGAGGATTATTTTCTCAATATCCCTATTTTTTTTTAGAAACATATAGAGAGCACTAGCATTATCCTCTTTGTTCCTTCCGGAAATTCCCTCGTGCCAAAGCAGGGCATGAGGTTTGACTTTTCCTTTTTTCCCAATAGGAGCAAAAGTTCCTTGATATGCTATTAGTCTTTTGACAAACAACACCTTCTTAAACATGTCAACTCTTGGAAGCATTATTATTTTTTGCATGTCGCCTGAAAAAATAACGTCATTTTAAATATCACCTTCTGAATGTGATTTATAGGCATCTCTTGCAGCAACCTCTCATTCATGGCAATGAACCCATTTACTACACTTTTCACACTCAAGATCCAGTGTATCCTTATTGTGTTAATGGAGAGAAAACTGTTCGCATTTTTCACACTCTTCGTGGCCTAATTGAGTAAATGAAATTTTCTGTTCCTTAACAAGTATTCTGTACAGATCATAAGATACTCTATTTTTATATTCCGGGTACTTTTGAATAAAATTAACGTGCATTAGAACAATATTGACATCAGAGGGTAAATATCGCACATTGGGTGCATGTTCTCGTCTATAATGCGAGATTGTTTGGTGGAAATACTCAATATGTGTTATAATCTCCCGATGAGGCCCCATGTTTGAAGATGGCTATTTTCCTCTTTGGTCAGGGGGAGGAGTCAAACTTCCCTGAGCGGTGTTTGTTAAGGTATAGTGTACAAATCTATCATTGGTAGGTTTATAACCTAATGTAGTCAGAAAGAACTTTTTACACACCTCAAACGCTTTATCGCTGCTGTTTTTCAAATGATACTGGATGGATGGCATTCTTCTACCTTTTTCATTATCATTCTTATTTCTTCTGATTTTTTTCACATCTAGTTTTTGGCAAGAGGTTAGGATAAACTGTCTGTGCTCACCCCACGTCGAGTTCCAAAATTGCTCATTTATTTGAATTCTTCTATCTTCACTGATACTTTCACCACACTTTTTCTTGCATCCATTGTTGTTACATGGACACTCTAAAACACTGTGAGCTCTTTTCAATTCTTCGATCTTAATTTTCTTCCTTTCTTTTAAACTAACATCATTTTTTTTCCTTTTCTTGCAGCCGCTTTATCTTGGCGTAGGTCTCTTTCCTGTATTTTCTCAACTCCATCATCTATCACTGCCTCTTGATTAGAACGAGTGTCCTTAAATTCCAAATTATCCAGAAAACCTATCTCACGCTCATTTTCTTCTGTTGTTAGATCTTGGCCTAGGTCTACTTCTTGTATCTCCTCAACTCCTTCATCTATAACTGCCTGTTGATTGGAACGAGTGTCCTCAAATTCCAAATTATCCAGAAAACCTACGTCATGCTCATTTTCTTCTATTGTTAGATCTAGGCCTAAATCGACTTCTACATTTAAATCCAATCCAATCACATTAGTCTCATCTACATCATCATCTAAGTCATTCTCAGTCAGTTCTCTTTTTGTTAAAGTATTAGTCTTCACATCAAAACCAATAACTTGATTGCTTTCTACAGTTAATACTTCATTTGAAGGATCAATAATTATATCAACAATCATCTTCAACACTATTATTGGGATCGATCACTACAAACGAACTGCAATCCTCTTGCTTACTACAACCTGGATCAAGTTGAGCTGTTTTATTACTTTCATTACCTTGTAAAGCTAAATCCATCATTTGTCTCGTTCTTGAGGATACTTTATTTGGTATTATGTTGACATACTCAAATTGTCAAATAATATTTACTGGAAATAAATGAAACGACTAAAATGTTCACTCGGTCACATCACTTTACATTTGTTGCAAAACAAAACATAACCTAAAAAGTAAACATGAGTCAGCTGTAAATAAAAGAGTAAATGTCGTATGTACAGCCACAGTGGTAACATTGTTAAGCAAAACTGCCGTATGTGTTAGAGCTAAGCAAAAGTTCAGTATGAGCATTCTTAGAAATTGAGGGATTTTAATGTACTTACGGCAAACTATATCTGGATATCTAGGAAATAAATTTTAGTTTACCTAACAATCTTGTACTGTGTACCCAATTAAAAATTCTGCAACAAATAAACTCACGTCCCCATGTCAAGCTACCACTGGCATAAGAGAAAACTAAAGTTATTAATAAACCTGCAGTAATGGTAAAAAATGAAAGATCAACTACATTTATTTAAAATAAAGAAATTCACGCAAAAAAAGTTCTTATGAAGCTGCCTACGGCAAAGAAAAAAGTAGCTACATTTTAAAATAAAAACTTATTTATTCGTAGGTATTCTGAAACTGATTAAATTCAAGGTCACCAAACTGACCAAAATATACAAAAAAAAAGAAAAACTGTACGCAATATATTTTTTGGACCATATTCAAACTACAAATTTCACTAAAAATACCAATTATAAGCAAACAATATGCATTCAAACGAGGATAGCTGCCATCACAACAACTGTTGAATAATTAAAGATTCAAGTTTAATCTCTTTAAAACCGAAAATGAAACAATTTTAAAAAGTAAATGAGACGAATCCAGACTCGCATGACCAAATGTACGATCCGGTGGCATGGACCTCTACTTCGATAACTCCTATGAGGACTGTACAATTTACCCCAAAATAATGCTTGACTTCCGGTTTTAATTAATAATATGCCAAATTAAATAGACTACAAAATGATTGGTAACAAATAAATATTTCCCCACTTCAGCTTTATCTAGGTCACACAAACGCTTGAAAACTTATCTTCAGAGAGTTCCCTCCAACAAAGCTTCGTATACCATAACCAGCACTATCTTTTATAACTTATGAACGAATAAAGAGCCATAAATAGGCGAACATGAAATTAGTTTACCCTATCACACATTAACAGCTGAATTCTATATGTTCTTGGTCGAATAATTATGTGTAAATCTATAATTAACGCGAGCATAAAAGGCAACCACGATTACAAGATTTTATAGTTTGGGTTGCCTACCTTACAGGAAATATTTAAAATGTTGAGTATAACGGAAATCTAACAGATACGAGTACTACTTCTTGTGTTATATTTATCATTTGGAAAAATTTTCATTCTTGTTATTCCATGGCCAATATTGATATGTGTCTCATGCAGGATATCAAATAAATCCTCATTTTTTACGTAATATACAAATTTCTGCTTACCTTCTTGTATAGGTACAATAAGATTAAATTCGTTTCTCACATTCACTAAATCGTATTTCACCAAACGACGATATCACAACGCCAATTTCTTAACTTACTATTCATATTCTTCAACCTGATCAGAAGCTAAATAATATTTTTCTTGTGATAAATAGGCACTGTGATCATCCCTCTCCGAGGAAATAATTTTGCTAAACTACTCTTACACTTCCCACTAGCAATATTTATTTTGCAAATATGAGCTGTTTACGAAACAAACACTCTATCGACTTTAACAAGACACATGTGGTAATGTCGACATTAGCCGGTTAACTTCAGTCTCGGGCTGAAAGTAATTTTATATTCGGATATTAGTGAACTAGAAATGTTATTCCTTACATTAACCTGATTTCGAACTTGAGCCGTAACATATACACTGGAGATGCATTTGCTTGACTCCATGCCGTCAAAATTTGCAAGACTGCGAATGAAACAATTTCCTCATTATCCTTGACTCATTAAGCACCCTAACAAATCTGAAAATTGTATATCCATCACACCCAATCCATCAACTCATTAAAAAGGGACTTTATAACTTGACTCCTTAGCCCTAAAATCAACTTCCCCTGATAATTTACTCTTCTTTTCAACGCAACAAAATTTCCGCAAACTACCAGAGCTCCTCAATAAAAGAATATTAATATGAAAAATAAATTTCGGTTATCTACTGCACCCACGTTTTAGTCAAAATTTCAATAATTTCAACATATTAGCCTGACCGTTCTTCGAAGAGAAAAACAACTACTTTACTGGCTAATATACCACGCAGAATATTGAATTACATCTCCTTCGAAGAACGTGACGTCGATCGACCCTTTTGTCGATACAGACATCTGTGGTGATTCGCATCCGAAAGGAGAAGGGTATAGTAGAGAGCCTTAATGCCTTCTAGTTCACAGTCTCTAATCTGAACTGAAGATTCCGTCCTCCAACAACCTCGATGTTGCTCGTGTCGTTACACACTTGCGAGAAGTAGTCAGCTGGCGCCATCTTCACTTTCAATTGGGAACCACCAACTCAGATAGTTATTCGACCGTATAAGTCGTATGAAATAAAATGAATTAAAATTTCATACTGAATCCAATTTGAAACAAATCATGCCCGAAATTAAAACCAAACTTTCATTACCCAATCAAAGAAAAAACAAGCTATTCTAAACCGTCTAAGAATTGGACAGCATATGCGCATAACACATCAGCATAAATTAACAAAAGGAACCACACATTTACGTCAAATATGTCAGACTTAACTCACAGTAAAGAATCATTTACTCGAATGTTTAGGAAATGAAGACCCAAGAGGAGCTACAGTTTAGGAAATACTTTGAAATAAAAAAAAGAGTGATAATTGCAAGACTAAAACTTAGCCATAGCCTATTTCCTCCACATTTAAACAAATTGTACTTGACTACGTGTAACAATCTTTAAGATTATTTCTTCATTAGAAAATCTTAGTTCACATTATATCGCACTACCAGATACTAAAAAACGGAAGGATTAAACTAAAAAGAACAAATGTTGCATTATATATATGTTTGTTCGGTGATACATCTCTTTGGAAAATGAGAGTAATATTACTCGTGATATTTAGATAAGAATATAGGTAAATAACGACTTTTTGTGTACATTTATGTTCTAGTCATGCTTATAAAAGGTAAAAGGACTTCTTAATTCGGTGAATGGAGGTGTTTATAGACATCGTTGATATCGATATCAGTGAAAGCATTATAAATTGTGTTCCAGTTATTGAGGTTAGGTGTAATATAATCAAAAGAGATAAGCGGGCCGGCAGGAGAGGCGACGTTTCGAACCCCTCGCCTTGAAGTTCGACGTTAAATACTGGGCTCCTTCAATGAATCTGCAGGGTCGGATTTAACATGAAAGTGCTTTTCCATAATTAATTAAACATACAACCTTTTAAAGATAATGTATATCATTATTTACGGTGCTATGAATTTACTACAATATTTTGGTTATGTCATAAGCGATTGAATATATGAATGACATTTTAAATCTGCATCTCAAAAATAGAGCTAATACGTGAAGAAATATTCCAGTTCACAGAATAGTGAAACCCAAAGTCTGCAGTGAGAAGTGGAACATGTTTGATTACGACTCCAATATTTACGCCTTTAATTCTGGGAGATTTTTAGTTCATGATAAAATTAAAAATAATGCTATCATTACGTGCATTAGTTGGAGTTTGGAATCAAAAAGGCAAAAAACTGTTCGTTAAACTCAATATTACAGTCAAATTTTCCGGAAAAATTATTATAAAAATACACATTACCAATATAGAACATGAAAGTATTGCTGGAGAAAGAACAATAATTGATACAAGAATATGAAAAATTGAACAGAGTGGGAATAGATCAACCAGCTGAACAAGGAGTAGTATGTATGATATATAAAATATATGAGGGAAGGGAACATATGACACAGACAATCCTAAAAGAAAAAATCGGGACCAAATTGTAAACAAAGGTATTGACTGACTCTTTTTGATAAAAGTTTAATGGAACACCAGAGGGCATTCAAATGGTACAGTATTATACAAGGAATAATGAGACCGGGGGAGGAGGGAAGAAATAATGATGGAAATAGATTAATGAGAATTTCCATAGATAATATACTTTTATACATTATCAGAGTGATTTCCGGAAGCAAACAAACACTTTATTTTATCGTAAAATAAAGTACTTTATCTGACGCATTTTTGGCATTTAATAGTATATTGTTTAACGAGTGACGAAAGTAGCTTTTCGGCGAGTAAAACAATATACTTTTTCTGTAACCATGGCTCATTACATAGGATATACAAGAAGTTGGGAAGAGTTGAATTATCTTTAAAGTGATGAAATCTGCGATTTAGGGGTAACTGTTTTACTATGATTGTTTTGGCATTTATTTTATGCTTGAACTTTTCTAAATTTATGACAAATACATACTGTACTACAACAATAATTATAATTGATTATTAATTTTCAAACTTTGAATAACTCAATACTACAAAAATGTATTGTGTATTGGAAAATTTATTTTTGATTGAGATATTAATTCATAATTATATTAGAACAGTTACTTAAGATGATCACTTACTTTCGTCACTAGTGACGAAAGTTATCGTTATGGGATATTCTGTCACTTGTGTCGGACACCGACGTTTTCGGTTGAAGTAACACGTGACAAAAGTTGTTGATTTTTGAATGGTTATAAGTATTTTACCCTCCGCAAATTTTCATTAGTACAACCATGACTTTGGCATTAATCAAAAATCGTCTGTCATTGTTACACCTCTTCTTATTACGGCTCGATAATAGTTTTCTCGGGAACTATTTATAACAAGATATTCAGTGCAGACAACCTGAAATTTAGGAGATGTGATTAGAGACGTCGGTGGAACCATTGACAATTCTAATAGACAAGATTTGCACATTTTTAACATGGATAATAACATCGTTTTTAGTTGGAACCCTTAAATTTCAGGAATTAATTCTTATAATACTTCAGTGTGTACACTCACTTTTAATATTACATATATTTGTTTTATAACTACTTGTTTACTTATATCATAATGAAATGCGATGGGTTATACCTCAATTTTTATATTGTAAATTCTAAACGTTGGTCTTCAAATTTTGTACGCACCATGTCAGTAAAGTATCTTTATAGGACTCGCCTGTAATTCGCCTTGCTCATCCATAATTTCTGGCTCGTTCGATAAAAAATTACTTTACTGCCTTGGTACTTAAATAACTATTATAGGCGATCAACCAAAAAGACGTTGTTTATAGTGCCCTGTAGCGGCTGTAAAGTGCAGCTTCATTGTACGCTTATGTCAAAATTACTTTAACGGCCGCTAGTGACATTTCTCCAATAAAATTCAGAGGAAAAATGGGTCGATTCTGAGAAATCACCTATAAGTTACAGAATCTGTAAGATATACAGTCTGTAAGTTTGCCTTTTGCAGAGTTGTAAAATGCCCTATTCTGAAAATAAATATGTAAGAGCCAAATTACAGATTTATAATTTATAGGTTCCAACTTCACACATATTTATAAGGTGAAAATTTGTAACGATGTAACTATTTTTTGTTCTCGACATCCCACAGTATATATTTTAGTTTTTTATTAAGTATTATTAGGTTAGTCACCCCTCTTTCATAGCGAGCTGTGAATTTGAGTATTATTAATTATTTCAGAATATGTGTATTATTTTGAAACATCTGGTATATTGTATAAGTATTATTCACTGTATCGTTCGCGGAAATCAATCCGAGCATTTCTTAAGATTATTAAGTAGGTTACTTCCTGAGTGGGGTCAAGAGAAAATTGGATAAAACGGTGAAACAGTACTTGCTCTGACTCTTGTGCTTCTCCGCTTTTTTCTGAAATCTTCCGCCGTAACCGTCCGACCGTTTTGTGACTGAGTTTCGCCAAAGAGGTAAGCGAATTTGAGAATTATTCTGTAAATAATCCTTTCTGAGATAAATTCATTTGCTCCAAGCGTTTTTTGTAGTTACATTGATATTTTTGCTTATTACTTGTTTGATTTGAGTGATTTTCTGCGCATTTGTGTACAATTCCGAAAAAAAATCTTATCTGTTGGTTTTATTTGAGGGAAAAGAAATATATTTGGGAAATTTTCAAGCATCGTCGCTACCACGATTCAGGTATAGATAAAAAGTGAAAAGAAATATAATTGGGAAATTTTCAAGCATTGTCGCTGTCAAAGCAGGTAGACTCTTGAGAGATTTTCAAAATATTCCTGGTACCCCGAGTCAGGTATAGATAAAAAGGGAAAGGCAATATATTTAGGAAATTTTCAAGCATCGTCGCTGCCATAGCAGGTAGATTCTTGAGAAATTCTCAAAATATTTCGGGAAAACCCGTCTGCAGCCGTTTAACTGAAAGAACCCCGACCGAAGAAATATATTTGGTGAATTTTCAAGCATTATCGCTGCTATAGCAAGTAGATTCTTGAGGGATTCTCAAACTATTTCGGGACGTTTAATGTAGTACCATAGACCTTGGTAATGTGAATATAAAGCTAGGATATTTGATCAAAGGCAACTTGGAGTAGTGTCGTATGTGTACGCTGCCATAGCAGGTGCACACTTCGAGGGTTTTCCAAGGCGTGAAACGAAATAATCTCATGCGTGTTCGCTGCCATAGCAGGATTTCAAGGGAGAGGTTGTCAGATTCTGCCGGCTTACTGTTATTTAACTGGTTGATTCAGCACCAACGACCGTTGTATAATCAATATAAAAATTAGGGTACGACAACCTTAATAACCTGGAATAATCTCGTACATGTACGCTGCCATAGCAGGTACAAAATTCAGGAGGTCTCAGGGCTTATTGATACAAATTCCGTTTTCTCGAGTATTCATTAAGTATAGTATCGGTATCCAAGGGTAGTTTATTAGTTACCGTTGTCATATTTTAACCTCTATGCACAAATACTAAGAAACGCTCCCGTAAAACACCGCTAGTTCCTTAATAACGCATTCTCTGTGTAATTTTCATCTTACTGCTAGTTAAATTTCATTAATTTTCACCTGCCACTGGATAAACTAGTAAATATTTGCACATTAGCTTTTGCGAATGTAAAATATTTATTGCTTGATATAGTGCTTTGGTTCGACTAATAACTTAATTAGGTATTGTAGATACCATTGGAGTTTAATCAGCGTTCAGTTAGCTTAAACCTAGCTCCTTGGTTAGTTTTATTTCTCCTGTCTGAATTATTTCGAAGTCGAAATAAAATTTGTAATTTGTAAAGCACTGGGAATTTTTTCGATAGTGGTAAACAATTAAAGCCTGTTTCCCACTAAGCACTACAAAGAGGGCAAAAATAGCAAACCCCTGGAATTACTCAACCTCCATCTGTTGTTCCCTGGTAACTCTTGACGCTGCATTAATAACCATCCCAAAAATCTGGCGCCCGAGAAAATCTAGTAGATATAGAAGCCGTGGGTGTCATAGTGACGTCCGTTATCATTTGGAGAAAGAAAGAAGGTCACAAATTATAACCTCAATCTGAATGTTTTTTCGTATTCTCGGCAGTTTATTAGCAGAGACAACTTCTGTGTTCACTTTTTAAGCATAGAGAAATACATTTTTTTATTATGTTTATTTCTTTAACTATTGAAAATTTTTGTTCTATATAAATTTCTCGAGAATTTCTAGCTAATTCGAATAAGTCAAATATTTTAAATATTGTGTAACAATATTTAAAAATAGTTTCGTTTCAAATAAAGCACAGACATAAGTCTTTTAAGGATTATTTATTGATTTAAAATATTTTCTCTTATGAAATTGTCCCGAGCTTTTCTTACCAAGTCTAATAATTCATAAACAATAGCTTCGTGTAAATGAATCATTATTTTTAGTATTTTTTATCTAAATCATATCATTGATATTTTTATATTTTTCTGCCTGACATCATTGTATTCAGCATATTCTATTTCATTTTCTGTAATATCTAAATTTGCGTCTATTGCAATATAATGAAGAACGCAACAAGCGTAAATTATGTTAGCTTCTTTTCTAGTGTACGATATCTAGAGAGACATCTGAATCTTCCTTTTAAAATTCCATGTGTGCGTTCAATAACATTTCCAGTTGACCTTAATAAAAGTTTTGATGCTTCTTCATTTTGAGAGTGAGGGAGTGAAAGCCATGGTTCCAATGGGGAGCCACTGTCCCTTAAAACAGAAATTTCTTTTGTTGGCATGACAAAATTTTTGTGAGTTTTTAGAGGCACTTCTATTTACCTATTAAACGTATACCTGTATCCCCTATTCCTGGTATTTTAAAAATAAATGCGCCACCCTAATTGTACTTGTACTCCAGTTTGCCGAATCGTGGGTTGACTCACGATATCTCACTAAACAACCTAGAATTTGAATCGGATGTCTAAAAAAAATTACGTGTTATAAGAAAATGTATATGTATCTATATACTTATATTCACCAGCATTACATTTATCTAATATTTTCCTTTCCAGTTAATATATACATAAGGAGGATATTCAACATCATTCATTGGGGGTGCTAAGATTTCTACATGTGTTCCATCAATGGCACCCACAATGCCTCTGACGTTGAACTTGTTATAATATCTAAAAAGATTGAAATATATCATTCTAGTCACTATAATAATTATAAATTTGGTATTACCATTGTTGTATTATATTTTTTTCTTCCTCAATTGTAGGATATTTCATAACATCCGCATCAAAATCTCTTACTTATACTTCAAACAGAGTTCTCGAATTATTTTCCTTAACATGTGGTCGCACATAATTTAGTAGATAATGAATGGAGTCCTTGTCTAAACGAAACATTTGTTTAAAATGCGTGTCGAGTATATTGAACGGATTAAATTCATTCCTCAAACGTCGTCTTTCGATTCTTATGTAATTTCTGAAAATTACAATTCCAATCTATCATTTTCTTATAATAACATTACGAGTACAAGTGATTCATATCCTCCTCCAAAAGAATACCCGCAAATAAATAGATTAGTTGGCCATTCATTATTCTCAAAAAAAATTCGTGTTCACAATAATAGTGGCTTGTGCATTTTCTGACTAATAATAAGATCCTTTACTGCTTATAGTAATAATTCCCTGGCCTGTAAATATTTACGAATCTATAAGAAAATTTGCAACCAAAGGCCCAGTATAGAATATCATTTCCAATAACGTTTACAGATTTTTGCTTACAGTCCTTACAAATATGCTCAGAATTGACCCATAAATAAAATGACAGTTTACACAATCAAAATAATTGTATTTTTTTCGTTTGTCTTATTTTTTTTAAACATGAATAGCATAAAATGTTACAATATCGGATTATTTTTGTGATTGTTTCAGTAACATCGCCTATAAAACGTTGTATGTACCTTGGCCGTAAAGTTCTTTTTTGGCATCACCTGATTTGCAGACTCAGCTGCGCCTCGCCTGCAAAACTTCAGATTCGGCCAAAAAATATCGCCTTTATGCCTTGATACATAAATAACTATTATATCAACACAAGGATATTATAGTGAATGAAGATATAGAAGAAATTATTACAGAACAATTAAGTCAAAGCAACGGAAGTGGACGACTGAGATGTAAATGCATACTGGGTCAAAATGAACTTTACAAACTCAGTATTAAAATTAGGCATATAGGACAAATCTCCGAGGATGGTAGAAAATGAAATTTACTATTTCCACTCTTACTGTATAGAATCTACGCATATCACCTTTTTTAAATGAAACTAACTATTTTTAAATAATTCCACAATATAATTAATTTTTATCATTTTTTAATTTTATAGTGGAATTACTTAGAATCAGTTAATTTCAATTAAAAAAGTAAAGGAGAGAAATGATTTATTATCCAGATTTTGGAAAATTTTCGAGAAAGGTGACTCAAAGAAATGTAGAAGCTAGAGGGGCATTACCGTAATAAGCGCATTAGCCATGGTGTATGAGAAGATATTGGAAAAACAAACAAGAAATAACACAGAAGTACAATTATTAGTGTCTTCATTTATTTACTATGAAAAGTATATAGTCATGTGAGCATGATGTTCATCGATCTGCATAAAGCGATTGATCCAGACCCAAGAAAGATCATATGGAACAGTGTAGAAAGAAAGAAAAATGGATTGAAGGAAATGTATACAGAAAATAAAATTTGTGTAAAATAAAACGACGAGAAATTCAGTGAATTTGAAATGGAAGATTGATTAAAACACGGAAGAGTCCAATATTATTCTTAATTTTGTAGGTTTCTTTTAATTTGGCGTTTTTGAGCTTTTCTCTTACTGCCAAATTTTACGCAGGAGTAAAAAGCGAGTGAAACTTCTCATATATGACATCGTTTGTCGATTTAATAGTATTTTTCCAAAGCGCAGGAATGAGTAGTGGTTGATATGAGTATTCTGATTGAGAGGTTCTTTATCTATACTTTAAGATAGAGTGATTGTAAAATTAGTCAGGCATTTCCTTTACGATGATTCACTGGTAGACAACAAAAAATTGTTTGCTGTCACATAAAGCTAAGTAGCATACTATAGTAGAATGAACCTATCTAAAAACGAAAATGGCCAGTAAAAAGTTGTAACACGAAGGTTTTTTTGTTACATTAAAAAACCAGTTACAAAATAGTTACTTTTAATAATTATTTAGGCTTTTTAACGTTGTGTATCGACTTTATTGTATAATTGATATTAATGTAACATATTTATGTTAGCCTGTACATTTTTGGTGAAATGATTGGCGCTTGGAGAATATGAATCAATATGTATCCAAAAAACTACATGACACGGTTGAAAAATGTAAATATATTTCGCTATGCCTGGATGAAAGCACTGAATTGTCAGACATTAGCCAGCTTGTAATTTTTATCCGAACTATTCAAAACGACTTCATTGTAGCTGAAGAGATGCTTGATATTATTCCTTTCCATGGTACAACCAAGGGTATGGATATTTTTGAAACCGTAAATAAGGCGATTTGAAACTACGGGGCATTGATAAATGTTCCTGTATTGTCACTGATGGAGCCAGAGCTATGGCAGGAACTGAAATTGGATTTGCAGGACCTTGGAGCTCCAGGATTCCTTTATCGCGGTGAATCATTCCGCCTTGTTATCTGATGTCTCTTTTTCTTCATCGTTTTTTGTGTTTTTTTGCATTGTCTACAATTTCTCTCCACTTTCTCATGTACTGGCACAGTTGATTCCAGTTTCTAGTTTCAAGAGTTTTAATGTCCTCAATTATTTGATTCCTCCATTATTCTTTTGGCCTTCCCCTTGGTCTTGTTGTTTGTGGGGTCCATGCAGTGATTTTTCTTATTAGCTCCTCTGGTTGTCGGCGATGAATGTGTCCCCATCACCGTGGTCTTTGGCCTTTAACTATATAAACGATATCTTCTCCTTCTAGAATATCTTCAATGTCATTATTGTTAAGGCTTCTGTACTGATCGTTATTTATTCTTTTGGGGCCATTAATTCTTTGTATGATTTTCCTTTCGAATATTTTTAGTTTTTCTGTGTCCTTGGCTGTGAGGCATATTGCTTCCGCTGCATATGTTACAATTGGACGTATTGCTACTTTATATACTTTCAGCCTTGTTTGTTTGCTAAAATTTTCATCTTTCAGTATTTTTTTGTACTTCCAACATATCTTGTTGTCCATTAGTATTCGGTAGATTATTTCCTCGCTGCGATTATTATTGTTGGTAATAATTTAAAGAGTGACAATTTTTCGAAACAGTTTTCCCCTATCCTTATCCCTTTTATGTTCGATTGCTCTCTTCTTGAGCAAACGAGGTATTTTGTCTTCTCTTAGTTAATGTGTAATCCTCACTTATGAGAGTTAACATTGCGTTTTTCATGCTTCTCTTGTCTGTTGTAATTGAAGCTATATCGGCCGCATATGCTACTACGTGCGTTGAAGCTTGTGCAATTGTTTGACTTATTTCAGTCTGCCTTACTGCTCCGTCCAAGGCAATGTTGAAGAGTGTAGTAAATAGGGCGTATTTTTGTCTTACTCCTGTTTCAATCGTAATTTCTTCCGTGACACCTTCTCTTGTTATTACTCTTACCTTTGATTGCTCCATAGAGATTTTTCTTAATCTGATCAACTTTGACGGTATTGCCAACTTTTTCATATCTTGTAATAGTTTACTTCAGAAGACACTGTCAAATGCCTGTTTGAAACCTATAAATATTACATGTAAGTCTGTATCATGTTAGTAGCATTTTTCTGTTGTCTGTGTTACAATGTGTATTGCCTCTTTGGTCGACCTATTTTCCCGAAATTCATGTTGGTATTGTCCAATTGTTGTTTCAGCATATCTCGTTAACTTTCGTCGTATAAGTGTAGTAAATATTTTGTAAATTGTATTAAGCAGTGTAATGCATCTATATTCTACAGGCATATCTTATTCTTCCCATATTACGGTTATTAACTTATAGATTGTTTTTAGTAACTTTTCTCCTCCAGTCTTTATTAATTCGTTCACGATCTGATGAGGACCTGGGGCTCTTCTTTGTTTTAGTTGATTAATTATTTCCTTGAATTCTTCATATGTTGTAGGTTCTTCTACTTCTCCCTCACGGCTCTCGTTTGTGTCCTCTATATTTTCTACCCTGTTTTTAAACATATCTTTGAAGTAATGTGTCCAACTTTTTTGGTTATTTTTGCAGGTATTTTATTCCTTTTGTTTTTGTGATTTTATGTATTCGAATAGTCTTCAACTGTCCCTGCAATTCCTCTCCAGATCATCCGTTTGCATGTCTATCCATTGTCTTTTTTGTTTATACAGCATTTATTTGCTTCCTTCTTTATTTTCTTATGTTTGTAGATCTTTTTCTTTTTTTTTAGCCAGTTCAATCTGGCATGATTCTTTGTCCTAACTTTATTATTGCATTCCTCATCATACCATTCCTTACTTGCTTTTAATGTAAATGGCCCTAGTGATTGATCTGCGGCACTAATAATGCTTCTTTTATGTTTTTCCATAGAACTTCGATATTATTTCCAGTGACAGTTTCTAACTTTTCATTTATTGTCTCCACATATTTTCCCTTACTGGTTTGTGATTTCAATTTTTCTATGTCGTTTTTTGGTGTTGTGTGTATGGTTGGTCTTTAATCTAACATATAACAAATGAAAAATATTTATTTGTAACACATTTTATTTTATTTTTTTTCCTTTTATGGGGGGTCATTTCTCCCCTCTTCAAAAAAGCAGCAGTAATTCATGGCTGGATCTCATCGCACTTGGTACCGAACTTCCATTGTTCTGATATCTCGTGGAACCTTTCTCCCTGCTCATCGCTAATAGCTCCCAAATTCATAGGAAAAAATTATAAATTGGATTGGAAAAAATGAATTTTTAATGACATTCGACAGCCAAGCGCTTTAAAGGAATCTAAAAGTTCATTAACTAGCGGTTCGTAGTTTGCATCCATATTGTTGCCCAAAAATCCCCCCACGAAAATTACGAATGAGTTCCTAGCTCTAAGTTCTTGCGCGGTAAGCTTTTCTGTAAAATTGATATCGTCCAGCAACTTTCTAATTTGTGGCCCTCCTTTAACTTGGCGTCACCTAACTGGGGAAATACTTGTCTTAGGTATTTAAATCTATCACCCTCTTTACTCATAACCTTCACAAAGTTTTTCATTAGTCCAAGTTTAATGTGAAGCGGAGGCAGAAAAACATTTTTTGGGTCTACAATTTTGGATATTTGATCTTACGCTTTTCTTTTTTGGAATAACCTTCAGTCTTTGTCATACAAAAATAGCAATCATCAAAATGGTTGGTGGGTGTTCACCACACCATTGAAACTGCAAAAGGCATACTTTTTCTCCTCCCTTTCATCCACTTAACCAATGACACGCTACAGCTGACACAGCACACATGAGGAGTCCACTGTTTGTCTTTATTTCCGATAACAACACCAAAATACATGAAATAAGCCTTTTCACATTTTCAGAAAATGGTTTGGTTTGTGACTTCACCTTAAATTCTCCACAAATATAACAAAACTTGTCAGGAGAATTTTTGTAACTGCGGCGCATATGACTTGCCATTTTTGTCGTTGAAATTTTTTTCTTACATTTACAGAACCATTCACTTTAATACACAAATGTAAACTAAATAAGAGAATAAATAACCCCTTCTATGAAATCTTGCTGCTTATAAATCCAGGGCAATTTAATACAGAGATAGACGATTATATGTTCTTTAATAGTGGAGTAGATAATAGAATGCTGGGTACAGGGTTTACAGTGAGCAGTCAACTTAAAGCAAATATTATAGATTTTGAGGGAGTATCAGATAGACTATGTAGAATAAGAATCAAAGGAAAACACAGGAAAACGACATTACTTAATGCGCATGCCCCTTCTGAGGACAAAGATGAAGACACGAAAGCAAAGTTCTATGAAGAACTGGAACAAGCAGTCAATAAATTTGATGTTAAATGTGTAATAGGGGATATGAATGCAGAGGTAGGACAAGAGGAAGAGTATATAAAAGTAACGAGAGGAAAAAGTAGACACGCACTCAGTAATGATAATGGTAAGCGACTCATAGAATTTGCTTTAGAAAATAAAATGGGAATCGTAAGTACGTCATTTGACCATAAGAACATCCACAAGGAAACCTGGTTATCACCAAATGGCAAAACAAAAAACCAAATAGATCACGTCTTAATAGAAATGAAGCACTTTAAAAGGGTAACAGATGTACGAAGTTATAGAGGAGCTGATGCGGATAGTGACCACTTTTTAGTAATTACAAAACTGAATGAAGATAAGCCACCTAGAATTGAACAAGATAAAAAAAACGGAAAAAATACGATTTAGAAAAATTGAAGGACGAGACCAAAGTAAATCACTTCCAACAAGAAATTAATAGAGAATTAAATTTAATACTTTGCGTCGAGCAACTAGAAGAAGAATGGTCACAGATAGAAACTTTAATGAGAGATGTAACAAATAGGATACTAGGGAGCCCCTAGGAAAGAAAAAAAGATAAGTGGTTCGATAAACAATGTAAATAAGCGTTGGAAAAAATAAATAAAATCAGACAAAGACTATTAAAAGAAAACAGTGAAGAAAATAGACTAGAGTATAAAAAAGCAAGGAAAGAAGTTAAACAAATATGCAGGAAGAACAAAAGAAATTACTTTTAAAGGGAATTAATAAAAAATTGAAGAAGCTTATAAAAGTAAAGAGGTGAGAAATTTTTATCATGAAATAAGAGAAGGGAAAGGCCACAACCGGGATGCGCCTTATTTTTTGAAAAGCAAAGAGGGATATCTAATAGGGGATAGAGAAGAAAAAATAAATAGATTTGCATAATATTTAGAGGAATTACTAAATGATGGTGAGGAAGAACTAGGCGAAAATGATAATGAAATGGAGGAATAAAATTGTGATGAGGAAGATCTAGCCATAACGGTCCCAAAAAAACTGGAGGTGACAGAATGCTTAAAACATATGAAGAATAATAAGAGTGCAGGAGAAAACAATAGAAATTTTGAAATATGGAGGCGAACAATTAACGGAGAGAATATGGCAGTTGTTGAAACAAGTATGGCGAGAAGAAAAAATCCCTAAAAATTGGAACAAGGCATCAATAATTCCAATCCACATAAAAGGTCCCAAGGAAGAATGCGATAACTACCGTGGAATAGCACTTTTAGATGTAACATACAAAGTTCTGGCAAAAATACTTAAAAATCGATTAGACAAATACCACAATGAAAATGTAGGAAAATACCAAGGAGGTTTTAAAGCAGGTAGATCGACAATAGACCAAATTTTCATTATGAAACAACTTCAGGAGAATGCTTACGAACAAAATCTAAGTCTGCACATGCTACTTATCGATTACAGACAGGCCTATGATACTATTAAAAGGAAAAAAATTTATGAGGCAATGAGAAAGTTAAAAATACCAGGTAAATTGAGAAGACTAGTGGAAATGACCATACGAAAAACCGAGAGCAAAGTAATTTTGGAGGGCACGAATTCCAGATAGAGAAAGGTCTGAGACAAGGAGACCCATTATCCACAACCCTCTTTAACCTAGTTCAGGAAATTATACTAAGAGAAAGTGGTATAAAAAACCGAGGTTTAATTTATGGGAATAAATATCAGTGTCTAGCATATGCGGACGACATCGTACTTATGACAAGATCCAGGAAAGAACTGCTAAGCGTATTTAAGCTACTAGAAGAGAAGGCAAGAGAATATGGTCTAGTGATCAACGAGAAAAAAACAAAATACATGGTAATGAAGGATAATGAAAAAACCGATATTATTATAAATTGTAATGGAAACAAAAGCTACAAAATAGAAAAAGTGGAACAAATTGAATATTTAGGAGTCACACAAATAAAGGAGACGAAGAAAAAGAAATAGAAAAAAGGTTAGCAAAAGGCAGTAAAGCAGCAGGAATGGTATCACAGATGTTTAACTCAAAAGACATATCACGAACAGCAAAAATAAGAATGTACCAAACAATAATAAGACCGTCAGTTACCTGCGCTTGTGAAACCTGGACAATGAACAAAAAAGAGCAGAATAAACTAGAGATATGGGAACATAAAATGCTCAGAAAGATTTATGGTGGAATAAAAGAAAATAGAATATACAGAAAAAGAACAAACAGAGAATTATCAGATTTGTATAATCACCCAAGTATAACCCATATAATTAAAGCACAGAGAGCGAGATGGTTAGGACATATAGGTAGAATGGCAGAAGATAGATGGGTAAAACGAGTGCTGAAAGGGGGAGAAGGTGGTAAAAAGAGAGGAGGAAGACCAAAGAAGAAATGGTTGGAGGAGGTTAGGAGAGACCTGAGATCAGTGGGAGTAAGGGACTGACAGAACGAGGCGAGGAATAGAAAAAAATGGGGAGAGAGAGTGAAAGATCTCGAAGCCGAGGGCCAGATAGGCCTGTAAAGCTGATATATATAATTTAATAACCCCTTATAAAATTTACTACCTGCGCACAAAAAAGGATCGAAAGAGAATATTTATTGAAAAGTGGTACGATTTAGGGCTTAATGAATATTTGTTCAATAATCTGGAAGGTATTAGCATTATAAAAATAGTTGTTTGAACTGTGATACAAATGCCAGTGATTTTTTCTCTTTGAAAAGTGTCTTAGCTTAATTGTTTTCATCAGTTTCCTTCTTAATAATTTAGGTGCATAAATAATAAAAATATTGTATTTGGTACATAAATGAACAAACATTTTCATAAAAAATATACATTTTTGAAATTCCTTGTATGCCCACTACCTCAATGCTACAAAACATTTTTTTTCTTTGTATTGTTTTAACAGATGTTGGGACGAATTTGTACTTTCTGTAGCTTCGTTACATACAAATAATCATGGATATTTTTATATTATTCTATTTTTCAGATATGAATCGTTTTCACCGTGTCCTTCCCTGTATCTGTCCTGGCGAGGAGAAGGGAAATGAGAACTCTAGGGTGTGAGTAATGAGCAACTCTCTATCTAGAGTGCTCCGAATCGGGATCAATGACAAGTGCAAGCGAAGAGCGGTTAATAGGTGTTTGTGATAACTGGAATGAGATAAAGGCACTTGGTAAATATACTGGAAACGGAAAATATATGATCAATGAGGATGCCAGCACATACCAGGAAATTATCTGCCCGAAATTTACATCTTACGTTTTATGTTTATTTGAGATAGGTATCTCTTTTTTTAAGAGAAGCACTGTTATATCAATGCCGAGTATTAATGTTAGAGGGAGAGAGAGAACGATATACACATCTTGTCAGTAACATTTCAAAAACTCTTTTCATTATTCCATTCAACTTTGGTGATTATTGGAATTGTCAAAAATATCTGTCTAATGAATAATGTGATGTAAATGTATTTATAAAATAAATGATGACGTTTGATAAATGGAGCTATTCAACGAAAACTTTGACTTGGCACAATTTTTGTCCTTTATACTTACGTGGAGTTTCAGCTTCATCGGTTTGTTTACAGTGCTTTATTTTGTCAGAGCATCGAAGGTTTGCTGTGCGGTTTTTACAATAGATGAATATAATGATTATTATTAACAGATATTTTCCATACCATTTAACGATTTCGGGTACTTTTCCTACACTGAAAACAGTAAAAACTCTTTCAATGAATCCCATAAATAGTAAGGTTTTCATATAAAAATATTTTGATTGTTAGAGTTTATTGTTTCGTTGTGAATTTGGCTGTAGTTCAAGCGTAGCAGTATTTTCGTTGTTTGTTTGTTTGCTGTTTATGAGTAGATTTCTTGATATTTTCTGCATTTGTTAATTTCTGGTGGTCATTAATACTTCAAACATCTGCTGTATACTCTGTGTGTGACGGTAGAGTCCCTGAAAGATCGATTAATATGGATAATTATGATTTCCTTGTCGTCATCCTCTTTAGTTGAGTATCACCTCTTCTTTTCGTTTATAATGAGTTAACAAACAAAAGCTTCTCATTAAATCCAAGGAATTATCTGTTTCACTTTCAAATTAGTGGGATAATCATGAATAAATATCACTTATTAACAATTGGTAGGATTTTTTACTAAAATAAGCTAGAGTCGGGCCAAAATATATCCTGCATATATTACTTATACAAACAAAAAAGAGCTATCAATACTTATTTCTCCGATAAAAACGAATTCAAACATCTAGTAAATAAATCCTCGCAAAAATATGGTGTCGACATATAACATACACCCAGCAATATAAAAGCAAAAAGAATTAGCATAATCACAATAATTTTCAGCAGCTGACATTATATTTCTTTCTTTTTCTGTCTTTCAGATAGTCCGAACTGTGCCGAGCAGTCGAGAAAACTTTGAAGTGTTTTCAATGTTTAAGTAAAGTTATAGCTACGGAATGCTTTGCATATTGAGAGAAAAAGGGAATAAAAGGGAATATAGAGAGTTAAAGGATGAATGGGGTGGGTGCCACGGCACGAAAACTATCAAATATTGAAATAAAATTCATCTCCTAACATCAGAAACAGCTGCCACTTGTTTTAAGAGTTTGTAAAATCGGCGACATATTAAAATTCTTCACGAGAAGTATCGACAATGGGGATACATTGTGAGAATACGTAGAAGTTCAGGAAGGGATATCACAAAAATTCAGTGGGATGATCTTTTATTGGTTGTTAAGAATAAGTTTTATAACTAATTTTTATTTGTTTGAATAGAGTAAGTTATAGTTGAAGGAAAAAGCATGTCATTTGTTCTGCACGTGACAAAATTTCAATGGTGAAAAATTAGAAATTGAAATACATACGATTGACATTACAAATCATGACTCACCTTATAATTATATATTGTTTATATTTAGTTCTATTCTTTTTATTTAAATTCTTCAAAATTTACAGAAAATGTATCAAGTTAAGTGTCCATCGTACAATGCCAGCTATAAATGTCAGTTTGTAACCATAAGTTATATAGTGCCTCCAATTGTATAAAAAAATACGTAAAACGATGCTGAAATGGTTATTTTGTGACACTGTTTTCGATGTCACAATAGTATATTATATAATTAGTGGGAAAATCATAATATTCCCAAACGACTGTGATAATTACTAGACGAAGAGCGGAGCGACGAGTCTGGAGTTTGGGAATAAGCTTTTCCCACGAATTATACATACTATTTTTTCTTCGATCGTTGATTTACATTAAAAAATTAATTAAAAAACATTTAATTCAAGATGTAATCAAGTAAGTTTAAATATGTTTCTCTATGTTCATATTGAAATATAGAAGTGGTAACCATGGAAATTACTTTGTTATGACAAAAGTAAAATAATTTTCAAGCCGGTTTTGTTTGACTCGTATTTTATAAGGAATTGAAAAAGAATTAGTAAACCTGAACACTGATAGTGATTATTTGTAACCTTGTACGCCTCCTTAATTTACTTCCGGCGAAATCCAGAGAGAAGTATGAACTTGCGTACCAACGCTTCATGGATTTTTGCAGAAAAAACAACAGTGTATCCTTTTCTGAGAATGTACTAATGGCGTATGTTGCTGAATTGGCTAAAACAATGAAATCTTCGACTTTGTGGGCACATTATTCCATGCTTCGATCAACTTTGTTTGTTAAAAATAATATTAATATTGCCCAGTACCAAAAACTGAGAGCATTTTTAAAACGTCAGGATACAGGATACAAACCAAAAAAATCCAAAATTTTACCCCAGGAACAAGTTCAGAAATTCATTTTAAAGGCCCCAGATGACATATTTTTATCGACGGAAGTAAGTAGATATAGATAAAATAGTATTACTTAAAATTCACAAAATACGAAATATACCTACAATTTTTGATTACTTTTTAGGTAGTTTCAGGATATAGAAGATTTCGGTTCAAAAATACTGGTAAAAATACCAGAAACAAAAACCAATAAACCTAGATCATTTATCATTAACGAAACCTATTCAAATGTTTATAGAAAGTACGTATCATTTAGGCCTAATGATTTTGAAAATCGTATATTTTTTCCTAAATTCAACAAGGGAAAATGATGGAAGACAGTCATTGGAATTAATCAAGTTGGGAAAATGCCGCAAATTGTTGCAAGTTATTTACAGTTGCCAAATCCGACAGAATATACAGGACATTGTTTCCGAAAATCATCGGCAACACATTTGGTAGATGCTGGAGCTGATATTCTTTCTTTAAAGCGCAACGGAGGATGGAAATCTTCTAATGTGGCGGAAGAATATATTAACGAATCACTTAATAATAAAGTAGAAGTGGCTAATAAAATATTAAATACCCCTGCCTCGACTTCAAATGAAAATGATCGAAACGAGATAAACCAAACAATTAGCTATGCAGCTTCAACGTCTATAAATTCTCGTTGCCCTCCAGTACAATTTACAAATTGTACAAACTGTACAATAAATGTAAATAATAACAACAATTAATTTGTGTTCAAGAATATCGTTATAAATTATATGTTTCTTTTAATTATTTTTTAACAACTTTATCAATAGCCATAAAAATTAAAATCATACTTTGTTTCATTTTATTGTAATAATCCATCTGTAACATTACCGCACGCTACAGCAGTGCGGTAAGAATATTACCGCACTGTTATTTTCTAATTGCTTAGTGACTGCCCACTATTCTGGAATGTTGAGCTTTACGCATAGAAAACAAGTCAAAATTGTGTCACTTTTCCAACGATCGGAGAAAAAGTGAATTTTATATACCTGAATTATAAAAATAACATTGGAGCACGTTTGCTTCTTTTTATTTTAGAGCAACCATCACAACGACGGTAGCTTACTTTGATGGGAAGGTGTCCCACATCATCATGTTTGTTTCCCGCCCTTTGTAGCTCAGGACGTTTTCGGTTAGAATATGATGCTATAAATTTCGGCTGGCAGCTTTATTGGGAAACTATTTCTTCATATCTTCCTTGTACATTATGTAATTATTGAAATCGGTGCATCTAGAAAATAAAAGAAAATCTTCACCCACCATTCCATGACTTCCAAGATACCGTATAAGTCAAATGAAGCTGATAAAAATGATCCACTTCTCCAATGTAACTGTTGTAATCCGCAATGGCTTGAGGACATATTATTTTTTGTCGATTTCCTTTTCAATCAGTACGCAACACTTATTTTAAAAATTGTGCATGCTACTAGCAATTGTTATACACTGCAATCCTCCATCTTCCCATTTATGCATAAATATATCTTTAGAAGAAACGGAGTCCGATTCACTCATATTCAGCTTTTATCATGACACAGAGAGTTTTGGGAAAGTGCTTTCTAGTTTGCCGTTCTGTTCCATATGTAATTATTTATTTGTCGAGTAACTTCCGAAACAAAATAACCCGCCACAGCACATGTAATTCGCCACACTTTGAACCCTCTCTAGATGGGTTTCATCGGCATATATTGTGTAAGTGATGTTCTACCTTTGAAACCAATCATACTTTCGTCGATGGAAAGATTTCTCGAAGGGGAAAATAGTGACAAAACTTTTCCATTCAAATTATTCACGAGTGGCCGGATTTTATATACTTTATCAAAATCGGTACTCTCATGAGGAGGCATTTTAGAATTGTCGTTTTCAAGTAAAAACCTGAGTATTTCTAATAATCTCTAGCATGAATAGCTCGGCTCACTCAAAAATTTATGTCATTGTGGGCAAGCATTTGAAGCCCATTACTATGAGAATTTACTATATCTGATAAATCATTGGCTAGCTGTTCTAATAGGGTTTCAGTTAGTTGTGTTTCATTATCCATTATTTTGCAACAATAAATTTTAATTACAACAAGTTTGCCGACAAATTTCGTTGTTAAGATTAAGATAGGTTATGTTTCGGTCTTTTTAGGAGACGTTCTTTTCTAACTTTTAAACCAGGCTAAACTGCTCTACTACACTATCTACAGTTATTAGGATATACATCAGTAACACATACCTATTTTTTGTGTAGTTTTCCTTTCACTACTTTTTTGGCAACAAACAACAAAGAATTAACGGTTTTAAATATTAAAACTAACTTTTTCGCATGTGTGAGACGTGCTTTTGAGGTAAACCAATAGTTTTCTCGCATATTAGATAGGGTTGGGCGTAAAAGTAAAAATACAACGGTCTTTTGACCAACATGTGGTTCCACAAGGCGCACTGGTAGCTGCTATACGTACCACCAAACATGTTCAAGTGGTTACTGGTGGAACTTAGTGCATCGAAACATATGCATACAGATCAAAAATGCTTAGCGTTCAATGGAATTTCGTCTTTATTATCCCTTCCTCTTAAAAGGTTGAAGTCGCGGGTACAAATATATTATTTCCTAAAACCGGACTTTGCACTAGCTAAGCTCTGTGGTTCAAATGAGCCACAGGATTTCTAGATCTTAAATCTAGTGGATATATTGATAGTTGAGAAAATTTCTACAGTAGCATGAATTGCGTAGCAAAATCGGAACTGACTTAAATGTATTTCCTCATACAAAACAGGACTTATTATTGGACAAGCGAAATACATTCTTTGTGTATTTACTTACAGAGTTGTCATTGAGAAATTAGCAGGCCATTATCTATAAACCAAATAAACAGTTCTTTTTTTGTCTACTTTTTCCATTATTCATAGCTTCGCTACATAGCTTTTCTGTTTACTAAAGGTCCATTAATATGATGAATCCTACAGGGAGAGGAAAAATATGTAACACTGAATGTCTTTGGTCACTTATTGTTATGAGGACAATCTAAATGATTAGATAATAGGACAGTCAAGAACAAAATGGACAAACTATTGAAGTTGGTCAGTGTACCTCCTATATTTTCCACAAACACATTTCTGTGCTTATGTAATTAGAGTTATAACTTAATTTGAATTCTATTTATTAATTTCTTTGATTCCACTTCTAAATATTTAGGACAAAGAATTCTATCCATTCTTTTTACGCCTACTTTCCAAAGAATATCACTATATGAAAGCAGCAAGGGAATGTGATTGGTAAGTTTTAATATAACAATTCTCCTCAATTTCTGCCTACCACTAACAATAGACATACTTCAATTTAATCACCATAGTCCTTCTCATCACATGACAAACAAAAGCGCAGCCGCTATGGTGAAAGAGCGGTATTTTAAAAGTTTCATACTCTTTTGTGCAATAATGGCTGAAAAAGCAATATTATCTCCTCAAACAAATCCATCATTAGAACAAACTATTGATGGTACTGCACTTATGCATAATTCAGTTGAAGCGTATAACTGTGAACATTCAATACGGTGGTTAAAGTGTCACAGACGTTCGCAAAACGGCAAAAAAGGCAGCTGGTTGAGAGGTTAGAATAGATTAAATTTTAACAGGGTTACAATGCACTGAATCCTAAGGTTTATTGTGCCCTTCGTATCCTCGCTACTACTACAGCTCGCCTTCCAGTTCCAGGGTTCTAATGAACTCTAGTATTTGCGACGGCTTCAACGAGGATATATTCTCACTCTGACAAGTTTCTTGTTCGAAGCATTTCTTGCGTTGGCTTGCAATGGTGAGGCATTCTAGAACTAGGTGATGTGGAGTTTCATGGGTTCCCTTTCCCAGTCTCTCCACTTATTTAGCATTGTAGTGAAATTCTTTTCGATACTTACTTTCTTGATCATTTCGTCAGTGGAAAGATTGGGTGATGAGATGTATTTTGTTAGAGAGGACCAGGCTCCCTGATTTTTAATACTCTCATTGCCTAAACCATCCTAAGATATTCTAAGAATTGCCTCTTAGGCAGATCTTTCTATCACCAGATGTACAGGTGTGAGATCTGTAATGATCTCAATTGCCCTAGTTGGACACATTCTCATAGCTCCAGTGATGCAGACACAGGCAAGTCTTTGAACTTTGTCGAGAGTATTCCTCGTGCTGTACTGACTTGCTTTTGTATGCTAAACTATTGCCCCATACGTAATTGCTGCTCACATAATCATGGCGTACATCCATCTCAGTATTTTTGGGTTACAGCCCCAACTCTTACCAACTAGATTTCTGCACGCCATCAAAGCTCTTATTACTTTATAAGCAGTTATTTCAACATGTTTATTCCACATAAGCTCACTGTCTAGGGTTATTCCTAGATATTCAACTTCTGATGCCCATTTTCTGATTTCCCAGTTTAAGAAGTATATTGGTTTCATGGCTGGAAGTGTTCTTTTCCGGGTAAATGGAATTACTATGGTCTTGTTTGGGTTAATATTTAGCTGCACTGACAAGCACCATTGCTTAATGATTCTGAGGATCTTTTGTAATACATCACACAAGGTGCTTTCAAACTTGCCTCTGACTATTATAACTATGTCATCAACATAGCCCATATATTCGAAGCCAAGCTCCGTAGCCTGTAGAGCAACTCATCTACTACGAGGCTCCATAGAGGGAAGATATCACTCCTCCTTGAGGTGTCCCCCGAGTGGCTTTAACTGAGGTGGTTCAACTCCCCACCTGTGTCTCAGATATCCTCGTCGTCAACAACTCATACATCCATTTTACAATGGTTTCATTTACTCCTCGCCTTATTAGTGCTTCTTTGGCAGACACATGGTTGAGAGGTTAGCTGCCAATACAATTTTATTACCTATCTAAATAAGATTAGGTAAATTGTTATTGAAAAATTTCAGCACTATATTAAGTGTTATAAGTTTGGCAGCTTCTTGCACGCCTGCGGTATACAATTCTCTATATCATCCACAATTTCCATTTTTTTGTTGACATTTTATAGAGGTGGAACAAACACAGATTAGATGACAAATGTCAATAATTTTTGAGAAAATAATCAACCATCGTATAATAGGCATGATGACAGTAGTAAGGAATCAAAAAGTAATTGGATTTAGAGAAAAATGTGTGATAAAAGCATTTTGAAAAATGAGTTTCAATATAAACGTTTAGATTAATTAGATTTACAGGAAAATAAAAGTATGAGTGACGATTGGAATGAAGATTTTTGCCAGATGGAAGTCAATAAGAATATATAATTAAGAATAGAGAATTACCAAGAAGAAATCAAATTAAAATCAATAATTTGAAGAGTACAATTCCCATGTAAGGAGAATTTTAGTTAGAGATTTAAATTGAAATTTGTTGAGACAGAATGCAATATTAATTTAACTGTCAGATATGTGTATGAACTGTATGATTATCGTATATTAAATATACTGAATAGGTAAATTCTACGATAAATGAAAAGATTTTACTATACAATTGGATATTGTTTGTCACATTTTTGAGCTCGCCTTTATAGACATTTCGCATTTCATAGACATTTAATTCAATTATTGTTCTTAGGTTAGTCAAAGAAAACATTAACTTTAAAAAAGAAATTATAAAAATATTAACACCTATTTTTATAAAATTCACAGAAGTGCTTGTTTGAGTATTTGTAAATTTGATTTCACGTGAGTAAAAATGAGATCAACATAAAAAAGGAATTTTATTTGAAAATTGATATTATTGATGTATACATCGTATTCAAATTATAAAAAATTGTAAAATGTGAATTGATTAGCTATTGTAAAAAATATTTAATTATTAGAAATTTATTATATTCTCTAAATTTATTGACCTGGGACGTGAACCGCAACCGAGGAAACGAGTTTTGCGATTGATTGAATACATATAGCTAGCCGACACCATAAAATAAGAAACCAAGAATTAAATTATATTTATCTTAATTACAATTATCAATTGCACAACGGGGGGTATTCCGATTATTTTAACTAACTCAACTTTATTATAATTAATCCGAAAAGTAATACTTTACAATATATATAATTTATTGAATGGGAAACGTTCAAAAAATATCAATTTATGTATCTCCAGAAAAAAATTGTCAGAAAACGAATTTTTCATGTCTTGATGCGGTTTGTAATATACCAAATTCAAATATTTTCAATCAGAATTGTCGGCACATGACCTATATTTCAACTAACAATTGTAAAAAGTGAGCAGGCATATACATACACCTGCACAGTTTCATATAAAGTATCAATGTATATTTGTTCAGCGCCAGCATACACCATCAAATACGCTGAGAACGAAAACTTATATGAATAACGGAAATGATATCCAGTATTTCGTTTCATCAGTCGTGTTTAAATTTCAAAATACCCCTATTGTAAGCCGTATAAATATAGCCTCTGACGTTCAACTGGATTAGTCAATAAGGGAAAAATTCTATAGGGGTAGAATATCGACACGATGGGGAACTTATGAATAAAACAATAGTTTTAAAGAACATAGCTTAGGCTGTGCGGATTCTTTTCTCAATATTCTGCTTTAGACTTAAAATAAAGTTATTCGTTTTCAAATTTTGGGAATAAAATAAATTCTCTATTACCGTACACATTTTTTGAAGCCCCATAAAATAGAGATTTATTAATAATCATGACAAGTTTAAATTTCAATTAGTTTTCTCAAAGTAGGTGCTTTGAAACAGTGTTTATCAATTTATCTGAGGAAAATATTTTCCTGTGCATCAACTCCTTCTAAGCACCTGAAATTTAGAATGATCAATGTTTTCCTATGGAATGAAACATTATATAGAGTGTAACAAAAGGTAGGTCATGAATAGAGCCACATATTCTGGGGTCAAAAATAACTAGATTGTACTAACCCCAGTAAAATATACATACAAAACAATCACACCCCCTTTGAATATACCAGGTACAAAATGATTTTTTTTTCAATATTTTGAGAGTTGTTCGACATTTTATACAAAAGTAAGCTAGACTGATTAAAAAATTTGAAACCTGCGAATATCAAGTGCGAGAAGTAGAACTTTATACACAAGCGTGGAGTATGCGAAACGAGCAAAGCGAGTGGAGTAGCCACACGAGTGTAAAAAAGTCTTCACGCAAGTGTTGCACATCATACTTTTTATACCACGGTACGAATAAGCAAATTCAAGAGACAAAAATCGATTGAAATAAACTATTTAATTTTCTTTATTATAATAATTATTCTTTATAGTAATGCTGCAATTTGTGATATGCTCGAATCTCACGCCAACGGCCTCCATTCACAACAATACTGTTGTTTGAATTGTTAATGGACAAAATTCAGTTAGAAACATCATTTTTTTTATTCAAGGAGTTCTCGATATATCTCTCCTCCAGAGAGAATCTCTTCCAGCCTCCGTGCTGTTTGACCGTTAATAAATCTGCCCCAGTTTTCATCAGTTAGGAGGCACAAGAGCGTCTAAAGCAGCGACCTGTGTACTGCTCCAGATCAAGCAGTTTTAAAAAGTTTGCAACGTCGGAGGGTACTCTTCCGATTTTATTGATGCCTATGAATTGACGAGTACATTTTCCTCGTTGGTAATTAACAAAAAACTCTTTTCCGAGTAATTTTGAGGACGAAGAACTACATCTGCTTTGTAGAACTCTTGATGTTCAGATAGGGTAAGTCCGGTAGAAATGCCGGTATGGGAGAGATGCCGATTGCTTATATCTCGGCCTGTACTCGCCTACAAGGCCGAAGCCGCGATCTATAGCAGTCATGTACCATGATACAAAGAAAACAAGATATGATATTGCACATGTTAGGGCGGAGCGTTATACGTCATGTGGTTAGTTATTTCCGAATCGCATAACTTAAAACCTTATTATTTTGTATTGTGTTGTGAGTTTTTCAGTCGATTTTCCAATTAATTTTACTTTTAAAATGCGTTGAGCAGTAGCTGGGTGCCACACAGATTATCAGTCTGAAAACTTTACCAGGGATATAATGTTTTTTCGATTTCCCAACGACGAAAATCTTAGCAAGGAATGGATTTATGTTTGCAAACTGGAAGACAAAATTAACGTTAAAAACGCGCGTATCTGTTCAAAATATTTAGATACAAATTCTTTTGAGAGAAACTTAAAATTTGAGCTTTTGGGATATTCAGCTAGAAATCGTCGGCTTCTTAAACCGGATGCTTTACCCACTTTAAATTTGCCTAACAAAAAGTGTGACAAAATTTTGATTAAAAATAGAGAAGATCGTTTTAATAAAAGAATCAATATTTAATGAAGTGTGATGCCAGACTAATCCAAAGAAATTGGTGTTTGGCGGTTGAGGATAGTTTTAGAGTGATAATAAATATTTTATTTGTTTAAGTGAATGTAGTAACGAGCAAGATAGCGGAAATGCAAGAAACAATGATGTCGGGAACCCTAACATAATTATTAATGAAGTAGATAACAGTATCCAGCTTAAAAAAATATTGGGTATGTGTTTATTAGTTGGGCTAAAATTGCCAAAATATTGTACTAGATAATACCTTAATACGATATAGTTAGCAATAAGTACCTAATCAGATCGACATTGTTAAAGTGTAATTTTACTTGTTTAGAATATTCTATTTTCCTTCTTGCTCTTGGCTATTCTCTGCTTATACTAATTTATTATAATTTTAGTACAAACACCGATATTGATGAAAGGGATGGCATTATCAGTAAACTGAAAAATGAAATTAATATATTTAGATCTTTTTTCTCACTATCGCAAGTAAATAAGTTAAAATATCCAAAGGAACGAGTAACTTGGAGTGTTGAAGATATTTCTAAGGTTAGTTTAGGAAAATATATTTAAATACTTTATTTATTTATAATGAAAAAATGCTAATAAACGATACTTCTTTCTAAGCAATTGGCATTCACTCTGCAGGTGCTCGAGCCTATAGGCTTTTGTTGAAAAAAGGCTATCCATTACCTTGCGTGTCAACTCTTAGGAGATGGTCCAAAAAATGAAAGTGGAACCTGGCATTTTGAAGCAGGTAATTCAATAAAATTAGAACGCCTAATTATTTCTGTAAAAATTAGTCATTTAATTATGTTAATTGATGTGCAATTTTTTAAGGTGTTTATGATTGTTAAACAAACTGATTTAACAGAATTACAAAAAGTTTGTGTTTTATCATTTGATGAAATTAAAACCAGGAGTGTTTATTTGTATGATAAAGCACAGGACCGAACATTGAAACCCTATATTTATATTCAAGTAGCTATATTAAGAGGTTTGTTGGGTAACTGGAACCAACCAATTTTATTTTTTATGACTATGACTGTCAAATGACCAAAGAAAAACTTTTTGAAATATGTAGAAAATAGTAGATTCCCTGTTGTTGCAGTTGTGAGTGATTTAGGAGGTGGGAATCGACGTTTACACAAAGAATTGGGCATAACTACATCACAAACTTGGTTTGCAAGTCCAACAACTAATCGAAAAATTTATGTATTTTCGGATGTGCCACACTTGATGAAATTATTGAGAAATCACTTTGTTGATCAGATACTTTAAATGTTAAGGGTGCTCAAAGACAGAAAGTGAAATTAGCAACAAAACTTTTCTCTCATACAACTTCAAGGGCTATAACAAGATGTGGGATGCTTGGGAAATTTAAAGATGAAAATTGGATTGAGTGTGCTGAAGTTTTTGAAGATGTAAGCCTGAAACAATGAGTACTTTAATATATACAGAATATATTGTTATTTTATTTTAAGGTAAATTATTGGTTTGACGTTCTCAATGTTAGGGTTCCTGAAGAGGATAGCAGAGAGAGAAAAAAAGGTTTTGGTTTATCGCTTGATGTTCAAACTGCAATTTTAGATAAAATGAGCAATATTATTTAACTCTTAAGGTCAAAGGCAAAAATTGTTTATTGCCTTTTCAAAAGGGTGTTCTGATTACCAACTCATCTTTAAAATTGTTATATGAAGACCTTAAAGTCAGATATGATATTAAATACGTCCTTACTTACCATTTAAATCAGGATGTGTTGGAAAATTTTTTTGGGGTAATAAGATCAAAAGGAGCTTACACGACCATCCAAATGCCCTGGAACTTAAATATCGTCTAAGAGCCTACATTTTAGGAAGAAATGAAGGAGCCTTCTCCAGTGAAGGTAATACAGAGACAGATATACTCCAGATATACAAACAGAAAATGTTTTAAGTAAAGAACACTTTCGACACCTCATTACAGCGGACACTCCGATTTGTGAATCTTCAAATGAAGAATTGGATTCCATCCCTTATGATGGTTCACCAAATTTGGTACGATTTATTTGTCACAAGCTGAAAGAGACTGAACCAACAGCGTCAACCTCCACAAATGCTCTTGATTTAAATTCTTTCAAATGGGTTTATCATTTGTCTGAGGGTGGCTTGGATAAACCATCTGACATGATGATGCACCACATGGAAAAACTGGAAACCATTTTTAACAATGTATATTCTGATTTAATTAATTGTAGTTCAAACATTGATTGTAGACTGAAAGTTAAAGAATTATATTTTAAATCCCGAATGTTTTTCCGCATACGCAATTTAAACAAAACTTTACAAGATAAGTATTTGCCAATAAAAAGGAAAATGTCAAAAATTATTAAATAATACGACCCCTATTTTGTTTTAGTTTGCGATTTTACTTTTTGTTAATTCTTTTATTTAACTTGAAAATATCTATTCTCTTTATTTATGTGCTATGTGTTTTATTTATCCCTAACAAAAAAATACAGATTTAGATATTATTGCATTACGTATGCAAAACTATTTGTTTACATACATCACCACAATACCAAAAACTTTGATAGTGAAACGAGTATCAAGTCGAAAGTTTAAAAAATGCGTTTTAGGTGTTAATAATCTGACTAGTTTTGTGTTTGTCTCATATAAAAACACGATGTAAATCACGTCTAACCGCATTCGATTCGTCAATATAATTTTATACTAAAAGTCTATATCTAACGTAATAACTAGAAATCGTTAAAAATGCCATATATTCCATTAGGTTAATTTAAAATTTTACTAACCGCATGACGTCATGCGCCGACTAGACGAATTTGGGACGGCGATTTAGCATATCTTGTTTTCGTAGTATCATGGTCATGTACCAACGCTTGTCACAGCCGGTCGTCGCTATTGCGCAATCTTGAAGCATTTCGATTCAGCCTAATATTGTTTATTTTGGTGCAGTGAAAAGTTTTTCGGTACATAAAGTAAGTAGACCTTATATACCTAATTGTTGCCCTGGTGAAAATTTTAAATGCTCGTGGTGACAGGGCATGTAAATAGGTTATACGTCTTTGTATTCGTGCACCATTTGCATCAATTTCAACTTTGATACGGTTGTCGGCATCTCTCCCGGTAAATCGGGATAGATGTCGATTTAAGTATTGGTGAGACGCCTTGCTAATTTAAAACTATTTAATTGCAGCAATGCGAAGCAAATACGAAAGAAGGGGTCCCAATAGGGGTAGATGTAGCGAAGAAAGTTTGCAAGCGGCTATAAGAAGTGTGGCAGGAAGAATGGATGTAAATGAAGCTTCTAGGGTGTTTAGCATTCCACCAAGAACTTTAAAACGTAGAGTTACATCCGGCAATTCCAAAAAAGGACGAATGGGACCTAACAGTTTACTAGGTGAAGGAGCTGAAATAAAAATGGTTGTTCACCTAAATAAACTGCAAGCAAGAGGATTTACACCAAAGAGAACTGAAGTTAGGCGCATGCCTTTTCACTTGGCCGAGCAGTTGGAAATACGCCATAAATTTAACAGACAAGCTGAACTCGCAGGTTGCGACTGGCTTACGTCGTTTTTACAAAGACATCCTGAACTGGCCATAAGAAAAGCTGAAGCCTTATCCCGCAGTAGAAGCTTCAGCATGGCTAAAAATATAGTTACAAACTACTTTGAACTGCTGGCTTCTACAATGGAGGAACACCAGTTATTCGACAAACCCGCTAGTGTTTACAACATGTACGAGACGGGGTTCCAGCTTAACAACCGCCCAGGCGAAGTCATTGCCAAAAAAGGCTATAAAGTTGTGTCTACTTTGTCGGCTGCAGAACGGGGCAAAACAATAACAGTTATAAGCTGTTGCAACGCGGAAGGCACTTTCTTGCCGCCTGCGTGCATTCTCAAAGGTAAAAATAAGAAACCAGAATTCGAGGATGAAATGCCACCCGGATCTATTGTGTACCTGAATCAGAAGTCAGCCTACATCAACACAGAACTTTTGCTCGAATGGCTCAAGTTTTATTTCGTCCCAAGAAAAACTGCGGGAAAAGTGCTCCTAATTCTTGATGGCCACGGATCTCACTGCAGATCAGTGGAAGCTCTGACATACGCGGATGAGAATGACATAATCCTGCTTTGCCTTCTCCCACATACTACCCACTATCTCCAACCTCTCGATAGATCTTTTTTTAAGTCATTGAAGGCAGCATTATATCAAGCTTGCGATACTAGGGTTAAATCCCATGCTGATAGAAAAATCGGAAGGCTACAGTTAGGACGACTCCTAGGTATTGCTTGGGGAAAGTCTGCAAGTGTTCAAAATGCAACATCAGGTTTTAAGGCGGCTGGAATTTACCCGTTTAATCCGCAAAGTATCCTGGACTACGCCTATGGAGGTACCGATGTGGGAATACAAGAAACGTCTGCGAAAATGAGGTGCCAAGAGGAGGAACGAATTACCAAACCCCCACCTTCAACTTCACGTGCTGCCGATTTAGCTGATGAGCTTATAGTTTAAACCCGAACATCTACTCCTCCAAAAATTACGCCTGGAAAAGCCTTGGATATTATATCTCCTATTCTAGCTACTGCTGTCCTAGACGCTAAGAGAAAGGGAAGGGAAGTCGCAGAGATTTTAGATAATGCAGAAGCCATAGAGAGGCGCAAAAGCATTCAGGAGCACAAACAAGTGAATCTCAATAAAACGAAACGTGGCACAAAGGCAGCTAAAGCACCTGTGGTATCTAAAAAGGAGAAATTTACTACGAAAACGGTGCCAAAAGGAAAACAGAAGACCCTGAAACTGTAGGTAGAGGAGTCCAGTGACGAAGATTCAAGCTTGTCTCTTCATGATAGCAGTTCAGATTTGGAAAATCATAATGACGGAACCTGCACTGGATGTGACGAAGGGTATACGAAGACAACTAAAGATTAAGATTGGATTCAATGCATTGATTGCTAGCAGTGGGTGCATGAGGGATGTACCTAGTATCAAAATACGTGCGAGATGTTAATTTGGAAGCATTAATCAAAGTCGAAATGAAAAATCGGCATCTCTCCCGGACTTACCCAATAGCAAATTGTCTTGTAACTTTAGTCTTATTGTCTCGAGAAGAGTTGCTCTCATATCACCGAGATCGTCTGTCGTCAATTTGTAAATTTGATCTCTTTTACGAGCACCAACCAGTCCAAAGAACTGCAATTGAAGAAATTAAAACTATCGTCAATCCGCAAATGTTGTCTTACCTTGCTTAATAAAAATGTAGCATAATACGCTTCCTTTATGAACTTGAGAATATGTTGTCTTTCTAAGACATGTGATTTTTTGGGGACATATCCTTCATTTTTCTTGTCAAAAATGCACGGACTTTCATATAATCTCCAATGTCAATATTATGTTTGATTCTGATGGTACTCTTCTGACAAGTATGTTAACATAATATTTTCCGAAAATGAATGAATATTTTGCTCTGTGCGCCATAACATAAAAATTTTATACGTGTTCTCATAAATCTATAGAGATTTTTGCGACAATAACGATGCGTTTGCTGCTTACGTTATATTTGGTGGACTAAACGATCTTCCTATACTCGATTCCATGATTTTTAACGGGCACAACACATAAAGAAATACGCAAATGAGTTTGACGTCCTTAAACGTCATAAATAGTTATTGTATAACAAGTGAGAAAAATTACGTATTTCTCCCAAGTGCAGAAGTTTGTTGAAAATCAAGCGAGGGAGAAATATGTCATTTTCTCACGTGTCGTACACTCTATGGATGCGTTCTTTTTATGTGTTCAAAATGAAGTACAGAATTAAAGTGCATAATACATTTTACATTAACTATTTTTATATTTCACTTAAAATTGTAATTAACAGTAATATTTGAACAATTTTGGAAAGTAATTGCGGGTAGGTCGTTTCGCTTCAACACATTTTCGGTCATTTGAAATATTAGCCGAGGTCGAAGTTGACGTTGATGGGGAAACGTACTGGGCTTCCATATCATTGTTGTATTCAGATTCTAGTGGCGATGGAGGCTGCTACAATTTTTGATATTTCCATTTTGTTAGCCATAGAGTTATCGAAATAGGATTTAGCAACATTGCTGGTTTTCTAACTCCCATGGCGTTTTAGAGTTGAAAGATCTGATACGAAATAATAGTCTGTACATAATTCGGGATTCGCTAATTGCAAAAATTTCGACATATGCTTAGCCATGGTGCCAAATTTATTTTTTCTTAGATCGTGCAATAAGTGACTATGTTTTAAACTATGTACTTTGTCAAAAGTTCAACTTTAATGCACAAGTGGAAAAAGTAACTTACTTTGTTGCACTAGTACAAAAAACACTTCGAATTGTCAATGAATTGGATTACAGCTGCTCAAATTCTAGAAGGTGAACCAAGTACCAGTACCGGAAGTTTCACAATCCGAAAAGCAGCTGGGCATCAAGAGATGGACTTCCAAGATGATTGGCTAGGTATCGAGGACGGACTTTTACGATGAGATATCCACAAAGAAGTATAAAACCAAAATTACAAAAATCAGTGGAAATGAAGCTTGGCAATCACTAATAATCGCTAATTGCGATTTCAAATATGAAATTATTTCAACAAAGTAAAATTATTAGTAATTTTTGCTGTACCTGTTGTAAAATAGTCTAATAAAATTTGATTTAAAAATATATTTATTTCGATCGTAGAAAAAATGTTGTGTGTAACATGTGCAAAAAGCATATTTGTTGCAGCTCTCGACTTCCTCACGAGCTGCAAACTTCATGCTTCGTGCAACAAATATGCACTTTTTGCACTAGTTACACAAATAACTATATTCTCACGGGCTGTTTTGTACATTTGCCATTTTGGTAATTTAAAAGAAACGTGTGTCGCCCGTGCATGGTCGAAGCTGTTCATATTTTTTGTGAATTTGGTAGAATCCTCCTGTGACTGTGAAATTTCTTGGAACTTTGGTTTTAGTATCGGGTAATTTTATTAAATGGGCCGAATTGAAATCTTCCTTGTCATCAATTTTTAATTTTCGAAGTTTATCACCATGGCATGCTCCTGTAAGGTCAATAGCAAAGCAGCCTGAAATTAATACCAAAAGTGCAATGTTCCATAAGAATTTTTTTAAACGTACCTTTACTAGGAAATACTTTTAATCAGGTGCATCTTTTAAAAATTGTTGAATTTTTTCAGGAGTTAAGGTTTTTGACTGTTTGAAATATAACTCTTCAAAATAAACTGACAAAGTTTTTCAGATAAATAATTCACCTTGGCCTGGCATTCTCCAGTTACTGAAAGCGATTTCATATTTTTGCCTTAATGTTTGCAATTATTACAAATGTCGGACGCTTTTTGAACAATGTCAGGAGATGTATTTTCAAACACTAAATCTTCGTATTCCATTATAATCAATATTTAATAAATCTGAACTGTTTTAGTATAAAAAACAATAATAAAACTATTCCCGTTTGGAAAGTTGACAGCAATAATAATTGTGCAGTTGTTATGGAAACGCCGGCAAATGTGGCGTATCAATTTGACATATAACAATAAAATCGTGGTTGACTTGGTTATTATAATAACAGCGAGAAATTATTTCTCACTATGATGGCGGACATTTCTCACTGCATCAGTTTTGAACGTATGGAAGTGATGAGAAAAGTGGCCATTCTATAGCATCCGTAGAAAATTTTTATTTCCAAAGCAAAGCTATCCGTGAATTTTTAATCTGTGCGTAAAAGTGTATTAGCTCTTATGGCTGCAATGCGAAAAATATATCCCATAAGAATACCATTACACTTTGCGCAGCGTATTAATATTTGAACTTGACGCATTTTTATCGATGAGTAAAGTTGCATTTCAGAAAAAGGAGTAGAAAAATGTTATGTTCTGCTTCTTGTTACTCGGAATATGTGATATTGCTACTTTAATATTCCTAAAAAGCACTATATGGGGCTAAAGAGTAAAAAATAATGTGTTTTCATAATGGTGCCAATAATAATTGAATTTGCACATACACAGAAACTTGAAGAGTTTAATGAATCTCGACTATAAATTTTTATTCTGAAACATGATTTTCGCGATATTTGATATTTGGTAACTTCAAATGGATGTAACTTTTTTCATACACGTTTGTACTGTGGTGAGTTATGTTTGGCCACACAATATGTGGTTTAATTCATGACCCACCTATTTGTTACACCCTGTATTACGGAGCAACGTCGTACTATATATTAATTGATACAACAGCGCAATTACAGTTCAACTTTTATCTAATTTCAAAATATTCCATTCCAATTTTTTTTCCAAGTATAATTTCAAACATTATTTCTATTCCTTCCTTAAATTTTGTATTTTTCCTAATATATGCTTGTACTTAGTATATTTCAATTGACAGATCTGTAAAATAATGAAGTAACTGTTTTTGTATTGTTTCTTATATTTGCGCCAAGAAATTATGATTTTTCAAAACAATATAATGTGATGATTGCGAATCTATAGGCTGTTAGAGAATTCCAACTATTCCATCCACTATTAATATACTCTGAAAAAGACACTTACCTTATCCATTATCATATAAGGGAATGAGAAATATTAATATTCTATCAAGGAAACTCTTTGATTATACATTATGTGAGTACATTATTTTCATTATCTTATTCGGGAGATAATTTAGGGATAACTTATATGTCTGCAAAAAATTATAATATGTATTGTAGGAGTAAAAAAATGTTTTTGGAAATCTAAAAGTGCAATCTCGAACCCTTTTTTCAATTAGTGCTTCCTCTAATATTTTATTTCTCTTAAAGGCACAGAAAACCAATGATTAGGTTTTGTCTTATTAATTAAAATTATCTTACAACTAATTGCCTTTTTAATTTTCTGGTGAGCGAAGAACTAAAACTATGTCTGTCTGAAATTATTACAAGCAAAGAACGAAAATGATACATTCTGAGAACGAGGAGATAAACACATGATAGAAAAATATGTCAATCCACAAATAACTAGGGTGAGCCATCAGAGCCGGCCATGTTGGTTGTCATACAGCCCTTGACAGTTGACGAGCGTTGACGTACTCGCCCCTTATCAAGTGTCGTATTAAAATTTGGAATTCTATACCGTACACCATATTTGTGTGCCTTTACAGGTTTTTATGTGGAATAATCTGACTTGTCATCGATGAAAACTGAATGTTAGCATCTACACATAGAAAAATAATTTGACTTTATTTTACTGCACCAAACGAAAATGTAATTATAATATACTTTCGCAGAATATTAAATTCGAAATTCGGAAATAAGAGTTTTATTATTTTCTCTCTTATTTTGAATGATATTCCATCTTGTTATTAAATTCAAAATATTTCAAAAATATCTACTGATACAGTATATTCTATATCAAGGGAGGAATAAGCCAAATTCTACACGAGTAGAAACTTTAGAGTAATAATAAACATAGAGAGGGCTATTCATTCAAAAACACGTTTATTTTTGCCGCCAACAATTCTAAACGCCAGTAGTTAAATAATGAATGAATTACAAAAAGTGGGGATGGTATTGTAGATACATGGCCTTGATAATTTCGGCTGTTTTCTGACAAACTTGGCACCGATGAATCATGATAATCCAAAAGCATTGAAATGATTAACTTAAAACTTTATTTTGTCATTAAGAGTCTTGAAAAACACATCAAAACGAAAGAACTAAATGCTTACTCTCTAGTTGTAATGACGCTCGTATAAACAAACCACGTTTGACATTATTTACTACAATCTCTCTTTATATGGTAATTAAACAAGAACAAAACTACGAATTCGATTACTATTGACACATTAAACAGGTTCTGAAATTTTGAGTAATGTTGACACTTTTAGTTATAACTATAAAGGTAACAAATACTTGTTTGAAATTTATATAAGAATATGCCTTTAATAAATAAAATTAAAGTATTATTAATTAATTGTAAAAATAAACGGTTCTAAAGATTAAAACTAACTTTTCAGCATCTGTGGCCCTGAACAATATTCTATCATAAAATTGTTACTTGTATACACTTCGGAGGATGTATCGTGCTAACAAACTGAAATTTCTCCAAAAATAACCAAAAATTTAGTATATCTGGATTTATAGGACCCGCTCTACTCGCTCTAGTCAACTGAAAATCAATAGTGCACATCTGTGAGACACCTTGAACAATATTCAATCATAAAATTGATAAATCGTATACTCTCTGGAGGCTGTATCGTCCTAACAAACTGAAAATTCTCCAAAAATTACAAAAATTTGGTACTTCAAGTACCATAGCACCCGTTGTACTGGCTTTAGTAAGCTGAATATCAATAGGGCTCATCTTTGAGACGCTCTGAATAATATCCAATAATAAAATTGGTCACTTGTATATACTCCGGAGGCTGTATCATGCTAACAAACTGAAACTTCTCCAAAAATGACAAAAATATCGTACCTAAATAACTGTATCACCTGTTGTATTGGATATGGTGAGCTGAAAATCAATAGGGTTCATCAGTGAGATGTGCTGAATGATATTGAATCATAAAATTGGTGACTTATTGAACTCCGAAGGCTGTATCGTGCTAACAAACTGATATTTCTCAAAAAATGATAGAATGTCGTACTTCAGTACCATAGCACCCGTTGTACTGGTTTTAGTAAGCTGAATATCAATAGGGCTCATCTTTGAGACGCTCTGAATAATATCCAATAATAAAATTGGTCACTTGTATATACTCCGGAGGCTGTATCATGCTAACAAACTGAAACTTCTCCAAAAATGACAAAAATATCGTACCTAAATAACTGTATCACCTGTTGTATTGGCTCTGGTGAGCTGAAAATCAATTGGGTTCATCAGTGAGATGTGCTGAATGATATTGAATCATAAAATTGGTGACTTATTGAACTCCGAAGGCTGTATCGTGCTAACAAACTGATATTTCTCAAAAAATGATAGAATGTCGTATTTCAAGTACCATAGCACCCGTTATACTGGCTCTGGTTAGCTAAAAATCAATAGGGTTCATCTGTGACATGTCCTTAACAATATTCAATCATAAAATTGGAGCCACCTTGCACATCGGAGGCTGTATCGTGCTATCAAGACATGTAACGAAAAGTGGCCGACGACAACGACGACGACATACACACAGGATTTTTTTTCTAAAAACCGTTTTATCGTGTTGTGGTTGATGGAAAACCTATAAATAACTCAAAAAAAATTTCAAAATTCCAACTTTTTTTGGGGTAAACCAATACGTTTCTCGCATATAGATAGGTTGGGCGGAAAAGTAACGGTGACTAAAATGCATAATTTCGTATGACTTTTACTTTTCGGCCCAACCTATCTAATATGCGAGAAAAGTATTGGTTTACCTCAAAAAAAAATTGGAATTTTGAAAAACTTGTTTAAATTATTTCCACGTTTTTCGTCAACAACAACACGAAAAAAACGGTTTTTAGAAAAAAAATCCTGTGTGTATGTCGTTGTCGTCGTCGTTGTCGTCGGCTACTTTTAGTTAAATGTCTTGTTAGCACGATACAGCCTCCGGAGTGCAACAAGTCACCAATTTTATGATTGTTAAGGACATGTCACAGATGAACCCTATTGATTTTCAGCTCACCAGAGCCGGTTCAACGGGTGCTATGGTACTTGAAGTACGACTTATTTGAAATTTTTTGAGAAAGTGTAGTTTGTTAACACGATTCAGCCTCTAGAGTTCAACAAGTCACAAATTTTATTATTGGATTTTATTCAAAACATCACACAAATGAACCCTATTGATGTCCAGCTCACCAGAACCAGTTCAACAGTTGCTATAGTACTTTAAGTACGATATTTTTGTCATTTTTGGGGAAGTTTCAGTTTGTTAGCACGATACAGCCTTCTGAGTATATACAAGTGACCAATTTTATAATTGGATATTATTCAAAGCGTCTCAAAGACGAACCCTGTTGATATTCAGCTCACTAACGCCAGTACAACGGGTGCTATAGTTCTTGAACTAACAAATTTTTGTCATTTTTGGAGAATTTTCAGTTTGTTAGCACGATACCGCCTCCAGAGTGTATAAAAGTGACCAATTTTATGATTGAATATTGTTCAAGATGTCTCACATATGTACCTATTGAATTTCAGCTGACTGGAACGAGTACAGCGGGTCCTATAAATCCAGACATACATTTTTGGTTATTTTTGGAGAAATTTCGGTTTCTTAGCACGATACATCCTCCGAAGTCTATACAAGTGACAATTTTATAATAGAATATTTTTCAGGACCACAAATGCGGAAAAGTTAGTTTTAATTTTTAGAACCGTTTATTTTTTATTTGCATAACTTTTTAGCACATTTTCAATTACATTTCTAATTTAATTTATTCTTCAACTAAAATTTTTTTGTAAATATGGCAAAGCAGTGGAAGTGTCCGCAAGTGATCTTAGAATGTGACTCGATGTTTGGGGCAAGAACAAATCTAAACAAACGTATCTATTTTATTTTTATAATCTGGGATAGAAACGGTTCTACGAGTGTAGAATTTTGAATTCTACCGGTATTTTAGACTACAATTTCTCTACGACTATCAAATAAAAAACAAAACAACATATATTGAATTGCTAACTCCTTAATTTCTGGAGGAGTTGTGGTGAAATCATCACTGCAGTATCAAACACTAAAAAGGAATGAAGCGATGTTGTTGAGAATATTTCCATGCTCCGTAATTATTTTCGAATGTCACAGATTTTGTGTTTTGTGGGTCGAACTTATCACTGTTCAGTAATAAAATTTCGTCTGGCAAAAAGAGTCTGTTATTTTGATGACTAACTTAGATCTCCAAATATTATTAATAATTGTATTCTATTATCAAGCAGAAAATATAATAATTATATAGAAGGTAAGATGTATCTATTTACACGTTTTATTGACACTAGGTTATTTATGTCGGTGCATATTCTATGATCTTTACTTTTCATTTAGGCGCCTTCTGTTGACCTTGATTTACTGTATCATTGCTACTTGTTGAAGAATAAATCTTTATTTGAAAATGGTTTTACCGAGTACCTCCTGATTACCAACAATAATTACTACACATGTATTAGCTATTATTTAAATGAAAAATCACATAAATTTACCTACTTTTTATGAAGTATTAATCAATTTCAATCGAAAATTCAGAAAAATAGATAATAATTAAACAATTCTGACAATCGACATTTTTGACAGTTGACAAATGTTGTTCTCCTCTTTCTTTTCATTTATAAAAAAGTGCCACAAAATACACTTATGGTGCATTTCTGGCTCTAACAATTAATACTCAACGACCATATTAGTCATTTTACGTTCACTTTATAGGATTTTTTATGCACTTCGATATTTCTACACTACTCCAACTCTGCATAATACAGCCAGTGTAGAAAACGGAACACACCTATTTTCTCTTTCCGTCAAATGAACCGTCATATTTAGAGGGCGCCACAAGTATTCATTCGATACCAAGGACGAGAATGAATATTGTTACCCTGAGGCTGGATTGAAGCCATTCCATAATCAAAAACTATGTCGCAATATAGAAATTTCATAATAGACGTGGAAAACAGTATATAAATGCATAAGATACGTCACTGTACTAAGAATTGATGTTATATTTAGATATAAAATCGTTCATTAGCAGATATGAATCATAATGAAATATTTTTAAAGTGCCAAGATTCGAATTTGAAAAATTAACATCATTCGAATAAAATTTTTATATTTGTCCGTTTACATTCTGAATCATTGTGAGGTTACCCAACCTCTTGCTAATGAAATGAAACTTTTTTACTCTTGTTAAGTTGTAGCAAATACAGTCGTGTAAAGTCGATAAGTAGTCGCATAGCTGAAAGATTGCAAAAATTTAAATCATGTGTGGTTATAACGCAAAAAAACCACAGGTCAAATTGATGAGCGCATCCTCTGACAACTGCGAAGAAATCGAAAATGTACAATATGGAGCTCAGTAATTAATGAGTAACCGTCAGAACCTCTGCTTCAACGGAGATGAGAGACGCAACAATACTGGGTTGGTCAGTAACAGATCTATCACGGAACCACTTCTTACCATAGATCACAGATCGAGGTTCGTCAGATTACATACACTATTTATAAATAGAATAAATATTTGATCAGAGATGACATTAGAATAAGGGTTGTAATGACGGCGTATGGGAAACACCTGAAATATGATTTTACTATCGGATCTATCAAAGATAACGATTTAGTGTTAGATCAAATTGTTTTGGGGAGAAATTTGTATTGAAATATACACGTAATTACTTCCAATCCACTGTCAATAAATCCATTTGCATACAAAATCATTCTTGGCTTCATTCACATCGCAAGACCTCAGTTAAATTTCCGAAATGAGATTTAATATTGAGATTTTAGAGTAGCCACTTCCAGGTTTTGATGTAAATCTAGTGGAGCATCTTTGGAATGTTCTGGAATAATCAATTTAGCATCATTTACCTGCTCGAATAATCATGCAGGAATCTTAAAATAGAAGTAAGTACATGTCGCAAGCATCCAGAGCATAATCCAGACGAATGCAAGCGATTAGCAGAGGGCGAGGAGTTCTCTAACTACTAATTCAATTATTCTCATTCATATTCTCCTAATAATATATTCAATAAATATTCCAGTTGTAGCTGTTCGATCATTTTGAACAGGAGTTTTCTAAATATTATTTGCGAAATAAAAGTAGCAACAAACTTCGTGATAGAAGCAGTTTTATCTCACTCACATGGAAGTTAAGTTGTTCTCCGAGGTCGCTCGTATTCAAAAATTTGATTCTTCTAGTGTAACTTCACTTTTCAAAACATGTTTAATATACTAATAATAGCAAGAATAATTTTTATGATATATTATCATCATTTCAAACTGACTTTGGCGCTTAGAAATTAGAGGTCTAATTGAATGAATGACTATTTTTCTATAGAATTATGTTTGTGACGTTTTGGCCCAATTTTGACCTACATCAGCATATTATTTTACATGAACAACTTTGATACATGAATATATTATTCACTACAAGAATATTAAAACGAAATCCGCTGTCACTCATATAGAGATTTTTTTTCTAATGGTTAAAATGTATTTATTATTGTTTTATTATACGAAAAAGAAATAATTAACAATTTAAATTATTCATGGATGCCGACATGGAATTTGAAAAAACAGAATTAAAAATGTTGCTAAAATTGTTTTGGTCTTTGTTATCATTAATGGCTTTCTCATTGTTATGTAGGTATTGGGAACTATTGCTAAGCAATACGCCACCAAGCAGCGTTAAAATGAACTTATCTAGATGTAACGAGCCTCTCGCGCCAAATTGATCTGGGCTGCCGATGTTGTAGACGTCAAAATAACTTGTAGAATAGGCAATCTGCGTACACAGTGGCAGGCAATCCAAATTTAAAAAACGTTCGCTTAAATTTCTAAATGGATCAATCTCTATTATTGTAAAATGAATCTATATGAATTTACAAATTAAGTATTAAATAAATTAAACAAATTCAGTTTTCGCAAAGAGTGTTTACTTTATATTTTTTTTTGGAAATGAGCTAGATAACTACAGGTGTAAAAGTTAATAAAACCATAAATTGTGTCGCAAAAGAAAACAAACTTGGAAAAAACGATTCATTTCATGTAAATATAATTTTAGTCTAAAGAAATATATGTGTGATAAAACTCAATGTTAATATTCATAGTGATTTCAGATTTACTTAAAAGGCTATTCATTATGGTTTCTTCTTCATTACAAGATGGTTTTTAAAGTTTGCTTAAAGACTCCCTTCTTTTTTTTGTTGAGCATAGACAAACTTGCTTTTCAATTTTCTCATTATTGATATTAATTTTTTGCTGAACATTGGAATAATTAGCCTTTATCCTGTTCATTGTGTATATCATTTTATGAGAACTAATTATAATATATATCTATGTTCTTCACTAGTTAAACTTGCCAAATCATAAAAACCTATTTATAGTTCAGTTTTTTTCTTTATGACATCTGCCTTCATATTAGGTGATATTTAGGATGATCTATTTACTTCTTCCTTCTCCTTCTGTTTCTTTGAAAAACCTTCTCTGTTTCTAGTATCTGAGTCTTGGTTGCACAATGTATACGGTCGAAGACCTAGGACATAAATCTCAACATCTCTGGGATCCTATGCAACCGTATTTCAGGCGGAAATCCAACCTGACACACAGATCAATAAAAAAATTTACGGACAGCCAAGCGGCCTTGAAAGCACTTAGCTCGTACCGTGTAACGTCGAAATTGGTTCTAGACTGCCAAAGAAGACTCGCCTCAATAGGAGAACGCAACATGGTATCGCTGGTTTGGATCCCTGGCCACTCTGGTATGGATGGTAATGAGAAGGCTGACTCTCTTGCAAGAGAGGGTGCCGCTCATGACTTTATCGGACCAGAACCTACAATTGGCATCGCAACAAGTGTTGTCAAACAAACACTAAATACCTGGACTGCAAGAAGAGTTTTAGACTTCTGGCATAATATACCAGGATTGGTTCATTCAAAGGCCTTCATACATCCTTCGAATAATGTATCCAAACAAATGTTAGGCTATAAAAGACACGATCTACGGTGCCTAACAGGCCTCTTAACAGGCCACTGTCGATTGAATCATCATATGCTGAAACTTGGACTGTCGGACGATCCGATTTGCCGTCTTTGTTTGGAAGATGATGAAACAGCAGAGCATATAATTTGTGCCTGCCCCGCCACGGCGCAAATCAGGTATCTGATGTTTGGAAGGGCCACTCTCTTGCCCTCGGACCTGAAATATCATTCACTGAACAAATTAATCGGCTTCGTCAAGAAGCTGAATTTGTTTGGTGAAATTTGAATAGGTATGAGCCACAATAGACTCTCGCGAGTCGCAGTGGAGGGCCTCATTGACCCACTCATTATAAACCTAACCTAACCTAACCTATCTCATTATATGTTCATAATTCAGATAATCCTTGAATTTCGTCGCTGGATTTATGCAGACATATTCTGTATTTGTTCCATATAACGGGAAAGGTGGGATTTACTAACAAACTAATAACCTCAGATATAACAAATTTCCTTTAATACTTTTGGCTCAGTTGGATCTTTATCATGTATTCTCCTTAAATGGGCATAAATATTTTTTTCATAGTATATTTTGTCTCACACTCCTCGCATACAATATTATTGTCTTGATCTTCCATATCGGCAAGAAACCAAAATTATTAAGCTATAGATGAAACTGGTAAATTAAAAATAAAACTCATAATACAGTAAAACAAATCATAAATGTACATTTTAACCTCACTTTTCTTAGAAAAATGTGCGACAAACGTCGTCAATATTGCTCAGTTCCGCACTGCAAATGATAAAAAATGAAGACGTACGTTTGAGTGTCCATCGATTTCTTAAAATAAAAAAAAATTAAATGGAGAATTCGAAATGGCAGTCGTAAGAAAAGCTTGGAAAAATAAAGTAAGAATTGGAAAACCTATATAGAAATACCTATATGTTTTTGTGTTCACTTTATTTTAAAGAAGAAGATTACATTCCAAAAAGTATGTTGATATTAAACTCCATATTTTTATTTATAATTAACTATTTATTTAATTATAGGCGCAAATATGACCCGCAATCAATTGTGCTTCTCCTTCGTAAATACAAATGGAGGTTTTAAAACCATGCAAATATTCGAAAACTTGGTCAAGTTCAGTCATCGTACTAAGAAGTACCTACAAATCATTAATCAATTTATCTAACTCACCTTAGAACAATTTGCAACAGCATAAAATTAGTTAAAATTCTAAATTAAAATATTTAGTATAATCCTAAAAAAGAACATATTACCTGTACGTTTAACAACACTAAGAAAAGTTTTAAATTTAATGAGAATATTGTCTTTGACATTGTCTAAGAAAAGTCTTTTATTTATTTTTATAATTATATCTAATGCAAAAAGGGTGTAAAACACTAAACCGCACTATTAATACCAAATAACAATTTTATCACATCTACAGTAGTTTCAACTTGACAGTTAGACGGCGCTGCGAATTTATTCTGGGAACCCAATACAGACCACTAAAAATACTTTTTTTTTGTATGCAATTCTGTTTCAAGAATTCCTGAATCTTTACAATTAAATACATGTTTAGTTTATGCCGTTTTATTGTTTTTTCATCTTAGCAGCGTCAGAATTATTACAAGGAACTTCATATATAATGACACTTATATTGTTTTTTTCAGATTTTATTATTTTACAATACTAAAATATTTTATGTGTTACGTGTTTTCGATTTCTAATTAAAACATCCCGAATTAACTTTTTACGTGTATTTGTTCCTCAAACCGATTATAAAAAACGCACAGGCCTTCCTAGTCAGAAATTACGAATTGGTATAAATTTTTTTGGGGGTTGTTTGAACGGGAGCGACCGTTTTCGTCCTCGTTGCTACAGTGCACCCTTTCATTGGGGTTGGGGAGAGCTTCCGCTGCTTGATTTCCATTCAACGGCCATCCATCTTGTTTGAGATGGTTTAAACTGACAGACAGCAAGATCCGAGAGTGGTTCTATTTTCCGATGACATGGCACATGTATCTATTCCTCGCGCTCACACTAATATTTAACGAAGAGAATTTGACGAAAATTTAACATTTAGGATAATGGTTCAGTGTCTTGTTAATTTTTTATTTGTGTGAAATTGTCTCAGTATTAGAATTTTGTTGCTATAATTTTCGAAAGTATACAGTGAACACGTAAAATGTTGGAATAAATTCATTAACAGCTTGATTTGCCCATTTTAGTTGTGTATTCTTTTGTGTACTCATATTTCTGATGACGTCATCACTGTTCGAGTTATGACGTTCATTTCAATTTTTTTAAATGGGAGTACCCTATTTTGATAGTACCATCAAAATGAACACATTTTTCAGTGTACAGATGTCATAACCGTATGTTAAAGAAATAAAAGATATTTTATTCATAACAATGTAAATCGAAAATTTTTTAATAGGTCTAAATAAACCTAAGTAAGTATTAAATTAAATGTCAAACCATTTGTGTATTTCAAAGTAATGTGTAAACTTTTGCAAAACATTATTAAGAGTATCAGCATTAATTAATATAATTTCTATCCTCTATATCTCTTTTAGTTCATAAATATTAGGTCTGTTAACGTTTCACTTAAGGAATTCCCACAAAAAAATCGAATGTCGATAGTCAGCAGCTGACCACTTTAAACATTCTCATTTGCCAATCAATGTATTGGCAATAATATTATTTATTTAACCACGTACATGTCGTGCGTAACGCGGTGACGCTTCATCTTGCTGGTATCGTATAGTGAATTGTCTGGTAGCATAATAGAGGGATTGGCAGACGAGGATTTTCAATCTTGTCAGCTAGATAGCCTGATCTATCTCCATTAGACTTTTTGGGGGGTTACATTAAGTCAAAATTTGACGTGAAACTATATTGGTAAAATGTTAAAAATTCTAAGAAGTTGCCAATCGTTTCGATACTAAATATCTTAGAATTTTCAACATTTCCGCATCTGTGAGGCGCCAAGATCAATATCCGATAATAGAATTGTAACTTGTATACACTTCGTAGGCTGCATCGTGGTAACAACCCAACATTTCTCCAAAAATGTGGCATTTCGAGTTCCATAGCACCCGTTGCACTAGCTCCAGTGAGATAGAAATCAATAATATCCATCTATAGGACGCCATGAACAATATCCAATCATAAAATTGGTCACTTGTAGATACTTCAGAGGCTGTATCGTGCTAAATTCTCCAAAAATGACAAAAAATTAGTACTTCAAGTACCATAGCATCTGTTGTACCGGTTCTGGTGAGCTGAAAATCAATAGAGTTTATATATGAGATGTCCTGAATAATATTCAATCATAAAATTGGTGACTAGTTGGAGCCCGGAGGCTGTATCGTGCTAACGAACTTAAATGTCTCCAAAAATGACAAAAAGTCGTACATCTAGTACCATAGCACCCGTTTTGCTTGATCTGGTGCGCTGAAAATCAATTGGGTTCATCTGTGAGATGTAACAATATTCAATCATAAAATTGATGACTTGTTGCACTCCGGAGGCTGTATCATGCTAACAAACTTAAATTTCTCTAAAAATGTCTTACATCTAGTATCAAAGCACCCGTTGTATTGGATCTGGTGTGCTGAAACTCAATAGGGTTCATCAGTGAGATGTCCTGAACAATACTCAATGATAAAATTGGTAACTTGTTGTACTACGGAGGCTGTATCGTGCTAACAAGACTATGTTACGAAAATTGGCCGACGACAACGACGACGATGACGATGACGACGACGACATCAACCATATACATCTTAATTAAAACAGGGCCGGATTAAGACATTAGAGCGCCCTAGGCTGACATCAGTTTGGCGCCTCTAAACTAGGAAAGTAAAAATATAAATACAAGTAAAATAAAACGTGTTTCACGAAATATATATGTATTTGTGAAAATGTACAAATCGATTATTTAAAGGTGGATTTTACGACAACTAATACTTGAAAATTTTTGTATGATATCGTCAAAATTTCTTTCTTTTAGTGCCTCACATTCTAAACAAAATATTGGAGGCCAGCAGTTTTATCGTGTGTTAAAGAATTTCTTAAAATAATGTTCGTGTTGGGAAACTTAGAAATTAAATTTCTGCTGCGGAGTGTTTTCAACCATGACACAGTTTTTGATGTTTTTTTTCTCAGCGTTAGGTGAGTCCAGAGTTTGAATAAAATATTTGAATTGTACACATTCATTTTCAAAATTACAATCCAAGTCTCTAGTATAAATTTCTTGAAGATGTCTGCACTTTTCTTTTATTATATTGTCTTCAGTGTTTTCTAAGTTTGTAAGAAAACCAAAAGATCCATTGATTTCATCGTATGAATTTTTTCGCCTCTCGAGTTCTGATACTATATTGTCTACAACCACGTAGAACATATTTACTTCCAAATCTGTCCTACCATCAAAAGTAGTTTCTCCAACATCACTCTCTCCTGGCAAACATTTCCTTTTTTTCTCCCTTTTCGAATCCAACGTATAGGTACTACATGTTGTTAATAATTTACCGCTTCCCTCGTATTTGTTATAAGTTGTTTTCATTTCCGTAACAAAGTGAATTAATGATTTATAGAGTTGAACGGCTGTCACTATATCCATACTTTGCTTTTGCAAAGACTGGCTTGTTTTGTGGAATTGAATTAAAATATCTCTCCAGAAAGAGAGTATAATACCAGACTCCAAGCTTAACATTTTTTGCAATATACCCTTCCCCTCAGCTTTTGTTTTAGGTGCTTGCGAGGTATCATTCACAATAAAATTCAAAGCTTCTTTAAAAGCATCGTAACTGTCATAAAGAGTGGTGCAGGCATCCCACCTATAGGTTGATGATGAAAAGAGAGTGTATATTTCTTCCACAAACAAGAAGAAATTTGATACAACTAAATTCAGTGAATGGGCAGCACATGGTATACATTTTGCCAATTTGTTCTTTTCCTTGATTCTAGCTTGCAAACCAGAATTTCGACCAGACATATTGCTAGCGTTATCGTAAGATTGTCCTCTACAGTTCAATATGTCTAATGACATATGTTCTAAAACTTTCAAAACTGCTGTTTCCTTAGTTCTTTGCAGCAAATGTAATAAATTCGTTCTACTACCGAACCATTTCCAATTACATATCTGAGAACAACAGTAAGTTGATCAGTATGGGATATGTCGGGTGTAGAATCTATGATTGTTGCAAAATATTTCGTGTTTTTATTTCTGATTGTTCTCTTAGATCAACCGCCATGAGTCTTATAAATTCGCACAAACAGTTGATGACAAATAAGAAACATTTCCTTTTCTTGGATTGCCTTTTGTCTCAATGTGGGTTTTCAGAAACGGATCGAATTCTACTAAAAGCTCTAACGAACCTAGGTAGTTGCCATTATCAATAGTTCCAAACATTTCACTAGAACCCCTAAATGCTAAGCCACGCGATGTCAAAAATTGTATAACTGCAACTACTCGTTTAAGTATGTTAACCCAGTAATATCTTCCTGCAAAGTACTGCTTATGAACTTCGGTATCTATTTTCCCTAAGACATTTTATCGCGCAATATACGCCTTCGCATTTTCACAGTGTTCAGAAGAGTTTTCATGTTCAGAAATCCGATGGGTATTTTTCCAGTCGTTGAATACAGTCATGAAATAATTCGTTTTTTCCGGTTAAATAATTTACAATACAATCAATAAACATTTCCTGTCATAAATTCGTTTCGATTTTTGGAAATCCATTTTAGAAATTTCTTGTACAATTACAGATGGGTTCATTACAATGTAATTTATGAAACTTTCGGTTATAGCCCATCTAGCTGGGTCTGTGAAATCGACTTTCGAAAATAATCCTGACGTTTATTGAGGATTGCTTGATGAAGATGCACAGTCCTGAACTTCATCAGTATCAGTCTATTGCGGTTTCTAGAGGATACAAAAATGAAAATTACATTTTCTTACACTGCGATATTCAATTATCTGCTTACATCTATCCATAATATCATCATTACTGAGAGTTGATTGTTGTTCATTATCTGCATTGGCATGAGTACCTCGAACAGGTATTTTTTTCAATTGCTTCTTCATTTTTTCTTGCTTTTCTTTTTCACTCCACGTCCACTCATTGTTTTCGATAAAATGATAAACAAGACAAAAATACCGCAAGTGATAGATATTGTTTTAATTGACGATTACTCGATTACTGCCAGCGACTGAGCTAACTCAACTGACTACCTTCAATTTTTAAAATAAATGTTTGCAAAGTTTACCAATTTTTTTGTAAACTTTGATGTTGCGTTTCCAATCACCCTTTGTCGGTTTTTTTGTTTTGGCGAGTGCAAGTGGCGGTACTTTGCATATTAGCATATTTATCTCTAGCGGCATCCCCTCACTGCCGCAAATCAGCAAAAAGAGATTTGTCTATTGTTTACCACAATACCGCATTGATAATCAAAATATATGGATGTACAGCGGTGCTTTTCAATCTATCCAAGTATTCAAACCAGGCCGATTGAAATAATAATGTCTCTATTCACTAATGTCAATAAAATTTTGTTTAATATTATTGGTGCCTTACAACACATTCGATCTCCACGAAAAAAATACGTATACAGCTAAAATGATTTGAACGGATTGAGACTATCGTTAGTGGTTAGTCCGGTCAGTCGCGCCTATTTCTTTCACGGTGCTCTAGGCTATAGCCTAGTCACCCTATTGGATAATATGGCACTGAATCAAAACAATACGACAAACGGTTGTATTGAGTTTCGATCTTTTTCTATTATTCGAACAAGACAGTACCAACAGAGTATGTGTTGAATACTATCGTCAAGTAAGTCACGTGATGGAAAAGCTTCACCGTTTCTACTATTGGTTAGGCGGAAAAGTAGATGATATCCGTATAGGTTCTCTTTGATGGTACTATCAAAATAGGGTATTACCACTTAAAAAAATATAATGACGTCATAACTCGAACAGTGAATACTTCATCAAAAATAGGAGTACACCAAAAATGCGGTACTGAAAAATAAAATCGACGTGTATGAGCTTTATTCCACAATGGCCAAATGCTTTTAACGAATTTGTTCCAACCTTTACGTGCCCACTGTATATCCAATTACGGAAATATATACTGTATATTTTAATAAGTCTGTTATTTATTACGAACTACTGGAGAAACAATGAGGTGACCAGAAATATATTTTATTTTTGCAAATGAATGTGTAACAGATACATAGAAGATTGTTATCATAAATTCCCAATACACAATTTTGTAGCATTTCGAATACCTAATACAGCACATTATATATTGAATGAAAATGTAATTCAAAAGAATAACCTGGTGAGTACCGTATCTATAGGCAACACAAAATACGTACGGAATTTCGTCCTCTATGCTCTACCATGCCTATTAAGTCTTAATATTAGTAGGTAGATCTATTTTTGAATTCATGGCATAAGTATTTGGTGGTTAAATATGTTGATTCTAGGTAGGTTTTATCTTTCACAATTCCACAAATTTTAATTTGATGCAAGCTGAATTGAAATTTCTTATTCACTTTTACATATTCTCCATAATTTTAATAACTATTGTTCAATAGCCCAATATTAATTATATCCTGATTGCAGAGCTGATTGAAAAATAATTATTTCACTCCGCGTTATATTCTATGTGAAATTGGAAAATTTACATACTATTTACTTTTTTAAATGAACCCGTTTCTAAATAATTTCACAATATATTGAAAAAATGGTAAAAATTCAAAAAAATTGACAAAGGTTTCGATATTACTACACTGAGCAAAATACCCTTATTAGATTTCTTTCTTAAGATGCCCTTAATAACTGGTACAAAAAATCAAATAGTGGTTAAAATAATTCAAGTGATTACTAGCATGTGCATAATTATCACAAGTATGTTGACTTTGTTGAAACATTTTTATAACAGTTATTCGATAAAATGATGTAGTTAACTGGAAATCTAATTGCTGTTATTATAGTCATTTCGTTATAGACCTCATTGAATTGTTTCAATTCAGCACCTACTAGTCCTAATTAGGTATCCACTTAACACTATTCAGTCCCAACAAAATAGATCACCTACTTACAATTATGCAGTCCTCGTATAACGGTTATTAAGATATCGAATAATTTTTTTGAAAGAAACGGCTGTTTAGCATCGAAATGCAGTTTTTTCTGGTCCGAACATTACCGATGTGATTGTCGATCTCGTCTTATTGGTTTTTTGTGGTTGGAACCTTGGAACACCCGTGCGCCGCGAATTTCACTTTCACATTTGGTTTAGGAGTGTTGAGTGTTGAAAGTTTGTGTGCGGGTAGGTGATTATTTGCAGTTTTTGCAATTAACTGTGAGGTTAGGTTGAATACGCCAACAGTGTTAAATTGGGTTGAGTATATAAATGGCGTTCAAAAACCTATTAATACAGTGGCGATTAAGTGACTATATATCTGACTATGTTCACGTCTCTTATACACCAATCAATCGAAATACTAAAACATTTATAAGTATGTAGAAATTACGTATCTCAATCCTTCTTTAAGTTTATTTTGTAGAAAACATTTTTATTTGAATTGTTGTATTTTTGTTATAAGCTTCTTCAATCTAAGAATTTTTGGGGGCTTTGATATCTAAACTTAACTGGAAAATATGTTTATTTGATTTTATATCTATCATGTTGTATTTTTGTAGTTATCTATAGTTAGTTCCATTAATTTAAATATTTTGTTATATTTTGTTAATATAAATGTTTTATAGCAAATTTAGTTTTATTTAAAAATATCAGATAATTATTTGAAAATATAGTCTAACCGCTATTAGAAAAGTTTATGATACTTATAAAAGTGCACTCGATATCGGTTATATGACATATCATATTCTTAAAAAAATCTAATAACGTTGACTTTTTACCAGTATAATTTTTTCTAGAAAATCCCATAATCTAAATTAAGTGCCCTCGATTCCGATTGTACAAAATTCCGTTTGTTATTTGAAAATCTAATAACCTTTACTATATGACAGTACAATTGCTACTAGAAAAGCCGATAATATTTATTAAGTGCACTCAATAACAATTATATGAAATTATGTTTTTTATTTGAAAATCTAGTAACCTTCACTATATGACAATATGGTTGCTATTAGAAAATCCTCTAATATCTATTAAGCTCACTCGATAACAGTTGGACGATATTCTGTTTTTTATTTGAACATCTAGTAACGTTTACTATAGGACAGTATGATTGCTATTAGAATATCTTATAATACTTATTAAGTGCACTCGATAACGGTTATACGAAATTCTTAAAAATTATATCTATTAACAGTTATTCAGTGGTGTCCAACAAAGTGACTCTAATAACCATAATCATGAACTTACTTGATGCCTATTTCATGCAAGTTTCTAATAACTGTTATTCAATTTTTGCTAACGGTTAATGGAAATTTCTTCCAGTGTATAATCGTCAGAATAACAGAAGTTACATTCCATGTGATGTCTACTCAGTGGCGCACCGAGACTTTTTCTTTGGGGGGGGGGTTTCACTGCCTTGCAAAAATATTACAATTATTATTATTAATCTTCATTAAGAAGTACAGTCCTTACAACGAACCAGTACATGCGGATTCAATTAAAAGCAATGTTTAGGTAAACAGTTATCTACAGTCGCTAAATCTTTTTTTTTGCGGGTGGGGAAATCTTCCAAAGACTGCCTGGGAAAAAAACCCAGGCGTGTTGGATTCACTCGGCCAATGGCCGGGCGCCTACCAGCTAAAACCCCACCCTTTACTCCGCCGGCACACACGGAACCGTTCTTAGCGAACATGACATCGTTGTGTGCCGACTGTATTCTCTTCCTTTTATCTCTTCTTCATCTTATTGCAGGCTCGCTCTGTCTTCGGTTTCCTTTTTTTTTCATTATTTTAGTGACTACTTCTATTACCTGAGCATATGTTTTCTTATCCTTAATGGCAGCTTCCATCATGGTCTTACCATTTCGAGATCCTATCCTTGGCTGCAATTCTTTCTTTCTTCTTTGTATTTTGGACACTCCAATACCGCGTGTTGTGGGTCATCTGCCACACCGCATTCGGAGCACAGATCATCCCTTGTCTTTTTTATAACGTAGGTGTATGTCCTGAACGATCCGTGCCCCGTCAAGAATTGGGTGCAAAAATAATTTGTTCTGCGGTGTGCGCATCAATACCACCCCGTCACGTCCGGTATTAGAGTTCTTGTCCAAGCAGCTTTGGACCTCTCCTCTTGCCAACGTTGCTGCCATTTACAGAGGCTCGTTTCCCTTTCCTCTTTCTCCGCTCCTTCCGAGCCTCCATCATTTCGATTGTACAGTCTTACTCTCTCCTCCGCCAGTATGTCGATTGGCACTATTCCTGCAATCGCCTGCAGCGCTTTTGTGGACACAGTCTTGTAGGCGCTACAGACTCGAAGCAGTGGTTTCCTTTGTGTTTTTTCTAATAATTGCCTGTATTTCGCCTTAGAAAGGATCTTGTACCATACTGGGGCCCCGTAGAGGAGGATCGAGTGTATTGTCTCCAACAGCATCCTCTGTGTCCCTCCCATGTTCGGCATAATTTTTTGTAGTGTCGAGATCCTGTTTTCTGCTTTCCCCACCACTGCCTCTATGTGCTTAGAGAAAGTCAGTCTGTCATCGAACGTAATGCCCAGGTACTTTGCCACCCTCTGTGGCGTTATCTTCGTATTTCGAAGCTCGAAATCGATTCCATCTCGATCCCTAGGTCCTCTCAGTATTATTATTTCTGTTTTGTCTACTGCAAGTTCTAAATCGGTATGCTCTATTCATTTCCCTATTCTTTCCATGGCAATGTTGACCGTGTCCTTTATACCCCGGTTCGTATCGTCTTCCGCTAAGATCGCGAGGTCATCCGCGTATGCGATCGTCTTGGCCCCCTTATTCATCTTCATTTGGAGTACCCCATTGTAGAGAATATTCCAGGGGGTGGGTCCTAAGACCGACCCCTGGGGCACTCCGGCAGTCATATTGATGTTTTTCTTCTTCGATACGCATACGCTTCTGTCCGATAGGTAGTCCTTGATAACATTCAACAAATATGTGGAGGTCTCAATCCGTTCTAGTTTTTCAATAATAAGACCCCAGTTTGCGGTATTAAAGGCGTTTTTTATATCCATAAGTACAAGGACCACCCATCTCTCCTTGGAGTTCTTGGCCGCATCTTTAACCCACTTTGCGGCCCCTATTGCTGAACGACCCTTGCGGAATCCGTACTGCTGGTCCGATAGAGCCCCCGTTCTGTCTAGGAATTTTTCTAATCTTTTCTTTAATAGTATTTCATAGTATTTTCCTAGACAGTCCAATAAACAGATCGGCCTATATGAGGCAGATGAATTAGGGGGTTTCCCAGGTTTAAATATCAACGTTAAATTTGCTTTCTTCAACTCTCTGGAAAACACTTGTCTTTGCAGTAGATCGTTGAGAATGTCCTTTATCATACCCGGTTTTTCCTTTATGATCATTTTGATGGTCTCCGATGGCAGACCGTCGGGACCCGGGGCTTTGCCCTGTTTCATATCTTCACCAGCGGTTTTGATTTCTTCATCGGATAATTCTTCTATATCAGCAGCGGCCCTCCTTTCGAAGTTCCTTTCCTCTTGTTGGGGAAAGAGGAGGGTCGCTGCTTCTAACCGCTGGTCCTCGCTTAACCTGTATGGGGCGATAGCTTTCAAGGTCTTCATTGTTATTTTATAGGCTTCACCCCATACGTCATCTTCCAATGCACTACATAAGGTCTGCCACTTCTTCTTCTTTTCATTTTTGATACTTTTGCCTAGCAGCTTTTTTAAGGTTTTATAATTTTCTTTTAATAATTCATCGCCGCTACTTCTGGAGTATATTCTCCTGGCATGGAGGCATCTCGATCTTAGGTCCTCTATCTCGTCATTCCACCAATAAGGAGCCTGTCTTTTCTTTTCGCTGTTTGTGGCTTTCTTCTTGGCTCCCTTTAACACCAACTGTAACTGCTCGTAGTTCATCACTTTCTCATCCTCAGTTTCGTTTATTTCTTTTTTGAACACATTTGAGTTAAACCGTGGATAATCTGCTCTTATTCTCTTGAAATTTTTGGTCTTAATCTCAAAAGTGATCGGTAAATCTAGCCTATAAATTCTTATTATCTATGTTTACTGTTTTGTTGTGATTATTATATTATTAAGCAGTATAGGCACGGTAACTATTTAAAATAGTATATTGTAATAAGTAGAATTGCTAAATATAAAAAAATCACATACCAGAATTGAAATAACAAAAATATAACCACAGGTAGGTATATATACGCCAAAAGTCAATAAAAAACTGTTCGGTATAAGCACAAATTACAAACAATACACAATAATTCAAGAAGCAAAACTGTTTAGTATACAATATTGCAAATAACAAATTTGGATAGTACGAATGATTTTATTTATAGAAGAGGGAATTGTCGAAATATTTATGATTCATAATTGAGGTTAAGTGAATTTCAAAAAAGAAGATAATTTACTATTTTTACTTTCTTCTGTTCTATGAATTATCTTTATGTTTCGTCCCAAATGTCAAATTATCGTATCACGTTAATACCTTCCCTAATGTCAATCCTAATAGCGGAAGCCTTTATCCTCTATTATCATAGCATTCAATTTGCGCTTGCGTACATGTCAAAATTACTCATTCCGCTATTAGCGCTATTGTCTACATTATCCGCTATTTACGCAAGTTTCGACTTCGGTTCTCCCTACCACAACTTCGCACGTAGCGAATATCAATAATATCGAGTCAAACTTTTTTTTAATATTTGACCTTAAGTTGCACTGCAGCAAAAAGCTTATACAATTCTCCCAACACACAGATTGGCACCTAAAGGAGAGTAACAAATTTCCTCACATTGTGCAGTGATAATAAAATATCAATGTCTATTTGATTGAAGTTGAGATGTTTAAGGTGGCTCTGTAAGCATAATAACACCGATTTTAATCAGACGCTGTGATATAATTTTCGAAAGTCCATCCTAATGCCTTGTAAATGGCCAGCAGCTCAGTAAATACAAAGGATTTAGAAGTTAACTTGAGCATAAGCAAAGTAACTAAATTGAAATTAATAATAGAAATTCTCAGAAGTGAACTGCTCTCAGAGTTGTCGTTACACATTTTTCATGCAGAATGACTTATTTATCTCGCACTAAAAAGTCGCATATAATTGAATCGGTGATTGTATAAAGGGAACATGTCCAACATAGACGATTTCGAGCAAATTGAAAAAAAAATGTTTCATTACACAAACGGTAAGTCAAACTTCCAAAATGCAGTACAGAAGAAATGGAGGTATAACATAAAGAGCTGAGATGGAACACAAAAGTGACAGGTGATTTTTTAACAACTGGATTTGTTTCCTTTATACAATAAACCGTATTATCATGCAAATAAAGGTAATAAAACAATGATGCAAAACATAGGAACATTTTTTAATGTAAACTGTAGAACATCAAAACATATTTTAATAACAACTTATACATTATTTTTATTCGGAATCGTACTCCAAGGCAGTAGTGGGCCAATTTTCAAATTGAGTGTAGAAGGGTTGATGATCGTCAGGAATATACTTGACGATTTTTGCGACATCTACTTTATTTGCCTTAATTGGACCTTTTTGTGTGTAGGCTCGGTCATTAGGTAACTATGGTTTATTGGCAGTTTTTGCTAGGTAATATTTAGATGTTATGAACCCATCTATGTAATCGTTTGCATTGACGTAACCATGTTTAGAACTGTTATAAATGAAATGTTTGTACGTAGAAATGCTAAATATCTGGAGATTTTCCCCTGCTTTCCTCTTCCTAGTAATGGTTTATGTACAAGTTTTTTTGTAATATTTATGCCAACAACTCTTGTAGTCCAGTATATCTTCGGTTTGAACTAATTTGACCACAAAATATGGTCGAGCTTTCTTTGCATTAGCGATAATAGAAACATATTCCATTTGTGTAAAAATTCGATCTCGGCTTCTCACTATTCTTTTAATTAGACCAAAATCCCTGTCACATGGCAGGAATGAATGGCCACGAATAGGAAAATATTGATGAATTTCGGTAAACCTTCCATTCATGGTGAGAGCTGATAACAATCTAATAATAGTATGTTTGCGGTTCTGTCCGCCACAAGCATCACTAAAGATATCTAGTTCGGTAATCTCTTTTGGTATTGTACCTAGGTAATCTTTTAGAAAGCTTGCAACTTCGATAGAACCCCTTTTGGAGGTACCTTCAAAGCATGTGTAAAATGTAGCATCATTGGTTTTTAAATTGTGAACACCAAAAACATAATACCAAAGTTTTCTGGCATATCAGGTAAAGGCAGATTCTGCATAAATCGAAAACAATCTCACCTATATGTTGGTTTTGGGCACACAAATCTCGGACATATTCAATGTTTTTATAGAACTTTGAGGCACGTCTTTTATGCATGATTAGCTCAGCACTAACCACACGCTTTGCGTTGTCGTTTAACACCTGTGATTTTTGTTTCACAGACAACTCTTCACATGTTGGACAGACATCTACTTGTGTTCTACCAAACCAATATCCAAAATTTTCGTTGAACTGCTTTAAGTAATATTCGTACTTAACGCGTTTTGCAAGATCTCCATTATCCAAACATCACATTTCATACATTTTTTTTACTGTTAAGGTAGATTCAAGGTATTGTAATGGTTTACTACCATAATGGGTTTCTTATTTCGTCGAAAATGCAGAGATATGAGCATGGATTTTACAGATAATAGCGTCAGGCAAAGCATTCCCTCGATTACCATGACGACCACGTTTGTCAATAGGTCTAGAGTTATTCAAAAGTAGTGTAGTCAGACGGAAAACTGCTTTATTTGATAAAGCATAAAGACTCAGAAATGATTTTTTAAATACTTCACGTCGCACGCTTCCGTTCAAAACATGATATTTGAAATTACCTCGACGATTCTGCTTTGGTTCCGGATATTTTGGCCCACGTCTTTTAATATCTTCAACATCCACAAGACCCATCAAAAAAGTATCTTGTTCGTTTTTGGGCTTACCACAGTAAAGCGATTTGAAAATCATCATCTTTTCATCGTGTGACATCTCCATACATTTTCTTTTACATCTAAAATTTAAATAAATTTAGTATTACCTAAAAGACTGATTGACTGATCAAATTTGCAAAACTTTCTCAAATCAATGGAATCCTGTTTGTTTTGCAGCTCTTTCGGCTCCTTTTTGACTTGTATACTTTTGCCCAAATAATCTTGCTTGAATCCGAACATTATTCTTATAATTTTCATTGTTTCGAACACCTTTTTTTCGTTTCCATTGTGGTTCTTCACTATCACTGTTGGAATCTGACATATTCTTATCTATTTTATTACAAGATACTACGTAGTTTCACATAAGGCAACAAAATAAAGTTGCTTTAGTCAATACCTAATGCATACTAATAATAATTTAGAATGACTAATAATGGTTGCTGTCAAAAGTCCTCTTGCAACGCCCTCACATTGAGTGTATGAAGGGAACAAGTAGTGGATTTATTTCCTTTATACACTCAACCAAAATTTTGTGACGCTTTAATTTTCATATAGTAAATCGGATTTGTCTCCTTTGTAGTCTCAACGGTGCACTGACACTAATTATCTAAAATGTGTATATAACACTTTATTTTGACCAAATAGTGGAGTTGTTTCCTTTATACAATAACCAATTCAATGGTGGTCCTGAGAATGAATGAGTTTTGGGCAAAAATGATTTAAGCCATATCAATTTGCTAGAGTGTAATTCGCTAAGTTAATTCGAGTTACATGTTAAGAAGGTTTCTTGAAATCAGGCGGGAGAGTAATAAGGTCTGTTCCAACCAACACAAAAACCGTACAATTACGATACAAACCCAGTTGACCTGCTGATTAGTGAATATAATAAGTTTGTGTAATTTACATCAAATTTGCTGCGTTATTAAGATTGTACGGTAATAAAACGGTATTTACTTCGGATAGAACAGACCTATAATTGTAGAGCTTGTTAACTAATGGCACACTTCTGTACTCTAGTTTCATTAACGAATATTCGGTAGCTGAGTTATGTATTAAGTTCTTTTTATCAAATATGCTACTTCATGCCCTATGAAATATTAGATTTATCCAGAAATTCTTACTTATAACGATGACACTTTCCAGAATTTCCATACTCTTTTAGCATTTGGCAAAGAAGGTTTTGATGTTAGCATCTTCAATTAGTTTGGCATCTTCAATAATCCATAGATGAGTAGAACAATTAAAAATCCACTGTAGGGAAGCATTTAAAATGTGATATGGTTCGCGATTGCCTTCCTTAAGCAGGACCATACTAATCTTCTTTGTGTCATTCTTGTTCAGTAATGTACGTCCGATTTAATAATTGATTGATATTTTTTATTGTTAATACAATTGATAAATTTTATTAGGGTCTGTAACAAATCAAATTCACTATGACCGAAATAAAAATGAAATTTACAACTCGAAGGTTTATTAAAATTTATCTATAGATGAAGTGATTTATTATTATTACATTCTAATCAATTTGTTATGAATAACGTTACAAGAAAAATATGAAAATGTAATATCAAAAATACTCCATTGATTACTTCAATTTGTTTAATTGATGGTAACAGATAAATATCAGGACAAAGTTCATTTATTGATACCTTATCGAACACACGAGAGGTAAAGAATTATTAAGTAGCTTACGTTTTTCCTTCCATCGACAGCAGGTCATTTTCCCAGTTATATTCAGCACCCTCTGCTATTATAATAATCGTCGTCGATACTTCCACCAATGCTTTTAATGTGTTGCTATCTCTTACATTTGATAAGTTCATTTTGCCTCAACCAACAAATGAAAAAGTTCGTGTTTTGGAATTATTAACGTTTCTTGGGAAAACTTATTATTTCAATGCATTTCCAGTCAGATTTCTATTTTTGCAGTGACGTACATGTGGCAAAATATATCGATGACAAAGCTGCAGCTTAAAGTTCTTCTGATCGGATTAGTTGTCTTCTATTGTCCTAGTAAGATATTGTTCAACTATTTTTCTTTTGTCTCTTTGTAACGTTAATTTTTCAACTTTAAAGTTACTTCTTAATCACGTTACAATATTTTAATTAGTACTTACTCAGTCATTAATTGTAAATCAAGCCCGTAGGTATTTTTCATAATATATTTTATTTATAATCATAATTTCACGATTTAACAACATAACACATCTTGTTTTATTTTTCCTCGCGCCATGTACACGCTATTGGTCCTAAGTAATGGCTCCTAAAAAAGATACTCTTTCTATTATTATGTATGGTTGGTTATAATGTGATACCGACCTTTGCTTGTATTTTCCTCACACTATTTGAGTTTCTGAACATAAAACCTTCATCATAGTATCCTTGTGATGTCGTACTCCCAGATTAGTCGCGTCCACACTGAACGAATTGCCTCACGAGGCTGCCTCGCGAAGCAAATGCTCGCTTAAAGCGGCTACACTCACGCCTGCCGCAGGGGCGATCTAGGGTGCAGGGTGGTTGGGGCAATCTAGGAGGCGTCTCTATACACGTACCTGCCGCCGCCGCCTGCTGGCCTGCCGTTCAGTGCGACAGTTGACGTGCTGAGAGCAGATTACACTTGAGTCGTGAAGATGGTGCCAACACTTTCGAAAAATCAAAAGATCGGCATTGCCTTGGCTGCGTCCGTAGAGCTACCGCAGAAAAAAAGAAAAAGGAAGTACTGGGTGAAGAATTGGTTGAAGAAACGGAAAGAATTGTGTCACATGAACGTTATGCGAGAATTGGAAGTTGATGATCTCAAAAACTTTCTACGAATGGATGTAGAATGTTTTGAAGACATCCTTGGCATGGTGACACCATTCATAGAAAAGAAAGATACATTAATACGGAAGGCTATTAGTGCTAGAGAACGGCTAACTGCTACGCTACGGTTTTTGGTTAGCGGACACAGCTACGAGGATTTGAAATTTACTACTATCATATCACCACAATTAATGTCCACAATGATTCCTGAGACATGTCGGGCTATTTACAAATGTCTCAAACACTACATAAAGGTAAGTGAATACTTACTTGAGTACTATAAATTGGGTGGTGGTAGCGAAAAAAAAAATTCTTAGCATAGACATGTCATTTACTGCAGGTATAGGTACATAATAACATAGAAACATTTCAAACATATTCTTGTTTCTAATACTTGTTATCTAACTATTAATTTCTTTTTTTTTGACAGAAAACTTTAATATTATTAGTTGATATAGAGGGGATGGTATGGGCACATGGGATCGAATTTGATACTGAGGGGATGCCATAGGCACAGGGGATTGGGCTTGATATTGAGGGGATGCTGTTGGCACATGGGATTGGGCTTGATATTGAGGCGATTGGATAAAAAAGAGGACTGGGCTTGATATTGAGGGGATTGTATTGGCATAAAAGATTGATATTGATAACGTTGCAACCTGTCCAGAAAGGAAGATTCATTGTATCTGGTATGGGATTGAGCGACAGGATTTCTCAAAACAATTGACGATTCTTCTGTTAGTTTTTGAACAATAATGTTATGCTGCTTACTCAAATCCTCAATTGAAGGCCAATGCTCTTTCCTATGACTTTTCAGTCGTCTGTAGTTATGAGAAGTTGTTGAGCAGTATCAAGTAGTTTCTCTTGCTTTTTTTGAATGCTTATTCGTTGTTTTCTGGACGGTGTAGATTCTTCTTCTGTTTTATCTGGCCTACTTGAACGTTTTTGGTTGATTGATTGACTGCTGGATGGTTGGTTTGGCGCCAAGTTCTGAATAATATTTGCAGATTGATCGGTTGTTTGACTATCAGATGGTTCACTTGATTGGGATTTCTGTGAAACCTGTAATGAAAATTTCACATTATTTTTTTTTCAGATGCCTTCGTCAGGAGCTGAATGAAAAAAAGCAAAAATCTTTGAAGACAAATGGAACTTCAATCACTGTGTTGGGTCAATGGACGGAAAGCACGTGGCTATAGAAAAGCCACCTGGCAGTGGGTCGTGTTTTTATAATTATAAAGATTTTTTCAGTGTACTACTTTTTGCTACCGTTGATGCGAATTACGAATTTATGTATGTCCACACGGGCACCAACGGAAGCGTCTCTGATGGTGGTGTAATAAAGTATACCGAATTTTATGAAAAACTAATGACAGATCAGTTGAACCTACCGCCAGAGTCTACGTTACCACATACAAATATTAAAGTACCATATGTATTTGTAGGTGACAGTGCATTTGCTATCAACAGGAATGTTATGAAGCCATTCTCATTCAAAAACATAAACCACGAAAAAAGGATATTTAATTATCGGTTGTCTAGAGCAAGAAGGGTAGTTGAAAATACATTTGGGATACTGGCATCACGTTTTCGGATTTTCCGCCGAAAAATAAGTGTTGATCTCGACAACGTCGATGCTATTGTGCTAGCATGCTGTGCGTCACATAATTATTTGAGAACGAAATCAAATACCTATATGACAGATTCATGTGTAGACGTTGAAAATATGAATGACCTGTCTTTTCGTCCAGGTGATTGACGATCACAAAACTTTGAACTGGTGTCACTTGTGCAAAGAAATGAAAAACAGCGCAACGATGAAGGCAACGAAGTTCGAAATAAATGTATGGCTTATTTCAACGGACAAGGTAGTGTTCCTTTCCAAGAAGATATGGTACAAGTGATATCATAATCATTATGTGTAATATAGTAATGAATTGGGAATATACATTGTTTTATATTAATACACATTTTTCAATTGTCCAGGAAACGCAAATGAAGTTTTAACGAAATCACTTTCTGTGTTTATTGTTTTTCAATTATTTCGACCGATTCCCGATTAAAAAAATATGCACACATTGTTTATATAACTCACCTCATCTGCAGTATCCAAGGTGTCTATTCCTCTGCGAGATGGTTCACTGGTCCCTTCAATAAAATTGAACAGGTTATAGTACCATAGTGATGGTTTGTACACATCATCGCTGCCTGATCCCGTTTGTTTTGAAGCATTTACCTGAAAAACAATTATAGAGATACCTACGTTTAGAAGTACCAAGCAAACAGCTACAAGTCATAAAAATGGGTATACTAACCTTTTTAACCTCCCGCGTAAAGGATGTGCGCATGTTTTCAAATTCTTTTTTGAACTGAGACATATCAACGTCACTTTTTAGTTCACTAAATATTTCAAACATAATTTCCAGAGTTTGTTGCCTCATGTCCCTGTTGAAATAATGTTTGTTTTTTTTATCCCACATGTGGGGCCGGTCTTTAAAGACTTCTATAACCCGCGTCCAAACATCACGCTCTTGGTTGTTGTTTTCCATGATAACTATATTCGATCTACCTCAGCGAGCTGCACAATAAAAACAAACATCCAACGGTTTTCCCTACAGAACTGAGTCGAAATCGGCCCGATCACCCGATCATGCTACACACGCGAGTTGTGGCAGGGCGGCTGGACCCCATCTAGGAAGCAGGAAGGTCCGGCGCACCCTGTCACCCTGCAAAGGAGGCGATCTAGGAAATCGCCCCTGCTTACCTACACACGTTACAATTAAGGAGGCGATTTAGTGTCACCCCCACTCTTACACCCTAGATCGCCCCTGCGGCAGGCGTGTGGGTAGCCGCTTTTAGTGTAGACGTGCCTCGCCCTTAATTTTAGGACGCGCTGCCTCACCCGAGGCGGCCTCGTCCCGAGCCAAATGCTGTCGGTAACGTTGACGTGCTCAAAGGAGTTTCAGTTCAATTTGCTCGCGCAGTCTAGACGGTCGTATGAAAATTTTTAATGGAAACTTGATCAAAATTATAAAATGAATAAAGATCAGTGTCGGCAACTACTCGAATTGTATGAGAGTTACAATCGGTTGTGGAATTCTAAAAATCCTGAATACCTAAACAGATCTTTAAGAGAAGATGCGTGGAAAAATATTTCAAGGGAAATGTCACTTCCTGTCGGGGAATTAAAGAAAAAAATGGAGTCTTTACTAGGGTCTTACAGAAGAGAAAAATCTCGAGAGAATAAAAGTATGATTACAGGATCAGGCAAGTATTCGTATTTATTAAATTCACTGTATGCTCGATGCAACAAATTTATGACACAGAAATAGCACAGGAAACATGAAGGATACCCTTCATGAAGTAATTTTTTTTCCTTATTGCCATGGGATTGATCCATTGGTAACAAAGTGATTAGCCATAAATGAATGTATTTCTTTGGTATAATTTGATGCTCTTCGTGGAACAGCTTGAAGGGGTAACCATGACTGAGTATCTTCTTCATTTCGCCACTAACCTGGAACAAGGCGGCAATTTTCTTCTCTGTCGAAAGTTCCTGGTGGTAGTAATAGGGAAGAAGAAGAAAAGTTTCTTCGTAGATAGTTGTATACACGGATTGTTTGTACAAGTAGATTTGTTATTGTAATTCATAGGCTGTCATGTGCTTAATGTCAAACCAGTCTTCTTATATTTTAGGGCCTCGGTTTCGATATTTCGCCAACTATGTTGCTACTTTTCAACAGAAACTGAATTGGATATCTTCTATTGTCACTGTCTGATGAGATATTCAGCAATGTCTTTCAAGAATTCGCAATATCGGGTTGGTGGATCGATCAACAAAGTTATCGTTAAAGGTTATTATTTAAATTTTATTTTTAACTCTAAGCTCGAAGGTAGGCAGCCCGCAACGCAGCGTTTATAGGATCGTTCTGTCTATCTTTGTCTTGCTCAGCTCGGCTGGGTTTCAAAATGAGATAGATATACTTTCTGTATGTCTTGGCTAATTGATGCATTTGAAAAACCGTATGTCTTGGATAATAGAATTATTCGAAGATTTTGCTTTTCATATGTTGTTTTTTTTTGGTATGCTATAATAAGTCGCCGGAAATGTTCGCGAGGTTTTTATTCTTTTTCGCATCAGGTATTCATTTGTTCACGATGTGGGTAATAGTTAAACTTTGGTATTGGTTCATTGAGAATCGTGGGGCCCCGTCTCAGCGTGGTGCGTATAGGACTTTCCCCTTTGAAGATTGCTTTTCTTCACCCATTTTGGGGATTTTGAGAAGTTCTCATGCGGTTTTTCTGGTACTGGGTTTTCGTAATCGGCCTGCTGGAATTGTAGGAGTAGATTTGGTGACCGGTACCGCTTCCTTTATAGGGATCAATCACCCCAGAGAGACTGGTAGCCCTATTTGTGGATTTTATTCAGGTATGATATTACATTTATTAGTTTATCTTGGCATTTTCTTACGTTTTGCTATTCTTTATAGATCCTACATTGACTAACCTCACCAAGTCTTATTTTCGTGCTGAGTTATATTTGCCTGGATGTGTTTTTCATGAGCAGACGTCTAAGAACACTACAGAGAAACCCTCTAGAGTGAAAGAGGTAAGATGTTTTTGTCTACACCTTTTGGTTACATTTTTGCTGTATAGGTTGTATGAGCATAGTTTTTTTGCGTAATACTAAATTAATTCATCCAATTGAGGGTTCTGGTGATGGGTACAGATGTTTGAGAGGCTCCCTGTTCACTTGAGCTAAGAGTACCCTGAGAACAGAGTGATTAACTTCCTGGATAAGAAGCTGTGACTGCTATATCGTCCCAGTGCAGCTAAGTGTTAACTTAATCTCATTACTATTATGAATTTTTGTATATCCATTTATGTTTTAGAGGTGTGTGTACCTATTTTCTTATTTTTTTGATAATACTTGTCCAGCACACAAGCTGATTTAAGCCGTTATTACAATTTAGAGTTGTGTGCACCTATTTCCTTATTTTTTTGATAATACTTGTTCAGCATACATGCTTATTTAAGCAGTGATTACAATTTAGAGGTGAACTACAGCTACCTATGCTGTAAACTCGTTGTGCGCACATCGGGGGAACTGGATAGACGCCACTTGCTGGTTTAACTTTAAAATATTTTTATATTCCATTAAATGGTTATGTAATATTCAGGACTGAAGGAATAGTTCACTATCATATTGACTTTATGTTATGAAGTAAATTAAGGTCATATTTTTATTTATCGTGTAGAGTAAACTCAGTACATTCATATTGTAATACTTAATATTCAGGATTGAGAAAATAATTCTCTATCACTCTGACTTAGACCATCATTTCAATTTTGCGTAGAGTAAATTCAGGTCATATTTTTTTTATTTATCGTGTAGAGCAATCTCAATACATTCATATTGTAATACTTAATATACCTTTTAGTTAGTTACCCTCCTGATGTTTTGTTGTGGTAAATAGGTACCAGGGAACCAGGTACAGTATCGATTTACTATTCTGTGAATCAGAACCAATTTAGTTGGCTCTTCAAGATTCTAGTCAAGCATCTGTGCCTAGCGGTGAGAATCTTGTGGCGCGATATAAATTCTTTGAGTATAGGTATTGGTGTACCCCTCCCTTCTCCACTGTCCAAAAACTAGTGTCGGGCCACCGCCGGCACATCTTTCAAGATCAACCAGTAGTCTTCAGGAAGCCTAGTTTCTATATCTGGCCAAGTACATCTGTCACAAATAATATAAGATTAAATTTTGTGTCTCTTAATTTACTTTTACCTACGTACCTAACTTAGCTACATAAATTTAGCGCCACATCTTAGCTTTATGAAAATAAATTCTAACGGTCTTTCCTCCTTGTATAATTGTGTGTTTCCTTCGCTCGCTAATTTGTTCAGAGTGTCGTTAGAGATCCATTTTGTTTTATTAGCGTTTTATTAGATGAAGCTTTTTTACATGTTTCCTCAAATTGAAAATAGCACTAAAGCTTTTTTGACACTGGAAACGTGTGACGGTATCAATTTTTAAAATATCTTTAACACACAAAACACAATAGAATATTACATACAATACGCCACAACAACATACCTAAACTTTGAAAATATACGGATGCTGTGACAATTACCATTAAGGAGGCAATCCTTTCCCGCCCATACTTTTGGCGGACTTAGGTTGAATTCGCATATCGTTCATCGTTGGGAGTATTTTTCGCATGCTCTGCGCATCCGCTGGTTCGGTGAAGGCGTGCCTATTTTTCCGGCCATTTGAAAATTGACATTTTGTATGTAAAAAAAAATTACTGTATATATACCCACTATGCAAATAAATATTACAGTTATGTTAATTCAACATCACATTGTGATAATGTTCTTCCTTTTTTCCTCTTGTTTTCATTACATGTACATCTATACAACCGCTTATGCCCAGCTTGTGGCTGTTAACCTTTGTGATGTTTCAACTTAACTTCTCAGTGATGTTGAAGCGCTGCCTTTTTACATTACTGAGAAGTTACTATAACTTCCTCAAAAGGAAGTCTTTATAACGAACTAAAAACAGCATTTATGTTACATTCTTAAATGCCTTTTAACATCTTGTCGATGTTAATGCAATGTCTTAAAAATAACATCTCATCAATGATATAAATGCGACATTTCAAAAACAATACAGTGTATTCTCGTAAATGTTGTATGGACATTACATAAAGCTCTAAATAATATACCTTAAACATTCTAGATGACATCCTATAGATGTTTCTGTGCTTAATCAGCAAATACAGAGTGAACAACTGAGAACGCCGGCTGTCGGCCATATTTCAAAAAATAGTCATGGTACAACTTTAAAAAAATACCTTCAGGAAAATGACCCTGAAAAATCGCTGGAGAATATTTTTGAGTCCCTAACATATCTTCTATGGGGTCGAATGAACACTTAAAAACATAATACTGTGATTATCTCCAAAAAAGACATACTAAAGGTATCCTAGAAATACAATCTTTGATATATTGTTGAGATTATGAAAAAATGTAGTTAGGGACTTTTTGTCCTTATTCTTCAAGTGAGAGGTGGGGGAAGGTTCAACCCAAAAAGCAAATGTCGTAACACTTTTTTTTAATCGATATCAGATATAAAAATTAAAAAAGTGCTTCAATTTACATTTGAAATTTCCGAGTGGATACAAAATTATCTAATTTTGTTATCAATCTTATTAAACAGAAAAACTCTTTTAAATGCAGCTAAAATCATTAATATCGGTTGAAAAACGGAAATGTTATACATCTGTTCATAAGTTTGAACCTGCCTCACCCATTATTTGAAGAATAATGGCAAAAAATCGCCTCAACTAAATTTATTCATAATCTCATCAATATTTCAAAAATGGTATTTTTAGGACACCTTTAGTATGTTTTTTGGAGTATCATGCTTTCGAGTGTTCATTCTATCCCTAGCGGATATTTTAGAGACTGCAAAATATTTTCCAGCAATTTTTCAGGATCACTTACCTGAGGTAATTTTTTTGAAAGTTGTACCATGATTCTTTTCTGAGATGTGGCCTACAGTCGTTTTTAGTTGTTCATCCTGTAAATTTAAAATAAAATAGCAAAAAAAGCAATAAAGGATTTAAAATGTTTATTCACTATTAATGAACAGTACAGTAAATTTGAAAAAAACAGGTACAAAATTAGAAAAAAAATATCTTTTCCAGGAATCCAACCTGAAAAAAAATAAAATTGTGTGAGCATATTACATAACAAGTCTGGAAAAAGGAAACTATTGATCGCATTCAGTGAAAGCAAGAAATGAAAAAGAGTATATTAATCCGTAGTAACATACTTTGAAACTGAATTAATAAAGTTTAACGGATACACATACATTACAGCTAGTCATTCTGACGATGATATTGATTTATCGAAACAATTGTCAATTTTTTAGAATTTTCAATAACTTTTATTATATTGTGGAATTAACTAGAGACCGTGCGTTTCATTTAAAAACACTAATATGAGCATATTCCACGAAGTAAGGGTCGAGACAGTCAATTTCATGTTAATTTGTAATATTACAGTAACGTTCTGTATGTGACATTAGTGAGAAGTATACAAATTATTATCGTATGAATGTTTCCTATAGGAAGTTACTAAAAAGAAGTTCATAGGATGTGTATGTAACTGCGAATTCAAGTATTACTGTGTACATCTAATATATGTTTTATTTACATGACATGGATGTAACGTTTTAAATAAACATCACGAAGAGTTTCTAAAAAGAACAAAAAAGACTTGTTATGTTTCTTGTTTAGTGGGTAGTGATTTTTGATGGTTTGACTTATATGTCGTAGACATTTTGTATTTGGCTTTTTCGTGTGGTGGTCTTTGGGGGGGTGTACTTGACTACTTGCGTCTCACGGCAACTACCGTTGCCTGTGATATATGCCTACTGCAGAGGTGCTTGCAGATTTACATACTAAGGGTTTATGTCAAAATAAGCATTATAAGTTTTAATAAATGTTAGGAATTGTAAAACTTAGATACTTTGTTACGAGGGAGTAAAGAAATGGTAAGTGGCAAAATCTTGCATAATAAATAAAAATGGTTTCACTATTGCCATACTGTAATGATGTTACAATGTCAAGAAAAATAATGAGCCATCAGTTATAGGCACAGATCCAGTAGTTTTATCAACAATATCCAATTCCAATCATAATAAATTGAAGAAAACATATAAAGAGATAAAAATTTTGTACCTTAAATTTGGTTTGAATAATAATCGAAAAATTTTAATAACGTTTTCGAATGTTTCCCTTGCATATAAAGGTTTGTCGCGCTAATGGATATTCTGATAGTTCTATTAAGCTATCCACACTGTTATTATTGGCATACATTTTTCTACAAAAGGGAAATTTTTCTATATAAATATTACATAATAGTTGAAAATCCGCCATATTCGTTTTGGCACGAGAATAGTTACTAGTCACGCATGTAGATGTTATCGAGTGTTATTTTTAACCTAGAATCTAATGAAATTCATAAATATGATTAGGATTTTGATACTGTGCAAAATATAAAAGAGAATTAATATAATAGCTTTTAGTTTCCATTGTTCACAGATAGAAATCTGTTTACGTGCTCAGCAAGGGAACATTAATAAAAAATTTGGAAGTTCATTCCTTCTACTAAATAAATTAGACATCATTTGTACACCTGTAACATGGGTTGTTTTACTGAAAAATTACGCAAACCAATTCACGAACTTATTTGTACCATAATGAAAGAATACAAGAAAAACTTCATTTCTTGAATCATCTCAAATTGATTTTGGTCCAAATGAAACGATCTTATTTATTTTGAATTAATAATAGCTAAATTATCTCAATACTCAATTGAAATGCTGAAGTTTATCTAATCGAAAGAGGCTTTAGCATCAAATATAAGTGGTAGAACTGATAGTTTGTTTGACACAATGCAGAAGTTCCTCAAGTCTCTGTTCTCTCACCTTAATATACTCAAAATTGGTACATTACTGTCCTACTAATCCCGAAATTATAACAACAATATATGTGGATGTATGTGTATGGCATTGTAACGAATGTCAATTCACCTGTTACGGCTCTAGCTTATGTGGAGAATCATATCGAAGATACGATACTACCATATTGTTACGAAACAACACACTGGTATAGTCCCTGAATCCGACTCTGTCTAAGCCATGTATTAAAGTTAAGATTATGGCGGATGCGCAAGGATTTCTTAGAACTGTTTACGACTGTGACTATCTTATCTAGACATTGTTTTTGTGACCAGTCTTATCTAGAAAATGCCAGAGCCAATTGTTTTTGTGTAAGCCGCATTCTAGAATATCTAGTAAAAAAGGCACTAATATATAAAGGACCGACCAGGGAGAGTTAGTTAGTTTATAATTTGACATCGTGAGATAAACAGTAAATAAGTGGATATAAATTAGTTAAGTGTTTATATAAATTAGTTTAACCCTTATAATACCAAGCGTGGTGCAAATGCATCCCACATGTATTTTTTTGTATATATCTAATTCAATTATATTTTGTTTTATTTCCTCTTTTTAGTAGCTGCATTTTTTTAAGTTCCAAATGTAATTTACCTAAAATCTTAAATGGATCTTTTCCATCTCAGTAATTATTTAGGTTAGTATGGGGTGCATGTGCACCCCGCTTGGCATTTTACGTATACCACTATTTCTATGTTATTATGAGCTAACGGCAGGGTAAAATCCTTACATGTTGTACTGTTCGTATCCCCATTTCTCTCATTCGGCGCGGCGTTGCATTGCTACGCCGCCGGCCGCCTACTGGTACAGGAGTAATAGTTATTACTATTTAGTGTCGTTTATGCAAGCGTCTGTGTAAGATAAACGAGTCGTGTTTTTAAATGAAACTCAAGGTCTCTAGTTAATTCCACAATATAATACAAGTTATTGAAAATTCTAAGAAATTGACAATTGTTTCGATAAATCAATATCATCGTCAGAATGACAGAAGTTACATTTCATTTTATGCCTACCTGATGTTTAGTAATATTTGGCTAGACCAAGAAGTAACCTAACTTGTGATTGGCTTAATATATGTTTATAGAAAAAAGAAGAAGATGTGATATTACAAATATTGAAGCTTAGATATTATTAGCCCTATGGTGATATCCTGGATATCATTTTTCCAATTAAGATCAGTATAACTGTGCAATGATATAGAAAACCAGGAAAACTATATCTGCTGATCTTTACAATTATCACTTAAGAAGACAGTTTATTAGTGGAGAATTCCCTAGATTTAACTGTTCATTGACAACTTCATATTGTGGGTTTCTTAAATGTCTTCTAATTTCCAGTTCTTCAAGGAAATCCAGTTCTTGTTTCTTTTCACAAATATGCAGCACTTCTAGTTCTGTGTTAGGTGTCAATGAATGATTGGTGTCAAGTAAATGTTTTGCGTAGTGAGATTTATCTGGTTGTTTTAATCTGTAAGCTCGTAAGTGCTCACTGTATCGTATTTCAAAATTCCTAAGGGTCTGACCCAAATAGACAGCATTACATTCTGGACATTTGAGTTTATATATACCTGACTTCTTTAATAGTGGTATTTTTGTTTTTACATTTAACAATTTTGTACTAACGTTACTTTCTGTTTTAAAAGAAATTGTTGCATTCGTTGCTGAAGATATTATCTTTGAAATATTATTAGAAATAATATCTTCAGCAACGAATGCAACAATTTCTTTTAAAACAGAAAGTAACGTTAGTACAAAATTGTTAAATGTAAAAACAAAAATACCACTATTAAAGAAGTCAGGTATATATAAACTCAAATGTCCAGAATGTAATGCTGTCTATTTGGGTCAGACCCTTAGGAATTTTGAAATACGATACAGTGAGCACTTACGAGCTTACAGATTAAAACAACCAGATAAATCTCACTACGCAAAACATTTACTTGACACCAATCATTCATTGACACCTAACACAGAACTAGAAGTGCTGCATATTTGTGAAAAGAAACAAGAACTGGATTTCCTTGAAGAACTGGAAATTAGAAGACATTTAAGAAACCCACAATATGAAGTTGTCAATGAACAGTTAAATCTAGGGAATTCTCCACTAATAAACTGTCTTCTTAAGTGATAATTGTAAAGATCAGCAGATATAGTTTTCCTGGTTTTCTATATCATTGCACAGTTATACTGATCTTAATTGGAAAAATGATATCCAGGATATCACCATAGGGCTAATAATATCTAAGCTTCAATATTTGTAATATCACATCTTCTTCTTTTTTCTATAAACATATATTAAGCCAATCACAAGTTAGGTTACTTCTTGGTCTAGCCAAATATTACTAAACATCAGGTAGGCATAAAATGAAATGTAACTTCTGTCATTCTGACGATGATATTGATTTATCGAAACAATTGTCAATTTCTTAGAATTTTCAATAACTTGTATTATATTGTGGAATTAACTAGAGACCTTGAGTTTCATTTAAAAACACTAATATGAGCATATTCCACGAAGTAAGGGTCGAGACAGTCAATTTCATAAACGAGTCGATTTATAGTGCGCCACGTGGTTGTTTATTCGGTCGAAAATGAGTAATTTCCCAATTCGAAATGAAAAAGCTCTAACGGAGGAGGAAATGTTAATGCTGTTGCAAAATGATGATCCAGAATATGAGGAATTGTTGCAGGAAGATGATGCAAGCGACATCGACAGTGAGGACCATATATCCGACCAAGAAGAATTCGATGAAGAAATCTATGCTTCTTCTGATGAAGAAAACACTAACTTAGAGGTACCTGTAGCTGATATTCCTGTTTATACAGCTAAAGATGGTACCCAGTGGTATAAAATACCAATAAATAATCAAGTTCGACGTTCGCAGGCAAACAAGATTGTGCATGTTCCAGGACTTACACCTACCAGTGCAGAAATAGGTACGATCAAAGAATCGTTTATGCTGTTTTTTTCAGACGATATATTTAACATTATTGTCGCTGAAACCAACTGGAAAGGTAAATTTTATTTTCATAATTATAATGAAACTCATCCCGAGAGTACAAAGAAATATGTGCCAACTAACAGAAGAGAAATCGAGGTCTATTTAGGTCTACTTATTACATTAGGAGCATTGCAAGCTAGTACCGAACCCATTGAAATGCTTTTTACTAGTGACCCTGCATATTGTCGGCCTATAATGACAGCAACTTTGTCTAGAAATCGATTCCATTTTCTGACCAAATTTTTGAGATTCGATAATTTTGAAACCAGGGCTGAGAGAAAGTTGGAAGACAAGCTTGCACCAATAAGGGAAGTATTTGATAAACTCTTATCAAACTGTAAAAAAGCACTATATCCGAGTACGCACGTGTGCATTAACGAGCAACTCGTCCCATTTCGAGGAAAGGCTCCATTTAGGGTCTATATGAAAAGCAAGCCAGCAAAGTATAGATATGGGCACTGGCAGATTGTGAATACAATTATACTTTGAATATGCAAGTGTATTTAGGTAAGTCATTTACTTTCATTTATGCTATGTTATCTACCGATTTTTTTTGTTAGGCAATGTAGGCAACAAGCCTGAAAAAGGACAAGGTAAACGGGTTGTTCTTGAACTTTCTGATTATCTAAGTCAAGGATATGGTATCACAACTGATAACTTCTTTACTAGTCTTCAGCTGTCTCAAAAATTGTTGGATAAGAAGCACTCTGCGCAAAAATAAGACGTTCATACCAAAGGAACTACTTCCATCATCTTCAAAAAAAGAATATTCTTCAATGTTTGCTTTCACAAAACATTGTACATTAGTGTCTTGTGTGTCGAAAAAGAACAATGCCGTTATTTTGTTATCAACCGAGCATGACGATGACAAAGTAAGTAATAAGGAGTCAGACTACAAACCAGATATCGTCTTGCATTATAATAGTACTAAACGAGCTGTAGATGCAACAGACCAAATGGCAGCAAAATATACCACTCAAAGAAAAACTCTTAGATGGCCCATGGTACTTTTTTTACCATATTATCGATATTGGAGCTATAAATGCCTATAAAATATGAAAAATTAAAAATCCAAATTACGGGTCTGGGCACTTAGATGCAAGAAGAAAGTATCTTCTTCAGTTGGGAAAGGAACTGGCCAAGGAAAATATGATTTATATATTTAGAAATACTAATGGTTTGCAAGCAAGCATAAAAGAAAATATTCTTAAAGTTGTTCCAGAATTGGAGCAAAATATTCCTTCAACAAGACCTGTAGGAACTCAAGGTAGATGTTTCCTATGCGAATGAACCAAAGATAGAAAATCAAGACAACGTTGTGTAAAATGAAAAAGAAATTTTTTGTATCCCATGTAAAGCAAAAAATTAAAATTAATTTTGAATACCTAATTAAGGTTTGTTTATTTTTTAGTAACTAAATTGGAATAAAAATAGATACAAAATAATTTATTTGCGTTTAGTGTTTTTAAATGAAACTCAAGGTCTCTAGTTAATTCCACAATATAATACAAGTTATTGAAAATTCTAAGAAATTGACAATTGTTTCGATAAATCAATATTATCGAAACAATTGTCAATTTCTTAGAATTTTCAATAACTTGTATTATATTGTGGAATTAACTAGAGACCTTGAGTTTCATTTAAAAACACTAATATGAGCATATTCCACGAAGTAAGGGTCGAGACAGTCAATTTAATTTATTTGCGTTTTTTTTTTCATTTCACTTAAAAAAAGTGTAAAAATTGCAACGATAGACAAAAAAAATGGAGTGCAAATGAACCCCGCTTGGTATCGCACGTATGTAAAAAAGCTTGGTATTATAAAGGTTAAGTGAATATACCGTGTATATAATTAGTAAATACTGTAGTGAATAAATAAATTAAGTAAGTGAACCTACCGTGTGTATGAATTTATCCCACCCGTAATAAACACGTTTTAATAAATAAGAAAAACATTACATTGGTATCAGGTGTGGGATAATCTAAATAAATTGCTATGTAAAAATGGCCAAGAGACTACGTAACCTGAAAATGACGGTACTAAGAGCAGAACTGGAAAATCGTGAGTTGGAAACGTCCAGTAAGAAAAATGAATTAGTAGAAAGTGGCACTGGGAAATGACGGCTTTGATCCAGAGACAGTTTTATTTAATGACGAAGCTTCCACCTTAATCTCGTCAATTTCTGCTAATATTTCTGCCATGGAAGAGAACATGGACGAGAAGATTTCTGCTATGAAGAACGACATTTCTGCTAATATTAACGACAAGATTTCTGCTTTGAAGAACGATATATCTGCCGATATCTAATTAATTGCTCACACCACAGATAATGTATCTTACAGTGTGCTCTCTTGGTGACACGATACACGTTCAAGCGGTGATTAAATTAATTCCACGCATGTTGTAGCGGGATCGTGTAGGGGAGAATGCCCTAAAGTGGCCATCTTTTCACTTTGTTGGACATAACTTTTTTCCCATTAGAAATTTTAAAAAAATAATTAAACCACGCAAAACTTTCATTATTTGGCTACAAATTGCCATAGCTAACTTTGCAAAAAATGGAAAAAAACCTTTTTCAAAGCAACCTACTTTTTTTCAAAAATGTGGCCACTGTAGGAAGGTAGCGCCTACAGTGGCCACCAATACGTCTAACAGTGGCCACTATTTTCCTAAAGCATAAAAAATTCATGCATAACGAGTCTTGAGGAACAAACTTTCAAGAACATAAAAGTTATATTTTGAAGAAGATAAATAATAAAAAAGTGTAAAAATAAAATCTTTAGTCTTCAGTTTGGTCGATTAGTTGATATTATAGGGGTCCAGATCAATATCGAAGCAAAAGCATCTAGTTGTTCTTAATGTCCCTCCAGTAGTTCTCAGTTCAGGTAGATGCAGAACAATGTCTGCCCTTTGTATCACAACATCATCAACATTTGGAAAAACGAATTTATTTTCCCTGTATTTTCTTAAAAACGTCACATTATATTCTTCATCAGGCAGCACCTCTTTGATTTGTACAACAAAATATTTTATCGTTTTTTGGTAGCAAACCGCATAAGAACAAAACTGCTCACTTCCAAAGGTCTATCGTCATCCTATTCTTCATCGAAATTCTTAGTAAGTGTGGACGAGGCAAACGAAATGTGCTGCTCACTCTGATCTTCATTTTCTGTTGAGCTAGGGAAAGCAATTGCTGCTAATGGAAGCTTTTTCGTAACCTTGGACTTCAGCTTTTCATCAAGTCCATCTTTAAGCTTCTGAATATTGGGGGTACTTGTTAAAATTTCGGTAGCCCTCTTCTTCCGTTTAGATTGGATTTGTCTTTCTGCTTTCGGGAAAGCTCTCACCAATTCGGCTGAAAAGTATAGAGCACCCTCTTCATCACCTTGATTGATAATCGGATCCTCTTCGGTTGAGATCTCATCACCTTGAACAAACGTTGGAACTGTTTCAGAAGTAGAGGCAACCGGGCTTGTTTCGTTGGTTGATTGTGAAGTAGATGGCTGAGGTTGAAATGGTATATCGATGGGTGCTCGCTGGGGCTCAAGTGGCATATCGGTCACCGATGCTGGCAGAAATTCATGTTCCTTGAAACAGTTCTTATTAAGCGGATATATACTAGTACTTTTGAAGGCGGAAAATATATTTTGTGTGCAAAAGGCCAGGCCATAACTTTGGCCTAAAATCTCGGCAATGATATAGATATAAATTCGTTTCTCCGGATGATTGACAATCCAGACTCCACACTCCTTATTGTAGTATTTTTTAAGTGGGCCGGAAACACAAACATCCAATGGCTGGAGCTTATGGCTTGTGTGGAGTGGCAATGTAAGCAAGATCACATTATTGGACTCAGCGGTCTCTATTACCTCCAAACTAATATGTGAGTCATGGTTATCCATGATGAGCAGGACAGGTCGATGTTCAGTAGGACCTGCATGTTTGACAAAGTGGTTTAACCACTGTAAAAAAATCTCTTTCGAGCTCCATCCTGAAGGATTTGCTGCTCCTACACTTCCAGGTGGAGCTCCAACTAACATATTCCGTTTGAAAAATTTCCTTGGAAATACCAACAGAGGGGGAACTGAGTTTGCAATTGCGTTTATTGCTCCTATCATGGTGACTAGGGTTCCTCGCTCTGCCGACTTGCTTTTGACCTAAAGTAGTAACAACTTTATTTGTACTCTGCACCGTAGTTAAAGCCGTTTCATCTACATTGTAGATCTGATCAGGATCAAGTTTACAAAATAAATAAATATCACTCAAATTTTTGAAGAATTTGTCAACTACAGGCTTATTGAATCCCATGGCTCGAGCTAGTGACGTTACTTCAGAGACCCTTAATGATAAACTAGGGTTTCTCTTCATAAACCCAGTAAACCATTTGAAGCCAGCAGATTTGTTTGCTTCCCAGCATTCGGGTACCTTTTTCTTGTAGAAAGTAGCCAGCTCATGTGCAAAACTTTTTACTTGGGTTGGCGTGAAGCTATGATGGAGATTTGCCAAATGTTTGATGTACGAGCTCAATTCTTTTTCTTCTGCAGAAGTAAAGAACTGATGACAGGCATAATTTGGAGTCAATCTGGGATGCTTGGCTTCATTAAAGTCTATGTTCTCCATTTGTCCCCTGCATTTATTGACATAGCTGCTCAATGTCGTACGGGGAATATCAAAGTAGTTTGCCGCTCTTTGTGTAGACCAGCCGCCCTCTAGTACTTTTTGTACTGCTTCCCGCATTACATGATCTGGAGTAATTGTCAGTATCTCACCTATCGGCATCTAAAAAAAAATTAAAGCATTGAAACCGAATTCATTCCCACAGTGTCCACACCTCCATGACTCCAAAAAGCAGTGGACACTGTTGGCTACATCTACCATGGCCACTGTTGGAACTCTCACTTTTTTTAAAAAAATTGTAGCTATGATATTCTATACGATTTTCAGTAGATGAAAGTAGGAGAAACATGTGACCACTATATAAATGATATTGTACAATTTTACTCCCAATTTTGATGAAAACGTAACTTTTTGCGTCGCTAAACACACACCTTCTCACTGCTCGAACTGCACGCGACTGACAGACGCATCGACAAAGTACAACGTGGCTGATGCTAATGCACACCTAACAAGGTTGGTGGCAGCACGCACTAGGATATAGATTCGCAGAAATTTAAAAGTGTCCACTGTAGGAACATAGCCACTGTAGGGCACTTTTCCCTAACGACACTGTCGTCTAAAATATAAATTAATCACCTCTACAAATAATGAACACGAAACATCGGTGACCGGAATTCAGAACACCACCAAACCAGATTATCACAGTAGACGAAGTTGGGCACCCAGTACCTAGAGGGCAACACTTTCGCCATTTCGCTAACAACTCTACCGATATTATTAACACCGAAACATTTCAATACACCTACAAGCTCAGTGCTTACACCTAAAAGTGATAGGAAAGTTTTATCAGTGTGTAACCGGGTTAATTTACTATATCCTGAAGCGTGTTGAGCCCGGCTTCTCGTCGACCTCATGAAGCGTGCTAAGCCTAGAACGGAAGCCAACCGTCATAAGCCAAGTCCTGGAGCGTGTTTAGCGCAGGACAGAAGCCTTCCCGTCTAGCTGAACTCCCGGAGCGTGTTGAGCCCGAGACGGAAGTGAATCCCCACTTCACCGAGATCACGCTGTGTGTTGAACGCGAGATCTGGTTCCGAATACACCCCGTTTATTTCAGGCAACTTGAACGAGGGGGTAAAACGAGTATGCCATGTCGACAAAATTCAGTGAGTTTACTGATTCATCAATAAATCTTTACCGTAAAGTCGAAGGGGCGAGGTACGACCGATCCAGACCATTTACTACGAGAAGCCGTATAACAAGAGGAAATCTGTAGATAACCCGACCAGGCGACCACTCCCAGGGCAGCTCCACAGAATCAAGGACCAACAATTGTATATATAATAACTGTATATAGAATTAGTTTTAAGTTGTAAAGATTTTATTTTTATTTTAGTTTAACATGTAATATTCGTGTAAGTATTAAATAAAGACATCTAACCAAGCCCTTTTTATATTCTACCCCCTGACACCCCCTGACGCCCGAGCAGAAGAATTACAAATTGACGCTCGAGCAAAACGATTACAATCGCGTCAAAGTTCATCTATGCATCACTGATCCATTTCTCCAGCTCTTCTCTACTTTTTGGTAGTGTGGGTTCAAAAACAATGTTCTTAATGTATCCATAAAATTCATAGAATAACTACAGTTTGTCAGAGTAAATTTAACTATTGTTTTGGAGTAACCCTGTATACTGAATAATATTTTTTTGTTGACAATTTTCAAATTCCAGGTGTAACATGGGAGGAAACTAATGCTCAAACTAAAAAGAGAATAATACAATATACATAGAATATACTCCAAAGAAACGGAATCTATTTAAATATTTAATTATACATCGTATAAACAATAAAATTCTGCGAAACAGAGCACAAGGCAAAGACAAACCTCAGAAACTTGTAAACCGGTCGCAGTGGCTGCCGGTGTCGCCAAGTTTAAAGTGAAAACGTTAGAAATCCCGGGAGATTAAAGCAACAACAATCTTGTAATGCCTCTTCATTGTCTCTGGGGGCCGAGAAACGTGAGAATATGTATGCCAGAGAAGCAAAATCAGGACTACTGGCCGCCTGTTGCTCGTTCTCTCACCATAGGAACCTATATTCCACTCCCTCTAATTCGTAGGTAAATATTTTATGAGTTCTTATACTACGACACTGATCATAAAGTCAGTTTTATGTACTGTGTAGCAAGTTTTATGCTTATTATCGTGTTGAATATCTTGATGGATTGGAGTGATTATTATATCAGCGTAATTCAGGGAAAACCACAATAAACACTGATTGAGGATATTTACAACTTTGAAACACGTGAATTAAGGAGTCTGTTGCAATCATATGAACATTATTCAAACATTATCACAGGAGTTTTTATTTATCTATTAAAAAATTGAATAGTTGTCAAGAAGCTATTACAAAATAAAATTTTCAATTTCATTTGTTAATACTCACATTGAGATTCAATAATTTCATTGGTTGTGTTTAGTATAAGGGTAGGATTTTATCTAACAAGTTCCTAGGGTTTACTTTTGAGGGCTTAAGCTTTTCATTCTAATTAGTGAAATGGACATTCAATTCATGGAGCAACATTTACTGTATACATGATTTGTTAACTAGAAACCTAGTGCTGAGGTTGTCTGTTAAAAATTTCAGTCAGATATATGAATTCTTCAGATAATTAAGTCAATGCATGAAAAACGTTTTCTGACTACAATGTATTTGATTTGGGTGCTAATACTTTGATACAATAGTACTAATGACGCATTCAAATGTTTCAAGGCATTGTTTCTTCCAATTTTTCCAAATCTTCTATCCTACATTTGGTCTATGTGGTTTCTGGATGTTACGTGGAAGTTGATGTGTCCTCGTAGTTATTGCCATTGCTGACTGGATAATCTCTATACACACACCATCACATAAAAATTGAGCAAGTGGTAGATACGACTTATACGATACGACAAAATAAGGAAGCGAAGTATTCCTTAAGTGGAGTAATGAGAGTATAATGCTGATATTAAAAAATTTTCAGCCAAGGTTATACACATTTACAAAAGTTAGAGAGTAGCGATGGTCTGACTATTTTCAGAATATATGTTTGTGGATCTATGTCATTGCTACAAGCAGCATATCATGGAGGAATACAAAACGTGTTCGTTATAAACATCAACATTTCGGTAGGGCTATATTTGAAAAGCAGCTAGAAAATTTTCTGTTATAGTATGTACAAAAAGTACGAGGAGTAATAAACCCTAATTAAGTATGCAAAACCTTTACAGGGAGCACCATGAAATTTTTGATAAATCTCTTACTTTAAATTACATTTCTTCCGTAAATCTAAAAACCAGGTAGATCGACCCCGTATTTGTTTCAGTTGTAGCAAAGTTTAGGGTTTATTCATTGTTAAAGGATTAGCAGATAAGCAATAACGCAATGCAGTGGTGTGTATTTTGGGAAAAAAATACGTTTTAAATTATAATATAATAAAAAATGAAAAGAAATAATTAATGGAATACATTTATTACTTACATTTTATTCTATATCCGACTCGGAAGAGGAAGAATCGTTGTTGACATTAATAATAATAGGGTCGATTAAATCATCACAAATATTGTCAATTTTCCACATATTTGCCTCTACTTTGATAACATGCTCGATACAGTTTGTCCAATTTTTCTTACTCACATGACTTACAGCACTCTCAAACAATTTCACAACATCGTTTATTTTAAAAGTAGTATTTTTTTTCCAACTTCCCCCTTTACCTGAGCCCATATTAATTCTATGGGATTAAGTTCACAATGATAAGGGGGAAGTCGAAGAACTGATATACCACGAGAAGAAGCCATTTCTTCTACAATGTAGGTTTTGTATTTATTCTTGTTCATTTTTGCAATTCTGTAAGGTTCTTTCCTTAGTGGATCTTTTGGAAACTTAATATTTTTCGAAATAAGCCACTATAAAAGCTCTGCTTCACGCCAACGACTTGTGGGCAATGCTTCTCGTAACCGTGAATGGTAACTTGCGTTGTCCATAACAATAACAGCCCCTTTTGGAATCAGATCCAACATTTGAACAAACCATTCCTCGAAGACATCCCCATCCATATCTTCGTGATAGTCCCCCGTGCGTTTTGAAATAAAAGTTAATAATCCACCATCAACAAAACCTTCAGAACTTCCAACATGGACAATGATAAGTCTTTTTCTTTTTCCAGATGGTGGCTGCAAACCTAACGACAAACCTTCCACGAATGCTTGCCTTCCGCTTTTAATGTTTTCATCTTGCCAAGATTTGGAAACTGTATATCCAGCATTTATCCATGTTTCGTCTAAGTAGAAGATTTTCAAATTTTGTTCTGTGGCATGTCGAATGCTTCTAAAATAGTCTCTTCTTCAAAAAACTATTTCCGGTTTATCTATCAAGAGAGATTTTCTATTATGTTTTGTATATCTGAAACCCACATCTTTAAAAAGTTTGCATAATGTCATTCTGGAGAATTTTGGATAGTCCGTATCTTCTTGCACTGATGTCATAATTTTGTCAAGTGTTGGAATTTCCTTTCGTAAGTAAAATCCATAGACTTTACGCCTTAGTCTTTGTTTTAATGACTCATCGATCTCAATTGGTTTTCGGCCTGAAGGAGTTTTAGGGGGTTGAAGAGTTCCATTCTTGCTTTCTTTTAGTAATCTCTAAATTGTTGATTTAGCAACACACAACATAGCAGCCGTTAATTCCACAATATCATCAACACTTGCACTTGGATGCTTGTTTTTCAATGATATATAACAATTCAATATCAGAGTTTTTTCATTTAAAGATAATGGACCTGTTTTTGGTCGTTTAGATGGTCCTTGGCTTATCGACATTGTTTGGTACTTGCACAATTAACATTCAACAAATGTTTTAAATATATTCCAACTGTTTACAATATTATGACAACCATACAACTTCATACAACTTTACTCAAAGAACTAATACTAAGTACTGATTTAATGTACCTACTTTCTTTTAAAATAATATTCCCGATTATGTTTCTAAGAAAACTGGGTTGTTTGGAAAATCCCTCTCAATAATCGAATAATCTGTAAATAGGTGTAATCGTATTAAGCCGATTACAGTAGGCCACTTGCCATTTAAAATTTCTGAGAAAAATTCCCCAAACACTACATATAGGAGTAATACAAATAAAAAATATGAATAAACGGGCATATCCGAACACTGCCACAAAATAAAATTTTACCTGACTTGTATCAATTTGAGGATTACTGAAATGTTCGAACTGTGCCGCAACCATTTAGTTTAATCCTATTAGAGTCATTAGGGTTTATAATAGATAAAATCGGAGGCCCATAGAATTATGTATATTTCTGAAAAGTTTCCAAGATTTCTTGAATTAAATATTTTGAAGAAATCTTGATTGTTTTGATCGATATTTAGGGGATTAGGGGAAGAATGTTGATGCACTTACACTATTGCCTAAAAATCAGGAAGAAGTATTTAATAGTGTTCGTGAATTACAATTACGAACGAACCGAGAAGAGGAATTTCTATTAACAGCAGACCAGGTATTTAAAATTATTGTGTTCTCCTGTTTTTCCAACCTTAATTTTTTATGTAATTCGGATTGTATTTTGATGGATGGGACTTTTAAATACTGTTCAACTTTTTTTTACCAAATGTTTACCATTCATGGTTTTAAAAACGGCTATTACGTACCTCTTGTTTTTTGTTTGCTGCCGGACAAATCAAGTCAAACATATTCAAATTTGTTTTTAATTTTAAGACAAAAATGTAAAGAACTAGGCTTAAATTTTCAACCTAAAGAAGTCGTAGTAGATTTTGAACTAAGCATTCATAACGCTATATATGAATGTTTTGGCAGAGATCAAATTCTTTTTGGTTGTAAATTTCATCTCTGTCAAGCTTGGTTTCGTAAGATTCAGGATTTTCATTTGGTACAAGAGTACAGACAGAAAGGTTCTGTAGTTGGCGAATACTTGAAAGTACATTTCGGTATTATGTATCTTAGTCCTGAGGAAGTTGTAGAATTTTATTATAATGAACTACATTTTTTGCTTCCGAATGACCTCTACCTCTATCACTTTTTTTTATTAAAATTAGTACATCCCGTTACCTCTGACCTAAATCGTATATTCTTTAGCATAGCTGCAACTCATTCGTTCAATACAAAATGTACCCTCTTAAAATATATTTTGGTACGTCTATGAAATCTACTTAAATGAATGATTTATTACTCCTTGTCCTTTCTATATAGACTATAATCGCAAATGATAAGTGGCATTGTCCATAACGATTACAGCATTTTTTGGAATTAATTCGACCATTTGTGTAAAACACATCTGCAGTGATTTCTTCATGATACTCTTTGGTTGATGTTGACTAAAACTCCAGTAAACCACCTTCAACGAACCCTTGATTGCATCCAATATGCGTTATTATCAGTCGGCGACCTTTACCGATAGGAGCTTTCAGTCCAGTAGATAAACCTTCTATGAAAGCTTGACGACTGGTTTGAATACTTTTGTCCTGCCATATTTTTTTTACTGAATGTCCTTCATTGAGCCATGTCTCATCTAGATAATAGATTTGTCTGTATTTTCGGATATCTCGTAAATACTAGCGTCTCCAACATATTATTTCTTTGTTGTCGATTAACACTGATTTGCGACTTTGCTTCTTCCAAGTAAAATTTAATTTGTGTAATATTTTCTACAAAGTTTTTCGCCCTATGTCAGGCAAATTCTCGTCCTCCTTCACCATTCTTAGAATTCTGTCAAGAGTTGGGATCTCTTTTTAAAATATAATTCATGTAGTTTTCGTCTTATTGTATTTTGCATATGTTCATCAGGGTCAAATGGTTTTCTTCCAGTTGACTTCTTAGGTGGAGATATATTTCCATTTTTCCTCTCTCTTAGAAGCCTGTAAATAGTAGATTCACTAACTCCTGTCATATTGGAACATGTCGAAACTATATTTCTAACAGTAGCAGCCGGCATTTGATGTACAACAGCATCATGCACATTTAACTCTACAGTCTTCGTTTGTAAGCTAATCACGCTCTTACACTTTACTGGGGTAAAACTTGAAGACATTTTTCACAACACAGTTAACACTTATGGAGCACAAGCGACTCTAAGCAAAATAAATTATACAAATTTGGGCGGGACCAAGTTTCACCGTATATACCTGCAAAATTTCAAAGTTGTCATTGGGACAATCCCTAGTAGGACCCTATTGTAATGTTTCTTGGAAATGTGATTATCAACATTTCGAAAATCAGAAAGTAATTATCTGGAGAATGAATTGATAAATGGTTTGTTAATATGTCTCCCAAGAATTGACCTGCTCGAAATTCTCAAGATAATTAATGAAATTTCCAGTCAGAATAGTTGCGATACAGGATTATTTCAAAAATAATTTATTGTTTCAACTGTATGTACTCTACAAATGTATGAAGGTCAGTTAGTTGTTTTAACTAACCGAATTTACATTTATATTACCTTTATATATCAGATCGGGTATAAAATTAAATAGTAAATAAATTCCTTAGATGAACTGTGACGCTTATGCTTCACTACCTGACTAGCATCTGTGACCTTTTCGCGTGCTGTCAGTCAATAAGAAACAGACTATAACTCCATTTTTGTAACTTGCGTCCGCCACGACACAGATAAAAATTTTCATTTTGTCCAATGCCGATAAAGTTCACCATGAGTTAATTTCTTCCTGGAAATGGCTTGCAAGCTATTGCACTTTTTCACGATTAAAACTACACAATTTTCGATAATCTCCTATACATTCCTTGCGTACTTTGTAGTATTTCACTTTACGATTCAAAAACTCTACCATTAGGATGTAGACCGCATAAACACCACATTAAAAGTAATTTAAGCAAATGTACTAAGGATGTGCATGCATGCTTGAAAATTTGCCAGCAAAAGCAATTGCCACCTTTATTCATAGTAAATTGAGGAAATGGGAAATATTTCTAAGCAAAACCGTTTGCTTTCAGCTTTTCCCTTGATTTAAAGCAATTACTACAAGGTCAGGTCATTGCTAAACATTTTATTCACTGCAACTTAAGCATGCGCCAGGAATTTACAAGAAAAAGTAATTGCAAAATTTTTATTCACAATGCACATTCTCTACCTATTCTTGTAGACCGAGAAGCTTTTCGACCAAAATAAAACATCGAATTTCAAAATATACCTCAATTTAACTTTGAATAATAAAGAACAATAGATTAGTATTTCATCCAACAAATTGCGATTACTGATCTTTGAATATTGGACCGAACACATTTCTCAACACACATCAAAATATCTACGATTGTTAGTGATATAGACGAAAGTTTTTTAAATCTTTGAACATAAAAAAACATCGCCGTATTTGTGGATGCAAAATTAATGGATTTTATAATTTTTTATTATGCACAATTTCTAATGATATTTGAAATGTGTTCCAATATATTTCATAGTTATCATAAATCATGCTGACGAATAATGTGCAGATAAAAATTATTTACATTACGAATTAAAACAAATCAAATAATTGTGAATTCTCAAAAATTATGAATGATTAGTAAAAATTAATGCATATAATATTCTTCTATTAGCTTTTTATAGTAATTAAATTATGGTATCTAAAAACTGAAGAAAGTATATAAAAGGATGTGACAAACGGCAAGGGCAGAATCTTGTATAAAATCACTGACCGAAATTATTTTACACTGGAGATATGTTATGGGAAATGAAATATACCCAATTCTTATTGTCAATGATGAGAAGTGTGATCTCTCCAATGTAGATGAGTAGTTTTTAGAGCATATTATCAACAAATATGATCGTAGGAGAAGTGTAAAATCTATTGGAAGTTGCAAATATTCTTATTTTCTCATGTAATGAAGTATTTAAGGGTTATGCAATTCAAAAATTGAATATTCGCATAAGCAAATTATGAATTCGCTTTAATTATAAATCGTGTGAATCGCTTAGCTCTAGATATAATTTTAATTAGTACCTGCTCATCTTTATGGATCAGATAGTCGAAACAGTTTAATTAGCGAGGTGCAGTATCAGTTGAGATGCATCTAGTAGCAAGAGTCAAGAGTCTTCTTCTTTTCTAATATAAACCCAGTAGGCCGGTGGCTGACAGCGTGTCGGGGTGTGCGACAGCTGTGCGCCGCGCGATTGTCTCAGGATGATTGATGATCTAGGACGGCTGTGAGCTCGGCCACCCTTGACTCTCTCTTTTCTCTCTGTCGGGCTCGGGGTTCCACTTCGGTTCACTATACTTACTATACAACCAACCTCTGTATGTATATATGCTATACTTTGAGAATACAGAGACGTATTTCGATTTGAATCAAATTTAGGGTTATTTTGAATAAAATAGATTTCCAAATACCTCTATTTGAAAATCTGATTAATATGATGTGACATTTATAGATATCATGCTGTAAAACATAATATTCAACTTACATTATAAAATCCAGTAAACAAAACAATATCTACTTGTTAATGTGCAACCTCCACATCACAAATGAAACTATGGAATTGAAAACACTACTTAAGGTAGCACAAATTTTTTCTGTAGCATACAGACACTTCTTTTTGCGGAGGATCAAGTTATTCTCGCAAAAGCCAAGGAGGATAAGGAATATAAGATAAGAAAGATTGAATACCTATGTATTGGGCAATGGGTTGCAGACTGAAATCTGGTAGATAAAATAATCCAAAGCTGGCAAACTTTTAAGTAATATTTGAGATCAGCTGTTCACCGACATGTTACTTGTTTAATGGATATTGAATTGAAAATTGCGCGGGGAAAACAAGCTACAAAAATAGTACATGGATTGATTCGGAATAAAACAATTATCAAAGATAACATAACAATAATTTTTTTAAATATAAACCAAAACATAGTTTAATATGGAGCTGAAATATGACCAGTGATCATCACCGTATGTCATAGAGTGTATTTTCTAATGCTACTTCCCTAATGAATGTAGTCAATCATATTTAGTTTTGTCAGTTATCACTATTTTTAAGACTATCATTTTCATTCATGTTAATTTTTATATAATAAAACCTAGTTCGGGTTACATACTATACATTATGTAACAAATTATTATACAAAGTAATATGGGTGGCATTTTACTACCAGAGGTCTGAACCCAGATGATGTAAATGCAGCTCAAGAATGCAGTCACTGGTATAAAACGTTCCAGAATTTTATCAATTCGCGAGATATAGAAGAAACGCAGAGACTCAATGTTATGATTAACTTTGTTTCTCCATCTGTTTACGAGTATGTAAGTCAGTGTGGTATTAACTTACAATAAGGTCGTAAGTGTTTTGAAACAGATCTTATTTAAACCCGTGAATGAAGTTTTCGCAAGACATAAGCTAAAGACTCGCCATCAGGAAATTGGTGAAAAAATAGACAGGCATCACTTAAACGCTACGCAAAAGATTGCAACTTTAAAGCAGTTACTGCGGTAATTAATAGAGATGAAAATATTCGAGATGCGTTCATCGACGGTCTTCAATCATCATACATTCGACAAAGATTACTTGAAAATAATCCCTTGTGTTTAGATGAAGCTTATGGCTAAGCAAGATCTCTTGAAATTGCTCAAATACAATCTTAGCAGTTTTTCATCGTCTTCAGTCTTCAATAATAGGCCAATGTTAATTTAATCCTCATCTCCAATGACATGATTACAAAAACATTTCAGTTATTATTCTTCCCAACCACTGTTCCTATATCATTATTGGTCACGATATCCTGAAAAGACATTCTTGTATTCAAATAGATTTCGGTGGTGAAGAAGATCCTCTTAAAATATGTGCCGTTGTTGCTGCTAATCTGGAACCAGCTCGACTTTTCACAAGTTTATCGTTCAATTGCAAATCGATTTCTATTATATCTTGAAGACATACTTTTACAGATTTGCAGTTTATTGAATCTGGAGTTCAATAATTACTTAAACAAGGTATTATAGAATTAAGTACCTCTCCGTGGAGAGCTCAAGTAATGGTAGTTGCATCGGAAAATCACCGAGGTAGATTGGTTGTAGATTACTACCAAACAATTAATCGATAAACAGAATTATATGATTTTCCCTTACCTCGGATTGATGATACAGTTAATAAAGTTGCTTCATATCAAGTATATAGTTCATTGGATCTACGAAGTGCAAATCATCAAATCCCAATTGTTGAAGAAGACAGACGTTATACAGCCTTTGAAGCTTCTGGGAAACTGTAGCAGTTCACTCGCATCCCTTTTATTGTAAGAAACGTAGTACCAGCATTTCAACATGCTATTATACTGGTATTATTTCTGCCTAGGACCTTAAACGCGTGCAAGTGTAATTAGATGATATCACTATATGTGGACAAGATCAGACTGAGCATGATATCAACTTAGATAATTTTATGAAAGCAGTTTCTAAATACAATCTGACTCTAAATTTAGAAAAAAGTTAATTTTCAGTAGTAACTGATAATTGTTCGAAATGTTTTTATAACAGATTTCGAAAGCCTGTTGCCTATTAGCAACAATCATTTCTCAATGTTCAAGGGTAACTCGAATAGAAATAGGAAAGAATAAAATTTATTTAAAGGTACAATTAACAAAAGTTAAATGAAGTTCCAGACGTGTTAGTTTCTATAACTGATGAAGATGTATTTCCACTACGCAAGCTGTTAATTTGATTATGGTGTTTTTGGTAAATAGTTATTGTAGTAGGGTTTCATTGAGTTGGCATTGTTTTTTTTCTTGCTCTTGTACACCTCTTTTGGCCAATTGACTGACCGCGGTAGATCTATTGGAATCATTATTATTTTTTTCTTCGGTGTTCAAGCTAATCGCCTCGGCAGACGATTTTGTCCAATTTTTAATTGACTATCAGAATGGATCGATATGTCACAATTCTGATAGTTTATTTCTAGGTTTATTTCCACGCATCTTTCGATCCCAAGTATTTCTGCCTGAAAGACGCTCGGGAAAGAGCCTAACGATAATGAGTATCTGGTGCCAGGCCCAAATACTCTAGCGGCTGCTCCAGTGGTGGTTTTTGAACCATCCGTAAACCATCTAATGGTGTTTTCTTTGAGAGTTTGGGTGGTGTATTCCATTTCCCAGTCTTTACTCTTATTTAGCATCGCAGTGAAATTCTTTTCGATACTTACTTTCTTGAGCATTTCGTCAATGGAAAGATTCGCTGATGAGATGTATTTTGTTAGAGAGGACCAGGCTCCCTTTTTTAATACTCTCATTGCCTGAAACTTCCTTGGATATTCTAAGAATTAATTGCCTCTTGGGCAGATATTTATATCACCAGATGTTGAGGTGTGAGATTTGTAATGATCTCAAGTGCCCTAGTTGGACACGTTCTCATAGCTTCAGTGATGCACACACAGGCAAGCCTTAGAACTTTGTCGAGTGTCTTCCTCGTGCTGTACTGACTTGCTTTTGTATGCCAAACTATTGCCCCATGCGTAATTGCTGGTTTCACAATCATGGCGTACATCCAGCGCAGTATTTTTGGGTTACAGCCCCACCCCTTCCCAGCTAGATTTCTGCACACCATCAAAGCTCTTATTGCTTAACTAGCAGTCATTTTAACATGCTTATTCCACAGACGTTTACTGTATAGGGTTATCCCTAGATATTTAACTTCTGATTTCCATTCTATGATTTCCCCGTTTAAGAATATAGCTTTCATGGCTGGAACTGTTCTTTTACGGGTAAATGGAATTACTATGGTTTTGTTTGGGTTAATGCTTAGCCCCACTAACAAGCACCATTGCTCAATGATTCTGACGCCCTTCTGTAATAAATCGAACAAGGTGCTCTCGAACTTGCCTCTGACTATTAGAACTATGTCATCATCATAGCCCATACATTCGAAGCCAAGCTCCGTCAACCTGTAGAGCAGCTCATGTACTACGAGGCTTCATAGAAGGGGAGATATCACTCCCCCTTGAGGTGTCCCCCGAGTGGCTTTAACTGAGGTGGTTTCATTCCCCACCTGTGTCTCAGCTATCCTCGTCGTCAACAACTCATATATCTATCTTACAATGGTTTAATTTACTCCTCGCCTTTTTAGCGCTTCTTTGACAGACACAGGAGTTGTGTTGTCAAAGGCCCCATATATATCCAGGAATGCGCACATTGCGATTTCTTTGTTGTTCAGAGTTCTCCGGATGACTTCGATCAGATGATACAGAGCCGTCTCAGTTGATCGACCCGCTCTGTAGGTATGCTGACATTTATAAAGTGGTATATTCTCCAGATTCTCTGCTCTTATGCAGTTACCCACTACGTTCTCCATCGTTTTGAGTAGAAACGATATTAGACAGATGGGTCTAAAAGATCGAGGATCAGTCCCATCTTTTTTCCCTATTGTTGGTATGAAGGTTACCCTTGCCCTTTTCCATTTTCTAGGTACTAGACCCACTGCTAGACTGCTTCTTGCAATCTTCAGCAGGTGAGGAGGAATCTCCTATATCCCTTGCTGCAGGAGTGCTGGAAATATTCCATCCACTCCTGGTGATTTATATGGTTGAAACGTACTTATTGCCCATTCCAACCGTATAGTAGAAACATATGCTTTGGGTTATGCTATCGGAGGATCTTTGTCTTAAAACAGTCGGCCAGTTGCTTTCTTTTCAATATATCTTCCTAACTCAGAACAAACCATTCTTAAATAGAAAAGGAAGCGTATGCTATTATTGAAGCTTTACGGAAATGGTGACATTGTCTTGTTAGTAAACATTCTAAACTCATAACAGATCAACGGTCTGTTTCCTTTATATTTATGGGGCACATCCAAGAAAAATCAAGAATGAGAAAATGATACGCTGGCGACTAGAACTTTCAAATTACAACTATGAAATCATCTATATGAATCTGGCAGCTGTAGCTTTGTCAGGGATATGCTCATCAACTGGATGACGTTTATCCCAGTTACTTTTCCTACACTTGGCTGTGTATTGTCCTGGTGAAACAGTGATGTACTATTGGGTACGAAGTAAACATTTTCCTTTTTCCCTAGAAGATGTCAGGAAAATAGTATCTTCTTGTAATATCTGTACTCAAGTAAAACAACGTTTCCACAATACTGAGGCCCATCTAATCGAAGCGATCTTTTGAAAGTCTAAATATGGACTTTAAAGGACCTTTACCTTCATCATCAACAAATCGTTACCTTTTAATTTTATTAGGCGAATATTCGCGATTTCCATTCGCTTTTCCTTGCCGTGACAAGACAGCTCTCAGTGTTATATCTAAACTTTTCAGCTTATTCGGTACACTTGCAGATGTACATTCTAATTGAGGATCAAGATTCATGTATTTTCAACTAATGTCTTTTCTCTGTTCAGTTGGTGTTGCTACAAGTCGAACTTCAGCGTACAATCCACAAGGTAAAGGGCAGAGTAAACGCTATATTAATATTATATGGCTAAACCAAGGAGTTAGCTTTGAAAAGTCACAAACTTGATATTAGCCAATGGGAACAAGTGTACCAGGAAGCGTTACATTTTAGTCGGCCATTGTTATGTACTTCAACTAATGCAACACCCCTTTAGAGGATGTTAGGTTTTCTAGAAGATCCAATAATGGGTCTACTATTCCCTCATGGTTGATGAATCCATTCAAAATATGAACTGGTTGTAGACGAAGCTTTTCTGTTAGAAGGAAACCCTGTGTGTTCCTTTGTATGGTTATCAAACGGAAGAGGGGCAAGTGTTTCACCAAGACATCTAATACCTATCAGATCCTCGTTTCAAGAATGTCAAATAATTACTCCTACAGAAAATGAGATTTTCAATGAAACAGTAACTCTTACTTCACCAGATAACTCTGATGGCTTAGCTGGATCTTCTGGAGATTTCCAGGACAAGCAAAATGAACCTAGTATCTTTAGAACTGAATGCATCAATGATTCCTCCTTACGTGGACTCAAGGATCAAGTTCAACAACCGATTAGACGGAGTTCACGCGAACGACATCGTCCTACATATTTACAGGACCTTATTCTTTAGGAGGAGTGAATGTCATAGAGTGTATTTTATAATGATACTTTCCTAATTAATATATTCTATCATATTTAGTTTTTTCAGTTAGTTGTCATTATTTTGATAAGTTTACAATATAGACTACACTAAATTTGCTACCTGAAAAGTCGAAAGGAAAATATTACCAAAAATATGAACATTTTTTGGATCGGTGTTTATTTCATTGCAAAGTACAGCGAAAATGTTATTTTCAACATATTATTTGCCGTTTTTTATGACTCGTTCATCTGAAATGGTACAGTCAAAACATTTCCTACCTTTTTTCCTGTTGTCTTAGAATCTAATATTTTATGTGTAGGATAAAAACTATTGTGTGTTCCAAGTCGCGAAAGTGGTTTTCCGGGCCTCCAGAGAAGGCCAGGCTAGGCATTGCCGAGTCTGGCCATTTCTTATGTCGACCCGGAAAACTTGCACTTTTGCGCCTAGGTACACACATAGATAATCCCTAACAAATAAAACAATTTGCTAATAAGTATTAGTAGGAGAGGAAATTAAAACAGACAACATTCAACTTCTTGTGCAGTAAGTCTAATTGACATTGTTAGGTATAGATAGGTATGAACATTAGATAAATTACTTTTATTGTCATAACCATTCATGAAATTTTCAATTCTGGATTGAGTGGCTCTAGATTTATCTCATATAATATTTTACTTCAGTTAATTCTTCTATTATTGGAAATAAATCTAAAAAAGAAACAGTTAGTTTATACAGTAGGGTTAGGTAAATAACACAGTCACTATACTCCTATATTATGTATACACAGTATGAACGAAGAAAAAACAATTCCGAAGACAATCACAATGTACACACAGTTCAACAATGTCTCTGAATCTTAACGATATAATATACTGATCATAGCCATTCAACTGGAGTTGAATGTTTTCATGCTGAACGACCAAGAAACAAAAACACAAACTGGCTGCTTTGTCTACGGTACGGTTCGTTTTTCTTCACCTCAATGCGCATATGCAGCGCTTGATCAGTCAGTGACTATGCGCTATGTTGACGATATCTGATAAATCGCAATTTAAATCGTAAACAACACTAATGACATCGCATGTTTTGTCTTGTTTGCAGGACCGCGCCAGCATCAATGGCCGCTTGTGTGCAGAGTCAAATTTGCCGCCCCAAAATTTACATTTTTGTTGTAAAACATAAATTTTATGAAGAACATACCTAGTTCAACTGTAACAAATCAAATTAATTTAAGTGAAAAACAGAAATTTAAAAAAAGTTTTATTAACATTACAATTTCCAAAAAAAAATAGTGGAATACAATTAATAAAAAAACAAGAAAATTTCAGAAAATTATAAAAAAAAAACTTTCCTAGCTTTTTTCTCCGCAAATTTTTTAATTTCTAATTCTAAATCGTGTCGCTTTCTATTGCTATTATAGACAGATTACTTAATTTGTTTTGTGACATTGTGGATCGCATATAATTTTTAGTTTGGAGAAAGATGTTTGCCGGGCATATTTGCCCCATTATCGTACCCTTGGCCACGCATGTCGTAAATATTTAAATTCAACTTTGAAAGTAAATTCACTAAAAACTCACTTATACTGGAGTTGGCTCCAGTTGAATCATTATTAGGACAAAATTCTATAAAATGTTCGCATTTCAATTTTTTTTGAGAACTCATTCAACATTGTAAATCTAAAAATTATAGTAATTTGTCCGATATGACTAATATGTGTACAGTCAAGAATGATAGAATAGTATTCACATTTTCGAATTAAATCCAAAATATTATTTCTACTTTTATTACCGATGGCATATCTATTATTTCATTCTGAATTTTGTTCCCTAAATAATTTATCATTAGTGTTTCATCTTTTTGTTACTTTTGAGTCCGAAGCACATGTTCTGACATAACAGAATCAAATTATGAGATCAACAGCTTTTAAAAAATTACCGTTATTGCTTCCAAACAATTTATGAGATTGCTCGCGTGACAAATATTGTATTATTAAAATTATTTTCTCAATCACAGCATGCCAGTACTTTGCTTCTGCATTTAACAAACGTAGTTGCGTCTGGTTTACAGTTTGTTCTTTATAACTTCTAACTGATTTTTAACATTTGCATTGTATCACTTTTTCCGTGACTTGAAATCAATAGTGACAAATGTTGCTAGTCAGAAACACCTTCCTTTTGCGAAAAATTATTTCCAATTTTGCTAAATACTATAGAGCAAAAGCAATAAACCTCATTATTTTTTATTGAATAAACTAACCACGGTCTATTAATTTCTTCTCCATTTGGAAGAGAACGGTAGAAATATTTTTTCGAAAACCTTCGACCATTTTCATTAGTTGGGAAATCAAATTGCGTTATCCGGAATATTTCTACTAAAATTTTGGTTAATATTGTTGATATTATCTCAGGCCACTCTCTAGGTTCATCTGAGGTTGCTGTGTCCGGCTGCGACTGCTGGGAACCTGATGAGCTTTCGTTCAGAAAGCCTTGCTGAGGATGACGTTCTCTTCTCTTCTCTCTGGTTTTGGAGACTCCGGGTCAGATGAAGTCACCTTCTCTTCCCCAGATTCGAAAACTTCCATCATAATTTACATTTCGACTTCTTGGACGCACGACTCATTAAGTGACCTCTTAAAGGGAATTAGAGCTTGATTCTAATGCTTCCGCTATTTTGCGTATACTGGCATTCATAATATATTCAAATATTTTGTAATTTTTGCGATTTATTTTATTTATTAGTATTTACTGACACAATTCATTCTGAAATACTATTAAATTTTTTTAATTAAATATGTAAGTAGAAAAAGCATTATCAATAAAAGTCAAGAAATGCCGCGGGAAAGAAATTATCTCATAACAATTATCGAATTTAGGAAGCTTGACAAAAAATATACTACCTGTACATTACATAGCGTAAAAAAATTGGGATGAAAAGCAGCCGCCTGATAGGTGAACATATAGGAAGCGAAAGTGAATTTCAATCAAAGGATGATCTGATATATACCTCGCAAAAAACTTGCAAATATCATGAAGAGATGAATATTGGAGTGTTTGAAAAATGTTATCGTTTCACCTGTGGAACCTGGTTATGGTTAATGGATAAGGCCCCCTATCATAGTTATTTCCAGAATAAATATGAAGAAAAGCTGAAATTCCAGAAAGGGTGATTGTACATTTATTATAACAAAGATTGTTTTAAGTGGAAGCTTCTACAAATTAAAAAATGTCATGTTTACAAATACAATTTAAAGGTGTCACAAGAAAACAGAACCTTCGAAATTGCAGATGTACAACATTACAAAAAGCCGTTCAATCACTGTGGAGATGAAAGAATTAATAATTATAATGTTTATTCAAAAAAAAAGTAGTAAATACAATACATATTTTAACAAATGCAAATAACCATGGTAACTACACAGAAGCTGTCGTAAACATCTTGTACGTGGTAGGTATCAAAAATTAACAATTTAAATATATATAAACTACCTTATTATTATATAAGACATAAATACAAAATATGAAATACAAAGCATACAAAATAAGATATAAAATGTAAAATATAAAACACATGATATAAAATATAATAATAAACTAAAAAAGAGAAAAGTACAGAATGCATTCAATATAATCAACATAAAGCACAATTAATCAATGAGAGTAATGGATCTAATTCTTTCTAAACATTGTGTTAATTAAAACAATTAGGAAATTGAATAATTAAACATACTTGAATCGAGGAAAAATGATATTAAATAATTGCAGAACAATTAGTTAAAAGAATATAGGAGTTTACACTAGGAAATTGTTGATAATATTGCTAAATTCTGCACGGTTTTTTGGAAGAATCAAATTTTTTAAATGTTTTTTAAATGCGTTATAAGATGGTATATTTCTTATTTCTTCTGGGACTAAAATATACATTCTTGGTGCAAGATAATTACGTGTTCGTTCCCTATAGATTTCCCACTTCGAGGAAAACAGACTACATCCGACGTGTATTGTAGTGATGTTCATGTGTTGCCAAAAAAATGTTAGATGATTTTATAAATTGGAAAATTTTTAAGAAAAATAATTGTCAGATCGAAAATTTCTGATTCCTTGTACATAGAATTACTAGAGTATAGAATACTTTTTTGTATATAATACGCAAAACCCACTTTTGGACCACATGAACATCGTTCAAATAGTTGTCGTGTATTCCATCCCAACCTATAATTCCATAGACCAGCAATGACTGCACCAAAGAGAAGTACATAGTTTTCAGAGCGGTAATATTCAAAACATCTTTTAAGTACCTGAATTTTAATAATAACCCTCTTATTTTATTGATAAGTTGATTGGTATGTAAACCCCACCTCATATGTATATCTATAACGATTCCAAGATATTTCACTGAAGTGGATTCAGGGACCTCTAAACCAAGGCCTAATTTTAAGGATTCCATAAAAGGAGGTTCACTAGTATAGGAGCTAAAACGTAATTAGCTTATTTTGGAATAGTTAATTGCAAGTTTATTATATTTAAGCCAATTTACTATTCTTGGAAAGGCAGTTTCTACCTTTTGTTTCAAATTATCCCAACTGCATGGAGTATACTCTGAGAGAACAAAAATATAAGACGTAGACAACGACCGGATTAACCAAAATATTGAACCAATCATTATGAACGTTGTTAACGGTATCAGTAACGTCAATACATCTGAGAAATATGGGGTAGAAGAATAAGGAAGTTACTATTCATTTGTGTCAGCGAACCCAAGTTTCCTATAGCCCTTTTGAAATTTGGTGATTAACGATTAAGAAACTCAGTTAGGGATAACCCAAAAACTGTTGTTAAGAAACCAGAAATGAATATAACATATGAAAAAGCTGAAAATTATAAAATATTATATCCAAAGAATACTCTTAACAGGCTGTTGACGGTCCTAAACCTGTAAAAATGTAAAAAAATACTCAGTTTATTGCAAAATAAATTAATTATTTCATCCCTGCCATAAATGGTCAATAACTTTTCTTTTTCCCATCTCTGTTCTTGACATCAAATTGTGTTCCTTGTAGAATGTATATTATGCTAGCGTAGCCATTTTACAGGGAAACCTTCGGACCAGGCTAATAATTTGTTGCTAATTTGTAACACTGAGCTTGCTTTTGTTACTAATGCTGTTCCCAAAAAATGCAAACTATGTTAGCGTAATACTAAGCTAGCAAAGCCACACGCTAAAACTCTGAAAATAAGTAATATTAAACAAAACTAAATGAACAGAACTTTGATGCTAATTTGTTGATAAATATTGACACTAACCCATACTGCAAAAAATCATCCCTTACCCCTATTTTCCTACCCCTCACTATTATGTGATATTAAGCAAGCGTAGGCACACGCTATAACTATAAAAATGAGTAATATTAAAAAGAACTAAATACACAGAAATTTGTTGCTAAAAGATGACACTAACCTATACTGCAGAAAAATAGTCTCTTACCCCGATTTCCCCACCCCTCACTATTATTTGATATTAAGCTGGCGTAGCCACACGCTATAACTATAAAAAAGTAATATTGAAAAAAAATAAATACATAGGAATTTGTTGCTAAAAGATGACACTAACCGGTACTGCAAAAAAATCATCCCTTATCTCATACTAATTGAAATTCTCGTGTTTTAGTAGCCATAGCGTAGAAAACAATTGCCCTACTGATTTTATAGCGATTTACTCCATATTTGGATATTAATACACCAGCAACAAATTCCTCGAGAATTTTTTGATCGAAATTCATTGTGTTTTAGTAGCCACAGCCTAGCAACAAATTGGCCGACTGATTTTAAAGCAATGTAGTCCATATTTGGATACTAGCAGCTCAACAACAAATTCCTCGACTGATTCTTGATTGAAATTTGTATTGTTTTAGCCGTCATTGCCTAGCAAGAAATTGTCCCACTGATTTTAAAGCGATATAGTCCATATTTAGACAGTAATGCACCAGCAACAAATTTCCCGAGTATATTATGATCGAAATTCATCGAGTTTTAGTAGTCACAGCCAAGCAATAAATTGGCCTACTGATTTTGAAGTCATATAGTCCATATTTGGAGAGTAATATACCAGCAACAAATTTCTCGAGTATTTTTTGATCGAAATTCATAGTCTTTTAGTAGCCATAGCCTAGCAACACATTGCCCTACTGATTTTAAAGCAATATAATCCATATTTGGACAGTAATACACCAGCAACAAATTCCTCGAGTAATTTTTGATCAAAATTCATCGTGTTTTAGTAGCCACAGCCTAGCAACAAATTGACCGACTGATATTATAGTAATATAGTCTATATTTGGATATTTAGCACCCCAGTAACAAACTCCCCGACTGATTTTTAATTGAAATTCGTAGTGTTTTAGCCGCCATCGCCTAGCAACAAATTGATCTACTGATATTAAAGCGATATAGTCCATATTTAGACAGTAATACACCAGCAACGAATTCCCCGAGTATATTTTGATCGAAATTTATAGTGTTTTAGTAGCCATAGCCTAGCAACACTTTGCCCTACTGATTTTAAAGCGATATTGTCCATATTTGGACAGTAATACACCAGCAACAAATTCCTCGAGTATTTTTTGATCGAAATTCATCGTGTTTCACCTAGCCACAGCCTAGCAGTCAATTGTCCTACTGTGTATTTAGTTTTTTTCAATATTTCTTATTTTTATAGTTATGGCGTGTGGCTACGCTAGCTCAATATCAAATAATAGTGAGGAGTGGGGAAATCGGGACAAGGGATGATTTTTTGCACTATCGGTTAGTTTTATCTTTAAGCAACAAACTCCTGTGCATTTAGTTTTTTTTAATATTACCTACTTATTTTGTATAATTATAGCGTGTGGCTACGCTAGCTTAATATCAAATAATAGTGAGGGTCGGGGAAATCGGAGTAAGGGATGATTTTTGCAGGATCGGTTAGTGTCATCTTTTAGCAACAGATTAGAAACAAATTCCTGTGTATTTAGTTATTTTCAATATTACTTATTTTTATAGTTATAGCGTGTGGCTACGCTAGCTTAATACTACGCTAGCATAGTTTGCGTTTCCTTGAAAACGGCATTAGCAACAAAATCAAGCTGAGCGTTACAAATTAGCAACAAATTATTAGCCTGGTCCGAAGGATGCCCTGAAAAAGGGCTACGCTAGCATAATGTACATCCCTGGGATACAGTTTTTGGTTTTTTTCTTCGTATTTTCATTTCGATGAAAAGTCTCCTTTTCATAATTTCCATTTGATATGTGATCACACCAAACCGCATTTTCCCTTTTCAAGAACCTGCGATTTTATTTTTACTAGATAACGGGTCGTTTTATACTAAGTTCTGAAATTATTTGTACCTACCTGTTTACTTCTCATACCATCATTTTTTACTCTGTTCTAATTTGTTTTTTTAATTCACAATTTCTCTGGAAAATTATATTTCCATTACATTTAGCTTGTCTCAATCGTCTGTGAAATCCATTTTTTATTTGACTAGGTTACAGTTGGCTCTGTAACTATATTCCTTTTGTTCGTCTTTTTCAAGTATTCTTCATGACAAGAAATTGTGAGTTGTTTTCGATTAATTTGTAAACATCCTTCTAATCTTCCCTCATCCTTATTCTCTACATATTTGTAGTTTTCCACTGTGCCTGTGGTATTTTTGTTCCAAATATCACTAAGAATTGTATCTTGTTGCGCATTTCTACCTCCAACTGTGTTTAAGAATCCTTCGTCCGTGTTTTCTTTACTAATATTCCAATTTATTTATTTACGTACGACCACCCCCGTAAGTAATCAAAAACACACAGTCGGCAGTCAATGTAAGACGTCTATTACGCACGGTGAAACAAAACGCACGGCTGTAAAGTAAATCGTACGGCTTCCATAGCAACCACTTAACAACTGTCAATAGACGTAGACATTTTATTCAAAATGTATTACTTAGATATTTGACGTTGAATTTTATTCTATATATAAATGGTAGATAACATTTATTAGATATGAGATTGCATTTAATACTAAGAGTTATTTGGAATTATATGAGGATTGGTTCCGTTTCATTCAATCCGCATCTTTTAGCTGTCTGAATGTATCTCATATTAGTAAACTATCGTATATTATACACCAAGCGACTAAAGTGGCCCATTTAATCCCGCAGGTGGTGTTTGATTCCTGAGGGAAGTAATCCACCTAAGAGATTAATGTCACTTTAGCCAAGAGGTGTATACGCTATTTTATGCAATTCCGGTAATTCTACAAACATTTTTAGTAAAAATACATACTACTTAGGACGGACATTTACGAAACTTGGCTGGGCATCGAGGGTGAACTTCTAAGATGCTTGGCTGGGCATCGAGGAGCGACTTTTATAAAACATAGATGGGCATCGAGGATGTACGTTTTTACTTGTACTTTAAATACCTTAATAAGATTATAAACACAAGTACAAGTGGGTCGTAGTTAAAGTATAGTACGTAACTCGTGTTGTAACGCATTTTACGCACTCACGGAATTACGCACTCGCCGCTACGCGGCTTTGTGCGTAACTTTCCCGTTCGTACGTAAAATGATTTTTATTATTCGCGTATAAAAGAGACTTCATTATAACATTGTTTACAGTTTCACAATGAAGCTCTTTGAACACTGTTATAGTAATTTTTAGTGTACAGTTGGTTATTGTATTTAGTTATATTTTTATTTGACATTTGACTTAACCTTGACACAAATTATAAATAAAATGGTCTAGCATTGTTCTAGCTAGCAAATTATTATATTAAAGGTAAATTAGAATGATTTATATATTAAAAATAGTAATGAATAAAGTACGCTAATGTTTATTTATCAGTGATTTGTCAATTGTTTATTTTTATATTGTATAGGATCAATATATAGGTATACAAAACGTTCGATTTCTGGGATAAATTACCAGATATCTATGTGAAGCTGTATTACAGAAATAATTCTGTTCATGATATAATATAAATAGATCGCAAGAGCATATACGAAGAAACTCTTTTTTAAACAAATAATCATCCTCTTTTTGCTTAAATGAAAGTTTGTTTACAATTTACACAATTATTCGGTTATAATATGTCAAAAGTCAAAAGTACTGTATAAAACCATCTGTGATCTGACCAATTAGGAATCTACAGAATTGTCAACTTAAATTCAAGCCACTCCTCCTAGTTTAAAAACAGGGATTATATGAAATTCGATTTTATTTAAATAATTAAATAAATGCGAATTATAAAAAATATTGTGTAAAACTTGTGCCACAATGACTTTCTGTAGTACTCGTGATTTGCGGAACTCACCGCTTCGCGGTTCGTTGTGCAAACTTCACTCGTACTACAAAACGAGTCATTGTGACACTTGTTTTACAAATAACTATTTTACCACACACGTTACGTAATATACTATTACATACTGCTTGTTTTTTCAGTTTCTCTAAGACATTTCGGTGTTTTCGTTGTTATTTTACTGTAATATATTCTCATTATTTTTGCAATATTATAAAATAATAATTATGTTCATAGTACATTCATTTACCTACGCCTTACACTGTAAATGTGAAATATTGTACTGTCAACAACACCATTAAGCAACGTATAACATACGCATATTGTTATGGTAATAAAAATCGTACGACGTGCCCTTTTTATACAACTCGATATAGAAGTTTTACACTCTTAATTTCCGAATGATTATGTCTTAGGATATTGATTAAGACACAACAATAATCAAATACATTAATTGATCTACATTTTTATTTAAAATATTAATATTTATTATGCTAATTTAATAAATTTAGGCAACACACATTATATAATTTGAATCTACTAGAACGCTGTGAAAGTTTGACAAAGATGTCAGTCATTAAATAATACAACTGTTATTTTGCCACAAATAATTATTATAATGCACACATATACGTAATGTTTATAAATTTAAATGTTTGAATTACATTGAATTTCGTGTTCAATAAATTATAATGGAAAATAATTCTTATTTATTATTAAAGGTATAATTCAAGCATTTTTAAGTGGTTGGTTTAAATAAATAATTTAGTGCAAATAAACTTAATTAGTCAACTTATATAGCAATTTTAAATATGTCATTACTATGAAATTATTAAGAAATGTCGATTATTATTTAAACGTCAGTGTTTAAAATACATATTTAAAAAAATACTTATTTTTGTTAAGGCGTAGATAAAGAATAGTACATAACTCAAGCTGAAAGTAGCATATTACGTACTCAGGGAATTACGTGGAATTTTTCCACTCGTACGTAATTTGCTAGTTACAAGCCTTGATAAGTAATATCATACTAAAACACTCCAAATGTACCATTAGATAAGAATAATAGTTCTCTATAAATAATCAGATACAATATAATAAATGAAAATCAAATCGTTATATCAAGGTCAAATTTTGCTTCCATACGTAGGTAAAGAAAATATGTATGGAAACAATGATGTATGTGTACCGCAAGCGACGGCTAACATCGATAAAATGACGAGAAGACTAGCGTTTACTTGCGATACCGTGACGTCACTTACTCGTTTCCCTCTTCCCACTGATAGGGATGATATATGGCGACGACTAGAAGATCGCGCAGCGGCCATCACTCAAATCAATTCGTCCTATTAGTGAGTGGCATTACTGTTTAAATCAGTTGATGTATATGGCGCAATCAGTAGGATTATGCGGTTGAAATAGTTAAGAAACGATTTGTTATGGTGGTGTACTTACATAAATCATTATATTTGTTTTTAATAAAGAGGATTATGAAATTCACTGTTTCGACCCTTACTCTATGGAATCTATTCATATAACTTGTTTAAATTAAACTAACTGTTTGTAAATAATTCCACAATATAATTTTTCAATATATTGTGGAGATGCTTACAAACAGTTAGTTTCTTTTGAAAAAGCAATGAAGAGGATTATGTTACGCTTAGTAAGAAACATATTTTGATATGATATTGATTTGATCAACACATTCAAAACGCTGAACACTTCAGAATAATTACTGAAAATTAATTAGGAATATTTATCTGTTCTTTATAAATCATTTACAGAAAATTGCATGACGTAGCGCAAATAATTAGAGAGGAAATTAAGATATTGTGTTTCTGTGCAGGTAACAAATCGGAATATCTCTGAATTACTATATTACTTCTCTCAGAAACATAAACGAACATGTATATTATTTTCATACCTCTGCGTTTTGATGAACAAAAACTTGAAATTCTTTTTACACATTAGCACATAATATTAATAATAATGGTAATAATAGTAATACCACAGTTCCTCTCTGTTCACGAGGCAATAAACAGCTTTTGAATCGAGTGCGTAAATTCAATCAAATAACCAGTTATTAGGCAAAATAATACAGTGTAAAGTTAGTGATAGCATTAAGACCAATCCACGACACCATAACTGAGTGAGTACAAAACATAACCTACAGTGGTTTGAATGATTTATTCAATACCTTATATACTGACAAATACCACAAATTTTACTTGTCATTTAAATTCCAAGCAGCAAAAGCAACCTGCTAATTGACTGGAATCAACCGCCAGTGCCGTACTCAGAAAATAATGCTTCGAAAACCATTTAAAACAAAAGATGGATAGCAACGACATGAATATAACCCCTACATCACCTAATACACCATCAACTACTCCAATACAATCTTACTCTCAAATGCTCAAACCACCAACTCAACCAATATATCCAGCAAAAGATCAGGGAATCATCTTTAGTGCTATCAATGATGCAAAAATTCAAGACTATCTTTTGAGTTTAGGCCCAATAGTACAACCACGCAACATCATTTTCTGCTCAAGGATATCTAATAATAGAGTTTGTATTTATTTATCGACCAAAGCTGCAGTTGATCAATTTATAGAAAATGGAGGAGAAATCGAAGTTTTGGGACAGAAATTAAAAGCGCGACATTTAGTAACCCCTTCAGACAGACTAGTCATTTCTAATGTTAGTCCGACTATACCTACCGACACACTTAAAACTACGCTACAAAGATTATGTCTAAAATTATTATCCCCAATTACATTTCTACGAATAGGTGCAACAGATCCTGCATATAGCCATATAATGAGTTTCAGACGCCAATTTTACATTACCCCTCTAGAATCTTTTACTTAGATAGTCAGAAATGTTTTAATTGCAAAGTATCGGGTCACGTTGTTGCCAATTGTCCTACCTTACAAAACCAAAAGTCTCCTATCCAAACAAACACAATAAACAATGACGCCCCCCAAACCTCACATGAGCAAACAAAACCAACAACAACCTTTTCTCAACCAACTTCGATAGATATATTCTCTACCCAATCAAATCTGACAGTAAACACCCCCACAGCTGAAGTAGGCATATCACAGAAAACCACAACAACTTTGCCCAATTCTACAAATAAACGATTCCTATCATCAGAATCCTCTCCGGAAGCATCCACTATGACAAAACCAGCTTTCTCAACCTCAGAAAATTTAAAAAAGAAAAAATAATCTGCAATCGGCTCCACTCCTGTCTACTCCATCCCAGAAGAAGCAACCAGCCATTTAAAATCAATAATTGAAAATCAAACACCCCCTTATCCTCTGAACTATGACGAATTTAAAAGGCTGCTGGAGCGCACACACGGAGTTCTGAACGCATACACCGTTGCAAAATACTATACATCAGATATAAAAGGCCTCATTGAAATGTTACTTACACTTTACCCTCAGTTGAAAGATAAGACTCTAAAAACCCGGTTTACTAAATTGAGAAAAAATCTGGAAAAGCAGACAGATGATACCGGCAGCGAATCCTCCATACAATCCCGTTAATCGCGTCAAAATATCAATTTGAATAACAAAATTCAATACAATACAATGGAACGTGAATGGATATTATCTCCATTTAGGAATGCTACAAAAGCTCATATCAGAACATCTTCCAGACATTATATGCTTACAGAAAACTCACTTCATTGAACACAAAACACATACCCCAAAACATTACAATGGATTCTTTAAAAATAGAAATCGGACAACGGCCAGTGGAGGTGTAGCCATTTTCACGAGATCAACAATAGTAGCGGAAGAAATAAACATCACCACCAACATTGAAGCGGTGGCCATTAAAATTAAAGCCCCAACCGAAATAAATATATGCAACTTATACCTCCCGCCTAACATACACAGCAGGTAAAAGCTCACATATGGAAATTGCAGCCTTACAAAAAAACGATTTAAGTATGATAACAGATAACAATGGTATAGCTGAAGAACTCGCAAATGTTTATTATCTCCATTCTAAAAATGATAACTACGACCCAGACTTCCTAGCATTTAAGCAGAAGCAAGAAAATAACACCATTATGATACATGAAAACGCAGACCCTATTAACACGCCTATTAGCCTACACGAATTCAACGATGCACTCCACGAACTTAAGAACACATCTCCTGCACCCGATGATATCCCGCCCATATTTTTAAAAAACCTGCCTTCATCTGCGAAACATCACCTCTTGCAAATATACAACAGTGTCTGGAGCCAACATCTATATCCTAACACATGGAGAAAGGCAATCACAATCCCCATCTTAAAACCTTCTAAATCACCCCTTCTAGCAGATTCTTATAGACCCATTTCTTTAACTAGCGCCCTATGCAAACTGTTCGAAAAAATAATAAATGAAAGACTTCTTTGGGACCTAGAAAGCAAAGGACATCTGACCCCGGAGCAATCAGGATTTAGACCAAATAGATCAACAATAGACAATATAATTGATTTAGAAACTCATATTAAAGAAGCATTCTCAAATAAAGAAGACTGCATGGTCATCTATTTTGATGTAAATAAAGCTTTCGAAACAACTTGGAAACACAACATACTATCAAAGCTTAGCAACTTAGGATATCAAGGTAACATTCTAGCTTTCATACAGAACTTTTTATGTGACAGAACATTTCCGGTTAGAGTCAATGGGACAACTTCTTCTATCCAAAAACAAGAGAATGGAACACCCCAACGATCAATTATTAGTCCAACTTTATTTATCCTAGCCATGAACGATATAACTAGAGATATAGAAAAACCAATACAGATCCGAATGTATGCGGATGACGTGATCATTTTTGTAAAAAGCAGGACATTATCTGCCTGTGCAACGATCCTACAAAAACAACTCATAACGATGGAAAAATGGCCAAGAGCGACATGTTTTCATTTCTCGCCCAGCAAGTCACGGTGCATAATATTCTCAAAACAACTAATTAACCACAAACCTCCAACGTATCTACAATACTACTCTCAAGTACACCAATAAGATAAAATACCTAGGACTTATATTCGATGAGAAACTAAATTGGAAAGCCCATATAACACAACTAATTAAAGACTGTCAAAAAGGAATTAACTTATTGAAATGTCTATCAAACAAACATTGGGGAGCCGATGGCAGATTACTCTTAAACATCTATCAAACACTTGTAAGATCAAAAGTTGATTATGGCTGTATTGCTTATGCATTAGCAATACTCAATTAGACGTATTACACAATACAGCACTACGCATTATCCTAGGAGCCTACAGAACCACACCAGTAGGCAGCCTATACTGTGAAGCCGGAGAAGTTCCACTAGTACATAGAAGACAAATCCTAAGTCTCTCATATGCCTCAAAAATATTAGCTAATCCTCTTATTTTAACCCACCATCACAAATTTGATAAAAAACGTTAATCCAGTCTCACCTAATATTCAAACAGAGCCATTTTACGTAAGAATCCAGCACTATAAAAACAGTCTCAATATATCCAACATCTCTTCTTTAAAAATCGAAACTTATAACTTCACTCCACCCTGGCAAATTAAGCCACCACATATAAACACTCATCTTTCATGTTTTTCCAAGCAAAGCATTAGTATACAAACCCCCATCCAACATTTTAACGAGTCCATGCAAAAATATCACAATTATACCGAAATATTCACTGACGCATCCAAACAAAATGACGGACTAGGCGCAGCCATTGTAACTCCCACAAACAATGTACAATTCAAACTTTAAAAATATGCAACAATTCTAAGAGGAGAACTTTATGCAAAACCAGAAGCAGTAAAGTACGTAACAACATCGAACTACGAAAAGACAGTTATACTTACAGACTCTTTAAACTCCTTGAAATTATTGAGAAGCACCTATTTGAAAAATTTCCTCGTACTGATGATCAAACAAGAAATTCATCATCTTCAATCGATAGGAAAAAACATACATTTCCTGTGGGTTCCTGCACACATAGGCATAAAAGGTAATGAGATGGCCGATCAACTCGCCAAAAAGGCAGCACTACTTAATACCATACCAATCATTAAGCCCTTATACACCGATCTAAAAACATTTATTCGCAATAAAGCAAAACAAACATGGAATGACACATGGAGGAGCTCGCACGCAAAACTTAGAGAAATCAAACCCTGGCTAACTTTTACCGAAAATCGAAGACATCAAATCATCATCACAAGGTTACGTCTAGGTCATACTCGAGCTACTCATGAGTACTTAGATTCCCGAACACCAAGACCAGAATGTGTTATTTTTGAGCAGCAGTTAACAGTGAAACATTTTTTGGTTGAGTGTCCGCAATATCATAACAACGGACTAGCATGCAACATAAGTGAATCTCTGGAAAATACTTTGAACAACAGCAGTCATGTGAAAAACCTTATTAAATATCTGCAAATCGCAAACTTTTACCATAAAATTTAAAATGTACTTTAAACAAAACATGTGACATGTCAATATCTATTCATAATGTTAAACAAACATAATATATAGCTACAGACCGCTAATAGCCCTTGAGGCTGATGCGGATTCGTAAATAAAAAAGAAATATTAATACCAATAATATCTTAATTACTCTACCAGCATGTATTCCTTGATTTTCAGTTACTTATAATATACCCTTTTTCTTCGACTGTAAAGTTTCCAGTCTATATGTGAGTCTAGTTTTAGGAGATAGGGAATATAATAGAAATGGAGCAATGTAACTATTTTATCAGATAATAATAAAAGAAAAGAAACATAGAAAACATATTTCAGTTGCTACAGAAACATGATCAGTAACTTCAAAAATTCCAAATTTCTTCTAGATATTTTTCCAGATTTCTGAAAGGCAAATCTACATTGAAATTCCTTGACTTGGAATCGCTTGAGATAAGCTAATTTACAGAGTATAGGCTTAGTTTTCCGCAAAGTTTTCAACTGAGTTGTCCCTGAAAAGCAGCCGAAAGTAGGGATCCAAAACGAAAATGGAAGTAAATATTATGGATTGACAACGTCGTAGATGATTCGCACTCACTGAAGTGAATTAGATTCGTCCGTTTTAACCTGAGAGTTCGTGTACCTGTACTATGAGGAATATAAAAGCAATATTGCTACATAAATAAATTACCATGTAAAAGCTGACACCCACCATTAAAGCTGTTTTAGACTACACAATTTCTTGTACAAGATTTGGTTCAATTTCTTGAACGCTAGTATCATACAGCAAATTGTTTCAAAAACGTAGATTGAACCGAAAATTGTGTCGGAAAATAGAACATGTTCTAATTGTACACAATTTCTAGGCCAAGGGCATACGCAGTTGGGATATATTATAACACCCTGTAACCTAACATAAGGTCGGTTCCAACCAACACAAAAACCGTACAATTACGATACAAACCCAGTTGACCTGCTGATTAGTGAATATAATTAATCTGTGTAATTTACATCAAATTTGCTGCGTTACTGAGATTGTACGGTAATAAAACGGTATTTACTTCGGTTGGAACATACCTATAGTTTATTGTTTACCGTTACACGTATATCAACGTTTATGTGTTAGTTTCATTTATAACAATAAATTAATCAAAAGTAATCAATAATTCACACACCAAACCGATCAACCAAAGCCCAAATTTTTTAGGTTGTTTTATGTTTGACATTTCACTAGGATCATAGAACATTACATTTAGCATTAAACATAGACGATTCTGATTTAACGCGAGAAACACTTTGTACTGCGCAGAATCACGAACTATTTCTTGAACAATATATTGTACAGTATAATACAAAATAAATTTACTGCCGAACAATTTGTGGTTCCAGATCTTGTACAAGAAACAGCTTTTAGAAATGGCCTCTGTGCTGTCAGCAGCCGTGAGTTGGGCTCAGGAAAAACCAAAATTAATTTTGTGAAAGTTGTTTTCTAAACTACCACAAACAATATGTTCAATGTTGTGGCTTAATATTACAAATTTTCTAATATTAGTGCTTTTGGTGCTGATAATGTCAATACAGTATACAGAAAGGTGGTTCAATTTTTAGAATACCCCATTCTATCATTTTCACAAAAGGCTTTCTTTCAAAATTTACTATGTCGGATGTAACATTAAATAATATCAACTAAAATAAAAAAAAACCAATGCAAAAATCTTTGCAACCAGGGTCCAAAACAAGTCTTGAATTATGTGCCTCAAAGAGTTAAATTTTCTGATCAGTTAACCTCTACAAACTTGTAATAGTTTACGTTGGTTAATAGCTGCAACACTGGCATACATTTGATTATAAAAGTTGTCATGTCCTCTATTGGTTCTTGGTTATCCATACTTTTTAAATGACCCCACCAATAAAAGTCGAATGGTGTAATATCGCGAGATCGAGAGGGCCACCTGAGTACTCCTCTATTGACAATCCATATTCCTGGATATGCTTTGGTTTAGATAATTAGTGACTATGTCGAAGTGGATTGGTAAATTCTATAACAATCCTGGTAGATCATTTTGCAAAAAATGGAGGTAACTTGCACCAGTTAAATTTTTCTACCAACAATAAAGCCATTTATAATTCCGTGCCAAACATTTACGCCAAACCTAGTCTGGAATCGGGTTTGTCTCAGCCACTTAGGATTCTCTTCAGACAGTTATACCCATTTACTATGCCGTTATTATGGTACCTGGATTCATCAATACACATAATTTGTTCTAAAAAATTCGGATTTTCCTCTAAAAGAATGGAAAATTGTGCTAAGAAGTCCAACCTACGGTCACTATCTCCAGATCTCAAGTGATGCAGTGAATGAACTGTATGGAAAAACTGCGTTCTTCTTTACAATCCTCCGATAAATAGAAAGAGAAATATTAGTTTCCTTATTCAATTGGCTTAGTGATACGCGAGCATTATTTTCTACCCTTTGTAAAATTGCAGTAATATTTTCATCCGCTGCGTCTCTGTTTTGTCGTGTTAAATGTGGTTTTCTAAAAGTTCTGTAATTACCTAAATAGGCACACAAGCAAAAGTATTGCGATCAGTCAATGGTCTGTGTGGAAAACGTACTCCATATAAACGCACAGCTTCTTAAGCATTTTTTGGCGCTCTCCATGAATGAGAATCATATAATTTATCTTGGTTTATATGGAAAATCTTTGTCGATAATAAAAACTTTCATATTTTAAAAGAAACTGACAGAGTTTCATTGATTGAGAAATGTCATTTATTTCACAGATACTTGCGATTTTATTTTTATTAAAAATATTGTTAAAACTATTTTCCTATGTCCAAGTTTAGTCATTCAATGTGTTTTTCTCCTTTCAAATTTAAAAAAAAATACAGGTTTTGATAATATTCGCGGTAGATGTCAGTGTAAAGGCAGTGTTGTTTCCAATAAAGAACAAAAATTTCTGTTAGTAGAATAATCATAGTGTGTGTGTGTGTGTTTTAGTGATTAGCCTCCTAGACCAATTGGCGAGCGCTATAGTTTTTGTTAGTACTATATCTAATACAGTATAATATTTTCTTCTTTTTACTTTTTTACAAATATTTTTTTAAATATACTAACATTTCTAATATTCTAACTAAGTTAATTTGTTAATGTGTTATAGGGTGGGGTTATATTTTTTGTTTTGTTTTCACATTTATTTTTTCTTCTTTTTTTTCGTTCATATTTTTTCATTTTGCATACATCTGTATTAATTTTTTTCAAATGCTGGTAAATTACATAATGTAATGTTGTACCGCGAGCTTTTCTTGGCTGCTTTGCATTTAAGAGGTTCTTGGTTTGCAGGAGTCGTACGTCACTTACACGAACTGCGTGCATGCTCTAACTCGCCACAATTACAGCACCTGATTTTTTTCGGCTTCTTGTCTACCATACCTCGCAACAAATTGACAATCTGGTCAAGTCTGTCATCGTCACCTTCTTCATGTATGGTCCTACCTTTGTTGTATCCCGAAGCCATCGTAGCTGCTTCATATTCAAGAGCAGCTGTCAATGCGTCGACTTATGTTTTCGGATGGGCTAACCGAAGCGTCCTCTTCATATCGGGGTCACGTAAGCCATCAATAAAGGCCTGGATGCCCGGACATTCCATCATGTTCTCTGGTGTTGACGGGTAAGCAAATCGAACGAGTCGGGCAATATCCACTTCATACTATTGAAGAGTTTCGTCACGTTTCCACCATCGGTTCGTCAGCTGGAATCTGTACAAATGTTCGTGACCATATCGCATGTCCAACCTCTTCTTCAGCTGCTCGAAATCATCTGTTTCTCCCAGAGGTATCGTCTGAAGTACATCTAAGGCATCTCCCCGAAGCGCGATAGTCAATTTCACTGCCTTGTCTCAATCGGACCAATTATTCACTCTAGCGGCTGCTTCAAATTGTTTCACATAATTGGTACACGACATTTTTCCATCGAACTTTGGAGCCTTGACTCGGGTAAAGTTGCCAATGTCTTCAAACTTAGGTATAGTGTTTCTGGCTTGCAAGGTTTCGTTTGCTCGGTCTTCTTCTCTACCTCTGGCGCGCCTCGCGTTCTTGAATCCGCAATCTTTCTCTCTAACTCCTTGATTTTCTCGTCCATCGTTGACATCTTATTCTCGATTTCAGATTTTAGACACGAAATTTCATTTTCAACGTCAGCGACAATGTCGTTCTTCATTAATAGTATATCGACAGATATATCGTTCTTCAAAGTAAAAATCTTCTCGTCCATATTAACAGAAATATCTTTCTTCATAGCCAAAATATCGCTTTTCACATTCGTAAAAATCTTCTCTTCCATGACAGAAATATTGTTTTTCAAATTCGTTGAAAGTTTCTCTTCCATGGCAGAAATCTTCTCGTCCATGTTAGCAGAAATTGACGAGATTAAGGGGGAAGCCTCGTCATTAAATAAAGCTGTTTCTGGATCAAAGCCGTCATTTTCCAGTGCCACTTTAAGTCTTTCTACGAATTCACTTTTCTTACCGGACGTTTCCAACTCACGATCTTCCAATTCCGCTCTTAGCTCCGCCACTTTGAGGTCACACAGTCTCTTGGCCATTTTTACGTAGCAATTTATTTATATTACCCCACACCTGACACCAATGTGATGTTTTTGTTATTTATTTAAACAGTAAACGGGTGAGATAAATTTTAAACACACGGTATGGCTACTTACTAATTTATTTGAACACTAAACTAATCACTAACACTAATTATACACAGTATATTCACTTAAACTAATTTATATAAAAAGTTCACTAATTTATATTCACTTATTTGCTTGTTTATCTCACGATATCAAATTATCAACTATACTAAACTCTTCTTGATCGGTCCCTTATATATTAATGCCTTTTTCACTAGATAATTCTCGAGTACAAAAACAATTGGCTTTCTGGCATTTCCTAGATAAGACTGGTCACAAAAACAATGTAGATAAGATAGTCACTATTCGTAAACAATTCTAGGAAACCCCAGCGTCCGCCATCATTTTAACTTTCATCCTGGCTTAGACAGAGTCAGATTTAGGGACTATACCAGTGTGCTGTTTGGTAACAATAATATACATTATTATTCCTTGTACTCAAAATATTGTCTAAATTGGTGGCTAGGTCTATACCATTTTGCCGCAGTTTGTGTAGGAATTATGTAATCTCTCGTTGGAAGTATTGGCAACCAAAAATTGTGTTGTAGTGTTCCAAGTTCACCACATGAACAATCTAGTGAATTCAACAATCCATTTTTATATAAATATTTTGCATATCGTCCATGTCTGCATTTAATTCTATTTAATGTTTATATAAACTGCCGATTGGGAGTATTTTGAAACCAGGTGTTTCTAAAAAGTTTTGGTTTTATACTTCTAAAAGGCAAGCCTTTATGTTCATTTATAAACAATCCTCTCCATTCTTCTTTCATTGAAGGACGTAAATCCGTGATTTGTATTTTATTTTCATGGGGTCTTGTAATTCTGTCCATTCAAAAAGATGACTTATGTTTTGGGAACGGAGGGTAATATCTATAGCACTTTTTCTTTGTCCGGGTTTAGTAACCAATGTAGCTTCTCCATTATTCAAAAAAATTAAGTTGGAAGAGTTGATTGCCTTCAATACATTCCTACCATCTGTTTCTTCTACTTCGGTTGAAATCTCCACGAATTAGATAAGGCTTTGGAATTGAATTCAAAAATTGTACAAATTGATTCTTACTTATTCTAGATCCAGGTGGAATGCAGAGAGATACAATATAAACACTTTCTAGATGACCAAAATCCACACACACACCCTCACACACACACACACACACACACACACACACACCCTCACACACACACACACACACACACACACACACACACACACACACACACACACACACTTTGTTGCAATTTTCTCTGTGTAAGGCTTCGGTTACATTTGATAAGAATTCGTACGAAAATTTGTATGTACGAGTTCGTACGAATCAATTATTACGAATTAAGACGACGTGTGTGGTTACTCTGGATCAGTTCATTCATGAATAGAGTAGCGATCTAAATTCAACGTAATTGCCTATCTTGTAATATGGATTCTATCTCAAAGTTGTATTTTTTGGAAACATCACTATTACTGAAATATTTTTTACTGCAAAAAAAATAAAGAAATGGGTTAATAACTATTTTTTATCCAGAAATACAAAAGGAGAGTTTGAAAGGTCATTTGAAGAATTGAGAAGAAATGATGAACATTTTTTTGAATACACGAAAATGACTCAATCCACATTCGACTATATATTGGAGAATGTTGAGAGTCGCATTTCTAAGTACTCGAACTCGACAGTATTATCAGTATAATTATTAATATAGTGAGATGTATTAAAGTTAGAATCAACTGTTTGCTGTGTAGGAGTCGGTGGCTGTGAAAACTCTGTTGAGGTGGTACTGTATGCCAGTGACGGAGTTGGGACTGGAATAAACTGACGAGAGGTCAATTAGAGGTGAGTTCCAGGTGAAGGAAGGGCATGTTCCTGCATAATCAACTCTATAAATTTGGATCTAAGATTAGCTTTCTATACGTAGGCAGTGGCTGAATGTATGGGATGAGACTTAATAGAAAAAATGTGTCATCATCCTGCTTATGCTCAAACTGCTGCTTTAAATGTTGCAATTTTTCTTTCTCAATACCCATAAGTTGTTAAATAGCGTCATCTTTAAAAATGTTTCCATTTTTTAGTGGAGGATTCGTTTTGTTTGATTTTGCCTCATCCATTGTTGACCTATTGTTGTCCTTGGAAGACAATGGATTAATGGAAGTAGTTTTGTTTTGTTGCTCTATTTTAGTTTCAGTTCTTTGTTGCAACTGCTCGCTATTGTTCATTGGACTCAATGTTCAATCTTCCTCGGTATCGTCAGAAGTGGAATATTCTTGTGTACGATTTTCAATATTACCTGTTGGTTTTTCTAGGTGCCAATTGATCTTTTATAAAGAGCATATTTTCGAAAAATTGCCACTTTGATTGTGGTTCAACATCCCCACTCCTTTTTCCATTAAGTTTGGAATAGTTTATTCGTTCATTTTTTTAACATTTTCATGATTAATTTTTTTAAATAAACTTACAAGATTTGGGGTTACTTTCCTTGGATGTTTTATGTTCAGAACTTTATACATCAAATAAAATACATACGTATTTTCACGAAAATATTCCAATCGATTCAAAAGTTGAGGGGGGACCTGACTAGATACGCACTATATAATATATCTAGGAGAGGTAAGCCAGAAATATATATATATATATATATATATATATATATATATATATATATACATATATAACGGATTTTTGTACATCTGTTGCCGTTTTTCCGTCCCCAATTTCCATTTTTTCCTATCAAAAACCTCGTCTTCCTCTAAGTTCCTCGTGGTCAATGGCTCGTGGCTTGATCAATGTCATCTCGCCAGCTCCTTCTTGGCCGACCCCTCTTTATTTTTTCCGGTCGTATCCATTCCAGAACCTTCCTGAGCCATCTGTCAGAGTTCATCCGTTTTACGTGCCCGAACCAAGTTAGCTTTTCTCTATGTCTTCATGTATATTTTCATCCATTTGCATTTGCATTCGGATGTCGTCATTCCTGACTCTTTCAATTCCTTGATCGTCCGCAACTCCTTCTTAAGAAATCCATTTCGGTTGCCATGAGTTTATTTTTGTTGACCTTGGTAACATCCCATATTTCCGAACCGTAAAGGGTTACACTTTGGACTAGGCTACTATATTTCGTTTTCACTATTCCCTTTTTAATTGAATATTATTCCAAGGTACTTACTATGTTTAAATCCTTTTATTGTGTCGGTGTCCAGGATTAGATCGTTTACCTCTTCATTGCCTACTATGAGGTATTCGCACTTCGCGAGGTTCATCTGAAGGCCTGCCATCTCATACTCTTCTTTTAGTTTTCTGAACATGTAATTGAGATCATCTTCGTCTTCAGCTATCACTATCTGGTAATCTGCGAAGAACAACGTAAATAATGTGTCATCTCCTATATTTAGGCCCGTGGTTTTACATTTTTTTACCAATTTCACAAGAGCTCTATCTAGATAGATTTTAAAAAGTGTGGGAGATAAACAACAGCCTTGCCTTAATCCATTTGTCGTATTCAAAGATGTGGTTATCTTATTTCCTATTTTAATTTTTGTGGAGTTATTCTGATAATAGTTCTGTGTAGCCCGAATCAAAATTTTATTGATCTCCAAGTTTTCCATCTCCTTCCATAATGTTTAGACGGGTACGCTGTCATATGCTTATTCTATATCTATAAGAGCCACATGGGTCTCTCGGTTTCGTTGCACTCTCTTCTCTAAGATTATTTTAAGGGTGAAAGCATTGTCCACGGTCGATCATTCTGCTCGAAAACCTGCTTGCTCTTCAGGCTGTTTCTCCATGATCTCCTCTTCGATTAGGTTTTTCAGTATTCTTGAGTATATTCTGTCTATGGTTGGTATTACAGCGATTCCTCTATAATTCCTGGGATCGTTTTTTGGAGCTTTTTTTATGAATAGGAGATGTATAATACTCTCTCCATTCTTTAGGTATGGTATCTCTATTTAGACATCTTTAAAAGAGGCTTCGAAACATTTCTAATAGTTTTGATGGACCGTATTTGATCAACTCAGGATATATTCCACCAGGGCCAGGGGATTTTTTTAGTTTCGTTCGTTTTATTGCTTCCCTTACGTGCTCAATAGTTAATTGAATGTTTCCATCTAAAATAGTGGGTTCTTCTTCATCCAGAAATTCTTTTCTTGTTTCGGTAAGTAACTCTCGAAAGTGCTGTAGCCATTGTTCATCTGATATGTTGTTTAGCACGGTGTTTGTCTTGTTTGTTGTTCTTATTGATTTGATCGTTTTCCAGGCTTCCGAGCTTCTTGTGCCTCCTATTTGACTGTCGATGTGTTCACACTTGTTTTCCCATGCGCTGTTTTTTTTTTCTTATTACCTCCTGTTTCACTTCCCTGTTTGTTCTCCTGTACTGTATTCTAGTTTCGTCGTCTTGGTTTTGTAGTAGTTTTTGATAAATTTCTTTCTTCTGTTTGATTTTTTCCTCAATCTGTCTGTCCCACCAATATGTCTTTTTTGTCTTTTAGACCTCTCGTCTGAGAGCTCTTCTGCAGCTTCCTCAATGTATGATTTTATATGTTCATACTCTTCCTCGGTGGTTCTTTCTGCTTCAGTTAGTTTTTGTTCCAGTCTCCAGGAGTAAAGTATGCGAGTACTCTCATTTTCTAAGCCGTCCAAGTTGTATCGTGGGTAATGGATTTTGGATCTATCATTCTGTGTGTCTTCCCGAAGTGTTCCTGCAAATGGTATGTAGATTATGGCCATAACCAAGCAGTGGTTGGATCCACAGTCTGCTCCTCTACTCACTTTCACATCCTGTATCCTTAAGGTACTCTGCTGTTTTATTATTAGGTAATCTATGATTGATTTCAATCCTCTCGTGTGTTGATACCACGTGTATTTGTGGATATCTTTGTGCGCAAAAAAAACATTTATTATATTTAGGTCATATTGTTGGCATACGTTTATTAGTCGTTGACCGTTATCATTAACCACGCCTTCACCGTGCATTCCCACTATTCGACTGTTTTTCTGCTTCCCCTCTCTAGCATTGAGATCTCCTCCAATTATTAATTCGTGTGTGTTTGGGATTTGGTCTAAAATTGTGTTCAGGTTTTCTTCAAAGTCGTTTTTGGCTTCCTAGAATCGTTATAATTGTTTCCTTCAAATGTACCGTCATTTTTATAAAACGTTGATTGATGGATTTCCAAGATTTGATCCGTTTCTGGTACTTTTTATGTATAAAAATGGATACACCAGCTTTAGCTCGTTAGTCTTCTCCTACACCTGAGAAGAAGTGTATATAGTCCTTAATATTTTCACTCCCACTTCCCTTTTTCTTTGTTTCTGGAAGAATGGCAATATCAATTTTCCTTCCCACGAGTTCTAGTATCACTTCCTGTAATTTGTTCCGAATTCCTTGTATGTTCCATATTCCAAAATGCATTAACCTTTTCCGTCTCTGGCATCGGATCGGGCATCTCTCATAGTCTGCCTCTTCCCATTCGACTTGTCCGGCTTGGGTGACCATGCTGGTAGCTGCGCTACCGCCGGCATAGCTCTCAGGTTCATTAGAGCACGCAAGCTCCCCCACCCGGCATTTCTGCCTTCGTCAAGGTGGAGATGCTTCGGGGGAGCCAGAAATATATTCATTGTCCAAAAGAATCAAAATGTAAAAAAAACAACTAACATTTTTTAACAAAAACGTAGATTATAATTTTTTTTGTTTTAGGTATCTTGCAGCTGGAGCTTCGTTTCGATCATTGCCATTTTCATTTCAAATGTCACATGCAACTATTCGACAAGTGGTTTATGAAACCTGTGAAGTTATATGGAAAACTTTATACCAAAAGCATATGTCTTTGCCAACAGAGTCAATGTTTTAGTCCATTGCTGAACAGTTTTATAGAAAATGGAAATTTCCCAATTGTTTAGAAGCCATTGACGGCAAGCACTTTATAATTAAATACCCTGGAAAATCTGGATCATTCTATTTCAATTAGAAAAAATATGTTTCGATTGTGCTTCAAGGTTTGGTTGGTGCGAACTACAAGTTTATAACTATTGAAGTTGGAAGTTATGGAAAACAAAGTGATGGTGGTATTTTCACTGCGTCATCGTTCTACCACCAGCTTGAGTAAGATACATTCGGTGTACCTGGACCGAAGACATTGCCTGGTACAAATATTTGTGTTCCACATGTTTTAGAAGGAGTATCTAATGAGGCCATTTTCTGGACAAAATGTGTCACAGGAGCAAGACAGTTTTAATTACTGCCTTTCCCGAGCAAAGCGCCTTGTCGAATGCGTCTTTGGCATAATTACGTCAGAATGGAGAGTTCTAAAGACGGAAATTGAAACTGCTCCTGCTAAAGTCGATTTAATTGTAAAATTTATTTGCTTGTTGCATAATATAATTATTGATTTAGAGGGTAGCCCAGACGTCATTCGAAATAATGCAGACCACCAAACAACAGGCGGAAACGTTGGAACACGAAATTTTAACAGGGCTACTTCTACTGACTATGACATTAGGAACAAATTTTTGCAATACTTTAGTTCCACTCATTGAAAACAATTTGGAAAATGCGATAGTTATTATATGCTAAATATAAAATTGTTCTTAAATAAATATAAAATAGAAATACCATTCCATAACTTTTTTTTTAATTCTCTATTGTGGTATTGTTTGCTTTTATGATCCCATAGGGATATTCTTGCGTGCACTAAAATTATTAGTATTTCGTAATCCATGTTCTTAAAATACTCAAAACAAAAGAAACCCCAAGTTAGTCGTACGAACAACGTACAAAAAAACAGAATATTTTGGTCGCATAGAAAACACTTACGAATTCGCACTAATTTGCAACAAATGATCGTAAGCGATATAATCACACAAATGTCAATATACGCATTTGTTTCCTTCCGACGACTTCTTGCGAATTAGTACGAATCCGTACGAACAAATTTCGTACGAATTCTTATGCAATGTAACCGCCGCGGGGCATCTTTATTAAGAAATATTTGAATTTATTAATACTGCTACTCCCCCCTTGTCGTCGTCTCTATCAACAATTATACTCTGTAAAGTAATAATAAACTAAGTTTCAGATAATAAACCTATTGTAACAAATAAAAATTATTTTTATTTGGAGCCGCAGATCTGCAGTTCCACTGTAGTATGTTGATATTTAACTCCCCGAATTTACCTCTAGTTCATTTCGTAGCCTATCCTTAACAATATTTATTATATCTGATTTTTGAAATTGAAAATGATAATTGTGTAGAGACTTTATATCATCTGTTATGATGTGTACCAAATAATCTACAATTTCTTCATCCAATTCAGTTCTGATCCCACCCATAAACTTTTTATATGAGCTCCGACTTAAGATACCCCTACTTAAATAATAGTTTACGGGTTTAATGATTTTATTTTGTTCTGTTAATAAAGGCTGAAGGTCTAACTCGTCTAGCCAGAGTTTTGTAGATAGTATATTTATTTTGTTTTGATGTAAATTGTGAGTTTTTAGTGAAGTTTTCTGAGTTGTGAGCATTATTTATCAATACATTAAAATAGTTAGCAAGGCTAACGACATTCTGAGAGTTATTTGTAATAACTAGAGAATTAGTACCATTTTTTATTCTTAACCGAACTTGCGTATGTGTTTATTGGGAACAACTTTATTGCCTCACCATAGCTCATATTTTTCTCAGACATAACTTCTTTTATTCTTTTTTGTCTATCATTTATCGAATTCGGTTACCAAATGATTACCTCCGCATTGTAAACAATCTTTCAAAGGTATTTGACAAGTATCAGATTATTTGTGTTCTTGGTGACATTTGCAACATCTTGGTTATTACGGTATTGTTTCCCCGGATAACCGGAGCGGTAACAATTCTAACCCTCTGCTCATTAGACTCCACGTGTGTGATAACTTTATTCAACACAACATATTTGGGTTTGAGCTCTATAATTTACAGTGACAATTTTTGTAGGTACATATATTACGGAATTATTTTTTTCTACGACTATTGTAGAATTTCTATATTCCGACGTAGCAATATAAAATAGGCGTGTTCCGAAATACCAAAATGCATAAAAAATCCTCTAAACTCACCGTAAACTGACTAATATGGTCGTTGAATATTAATTGTTAGAGCCAGAATATCAGAAAAAGTATACTTTATGACACTTTTTAATAAAAAAAGATGAAAATACACTATCTATTAGCAACAATTGTCAACTGTCAAAATTGTCTAATTTTTGAAATTTTAAATTCATATTATTTCATAAAACGTAAGTAAATTTATATAATTTTATTAAAATAATAGCTATTACATGGCTTCATTCCTTTTTAGTGTCTGATACTGACAGCAGTGGTAGTTTTGCCCCAACGCCCCAACTACTCCAGAAATTAGGGAGTTAGTAGAGGTGACAGCAGGCAATCTGTTGCCTGAAAAATCTAAACATATTTATCTTCAACAATATGACCTGTTTATCCAATCGCGTAGATTAAAAAAAAGCTCAATCATTTTCAGAGAATGTGTGAGTCTTTCTTTTATACTTTGCAGAATTAGCAAAGACAAATAGACCATCTACTCTCTGAAAAATATACTCAATGCTAAGAACCACTATTAACATAAAACAGAGAGGATTTGTCAAAATATGCCCGGTTATAAGCATTTTTGAAAAGACAATCTGAGGGATATCGAGCGAAAAAATCAAAAACATTAACAGGAGAAGAAGTTAACTGTTTTATAAACAATGCCCCTGATGATAAATACCTCGCTACAAAGGTAAACACATTATTAGCTTAAGTCTAAATAAAGTTATAAATAATATATATTTACCAAATAAACCCTAGATTCGTCTTTCCATTTTTGGATCATTTATATTCGCAGAATATCTGCCATTATTCTACAGTTAAGTTATTAGAAATAAACTTGTCCGGATTGTGAATAACAACCGACTGAAGCCGATTAACTACGAATTGATTTTATTCTCTTTTTAATAGATTCTAGTATTGCCGATTCTAGCCTAGTTTAAATTAAAACTGTCTGCTTAATTTTTAAATGGACATTTTTAATGATTTCAAGGAACTCTAAGACCAAGAGATACAATAATAATAGATCTTGTAAACCCAGAAAGTGACGCATATACAGTGATAGGACGTATTGACCATGTTTAAAGATGGGATAAGAGAGAATCCTTACACCGTTTTCGATACAATTACAGCAATTATTTAAAAATATTTATATAAAATATGAAATACTGATTTCAGTGCTGTCAAGCAAGTGACAGCTAACCTATAATCTATATTGCTACCTACAAGGCGCCACAAAACATAATAATTGTTTATCATATACACATTGTGCATCAATCTATCTTCTTCTACACATATTATGAAGTCAGTTATTGTAATTTCATTGCAGCCAATTGTAAAATAGTTATTTTTGTTGTGTTAATTCAACGAATAATAAATCAATGGTTAAAGTCAGTTTGAAAGACATTTACACTCCATTTGTTGAATAAGACCTCCTAAAAAATTTATTCTCCTGTCATTTTATTCGCACAAAGATCTGGCCTAGAGCCATTTACAATCTAGTATAATATTATTTTTTTCAGGTCGCTATGATTATTCGAATTATGTGAGCCTGTAGAAAAAATGAACTCTACTCAATGAAAATACAGGATATTGAAGATTTGAGTTCTGCTGTAGTTATTAATGTTTCAGATACATAAACCAAAATTCCCAGAAAATTCACGATTACCGGAAAGTTTTATCACTTATTCAAAAAATATGTTTTTTTAAAACCTCCAGATATTGTGAAAAACAATTTTTTATCAATTTTCATAAAGGACGCTGCATAAAACAAGTTATAGGCATGAATAAACTTGGGAATATGCCTAAACAAGTGGCATAAATTTATCTGACTCAAAATTATACACAAGACATTGTTTCCGCAGGACCTCAGCAACAATGCTTGTGGATTCTGGGGCAAACATAGAAACCTTAAAAAGACACGGGGGCTGAAAATCCACAGAAGTTGCTGAAGGATGTATGGATAACTCCTTGCAGAACTGCCTAAATGTATCGACAAGCATAATGTTGCAAATTGATAAAAACCAGCGAAACTAATGTTCAAGAACAAAATTTGCCAAATTCACATTTGGGGCCTTCTTGTATAAGTGATCTATAAGTGATTCACCTAAACAAGTCAAAATTGTGCAGTTACTGGCGTAACTAAATAATTATATACAGGGTGCGGCATAAGTTCCGCCCCCATTTTGCACGAAAAAGCGAATAATAGAAACGACGGAACATTTCGTAACGACCCCGGATGTTGTCGAACTCCTCCTCGATGATTCTTCTCCACTGCTGGACTGTTTTTGCTCGTCTTGCGAACACTCGATCCTTCATCCACTGTTTGCTGGAATTTCGTTTACAGTCTCCTCACATTATGACGGATTGGTAAACGACGGTTTGGAAATTGTTGCGCGAATTCATCGAAAATTGTTTGGAAATGCGCATCATTTCTTATGTACGACGTTAACAGGAAAGTTCGTTCTTCCTGCGTAAATTTAAATCTACCAGCTTGCATTTTCATAATGAATGAACGTACGGACAATAATAATACACCGAACACCTTGCCACAATCGTTTGAGAACGCAAACTAACGAGGCAGAAGTTGTACTGCACCAGATACAGTTAACTCATACTGATACAACTGAGATTGTAGACATTATAGAACAGCTAAAAAATAAAAAATCGGTTGGTAGCGATGGGATAGGTGTAGATTTTATAAAGTATATTGCCTAACATATTTCTAATCCGTTGAAATATATTATAAATATGAGTATTGACACTGGATATTGGCCAAAGCAATTTAAAGAAGCAGTAGTCTGTCCAATTTATAAAAAAGAAAATAAAGCAATAATAACCAATTATAGACCCATATCTCTAATATCTCATTTAACTAAAATATTTGAAAAAATTATTAAGAAGAGATTGAACAATTTTATTGATAAGTACAAATGTATCTCAATGGAACAATTTGGATTCAGAGAAAATACAACTACTGAGGATGCGATACTGAAATTAACTAAGAACGTACACAATTCACTCGAAACAGGTACCCCTGGTCTTTGCGTTTTTATCGACCTTAGTAAAGCCTTTGATACAGTTGACCATACTCTCCTGCTCAAACCGTTAGAAGCAAACGAGATAAGATGTAATTGTCTAAAACTTTTCAATAGTTATCTTACTAATCGAAAACAACTAGTCAAAGTCGAGAACGAATTAAGTACCAAGAAAACAATGAAATGTGGAGTCCCACAGGGTACCGTCTTGGGACCACTTTTATTTAATCTTTATATAAATGAATTATTTAGTCTAAACACGATAGGAGATATTATAGGTTATGCAGATGACACCGTAATATTTTATGAGGCGGAAACCTGGGAACAACTAAAAACAAAAGTTGAAACCGACTTAATTATTGTAAAGGACTGGTTCGGTTATAAGCTTTTAACAATGAATTTAGAAAAAACTACATTCTTACCTTTCAGTTGCAACCCTTCTGGCAGCGCTCCCTATCAAAAAATAACTTTTGCAAATAATGAAATAGAGGGCACAACAAATATTAAATACTTGGGAGTATACTTAGACACTAACCTCAAATGGGACTGTCATATAAAATATGTTATAAGAAAACTACAAATCATATTATACAAACTTAAACTCCTTAAAAAATGCTTACCATTACCTCAATTGAGAAAGTTAAACTACACGCTTGTGGATACTCATATTAGGTACGCCATCACAGTTTGGGGTTCGGCTCTGCAAGTGCATATACTTCCATTACAAGTCTTACAAAGAAGATTTTTACGACTAATAATGGGGAAACATTACAGATATTCATCTGATAGGCTGTACGAGGAAACACAAATTCTCGACCTAAGGCCTATTATTACTGTACCAATGTCAAATATCACTTTAGCAGTGATAAAAAAGAGCCTCGTAATCATCAATATACCACTCGAAATCGGAACTTACTCAGTTATCCAGTTATAGTTAAAAAGTCCAAATCTTAACGGGCGTATTCGTATAAGTCTCTAATGATGTACAACACTATACCGACAACATTGAAGGGTATATATAGCAAACCAATCTATAAACGAAAGTTAAAATCATTTATATTGGATAAACCAAGAAACTTCATGAATAACATAGTAAATTAAGAGAATACAATCAATGTTCATATAGTAACGGTATTGTAATATATGAACCTAATCAAGATTATCCTCTTTTCTTGACCACACAAGTCAATCAAAACGAGCAATCATCAGCATTCCTGATTTGAGTCCTGATTATGTATGCCTGCATATGAATGTGTAATTGCGTAATATGGTAGTGAACGTGTGTTGGTATCTGTGAGTGTGTAATCATGCTTGTGGGTAAACATTTAATTATTAGCATTTAATTTGCTGTCTATGTGTGTGCATGTTTGAGTTCTGGTTAAGATTCATGTATTTATGTTTTACTTCTGTATTTGCATTTATTTATGTATATTTATATTTTGTGCATTTGTATTTACATTTATTTTTGTGTATTTATATTTTATACTTTTGTATTTGCATTTGTTTGTGTATATTTATATTTTGAACTTTCGTATTTACATCTATTTATGTATATTATATTTTGTACTTTCGTATTTACATCGATTTATGTGTATTTATATTTTGTGCTTTTTTATTTATATTTATTCATATGTATTCATATTTTGTGCATTTGTATTTACATTTATTTATGTGTATCTATGTTTTGTACTTGTACTTAAGTTTATTTATATATTTACATTTTTATGAGCATATTGTTATCACGAAACAAGTACTCATGTACTTATCGTTCATTTCTACTTTATTCGCTCTTTATAATTGTAACCATTATACTTATTTATTGTGAATAAAATTATTATTATTATATAGATTACGTCGTGATGTAAGAACCTGATAGTGGGATGGAACTTATGCCGCTCTCTGTACATATATTACACTTATCCAGACAAGGAAAATTTAAAAACTAATATAAGCACATATTTTCAATTTTTAATTATTAAGTTATATTTGTTCGTTTGCTTTTTATTTGATAGTCGTAGAAAAAGTATAGTCTAAAACACGGGTGGAATTCAAAATTCTACACTCGTAGAACAAATATTTCTACTCGTGTAGAATTTTGCTTATTCCACCCTTGTTATAGAATATACTATTCTTTTTAATCTCGTTACGCTAACCACTGAAAATTTGCAGTGGAAATCATGAAGTATTAAATTTCTATATTTCTCAAAATACCCTGACGGTATACGAAATATTTCGGAATATACACTTCCAGGTGATTACTCTTAAAGACAGCTGAATAATTGTCTATTAGATAGCCCATTTTGCTTCTCTAAAACTCACTTAGTCTATATCTTCCTGCTAAATCTATAGTTTTGATTTTGTTATCTAGTTCCGGCCAATTTTTAAATATCAAGTCTTCAATTTTTATTGCAATTATTCTCGATTTCATATTTATACTTTCTATTATTACTTGATACGGATCTGATAGCCCATCATATTTAATTAGGATTCCTTCTTTTTGAATCGAATTGTTTATCGGTGATTAGTTTTCATCCTTATTATCGTTAATAACGACGTTTTTTACGTTTCTTTTATTAATAAATTTTTTTAAATTAACTTCATTTTGTTGAAACTGACTGAAAAAACGCTTTCATAGTAACTTCGCCTACCTGGCTATTGTTTATTTGAGTTTAGTTTTTTTCTGCATTATCGAACTGAATGTCGGAACCAGAAGCGCAAACCTAATCACATTCCATAGCCGATTGTGCCCGATTTTCAAAACCTGCGAAACACCTTTATTTTGTTTTGTTTTTCAAAAACTACACAAATTTGGATTTTATCGCACTCTATTTAAACACGTCGTACTCTGTCGATTGTCAGAGCCGAATCAATAATCATTGTGATTTTGTTTGTTTCCCTCAACAAAATAGAATAAGTGTAACAATTGAACTATTGATTTGAGAATTTGTATTCGGGCTTCATTTTGAATTACAAACAACTTTTTTATAAACATTTTGCTTTCAATAATAAATAATGGTACTTCTCTCTCCGAACATTTTCATGTTTTATTAAATTATTAATACCTTGAACATCTGATCCAAGATACCGATTTTTCTCCTATGTGGACACACTGTATCGAATATGGCCAGATTAACGAATTAATTCATAGAACAAAATTTGCTTAGACATTTATTTTCTGCAAGGTATGCTACATTTGAAAGATCCTGGCATCGAACAAAAATTATTGAGTACAGCCCCATCTTCATAATGACATAATTGAAGTCACTTATATCCATACCTGAAGCTCTCTTTTCATTCTACAAATTGGCGTTTACAGAATTGAAATATCTCTCCAACTTTCCAAAATATCCATCCTGGGAGTTTTTATTGAAACATTCTGTATATATACATTGATATTTTCACTAAAATTGAATCAATCAAGCTCATTATTGAATACCTGTGCATTCACATGCGATGTATAAAAAATATTTAACAATCCTAAATCCGAATTACCAGTTTAATTTTTTTTAAACCCATCATGCAGTCAAAAGAAGGATTGTATTATTTATTGACATTCTTAATTTTTCCTTTTTGGACGCTATTTTAATCAGAATCCAAAAACCTTGGGAAGTATTTTGTAAGCTACTCACAAACAAATAAGTGAAGATGATCTAACTGAGATTCGATTGAAAAAAATATTTCAGAGATTACATCTTCTGAAATAGGTGATATAATATCAAATTTGAATTAATAGAAGTTACAGAAAATTGTAGTAATAGGTAAAATCACGAAAACTATAAATTCACTGAAATTTCGTGATTAATAATCACGCTGTTAGATTTTAGAAAGAATGGATTGGGATAAAACAATAATCAAAGTTCAGTTAAAAGAAAATAAAGATGGGGAAAATAAAATAACCAGTAACAGCACATTATATTTTCAATCCCCAATTTATAAAAAAGAATCTTTGGTATTTCCATTTTTAATAAACGTTGTAACTGTAGCGTCATCTAGTAGGCAACTGGTCTAAGTTTCAATTTCAAGTTGATGCCTTCAGAGCGCAGCACACATGTTTCAAACAGTAATCTTGAAAGTAACGATCCACAAAATTGATGTAAGGTATAATGTTTCAAATTATTATAATAGCAGTCATTTTTGGTTGTCATAAACAATTATACGAATAAAAAATAGAATGCTGTACATATTTCTGAGAGATGAATAAGGGAATATTTGTACAGTTCTAAAAATTTTACAAAAAAACTTCTTATTATCAGCTGAACGTCATTGACATATTATAGGAATCTACTATCTCTATAGTAGGTATCGTCACTAGAATGGAGTGATAGACATCTCTAAAATTGAATTTACCGATGGTTAGATTAAATGAATAATTTAGTGGTTCATTTCTTTTTGAACAAAATATAGCATTTTAAATATTAATAATTCTTATACGAGGTTCAATGAGATTGTATTGTTATTCAAATAAGATGATACTCTGATGACTGACATCACTAAAATGAAGAAATTAAGTTTCTTACATACGTTTTAATATTGATATATGTAAATGTACTCAAAATGAGATACTGGTATAAGAAGTTTATATAAATATAGCTTACAAAAAAAATGTGGAATAAATCGTACTATCAATAATATTGCTTGAGCAACGTAACAATATTCAAAATATTATTGATGTTGGTGAGGAAAAATTGGTCAATAGACCTATCACCTAACCTTTTGATTACCATTTTTTTTTCTGATCAATTGTATTACTGAGTTGTTATTTTGTTATATGGTGAACAATAAAGAATTTATTATTATTATTATTATTTGAAAAAGAAGACATCCGTTGCAAAGGAATAGCGCAGAGGAAAAAAGAAACTATCGATTGTCTTTCTCAGTTAACAACTGATATCCAGTTGACTCAAGCAATAATTATTTATCTGCTTTATTTCTTGACATTTCAGGTGCTTATGACAAAGTTATTTTAAATTTAGTCTTCAAGAAACTACCGCTTATAAGCATTCCAACGATGTGTGCATATGTTTTGGTAAACTTATTTGTTAATATACATGTATTTATTGGGTGCAACAATAGATTGATTGGCTTAAAGTTAGTTCATCAAGGATTGCATCAACGCTTTTGGTTCTCACCTTCATATATAGATTATGGACCTTCATAGAATGGATGTTGATTGTAACATCTTATAATGTGCAGACGATTTTCGTTTTTACATCAATGTATTGATTTAATAATAGTTATTTATGTAATAAGGATCATAAAGACGATCATTATGGTACAAGTCGTGAATGTTATCGGGCGAGGCGTAGCCGAGTCCGATAACACGGCGTGTGCCATAATGATTGTTTATGATTCGTATTACATACAAAATTTTATCTGATGGCATTTATATCAATACATTTTCGAAAAATTGAAAACTGCATTTTCGACATGTCACAATGACAACTATTTTCAAAGGAGTAAGTATTGTGTAGTTTCAAATATTAGTAGGTGAGTGAGCTGTGCTTTGTCATTTCCTTGACAACGTCATCAGGTTGAGGGGGCAATATTTATTTATCGCTGTCAAACTCAATAATTATTGTCAGGTAGAATTTAATATAATTTAAAAAATGAGTGATTCTGAAGCTGATAGTTTACCTTCTGATTTGGAAGAAATGTCGAGAAATATCGTGGACTTCCTTTTGCCGGAAAAATCACGGAGTGTATATGAAATGGTGTTTAATCGGTACGAAGAATGGTGTTCTGCTAAAAAAATCAAGAATATCACTCATGAAAAAGTATTGTTGGCTTGCTTTGAATGCTTATCTAAGGAAATAAAACCATCTTCTCTTTGGTCGTATTATTCGATGATAAGAAGTATTTTATCAACAAGAAAAAACGTCGATATTAGTAAGTACCTACAGCTGGTTGCATTACTAAAACGTAAATCAGAAGGTTACGGAGCTAAAAAATCCAATATTTTCACTAAACAAGATGTTACAAAGTTTTTAACGGAAGCATCAGATGATACATACTTATTTAATAAAGTTGCCATGATAATTGGACTAAGTGGAGCATGCAGAAGAGAGGAATTGACAAATATGCTTGTTGAAAATGTAATAGATGAAGGATCCGTTTTTAGAATCACATTACCGAATACAAAAACAAAGGTAATGCGAGAATTTTTTGTAACTTCGGGGAATATCCCATGATTGAATATGGTAGAACTTGTCAGACAATATGTGAAAATACGACCTTGCAACACAAACCATCTACGTTTTTTTGTCACTTATAGAAATAAGAAATGCACAAAACAACCCGTTGGAATACATACCTTTGGTAAAATGCCAAAAGTTATTGCCACTTTCTTGAATTTACCTCGCCCTGAAGAATATACCGGACATTGTTTTCGGCGATCGTCTGCTTCATTTTTGGCTGATTCTGGAGCTGATCTGTGTACCGTGAAACGCCATGGCGGATGGAAAAGCAATACTGTCGCTGAAGGTTACATCGAAAATTCGAAAGAGCAAAAGAAAAAAATATCATAAGCAATTTTTGGTGCCAACAACCAAACAGGATTACAAGTTTGCCAACAATCATCAACTACTGATGTAAAAACTGTAGAATCCATTGGAATTAATATTACAAATTGTAGTAATTGTTCTTTTACCATTTATAATAAATAGTTTTGTACATAGTTATGCATTTTGAATAAACTTTTTTGATCAAACCATTACATGTTTTCCTTATAGAATTTCATTATGGTACTTAGTACCATAATGAATTCATTATGTAGTACCATAATGAATTCATTATGGTACTTAGTCCCATAATGAATTCATTATTGTACTTAGTCCCATAATGAGCTTCCTTATGTCATCAAAATTGAGTGACATAACGTTGTCATTATGACATGCCATCAGATAAAATATATTATGAATAGTGCCAAAGAATAGTTTCATAGTCAAGGGCTTGGTCTTACTCCAATTTACAATAAAATTCAATAAAATATTATTTATATATTTCAATCAATTTTATTGCTAAAAAATAATTAAGAAATAAGTAAGTGTCTCCTTATTTATTTTGAGTAGTTCATGTTATAAATAATGATACTTCTATTTAAATATAGACCAAGTTATAGAAGTTTTCATTAAATGAACCAGTGGTGTAGAGAGTTAAGGTACCTCATACGTTTTTGTTACACAAACGACTTGTGTTTAAATCCAGATGATTGAAATTTTCTCCCTATGTCACATTTCACCAGTAACCCTGTGTATAATCCAACCTCTTTTTCCTTAATGTTGAGAGCTACTATCTTACATGCCCATCTAGGTATACTTTCCCATTCTGGGCTATCTGCTTTACTTCTAGCTAATAAGGATCCCATTTTTTCAATAAACTTCCCATTATTATCTATGTCTCTTGTAGTCTACCTTATCTCATCTTCTCTCTCTTGTTGTCCATGTATGGTTCAATTTTTGGCTACTGTTAATTCTACGAACCATTATCCAAGTTTAACACTCTACACCAGTGCTCCGCAACCGGTGTGCCGCGGCACACTGGTGTGCCGTAAGCCGACTTGAGGTGTGCCGCTCTTTCAGACAATACGAATCAGATTCGTATTGTAGCGAGACCCGCGAAAAATAAAGCAATTTGACAACAGCGCCGATGGTAAACGTCTATCCGTCTATCGGCGCGGCGCGGCGCGGCGGCTTGATTCTCGAAGGCGACTAAACTAGAAAGATCCGTGCCGTTCGAGGCGCGACTCGATGTTTTCCTGAACATCGCCGCTGCCTATATAAGCGCGCCTGTCGTCGCTCAGAGACTCAGAGAGAGGCGAATAGTCAAGTGAATCAGATAAATACGCGAGCAAACAAATAAATCGTAGAGTGAAATAAATAGTGAATTGCTATATAAATAAATTCTTGTGCCTTATAAATAAGTGAATATAAATTAGTTATAATTAGTTAAGTGTTATTTTTAAAGTTCCTGTTTTCTTTTTTACGTTGTTGGCCATATTGTGTCTAAATAAATTAAATTAAACTGGACTAAGTTTTGTTGCAGTATCTACTTTTATAAATAATATAGTGCTTCAAATATGGATAAATTTTTGCTGAAATCACGAGCAGATGACGAAGAACCTAGCACAAGCTCCAGCATAAGTGCTGCAAAAAGAGCAAAAAAGGTGCTGAAAAGGAAGTACAATCAAGACTACCTTCGATATGGTTTCACTTGGTGTGGCGACGAAGCGGCTCCAAAGCCTGAATGCGTCATTTGCGGTGAACAGTTGTCAAATGAAGCAATGGTACCCAGCAAACTAAACCGTCATTTGATCACAAATCATCCCAGTTGCGTCAAAAAAGACATTCAATTTTTCCAACGGCGCTTGGATCAAAATAAGAAACATAAGCATTAGAAGCAAGCTACCTTGTTGCAAAATTAATTGCACAACAAAAAAAACCGCACACTATCGGTGAAACGCTTATTAAACCAGCATGCATGGAAATTGTTAGACTTATGCTTGGGCCAAACGAAGTTAAGGACGTGAGTAAAGTTTCTTTGTCGGCCGATACTGTTAAAAGACGTATCCAAGATATGTCAAGTGATATTTTGGGAACACTAATTAAAAAAATCATTTCGGCTGGAATTTTTGCGCTTCAAATATACGAATCAACCGATATTAAAAATAAAGCACAACTGATGGCTATTGTACGTTTCGTTGACGAGGACTCTATTAAAGAACATTATTTATTTTGTAAGGAGGTTCCAGAGAGAACTACCGGTGAACAAATTTTCCAAGTAACTGATAATTTTTTTGAAATACATAATATTCAGTGGACCAATTGCGTTGCTATTTGTACAGATGGTGCTGCTGCAATGATGGGCAGTAAGAAAGGTTTTGTATCTTGTGTAAAACAAAAAAATCCGTCAATACAAATTACACATTGCTGCATACATCGAGAAGCATTGATGGTCAAAAATTTGCCCGAACAGCTTTCGATCACAATGAATGAATGTATTAAGATCATAAACATAATTAAATCGAGAGCCTTAAATTCGCGAATCTTTGGAATACTCTGTGAAGAAATGGGAAGCGAACATGAATCCTTACTGTTTTATACAGAAGTTCGTTGGTTATCCCGGGGAAAAGTTTTAGCTCGACTGTTTGAACTTCGCTACGAAGTGCGTGAGTTTCTTTCAAGTCAAGATATGTACGATCTATACCAGCACCTTCATGATGAATACTGGATAGCCAAACTTGCATACATGGCTGATATATTCGAACATCTGCATGAACTTAATAAAAAAATGCAAGGACGGAATGAAAATATATTGACGTGCTCCGATAAATTACAAGGGTTCAAAAAGAAACTTGAACTTTGGCAGGAACAGTTGCAAAAAGGATGTCTAGAAATGTATCACAGGACCAACCACAGTACGATCGAAAACAAGCAGTTGATTGTGGATTTGGCCCAACAACATTTAAGTATGCTTCAACAAAAATTTGAATACTATTTCCATTCTATCAACACGGAACAATACAATTGGATTCGAAATCCTTTCGCAACCAATGCAATAAGTTCCACGGAAGCACCGCCATTGCAAACTCGAGAGAAGTTCACAGAATTTAGTAATGATATGACCCTAAAACTTAAATTCGACGAAGTTCCGTTAGATGTTTTCTGGATTTCCATCAAGACAGAATATTCACGCATCTCCGACAAGGCCATCTTCACACTACTTCCGTTTTCCACAACATATATATGTGAGCAAAGTTTTTCAACGCTTGTATTAATTAAAAATGATAAACGGTCATGCTTAAAAGATCTTGACCAAGAAATAAGAGTTGCGCTGTCTAAAATTGAGCCGAATATAAAACTTTTGTGTTCAACGAAGCAAGCGCAGGTATCACATTAATCAGTCATCATCATGTCAAAATATTTATTACTATTGACGTGTCAACAGAAGTAAATTTAGTATACCTACCTGTCCTACCTAGTATTTAGTATAGTTCTCATGTATGTACCTATTTGTATTTTTCATTCTATCTGAATAATAAAAAAAAAATAAAAAAAAATATGTATTATGTCCTGAGTGAAAATTTTGATGCCCCAAATCTGAAAGGGGCTTCTTCACATTTTAAAACAATAAAAAAAACTAAGGTAGTTTGGACATCCATAAATAATTAGTATACATGGAGTGAACTGACCCCCGACCTAGCTACGCCACTGCTATAAATATATTTTAGATTTTGGTGTGCCACGAAATTCTAGGGAGCAGTTTGGTGTGCCTCAGATGAGGAAAGGTTGCGGATCACTGCTCTACACTGATCTTCAATATCACATTTCGCTGGCCTGTATTGTATTTTTCATTTCATTTAATATCCATGATTTATTGAGGTCTATATTTTTGTTAACGCGTCTTACCGTGAAAAACATTAATTTTGTGTGTATTTACGAGGTTTGCTATTTTTGTTAGACTGTTAATTTCTTCTCCCTATTCCCATATACTCTCTTTCGGTTACATTATTTAATTTTCATGATTATTCTCTTTTTTTAGACCGTCTGGTTGACATACACGAGCACCCTCATATACACAAAATAGCATTATTTAGTTAAATGCTTTGAAAATTAGTCGCGGCCGAATTTATCTGTTTGTTTTACTTTGGTTACCTAAATTATGAAGCTATATTCTGTTTCTTATTGACTGACAGCACGCGAAAAGGTCACAAATGCTAGTCAGGTAGTAAAGCATAAGCGTCACAGTTCATCTAAGGAATTTATTTACTATTTAATTTTATACCCGATCTGATATATAAAGGTAATATAAATGTAAATTCGGTTAGTTAAAACAACTAACTGACCTTCATACATTTGTAGAGTACATACAGTTAAAACAATAAATTATTTTTGAAATAATCTTGTAACGCAACTATTCTGACTGAAAATTTCATTAATTATCTTGAGAATTTGAAGCAGGTCAATTCTTGTGAGACATATTAACAAACCATTTATCAATTCATTCTCCACATAATTACTTTCTGATTTTCAAAATGTTGATAATAACATTTCCATGAAACATTACAATAGGGTCCTACTAGCGATTGTCCCAATGACTACTTAGAAATTTTGCAGGTATATACGGTGAAACTTGGTCTCGCCCAAATTTGTATAATTTGTTTTGCTTAGAGTCGCTTATGTTCCATAAGTGTTAACTGTGTTGTGAAAAATGTCTTCCAGTTTTTCCCCAGTAAAGTGTAAGAGCGTGCTTAGCTTACAAACGAAGACTGTAGTGTTAAATGTGCATGATTCTGTTGTACATCAAATACCGGCTGCTACTGTTAGAAATATAGTTTCGACATGTTCCAATCTGACAGGAGTTAGTGAATCTACTATTTACAGGTTTCTAAGGGAGAGGAAAAATGGAAATATATCTCCACCTAAAATGTCTTCTTCTTCTTCATCTTCCTGCTGTGTATAAGCATCATTGCCTGTTTTTCTTCACATCATTGCCTCTGCTCAGTCACCTGGGAGGTTGTCACTACATCTTTTCCTAGGTCTTCCAAGGCTTCTTTGTCCTGCTGGTGATTTGTCCCTTGAAATTTTCACAATTCGTTCTTCCGTCATGCGGTAAATGTACTCATTCCATTTTATCTTTCTATCCAGTACCCAGTCATTGACGTTATCTATCCCGCATGTTCGTCTTATGTTTTCACTTCTTTCTCTATCCATTAGTGTTCTTCCCGCTATTCTTCGAATTATTTTCATTTCTGTAGTTTCCAGTATCCGTTTCGTTTTAGAGGTCTCAGGTCGGGTCTCTGCTGCATAGGATAATATAGGTCGGATTGCGGTCTTGTATATGCCTATAAAGTCAACTGGAAGAAAACCATTTGACCTTGATGAACATATGAAAAAATACAATATGACGAAAAGTACATGAATTGTATTTTAAAAAAGAGATCCCAACCCTTGACAGAATTCTAAGAATGGTGAAGGAGGACGAGAATTTGCCTGACATAGGGCGAAAAAATTTGTGGAAAATATTACACAAATTAAATTTTACTTGGGAGAAGCAAAGTCGCAAATCAGTGCTAGTCGACAACGAAGAAATAATATTTTGGAGACGCCAGTATTTACGAGATATCCGAAAATACAAGACAGGAGGGACGACAAATCTATTATCTAGATGAGACATGGCTCAATGAGGGACATTCAGTGGAAAAAATATGGCAGGACAAAAGTCGTCAAGCTTTCATAGAAGGTTTATCTACTGGACTGAAAACTCCTATCGGTAAAGGTCGCCGACTAATAATAACGCATATTGGATGCAATCAAGGGTTCGTTGAAGGTGGTTTACTGGAGTTTCAGTCAACATCAACCAAAGGCTATCATGAAGAAATGACTGCAGATGTATTTTACACAAATGGTCGAATTAATTCCAAATAATGCTGTAATCGTTATGGACAACGCTACTTATCATTCGCGATTAACAGAAAATCTTCCATCTACCTGTTGGAGAAAAGCTGATAATAGAAACTGGTTAATCGTAAAAGATATATACCATTTGAAGTGATATGTTGAAAAAAGAACTTTTAAAGGTTGCTTCAGTTCACAAGCTACAATTTAAAAAGTTTGTTATTGATGAAATAGCCAAGAATCGTAGGATAACAGTGCATCGTTTGCCGCCATACCATTGTGAATTAAATGCGATAGAGTTAATTTGGGCCCAAATGAAAGGTTATGGAGCAAGACATGATAAAACATTTAAAATGGCAAATGTTCGTGAACTCATGAAGTACTCATTGACAACGATAACTGAAGAGAACTGGAAAGATGCTGTGAATCATGTAATTAAAGAGGAAGAGAAAATGTGGGTTTTAGATAACCTCATAGAACAAACTATAGAACCGATAGTGATCTCCCTCGACGAGTCTTCGGATGATTCTTGTATGGCCAGCGAAGAGGATGATACTATAGATTGAATTTTATATTTCCTATAAATGGTATGTTTACTTTACTTAATATACATTAATTCATTGTCAATAAATTTGAATTATGAGAATTGAACTATATTTTCTTTAATTCATTCAATTTATTAAAAATGAAAATGTAACTTGTTAATAGGCCTAAACGAATGAATTTAATTTCAACTGTAATGTTGACCGAATCTAATTAAATAAGCAAAATGAACTAATATCGTAATCTCCGCCACTGCCGCACTGTTTATCCTTTTGCTGGCATTGTTCAGTTTTATTACCATATTGTATTTTGAGCTGCAACAGGGATGTACAGATAACCAATACGGACATCTACTTGTTTTGCATTAGAATTTTAGTATTTACTTGTAAAATTCGTAGGATCACTCTGTAAGAGATAATTTTCTATTTGAATATTTAATGAGGCTACTGTGCTGTCAGACATTGAGAAATAGACTATAGAATCCTTGTTAACAGTTATCTAAGAACAGAAGTTATTGTTCATTTCAAGTTATCAAAATTGGTATTATTACAAGTGAGCTACCGTTTCAGAACTGTGGAATAATGACAATTATTATTGAAAAGTCTCAGGTCATCTATTTTCAATTGCCCAACCTATTTCTCGAATGAAAAACCGACAAGCTAAAGATCTTGAATATTTTTTGTTCAATTTTACATATAAGTCATCAGAAAAATATAATTCGTGTTGCAAGTGAAAGGATATAAATTACTTTGGATACAGTAAATAATTATGTAATTCGTTGTGTGATCTTCTTTATTTATATTATTTTATGATCCAAATGGTGGTTTAATATTATAACTTTTCAAAACCGTCGATTTTTATCTTTACTCTTGTGAGCTGTCGTCATTTTCGGGATAGTGTTCACCTGTAACAATAATGAAGGTTTCTGAAAAAACTAGAATATTCAAAGTAAATTCGATCTTGCTGTGTCTGTTTGAATTTTATGACACTTTTTATTATAAAAATATGAGGACCTTATTGTACTGTTTAAGGAAAATGTGTGAGTGTAATGGAGAAGCATATCGTGAAATAATCAACCAGCATTTTGAAGAAAACATTCTTTTATCTAGGAAAAGTGAACTAAATTTAAAATTGAACACATACTTTATCTGTTAAATGGCTAGCCTGGAACAGAAGTGATCTATGTATAATTTTAAATATTTTGAGATATTAAGCGAAACGTGTTTTTTATAATTAAGTCTGTCTTTTTGTTGATCTTCAATAATGTTTTATTTTAGGATATTGCCAACAAGGAATATTAACTTTGGCTTACCGTGCTTTATTAATAAAAAATGTTTGTGTTGCAGAAAAAATTAACATCCTCCCTTAGATCACTTCTGTTTTTGCAATAATGGTGGTAATAAACTTTTTATGCTCCAAATAATAATCAATGTCATACAAAAAAGGCTTTTATTAAATTTTAATACAAAGGAATATGTTTTCAAACATCCCTAAACTTTAAATCCTAATGTAAGTATACAAAATAGAAAAAAACATTATTCTTGGTAATGTTAAACTTTGCATTAATCTGAAGTATTTTCATCATCTTTATCTCCCATAAGATTAGGTAGACAGGCATCATCTTCTACTTGAAAAGCTTGACTCTACGAGAAACGTTTGGTGATAAATAGGTGGCACATACTGCAACATTTTTTTATGTCCTGCATTTTTGCATAAGAAATTGGTTTCGCATTATTCGTTGCTTGCGGTGGGTTAAAAGACTGCAAGATATTGAAAAACTACTTACTGTTCTCTGATTTGTTTAGTTCAAAAGTATCGTAAGTATCGGAGTAATCACTTTTGAAGTAGATTTTAGTGTCCCCTTTTAAAAAGCGAATTTTCCAACTATTTTGTTTACAATGAATGGTTTCTGTTTACTACATTGTTTCACAAGTGTCATTCATTGTTCTTGAATATAAATAACCTCTTTTTTATTTTGAAATTTTGTAATATCGGAATCATTGGGTAGAAAGGAGTGTCCGCTGACAAGATAACAAACTATTATTTCTGATCAATTTGGAACAGAATTTACAATATACATCATGGAATGAAACATTATCCAATTCCGATTTTGGCCAGTACAGGAATCGCTGAAAGTATAAAGAGTATTGACGTCTTCAGGAACGGAACTTTTTATATTGTAATAGAGGCATGCTAAAACTTCTTGTGATCCCCTACCTCCTGTAGTCTGATACCACATATTCATAGTAATTATTTCACCAGCTGACGAATAAAGATGAGTGCCAAAATTTAAGGTTTGAAGCTGTCCTAGATAGTAAAGTTCACCAGTTTGCAACATTGGAGTTGGTAGCGTACGTTGTAAATCAAAAGTAATTAAGCAAGATGTACTATTTTCTAAGAGAGAGTTTTGTTTGTACTGGTTTGATAAATCTCCAGCTTTAGCTGTCAGAAGATGATGGTTCTTTCGGTGTTGTTTAATATCCAGCGCTTTATCAACGCTCGTTTCGTGTTTAATTTGTACATTAAAGATTTCGCAGGTCTTACAAGTATCATTTTTCGGGATATAAAAGTGTAAATTGTATGTGCGAAAAACTGACTCATGAAAACTTCTTTTGGCTGGATTTTTACCATGTTCTTGACATTTTTCTGTATAAAGTGTATATAGTTTTTGCAAATTTAAGCCAGGTGCTAAATATTGACGAGACGACATGCGTTCCCCATAATGGCTCGTATAACGTGGAAAACTCTCGAAATGATTTTGAATGAAATCTACAACTTCATCTTTTTATTTTATTACCTGATACACATTTGCGTCTTTTATCTGGCAACGGCATACAAGTATATGGGTCCCTCTTCTTGTTCAAAGCATAATATAATCTTTTGTTAGATATCTGAAGAACTTTGAGGAAAAACGATTTGCAGACCTGGATGTTGTTGAGAATGAAATTTCGGCTATGTTGTTTATGACTTGGTACATCGTTTCTTCTCTTTTTCGGTCTCTTTGGTGCTGATATCTTCATTGTTGTACAGGTCGATGCTGTTTGACCATTCCAATCTAATGCGTAAAACTGTGCATGGATAATGTTTTGTAATTCAGGGGTTACAATTTGACTGTATTTCCTTCGACAGTTACACAGAACTGGAGCAAATATTTTGGCAGCAATGGTTTTTCACTTACAGTTGACATACTCTTCGCCCCGATTTCTTTCAGTTTTTATAAGATTCCTTTTCCAGTTACGTTTCCGTTTGGTCATATTCCCCGTTTGTCCCATATTCTGTACTGTGGCATCTGCATCTCCTTCCGGTTCAAAATTGATTTCATTACTTGCTCTTTCATCGCTGCTTAACCTTCCAGGACTCGCGCTTTATTTTGATACATGAGTACTCGCGCCGGGTCCAGCAGACTTTTTTGTATTAGCTTCTCCTCTTTTATATAAAAAAGGGAAATGGCATTTTAAATATAAAAAAATATGTTCAACACAAAAGTAATTCATTTTATTGAAACTACATAAACTTTTAATAAAAAAAATACAAAACAAATTATACTCTTACAAAACAGAATACTTGTTTATAACATATTATAATTTTTTTAATTTCTGACACATCCTTGGCACAAAATTTGAGCATGAGTCAGACAAACAAACTTTCTACACATTTGGCAAAAATATTTGGTTTTACTATCTTTCTTGCAAAAATAGTATCTCTTTCTAGTGCCAGGGTGAAAACAAGGTTGTTCTTGATTTAAATTTAGTATTCCAGCTGCTTCATGTCTGCGTTCTCTCACTTCTCTTGGTAAATTTGTCAGTTGAGCTCTGCGTCTTTGATGATCGCCTGTTAGCATATTTCCCAGTTCTTTTAGAAATTTTCTTCTTACACAGGAATACTTTTTGTTATTCACAGCATAAATTCTTTGACAATTGATACCAGCCATATTCATTATATGGAAAAAATTACCATAGGCCAACGTTGCGTGTTTCTTGCTACATTATATGTGGCACAAAGTTTGTCCACAGTATCCACTCCACCGTTGGTTGCATTATATAATGTGATCATCTCTGGCTTATTTTTGTCACCGGTATCTGCATCGATTGTTCCATTATGGTGCATGCTGGAAGCAATAATTACGTTTTTTCCTTTACGTGGTACATACGAAAGAATTGTGGTGGTTTCTTGATAACCAAAAATACTTGATAAATCAGGACGACTTTTTGTATTGACAAATTCAGAAGATAGCTTCCGCTTATTCTTTCGTACTGTTCCAACATACGTCAAGTTATGCTCTGAGGAGAGTCTCGTTATAAGCGGAAATGAAGTAAACCAGTTATCACAGGTTACATTACGACCAGTGCCGGAAATAGGAGAAACAAGTCGTAGCACAATATTACATGCATCATTTCGAACAGAATAACGTCCTTTAGGTTGTGTTCCAACATAAACTTCCATATTTTGAACATACATCATTTTTGCATCCACCATGGCAAAAATTTTAATGCCGTACTTGTTGGGTTTACTACCGAATTGTCGGAATGGACACCTTCCCCTAAAGGACGGTAACTGTTCGTCGATAGCTGCAAATTGACTAAGAGTGTATTTTTTCTTACAATTAACAACAAAAATATCAAATAGCTCTCTAATCTGGGCTAATTTATCTTCAGCTTTTCTTTCATCTCTTGTTTGTTTGTCGTCAAATCGCAAATATCTTAGTAAAAACAAAAATCTTTCTTTAGACATCGTCATCCAAAACTTTTCAACGCCGGCACCATCCCTTTCCCATAGTTCATCAACATTTAGATGGCTGCTTCTTAGAGTTCCAGCTAAATATAGTAGACCTAACAAGGCTTTTATTTCGATTTAATCGGTTTCTTTAGCATATTTCTGTCGGGAAAAATTAGATCTCTGCATCTGGATCAATTTATTCGTATTTTGTACAATTATTTCCAATATATTATTACAAAAAAATAAATTCCAACATTCAAATGGAGTCTTTGCATTCTTAGCACAAGGTCTAACGCCAGGAAGTGAAGTCACAATATTGCATTTTCGGGTTCTTACATTTTTTTAGTGATATGCTTTTTCCAGGTTGTTTTGCCATCCTTTCCAATAAATGTTGCAATCCGTGGAATTTTTGCTGGGCGACCAAAATTTTCTTCGTCGGATTCCGCCTCTTGCTCAGTATCTGTGTCTTCGTTTCTTTTTTCAAGATGGTCTTCTTCAAGATCAGATGCTTCATCAGTCTGCAGTTCTTCAATTTTATCTTCTTCAAAAAGACTGAAATTATCATCTATGTCGTGTTCAGGTGTAGGAACTTCAGCATTAAGCCGTAAAAGATAAGCCTGTTTCTTTTCATAAGACATCTGAAAATAGTATAATATTTAATTATAAGAGCTGGTTACAAATTAATTAAAAATATAACCTTTAAAATAGGTCCTTTATAGTCGGTGACATAAATTCAACAGTAACACGACTACTCGCGCCGGGTCTAACAGACTTTAATCGACAATTACCACTCACAAATAACACTTTTTTGATATAGCGCGTCACGAGGTTAAATATCGACTGGACATGGAAAGCTACTGAGCATCCCAGTATCGAGCGTCGTCTCACCACCATATGACACGTAGAAGTAAATTTGTTGGATCTGTGAGACTTGGCGCGAGTCCTGGAAGGTTAAATCGTCCGAGTCCTCTTCAGAAGGGTAATACGAGTCACCACTATCAGCATAAGGATCAGATCCGGATTCGGAAACTGCATCTTGTTCACGTTCGGCATAATTATCGCCAGAGGCATGGGCTGACATACTTGCCATGTTAAGTTCTCCTTCAGACGTTGGTATGTCTGGAATTAATAACACTAACGGTTACCACGACAACAATACTTCAGTAAATTTATGATTTTCACTAGAATCGTGGTGTTTTAGCAATCATAATCATTATTAATACGGCTAACACAATAATTTCATACTAACCCAGAACAAAAGTGATCCAAGTACATTTTTATAACCGTTTCATTTTGACTCTTATTTTATTAAAACATGTGATTCTATTAAAGAACGGCAGTAATCCAATTAACATTCTCGAATAAACATGTTGATGGAATCTATTACCAAAAGTAAATAAAAAATGAGACTAATTTTCTTAAAGAATGACATAACCTCAATTACTTTTTTAAATAACGATAATTATTTCAAAAAATATGTGGGTAATAGTACTCACCCGCCCTATCATCCACGACGTCATTCATCAACAACGCTGCTTGTATACGTTTCTTACCACCAGACATTTTTTCGCCACAATAAACACGATCGGCGAATTTGCAGCACAAATATCACTGCTGGTTTGAGAAGTTTGACATGTTACGCTTTTAGTATGCTCAGAAAAATATTACTCTAATGTTGAACTAGATGCGTTCCGAAATAAGTTCAGATTATGCTGAATGTGATTAATAATAATAATTCCTAGCTCTTAGTAATTTGTATACACAATGATAAAAATGGATTATTTTTAATATCCAGAGTGAAATGGATCCAACTAACAGTAAATTCAGTTAGATCATTTATGCACATCTATTCTAAGTATAAAAACTGCTCCAAGTTACATTACAATACATAGATTATTTCTGCATTCACTCCCTGAGAATATGAGAGAGATCTATGTACCATTTCGACAGATGGACTATTTCTGCTGCCAAACGTTTTCAAAATACCGAAGAGCAGAAGGGATATTGAAACAGCTGCACTATAAAAATCAGTCCCGGCACTTGGATCACTTTTACACATGATAAATATCATAATTAAGAATACAGAGATGATGCTTACTCCATTTTGAAGAAAATGTTAGTTGGATCACTTCTGGTCCAGGCTAGCCAAATACATATGTTGCTGCTTGAAAATATAATAATAAATATTTAACAACTCGTTTTAATTTCCCCGTATAAGTACAAAAAAATTAAAATTTATTGGACAGTCCTCGTATCCTCATAAAAAATTCAAAATTTATTGGACAGTCGTCGTATAAGCATATGGGTATTAAAATTTACTGGACAGTCCTCGTATCGTGTCAGATTATCTTCGTTACGGAATTTCTGGATTCGGTAATCACGCTCAAGGCCCGCGATAGAAGCTAATGCAATAGCTTAATAATTTTCATATTGAAGCAAGGCCAAGACCCTAATAAAGTTACCTCATACAGACCAATAAGTCTCCTGCCAGTTATGTCTAAACCACTTGAGAGACCATTGCTACAAACAATAAATTCTGACCCAGCCACCGAAGAATGGATACCTCTATACCAATTTGGCTTTAGGAAAGAACACTCTACGGTGCAACAAGTTCACAGAATAGCTCACAGCAAAAATCTAGCCCTGGAAGACAAAAAATACTGTACATTTGCCTTCCTAGACGTCAGCCAAACTTTTAAAATCCTACATAGGAGAGAGAGAATTCCAAACAAAAGTAAATGAAAGTTTGTCCAACAACGTTCCAATAAAATCAGGCGTTCCACAAGGTTGTGTTCTCGGACCTTTACTGCATGTGTTGTATACAGCTCACCTACCAACAAATACAGAAACAATCACGGGAACATATGCCGATGCCACAGGCATACCTTTAAACCACGAAAAACCAATTACAGCATCAGAGATGCTACAAAGATACTTGAATGATATCCAAACATTGGAAAATAAAAACAAACGAGTCAAAATCAGTCCAAGTGACTTTCACACTTAGAAAAGATCGATGTCCTCCAGTCTATCTCAATAATATTCAAATACCACAATCCACGAGTATAGATTAGATTAGATTTTAACGGGGTTGCTGTGCACTGAAACCAAAGTTTTATTGTGCTCCTCCCCTATCAGAGCTGTTGTCGCTACTACTACAGCTCGCCTTCCAGTTCCAAGGTTCTAATGAACTCTAGTATTTGATACGGCTTCAGCGAGGTTAGGTCCTCACTCTTACAAGTTTCTTGTCCAAAGTATTTCTTGCGTTGGCTTGCAATGGCGAGGCATTCCAGAACTAGGTGATCAGGAGTTTCATCCTCCTCCCCACAGAATCTACACTCGTCAATCTCTGCTAGACCTATTCTCATTAAGTGCTTCCTAAGGCGGCAGTGTCCTGTAAGAAAGCCCGTGAGGAGATGTAGCTTATCTTTACTGAGGTCCAAATATTTTTTGGACCTGGCCGTGTCAAAGTTCCCCAGGAACTTTTTGGAATGTTCCAACCCGGGAAGGCACCGCCAGAGTGCTTCTCTTTCGGTTTCCTCTTTCTTCCGAAACTCTTTCTTGTAGGAGCATTTTTCTACACCACAGAAAGGCTCCGGGCCAATAAAAGGCATTTGTGCTCCTTTCCTGGCAAGTGTATTGGCCTCTTCATTTCCCGTGATTCCCGAGTGGCCAGGAACCCAGACTAAAGAGACCCTGTTATTCTTGCCTAATTCATCAAGTTTTCTTCGGCACTCCCATGCCAACTTTGAGTCAATGACATGGGAGCTCAATGCTTTGATAGCTGCTTGACTATCAGAATGGATCGATATGTCACATTTCTGGTAGTTTCTTTCTAGGTTCATTTCCAAGCATCTTTCGATCGCAAGTATTTCTGCCTAAAAGACGCTCGGGAAGGAGCCTAACGATAATGAGTATCTGGTGCCAGGCCCAAATACTCCAGCGCCTGCTCCAATGGTGGTTTTTGAACCATCCGTATACCATCTAATGGTGTTTTCTTTGAGAGTTTGGGTGGTGTATTCCCTTTCCCAGTCTCTACTCGTATTTAGCTTCGTAGTGAAATTATTTTCGATGCTTACTTTCCTGATCATTTCGTCACTGGGAAGATTCGCTAATGAGGTGTATCTTGTCAGAGAGGACCAAGCTCCCTGATTTTTAATACTCTCATTGCCTGAACCTTCCTTAGATATTCTAAGAATTGTCTCTTGGGCAGATCTTTCTATCACCAGATGTAGAGGTGTGAGATCTGTAATGATCTCAAGTGCCCTAGTTGGACACGTTCTCATAGCTCCAGTGATGCACACACAGGTAAGCCTTTGAACTTTATCGAGGGTTTTCCTCGTGCTGTACTGACTTGCTTTTGTGTGCCAAACTATTGCCCCATACGTAATTGCTGGTCTCACAATCATGGCGTACATCCATCGCAGTATTTTTGGGTTACAGTATAAGATATCTAGGAAAATATTTGGACTCAAGACTCACATGGGCAGAAGATATAGTCAAAAAACGCAAAAAAATTGATTTGCGAATAAAAGATCTACACTGGTTAATGGGCAGAAAATCTAAATTGGCATTGGAGAATAAACTACAAAACGATCATAAAAATAATCTGGACATATGGTATTGAGCTATGGGGATGTACGAGCAAATTCAAGTTGGCTATAATCCAAAGAAATCAATCCAAAACCCTCCGAATAATAACAGATGCACCATGGTATATTTCTAATGCAACATTACATAAAGATATAAAAATTCCATACATCCAGGATGAAATTTCAGAGCGAAACGACAGACAAGAAAGCCATGTAAATGGACTACTCCATCCATTACTAGAACCCCAAAATACAAGAAGACTGAAAAAGAACTGACCAGCCGACCTAACAAATGGTTGAAGAGGATTTGTCGTTGGAGGAAACCTCATCATGCTATAGTAGAGCATACATCTGCTCTCAAGTCAGCATATTAGCTTATAGAACTATATTTGTTTTGATTGATAGTAAATACTAAAAAAAATTGTCCTGCAGGGCACATAGGCCGCGGTGTAATTGATTATGTTCCAAAGAACTTATAAATTTAAGGGAAGTATTTTCATATTTTCTAAAGTGAGGTGTATTCGATTTTTTTCAAATTATCAATTAAATATTTTTTTCTACTTCCGCTACTAAAACCGTACTTTGAACACGGGCTTGACATGCACAAAACGACTCTTTAAACACTAGTGTTTAAAATGTGAAAAGTCACATCTCGTTTATCTTTTGTTGTTTAAACGTCAAATCAAGTGTATCTTTTGTATGTTAAATTTCATGCTCCTTGATAATTTTGTTATTCTGCGTCATTTGATTTATCAGTCAGCTGTCAGTGATCGTCCGTCATGTATTGAATATAATTCAAATATAATATAATGTTTTCCTTCCCGTGGGCGAAGAAAAAGTATAGTAAGCACCTCGTGTTAAAAACCTCTTTAGTCACTCATTTCACAAGGAACTTGTTCCGCTTCGCTTCACTCGTGCCTAGTAAAACTCGTGACTAAAGTAACCGTTTTGACACTTGGTACTTAATATACTATATTATATGAAGCAATGAGTGTCAAATAACGTGTATACTACAATTCAGTGGTTTATTGTTAATTCACATAATTAATCAAATACCGCAAAATTTGTAATTATTATTTCCCTATGATTCTGAAAACGATTTGAAAATTCAATAATTTCGTTTAATTTTAATTCTGCTTTAAAAAGTCCAAACCCTTTAAATTCTGTGTAAGTGCGAATAGTCTTTCTCATCACGCTAATACATTAATCGTTTTAGAATATAAAATGAAAAAGATAGATTTTGTCTAACATAACTGAGAAAATTTCATAATTACAAATTACAGTATCTATTTATATACATACTTGATTCTGTTTGAGGATAATTAGGTCCATATAGCTTTCTTAAATAGTTCAGTGGATGGCCCGGCATATTTGAACCTGTAAATTAAACTGAATAAGTATATCATTTGGAGACCAGATTACATAGAATATTCGTTAAAAAAATCCCCACGCGAGTTATACGGCACTATCGATATATTAATACATATGTCGAGTCAGATGTTCTTATTAAAGGTGTTCGAGATCACTGAAGAAATTTATACTAACACACTTAAGATGTCTACCAAAACATGGGTGTAATAGTATAGGTTGTTTTGACAAGAGGAAAAGACGATTATTCCCGTCTACCACAATTTCGCGATCCTAAAAGAACAGATTGGAGTAGGTATACGAAATCCCTATAACCCCTTATGTGTAACGTCATTAGGTTTAAGACCAACTCCAAACCACCCTCATATCTACCTGACCAACTCCAAATAGCCCTCATATCTGCATATCATGATAACTGCCCTCTAAGGGAAAGAAGAGACAACAGAGATACGTACCCCTTGGTGGAGCAGAACTTTACAAATAAAAAGAAAGGGGGTCTGGCGCCTCTTCAACAGGGCCAAAAAGTCAGGCAACTGGGACAAATATCGCAGTTCTCTATCGGAGTACAACAAAGTCATTAGAAAGGCAAAACGAGAGCACTGGAGGAGGTTATGTCAGAGTGTATCAGTCCACAAGATCCGGAGGTCACTGAAAAGACCAGACGACACTCTTACGGACTCTACAAAGGAGACGCTAGAGATTTTACTACAGAAGCACTCCCCAGGTAGTACAGATCTGGAGAACATGCCGCAGAGCCCGCTCGACCTCCCTCCCCCCCCCCCGGGGGGATAATCGGCCTGGTGGAGACGACTGGAGACTCGCAGCAAAAATCGTCTCTTCCAACAAACTTATATGGGCGGTAAACGCCTTTTCGTTCCTTAAATCACCGGGAGAGGATGGAATCTTCCCCGCCTTTTTCCAAAAAGTCTTGACATCCTGGTGCCGGTTTTGCTAAGAATATACAGAACAAGTCTAGCTTGGAACTATATTCCATATATTCCATTAGGGTTGACGATTTGGAAGGTTATATTCATTCAATGGGCAGATAAAGTGGGTACATCTCTACCAATTCCTACCGTCCCATCTGCCTAACATCATTTCTCCTATGAACATTAGAGACGACCCTAGACAAGTACATTACGGAGGGATCCCTAAGGAATCTTGTGTTACATCTGCAACAATATGCTTACCGAGCAGGCAAGTCAACAGACCTTGCTCTAATATGCCTGAAGTGTGCCGGCCCCCTTCTAACTCCAGAATGTATAAATGAAAAAACCACCCCAGCAGGATGCGCCAAATGCAAAGGAGACCATCCAGCGAATGCGGAAATATATCCCTAGCTTGTTAAAAGGAAGATCTGGTTTGAAGAAAAGCGATCCCTAACTCAAAAATCCAAACCCACCCCACAAAACTTCATCCCTGCACCCCTACCCAAAACAAATCCATGGACGCAAAGAAATAATATCAATACCGAATTTCCCAGTCTCCCAACAAAAACTCTCCCTCAAAATACACTCCCTCAACACCAATCACCTACTACAGCAACCAATCAGCATAGTAAAAACTCGAACATAAATAAATTTGCTGAAATCAATGGTATGTTCCAGGAGCTGCATTCGCTGGTCAACCTTGACGAACTTGCAAGAGCAGTTGGCGATTTCATTCTTGAGATGAAGAAAGCCACCACTAAAAAGGGACAAATTTACTATTTACAATAACTTTGTAGCTGGAATAGACAAATATGACATATAGGCAGGTAGGCGACAAAACAGGTTTTCAAAAACAATATAATCTCAAAATAAATTTCTGCAACGTTTGCGGAGTGCAAAATAAATGCCAATTAATCAGACATTTTCTCGACATTCACAAACCAGATATTTTCTTTTTAATGGAAACGTTTCTCAAATCATACAAAACAATAAACTTTAGAAACCCAGAATATCGTCTATACAGACAAGATCGCGTCGGTGATGCCGACGGTGGCGGTATCGCATTACTAATCAAAAAAAGCAAAAATTTCAAAATTCTGCAGCAAAACAATTCATCAATTGAGCATATTGCGATCCTTTTTGGTAATGAAATTAAAATAGTCGGAGCTTACAACCCGCCCGGCAATACACTTACACAAACAGATTTCAGCAACATTTTTAACACACACAACAAAGTTTTGGTACTTCTGAAGCAAATCCACTAGAGTACGAAAACATCTTCAATATAGGTGAGGGTAAATATATTAAAATCCTTAAAATTCGTACAAGTTTTTTAATTACCACATGCCAACTAGTTTCGACTTAACAAGTCATCATCAGGGCGGGTAAGCTACATTTATGATGGCAAATTTAATTTAGCAAATCGAATTCTATTCAAACAAATGTAGCTTACCAGTCAATCAAAAAATTTCCACAGGACGTATAACAACATGAATTTAAAATAAACAGCGAAAACAATACAAGACAACAGAACTAGACGAACTAACGTTTTAAATAATTTGATCATTAACACACTCAAGTGAAGATAACTTTTTATAATCTAAAATTCTAAACAGTGGCGGAACTTCAATAGTTGATTTTAAATTTAATGATATAGTATTTTCATTATTAATTGATTTAAAAATTTCTAAGTTCTCCAAAGCGTTCAGTCTAGTTCCATGTTCACAAACATGTAAAATTTTGAAATTTTCATCCACCACAAAAGAATGGTTATTAAGTTGTAAATGTCTGTAGAAAACAGAACTATTCCTTGTCAAATGTTCTTGGATTCTCAACTTAAACCTCCTACCACACTGCCCTATGTATTCGGCGGTGCAATTGTAACAAGTCAACCTATAAACTCCACTTCTATCAAGTTGTGAAATTGGGTCTTTGGTTCGAGAAAAGATAGTTTTTAAGTTCAGTGGAGATTTAAAGGCTACTTTATATTCTGTTCTATTCTGAATAATGTTGGCCAATTGATAGGAAAGTGGACCGTAGTAATAAATGCTAACAAATTTTTGTTGTTCACTCCTGTCCAATGCATATGAGTCATTCATTAAAAGCTTATCCATCTTTCTGTTAACTGAATTGTCAATTAGAATTGTGGAGTAACCGTTTTTAACTGTTAAAAGTTTGATAGTTTCTAATTCTTTTTTAAAATCATCAGGACACATTGGAATCCAAAAAAGCCGATGAACGTATGACCTGAACGACGAAAGCTTCTGCTGAAAGGGGTGATTGCTGTCAATAGGAATAACATGAGAAGTCTGAGTATTCTTTCTATATATGCTAAAAGAAACGTGATGATTAACCCTCTTCAAAGATAAATCCAAGAAATTAAGAGTGCAGTTATTTTCCATTTCCAAAGTAAATTTGAGGTCTATGTGTAAATTGTTAATAAAACTTAAAAAATCACCATTTGAAACGTTAACATCCCTTTGAAAACAAAATACCACGTCATCGACATATCTATACCAGAAAACTATATTACCCGAAAATTGGCTCTTAAAACTTTGTCTCTCTATAAAGTCCATAAAGATATCTGCCAAGAAAGGAGCTAGTGGATTTCCCATGCCAAGACCCTTCGTCTGTTCATAAATTTTATTATTAAACATGAAGAAGTTTTGTTGTAATACGAATGACAATAACCTGAAAACATTCTCCACCACAAAGTCATCCAACGAAGAATCAACCAATAAATCCCTAATGAGACCCAAGGTTAGTTCCACAGGAACATTGGTGTATAAGTTGGTTACATCAACCGAAGCCAGAATGGCGTTCGAAGGAAGTTCAATGTCTTTAATTTTCTCTACCAAATCATTAGAATTCAAAAGAGTGTGTTGGGGTTCAAAATTATGATTATTTCTAAGAAATTGAATCAACTCCCTTGCGATTAACGAACAAGGTGAGTTTACAAATGAGAGAACTGGTTTTATAGGATGGTCCTTTTTATGTATTTTTGGTAAGCCATACAATCTAGGTGTAGAATAATTCATCGGTGTTCTAACGTTAAGATTAATTGATTCAAAAAAAACCTTATAGGAAGACAAAAGAGATTTTAGTTTTCGAAAATATGCTTCCAATGGGTCACTTCTGAGTTCATTAAAGTGTTCATTGTTATTAACTAAAAAGTTTTTAACCTTTGTGATGTAATCAGATCTATTATTCCAACCTACGCCAAGGTTAGATTCAGAACGGGACGACATAGAGAGGACTCAATTATTGACAAATGTGAACGTAAGCTTATAAAAAATCAAATTTCCTTTTGGTACTATACTAGGGATAAGTTGAGAATTGAAATAAAAATTATATATGATATTCTTTGTGATAAGCTTAATAATATTGAATTGGATTTTGTTCTCAGCGAAATTCACCTAAAAACTAAAAATTATTCTAAAATTCGATTTGGAAAAATTGTTAAAAAATTGAACTGGTTGATGACGGGAAGGCAGGTTTGTTTACATTCGGGTGAAGGTGACTCGAATAAAATCGATATTTCTATCAACGACAATTTGTTTAATGAGGTTGAAGAAACTGGTTCCAACATATCAACAAACAACGTAAATATTGATATTTCTAGTAATTTTTATGCGTTGAATGACAATAAAATTGTTGACCTTTGTTTAAATGATAATGTTGATTTCTTCACTAGAACTTTTAATTTGACGGATGTTGAATTCACCACACAGGAAATGGAATTTCTTGATAAGGGTTTGAAATTTACTCCTAACATTTTCAACAATACAACTATTACTGAAAATTCAATCATTGACATGGAATGTTTTCTGAATAGATTGAATGGTGATAAGGCTGATTTCTTGAGGAGTTTTTTGGCTGATAAGATCATCTCGGATGAGGGAAAAAATAGAGACACTTCTAATAAATTCCACAAACGTTTGATCGGATCTATAGGAAAGAAAATCAGGGATAATGATTTGATTGTCGTGAAAGCGGATAAGGGTAACGCTCTAATTATTCTTTATAGATCTGATTACATCACAAAGGTTGAAAACTTTTTAGTTAATAACAATGAACACTTTAATGAACTCAGATGTGACCCATTGGAAGCATATTTTCGAAAACTAAAATCTCTTTTGTCTTCCTATAAGGTTTTTTTGAATCAATTAATCTTAACGTTAGAACACCGATGAATTATTCTACACCTAGATTGTATGGCTTACCAAAAATACATAAAAAGGATCATCCTATAAGACCAGTTCTCTCATTTGTAAACTCACCTTGTTCTTTAATCGCAAGGGAGTTGAATCAATTTCTTAGAAATAATCTTAATTCTGAACCCCAACACACTCTTTTGAATTCTAATGATTTGGTAGAGAAAATTAAAGACGTTGAACTTCCTTCGAACGCCATTCTGGCTTCGGTTGATGTAACCAACTTATATACCAATGTTCCTGTGGAACTAACCTTGGGTCTCATTAGGGATTTATTGGTTGATTCTTCGTTGGATGACTTTGTGGTGGAGAATGTTTTCAGGTTATTGTCATTCGTATTACAACAAAACTTCTTCATGTTTAATAATAAAATTTATGAACAGACGAAGGGTCTTGGCATGGGAAATCCACTAGCTCCTCTCTTGGCAGATATCTTTATGGACTTTATAGAGAGACAAATTTTTAAGAGCCAATTTTCGGGTAATATCGTTTTCTGGTATAGATATGTCGATGACGTGGTATTTTGTTTTCAAGGGGATGTTAACGTTTTAAATAGTGATTTTTTAAGTTTTATTAACAACTTACACATAGACCTCAAATTTACTTTGGAAATGGAAAATAACTGCACTCTTAATTTCTTGGATTTATCTTTGAAGGGGGTTAATCATCACGTTTCTTTTAGCATATATAGAAAGAATACTCAGACTTCTCATGTTATCCCTATTGACAGCAATCACCCCTTTCAGCAGAAGCTTTCGTCGTTCAGGTCATACGTTCATCGGCTTTTTTTGATTCCAATGTGTCCTGATGATTTTAAAAAAGAATTAGAAACTATCAAACTTTTAGCAGTTAAAAACGGTTACTCCACAATTCTAATTGACAATTCAGTTAACAGAAAGATGGATAAGCTTTTAATGAATGACTCATATGCATTGGACAGGAGTGAACAACAAAAATTTGTTAACATTTATTACTACGGTCCACTTTCCTATCAATTGGCCAATATTATTCAGAATAGAACAGAATATAAAGTAGCCTTTAAATCTCCACTGAACTTAAAAACTATCTTTTCTCGAACCAAAGACCCAATTTCACAACTTGATAGAAGTGGGGTTTATAGGTTGACTTGTTACAATTGCACCGCCGAATACATAGGGCAGTGTGGTAGGAGGTTTAAGTTGAGAATCCAAGAACATTTGACAAGGAATAGTTCTGTTTTCTACAGACATTTACAACTTAATAACCATTCTTTTGTGGTGGATGAAAATTTTAAAACTTTACATGTTTGTGAACATGGAACTAGACTGAACGCTTTGGAGAACTTAGAAATTTTTAAATCAATTAATAATGAAAATACTATATCATTAAATTTAAAATCAACTATTGAAGTTCCGCCACTGTTTAGAGTTTTAGATTATAAAAAGTTATCTTCACTTGAGTGTGTTAATGATCAAATTATTTAAAACGTTAGTTCGTCTAGTTCTGTTGTCTTGTATTGTTTTCGCTGTTTATTTTAAATTCATGTTGTTATACGTCCTGTGGAAATTTTTTGATTGACTGGTAAGTTACAGTTGTTTGAATAGAATTCGATTTGCTAAATTAAATTTACCATCATAATTGTAGCTTACCCGCCCTGATGATGACTTGTTAAGCGAAACTAGTTGGCATGTGGTAATTAAAAAACTTGTACGAATTTTAAGGATTCTAATATATTTACTCTCGCCTATATTAAAGTTTTGGTAGTTGGTGATCTCAACTGCAAACATCCGCAGTGGGATCAATACATCAACTACCCGAACGCTAATGGGAATACTCTCATGGAGTTATGCGACAACATGGACTGCAACGGGTTTCATACCATAGAACCAACGCATCATCTGTTTGCAGCCAATCATTCGCCGAGAATTTTAGATATTGCAGTTGGAAAAAATATAAATAACTTAACAAAATTAAAAACTCTCCCTGACCTAAACTCTGACCACCATCCCGTCCTCATTCACCTTAAACTATCCCACATTACAAATCCCAATGAGACTCAATTATATAATTTAAAAAAAAACTGTAATGCATTTAGAAAATATGTAAATCCAAACATAAAATTGATAACTTAAACCATGTAACTAAAACAATTAAAAACTTTCAAAAAATAATCACAGAAGCTAGAGATCATTCAATAGCGATCATAAAAAAAACTCATAAAAAACACATTACCAGATAATATCATTATAAAAATTTATGAAAAAAACAAAATCAGAAAAAAATAGCGAATCACTTAAAACACAAAATAATACCATCATGAATTAAGGACCCACCAACAGCTAATTAACGATCATAAAAACAATGGATGGTCCAGATTTATAGGGACACTGAATCCGGACGATAATTCTTTGTGGATGCTCGCCCGGCATTTCAGGAAAAAGCATATTGAAATACAAAAAAACAACAAAAATGGTCGAATATATAATAATACCCCTGAAATAGCAGAACAGTTCGGAGAGTATTTCCAAGGCAACTTTGTAAATCACACGCAATACACACACACAATATCATCAAAACATAACACAAGTAGTTCATCAATACATAAATTCACTCAATACACGCAACACAACACAATTAACAACATGCACCGAAATATACAACACGATACAACAACTTAAAAACAAAACAGCCCCCGGATCAGACACCATACACAACATATTACTTAAAAATATCCCAAAAAAAGCAATTGTACAATTAACACACATCACTAATTATATCATCAAAACGGGCGAATATCCTGATATGCTCAAGATAACCAACGTCATACCCATCATCAACGCTAATAAACAGCCATGTTATGTAGATAGCTATAGACCAATTTCTTTACTAAACAACATAGCAAAGGTGATAGATCAAATAATTTTATTTAGATTAAGACAATACGTCGAAAAACATTATATCCCCGAGCAATACGGATTTAGATCCGGCCATAGCAGAATTGCACAAATAATACGTGTAATTCATCATATAAGAGATGGGTTTCAAATGAAAAACAAAGCCATTATGGTGACATTGGACATACAGAAGGCCTTCGACTCTGTATGGCTCGAGGGGTTTATACACAAACTTAATAATCTCGAAATTCCAAAGTACTTAATTAGAATAATCAATGCATATTCAACCAATAGGAAATTCTTTTCCAACATAGATAATTTCTCAGCCTCCATGCAAGCTGGAGTCCCTCAAGGCTCTGTACTATCACCGCACAAAGACCAACTTCACCTCCACGTGGCGTGCGGTGGAAACAGATCGAGTGGCGTGTTTGGGGGCCAAGGCCCTCAAGCGGGTCGCTCGAGGCTGGCAAACGAAGCTCTGGCGTACGCAAATACTGGGAACATCAAAGTGGAGAGGGATCGCTGTGGGTCGATAAGTGTAGGGCAACCGGACCAATGGCCCGGGGCCCTGCATGCATCAGGAAACAGTGCAAACTCGTGGAAGCCTGCCCAATATATCTCGTATCAGTAAGTCGGTGGTTGATGAGGACGTACAAAAACGGGTCTCCCAAAAGGCAAATAAGGGATCTAATAAAGATCCCAAGAAACAGTAAAATGGCTCTCTCCAAATCCGTTAGGTTTCTGCAACTAAACCTCCATCATGCAAAAGCTGCAATTAGCGTGCTTAGCAGGAGTTTCAGCAGAAACCTATCTGACATCGGGCTCATTCAAGAACACTGGGCCCACGAAGGACTTATCAAAGGCCTATCCATCAATTCATGTAAGTTGATATATTCACAAATACATGACAAACCAAGAGCGACATTAGTCATCTCAAAAAAACTTAACTTTATTTCTGTTCCAGAGTTCATCACCAGAGACCTTGCAACAGCTGAAGTGGAGTTCGTCACCAAAAGGGGTAAAAGACACATTATAATTGCCTCTGCTTACTTTCCGGGAGAGTAAGACAAACCTCCACCAGAGGAAGTCAAAAGCCTCATCAGATGGTGCAATACAAAGAACAGACATCTTATTCTTGGATGTGATACAAACTCACACAACATAGTATGGGGCACCACGGACACGAATAAACGAAGTGAGTACCTCTTAGAGTATTCGGCTAAATCTAATATAGACATTATTAACAGAGCCACTTTTATCACTGCAATTAGAAAAGAGGTGCTAGATATCACCCTAGCTAGTTGCTTTACAACAAATTTAATACAGAACTGGCATGTTTCCGATGAGGTTTTGATGTCGGATCACAGGACGATACAATTCGAGGTCGGGGCTACGCGGGGACAGACCGTGTTGTCGAATACCTCAACAAACGAACTGGGGTTCATATAAGGACAAATTAAAGTCGGATGTTGAAGGTACATTATATACGATTGAAACTGTGGAGGAACTTGAAGTAGCCTCTCAATGGTTGAATCGCACGATAATTAATTGCTACGAGGAATCTTGTCCCATCAAAACAAAGGCTGTCAACAGGGATGTGCCTTGGAGGAACAATGAACTCAGCAAACTATAGGTCTTAGCACGCAAAGCATTTAAAAGAGCCAAGAGGACAGGAAACTGGGAAGACTACAAAAAAGCTCTAACTGAATATAACAAAGAACTCAGAAGGTCCAAGAGGAAAACTTGGAGGCAATTCTGCGAAAGGATTTCTAACGTAGCCCCAGCAGTGCGCCTTCAAAAATTCATCGCTAAGGACCACTCTAACGGTATTGGACTCCTTAAAAAGCCAAACGGAGAGTTCGTCAAAACCATAGAGGAAAGCATCAGATGTTTATTAGACGCTCACTTTCCTGGTGCTGCAATTATTGAAGATAACGCAAAGGCAAATCTTGATGAAACTTTCATCAATGCTTCTAGATCAGCAAAAAGCCTAGCGGGAAAAATCTTCACCAAGAATAGAAATGGATGGGCAATTAACAGCTTCAAGCCCTACAGTTCACCTGGAGAGGATGGCATCTTTCCAGTACTTCTACAACAGGGATCCGACATCTTAATTCCTCACTTATGCAAGATATTCAAGATGATCCTCATCTTGGGATACATTCTAAAAGGGTGGAGAGAGGTAAGGGTCTTCCTTATTCCTAAAAGTGGCAAACGTCCTCCAGAGGAACCAAAGTCATATAGACCTATAATCCTTACCTCCTTCTTACTCAAAAGTATGGAAAAAATACTCGAGACATACATGAGAAGTGAATATTTATCAAATGCACCGCTTCACGAGGAACAATTTGCCTACCAAGCTGGCAAATTTACCTTAGATGCCTTAGATTATCTCGTAAGAGACCTAGAAAAGGCAATAGCTGTGAAAGAAGTATCGCTATGTGTATTCGTAGATATAGAGGGAGCTTTTGATAACATTTCATATGAATCAATTAGCGCTGCTGCAACTGCAAAGGGTATCCTACCTTCCATAATCAAATGGATTCAGTCCATGCTAAATAGTAGGAAAATAATCACCTACCTCGGAGACCAGTCGACTACTATAAAAGCGGTGAAAGGTTGTCCTCATGGAGGAGTGCTATCACATCTACTGTGGTCACTAGTGGTTGACGACCTCCTAACAAAGCTAAAAAGAAGGATTTCGTGCTCTTGGCTATGCTGACGATTTAGTTATAGTGGTCAGAGGTGAGTACGACGGCATCATTGGCGATCGCATGCAATGTGCCTTGAACCTCATAACTACCTGGTGTTCGAAGGAAGGACTTTCAGTCAATCCTAATAAAACGACACTTGTTTCATTCACTAACAGCTGCACATAGCAAAAGACTACAAGTTCCTCTTTCCGGAGAGTGATTATTGACGTTAGAGTAGCAATTCCACTTCACTTTCGGACTATGTGCTATTCACGGACGGCTCCAAAACCGAGAACGGTGTAGGAGCAGGGGTTTATGGAACTAACCCAATAATTAAAATCTCATTAAACTTTGGCGAGCTCACCACTATCTTCCAAGCAGAGATGATAGCTATAGAGCTGGACGCCAGAGATCTGAGTAACAAGCATCTGTTGAACAGGTCTATTAAAATCGTCTCAGATAGTCAGGTGGCTCTAAAAGCACTAAGCTCCAATCGAGCCAATTCTAAGCTGGTTTGGAACTGCATTAAGATCCTTGACCAGCTGGGCAAGCGGCACAAAATTTCTTTGATCTGGATCCCAGGGCACAGCAGCTTGTATGGCAATGAAGAGGGCGACGCGCTCGCCGGAAAAGGAAACGACTCTACCTTTACCGGACCAGAACCCATCGTTGGCATTGCATATCGGAAAATATTATATTAAAAATTATAGTCAGCATTAAAAAATACAACTGAATTTGAAGTCATGACCATCTAAGTGGATTTTCGTTTTTTGCTATTTTTTTAAATGGAGACTTCAAAAAATCAAATTTTCTCAAAACGTTGAATGAAAAATATCCTGTATTCAAACATATGTTATTATAAATTGCCCAATTCTTTTTTCTTTTAATTAAAATAAGCTCAAAAAACATCCAAAACTGCTCAAAATTTAGCAGTATCATATCAAGAAAATAATGGTCGATAATATCGAATAATCAAACATCAAAATAAAAGTAATTTCTCAGCACAAATCGATTGCATTTATTTTGTGGAGATATTCATATTCAAAATAATTGTATTAAGCAATCTTTGAATAAAAAAGAAGGTTTGATTTGGTAACTGCCACTTTACATCTCAGTATGATATCCATCCCGCAACATGTCTGATCGACTCACGACATCGTTGACTGCATTCCTAATATGCTCTGGTTTTATGGCACGCATACAATTGATAAAAACAGTTTTTGAATATCTTGTATCCATAAAAGGACGATATTTGTAAATTTCGTTCTTCAATAAACCCCAAAAGAAGAAATCCATGATGTGCTAGCATGGGGTACTGTGAGTAAAGTCCTATTCATTTTATATTAAACTCATCATTCAAAAATTGACGTCATGCTGCACTACAATGAACAGTTGTTGCATTCTAGCTGTCTCTTTGGCTCCGGGGCATTAAATACAAAACTGGTAATACATTTTTTCGTAAAAATTGCAAATTGGCCGTAAGGTTTCCCTCAATGATGGAGTGGCCAACCTCAGTATTGTTCAACAGTCCCCATATGACATTTACCTTGACTGAATATTGGTCGCTACACTTTGTTGTGAAATGAGGGTATTCCTTAGCCCACCCCTCAAAATTATGTGAACTTACTGTTCTTATAGCTGTGAAAGTTGCTTCACCCGTCACATTAAACAACGTTAAGTTTGACAGCTTGCATTCAAAAAAATTATATTGAAACAATTTATAGATATCAAAATATTTTGTACACAATACTTGAAAATACGTACTTGTTGGATATTGAGCTTCATCTCCATGCCCTGGGCAGCCACACGGAAAGGAGGCTGAAAATATATTTAATTATTGTATCATTTAACGAAGTATAGTTTAAAGGAAAATTAAAAGAACACGCTTGGATGTGATCTCACAATACGATCAACTTAAACAAAACTTTAAAGAAAAGGCATTGTAAGGATCTCATATAAAATTAATAGAAAGTTCCATAATCCAAAAGTCTAGGAAACAGCTCTAAAGCTAGATAAAATTCAATTCAAACTCAATTTTGCAGGCCAATATCAAATTCCTTCGACAACTATTTCTCCAGACAACTCGGAACTATTATAGAAATAATTATGCCATACCATTAGTTTGGATTCAATTGAAAGACGCAACTATAGACCAGGCTCACACAATCAAGAATCTCAAAGAAAAGCTGTACGAATACATCGGTTTTCAGAGCGTTCAATGAGGTTTGGTACGAGGAGGCCATGAACAAATATGTCTACAATAAATAATATGCTAAATTATTGGAATCTCATATGACAAAGTAAAACAGGAACCAGAATACACGGAAACAAATGAGAGCAGTAATAACACATATGATTAACTAGACATGGACAATGTAAAAATTGTCACCTTCACAGATAACATCACTCTACTGCAACAGGAACAGAGAAGAATCTATCCAAAAGTTATAAAGAACCACCAACGAATCCAACGAATGGACTCTTAAAATGGAATGAATTAATGAACATAAATTACAGGAAGTCGCAAAGTGTACCTATCACAGTGCCAAAAAGTGTAATATATGAAAATGCAGTAGAATATAAGGTGCGTTGACCAATTATGGGCACTACTCCAAATATGGGCACCCCTTTAAAATCTCGATTCGTTGTGCTATTCTCCACCAGATGGCTTAGAAAACTAATCTATATTACCACTGACCAACCCCTATGCTTTTAAGTTCTGAAATATATTTCATAATGACGATTTGTGTGCGTGAGTTATAATATACGGTAAGTCTTCCTTAAGGTTTTTGGCTTTTCATCTTTCTCAAACTGGTTCATGTTATACATCATTTGTTAGCTAACTTTTTCTGTTTGTAGCTGTAGTTGTTAGAATATTCATCTAAGATACTTTTCACATTTTTTCCCAATTTAGTTTGTGAAGGTCATGTAGCCACCAGCCTCGGCACCAAATATGAACAGTGCCCATATTGGGCACCGATAAATTATTTCTACCACATTTTTTTCTCAATTTTAGGAAATTGCAGCAACTAAAAGGGCAAAGTGGAGCCAGGCCTACTTAAGCAGGTCCATGGAGGCTGTGCGAAATGGAACATTAATAAAAAGAGCCGCCCAAGATTTCAATATCCCACGTAGTACCTTGCAACGTAATGTTCATGCAGAAAATGCCGAGAAACGTTTAGGGAGACACTCCATGCTTAGTGCCGCGCAAGAACAAGAACTTTGCAGCCGCATTTTTAGATTTGCCGAAATCGGTATGGCATTAATCTCGAAAGTTTTGCGAAAAACCGTTCACACATTCTGCGTTGAAAATAATGTGACTACCATCAAGCAGAAAACCATCCTCACTAATTGGGCGTAATTGGCTTAAACTGTTTCTTCAGTGTGATCCAGATATAGCCCAAAGGAAATCAGAAACAGTTAATCCAGCTCGAGCGGCAAAATTGAATACATATATTGTAACCCATTACTTCCAGACCTGAGCAAATGTAATGATTGAAATGGGTGTTACGAATCAACCGCAGTTAATATTTAACAAGGATGAAAAGGGCAGTCAACTTACGCTTCATAAAGAGCCAAAGGTCTTGAACCGAAAAGGAATTGAAAGGCTTCTTATGGTAGCACCAGAATATGGAAAAAATGTGACTGTAGTGTCATGTGGAAATGCGCTAGGACAGGTTACACCACCTGTAATCTTTCAAGGGGCAAAGGAATATACCCGAATATTCGGACAACTTACCGCCTGGTGCCAAAGTGTTCATGACTCCAAAGGGTAGCATGACTACAGAAATTTTCGTCAAATAGGTAGATCACTTTTCACAACACAAGCCACCGGGAAAAGTTTTCCTGTTATTCAATGGGCGAAATCGTGGATGCAAATATCGTTGCTTCGGCTGACCATCACGTGATAACTCTATTGTGTTTGCCAAGTAATTGCACCCACGAACTGCAACTCATGAATAAGTCGGTATTCCGGGCGTTTGAGTACCACTGGAATGATAAAGTTCAGCTCTTTTAGGGGCACCATGTTTACAGAAGACTGAACAAAACAAGTTTTGGTATAGTGTTCTCAAAGGTTTGGTCCAAGGCATTGACATCCACAAATGTGACAAATTGATTTTGAGCTACAGGAATATATCGTTATGACCCAACCGTAATTCCTGAAAGGGCCTATGCACCCTCCCGACTAACAGAAAAACGTCTGGACATTTTTCATTCCACAGAAGACTGGGTCCAACCAACGTAGCTATGGATCGTGATATTTCAAACAGAATTCCGCGACCAGGCCCTTCTAAGAAAGCTTCTGTGACTGAGAAGCCACGACGTAAGCGTGCTGCTTCATCCGACAGTGATACGTGCAGTGAGGACAGTGAATATACTGTCCCATTGTAGAGGAAGGGAATAAAAAACTTCGATTTATTCTGCGCTGGTTCGATGGTATGAGAAGGAATCCAATATCATATTTTTCCGTTCCTACATATCCTTGGGCGATGTGATAGCTAGATGTACTTTGTTCTCGAAGGACCACCCTAAATTGACCGTTAGAGACGGTTTACAAGTCAAACGGGAGTAATCGGAAACTAATGAATGCGAGAAATAATATAAATGTACCTTATATTACGATTTATTAGTCAATTTACTAGGATACAGGAAAAGGCATACAAAAACCAGAAGTGACCGGATGTCAAAATCACTTCACTTAATAAACAATTTGCTGAAAGATTTTCCCTCCAAATCTATTAATAATTAAATATAAAGTTATTACAAAACACACAAATCGAGTAACACTCAAGGAAGGGAGCCGGCAACGATGTAGAATGAAATTAATTTAATTTTATAAAAATATTGTTGAATGTTCAATTGCCATCAATTTTATGCGAGTGAATACAACTGAAGAAAATTCTAGTCTTACTTGCTTGGTTCCTTAACTCACTTAAAACACTACTTTTAATAATTATGTTTACTGTTAGACGGTTCAGGGAAGAATATATGAAATGTGAAATGAGCGTCAGCTGACTAGGGCTAGCAAAAAACTAGCGTTTTTTCCTATTCTTTTCGGGTTCGTTTGTAACAGCCGATATTGAAAATATATGAATTGTCAAATTTGTAGAAAGAGAATCACTAAGTTTAAAAGGAATTTTAAACACCCATCATTGCACAGTACAGAGTATGCTGGAATCGCTCCAGATGAGTCCAGTTCAGAAGAAGATACTGATGAACACTCATTGTCGTTTACTGATCTTTTGCTCTTCAGAGAAGAAGAGTGAAACCAAACACAAACACGATAGAAGGCTTTGAACTACAGAGCCATTAAATTAGACACTTCAGTGTTCACTAAAAATGTTGTGGCGAAAAGTGAAGCTTCCAAATCCGCAAAAATCAAAGAATCGTTAGTCACAGCCAAGAAAGTACGCACTAAAGCAACCGAAAATTGGTACTGCCCCCTGGGAAAAACTTACCGAAAGCTGTCCATGCGACAGTGCTCTTACTGCAAAAGGTGGGTTCACGAGGAATGCGTTGGACTGACTGAAGAGGATGAACTGCAGATTTTCAAATTTCCACTTTGTACGTTGTACTAGTTTTGATCTTCAAGAATGAGGTTTTATTTTTTCATGTTCATAAAAACTTTAGAATAAAGTGTTTTTTTATGCCTTATTTCAGTTCACCTGGAGTATTACAACAGAACTATTGTTGTAAGGGACTTGGTCATACTAGAATCTAGTGCCCATATTTGGAACAAAGTGTGCTCATATTATGAACATGGTGTATTTAATATGGGACCCAAAAAGCGAAATTATTTTTTTGTGCACTTTAATGATAAAACTTCCATCACTCTGTCCTGCGGGAAGCCTCTTCCGGAAGGACAGCTGGACAATCCAATTGTTCCTGTCGGAAAGACGCCCTTTTTTAATTTAAATATACAAATAATTGAAAAAAACTACAAAAATTCTCAAATAAATAATAAAACTAAATTCTCCAATAAATAAAAAAACTAAGTTCTGGAATAAATAAAAAAATGAGAACAACAAGTTATTTTTGCGGTATTCCGTGTAAGACGTGATAAGCGAAACAAATGCGCCCAGTAGTAGGAGAGCAAAGAATAGCATTTTGACCACAGGGTTCACAAAAGTAACTTGTTTTTTGTTGTTTGTGGTGAATACGAGAACAAATGATACACTTGTGTTGAACTCGTCGTCTTTCATCTATGCTGCTTAGTGCAACTAAACGGTGTGACGTAGGTATGTTACCGGGTTGTTCATTTTGCCAATCCATTAGTACTGTTTGTAGCCTATTATTTGAATTTGTAACATTTTCTTCCGCTTCCCAGTTATCGTTTAAGATCTGATAAGTAAAAGTGGCATAAGATATTTTAGGATCGTTCTTGAAATATTTCCACGCTAATCATGCGTTAGGCTCTATAATTCCAAGAAATGAAACGTATAAGCTGTGCTTCCAATTATGTGTAAGCCAACTCTGTTCCAGTGCCAACCCGGCTTTTCGCAAATGATTGTGAATATCAATAGACGGAGAACATTCATAATATTCTTTCAGAAGTTTTATTCGCGGTACCTCAAATGTATATTTTTCACCATTTTGATCCACTCTTCGTCTTACACATGGTGAGCCTTCAAGAGTAGTTACACATGTTCCAACAAATGTGTGTGTTTTAGCATCACGCCAAACAACCGCAACTATTTCAATGTCATCGATTCTTATTTTACATGTCACAGTAGCACCGCGTTGTTAAGGACAATTTCCTTTCAAGTATTTGATGGGGTAATTTCTAGTTGCAACCTTTACCATTCCTAGAAAGTACAAGCCTCGACAGGATAATTCCACAGCTGTTTTTACAGAACCAAACCTGGCATCATCGACTACAATACGTCCAGATCCGTGATAATTTTCAGTCAACCGCAATGTTGTTGCTGTCCCAGCACCCAATTCCCTTTGCCACTTTTTCCCAGCCATAGCATTTTTTCCTTCATTTATTTCTAGTCTTATAATTATATTATTTTGAACATCGGCTAGTGTTTTGCACTCACATCCAACACCTTTGGGTTTACCGGCGATTTTGATAACAGCTGGTAAGCCCTCTGGATGGTGATTCCCACTTCATCAATACAGACTTTATAACCAGGAGCAAAAATGTTCCATTCCATTTGGTTTGTAACATATTGACAAAAGATCTTATGCATTTCCATTTATCAGTATCCGCAGTGTCTTCAGTGACGAAACAAAAGGCTTGTAGTATACGCCCAAATCTATGGTAAACCATTCCGAATCGGACTCCAAAAGCTGGTGGAGGGAATGAGCTATTGTTCTCTTTGGTAGACCAGTAATCACGTCTATTTGATAATACAAATGTGCTCATGGCATATATAAGTCCGATAACTTTGAAAAATTGTGTTTTAGAGCAGGTATTTGTAACTTCTCGCATGAGCTCAGAATCGGTCGCTACTAGGAAAGAGTCAATATTTTCCCCAGGGAACATCGTTTGCCAAAACTCTAATTCATTCATTGCAGCAACATCACCTACATTTAGTTTTGCTTGAATTTTATATCTTTATAATGATCAATTCTTTCTTCCCCGAGCTCCCATATAGTTTCATGTGCAATAATACTACTAGTTTTTTCATCTCTCGATTAAACATTACGTTGTGTATTATAGACATCTTCATAATCACTTTCGCTTTCAGAAGAAGTATTTGATGACTCACTTATAAAAGTTTCCTCGGTATTTCTAGAAGTAGAGGGCTGCTGTATACTTTCTGCAGCCATAGAATCGGGCTGGATATTTTTACGACAACGACTACTACATGCTCCAAAAAAGTGTCAAGTATAGTCGGAACAAATGTTTAGATCTATCAGTATAGTAGGTATTACCTTCAAGAAATCCTAATTCGATATTCATTCTTCTTTTATCAACATTCCATAAAACGCAGGCGGTGTTTCCTAATAATTTTTGAATTACTCCATAACAATTTACATTTTTATAATTGCTACCGAAAATCGATTTACTCCAAGTATTTTCTGCATCGGAATCAAATAATGTGGCTTTTGCAGCCACGCGGTCGCATATTTTAAAGCTCATCTTCACGCACGTCTGCATTCAGGAGACAAGTTTTAACCTTCACTCGCTAATAACTTTTTTGTTACTGAACCGATTTTGATGAAATTTTCACAATATTGGTAGGCAACTTTTCGCGCTGATTCTTTTGAACCTATTTTCGTCCTTCTAGCAGTACCCGTTATATTCGAAATCGTGTAAGAAATTCTACGTCCCACCGGCAGGACGCTAGGTCCTGCCGGTAGGACGCCTGGACGTTCTATCATTAAGTTTGCGTTGCTTAATACAGTATTTACTGGGTTTGGTGAGTCCTATAAGTGTGTTAGAACATATCCCATTTTTTTAAATAAATAATTGGGGAAAATGTGGGTTTTACAGTGTCCATATTTGGTCAATTTACCTTATATGGATTGCATAGCTGATATATAAAGCAAATGAAAAAGTAATTGGCTAATGGGTAGAAAACCCCTAATGTCAACACAAGAGACATTGTTCAGATACTACTCTACTCACCACCAACATTGGCTGTAAAAGAGTTCTGCCTCCTGCACTACAAATATAATCAGTCCGATATGCGTTAAATATGGAGAAACGTTTTGTTGTGTATTACGATCTAGATATATTAAACGTTAGGCTTTTCAGTTAGCCATAAGAAACGGTATCAGATCAATTTAACTCGCATAAAGAGACTTCAGGAAATAAATGATTACGTTTGTTTTTAAGGAGACACCCCCAAGAATCAGTGCGAACACCACAAGTCCACAAGAAATGTCATCAGCTAGTGTTAAATCTATTTCACCGGAAAATGTATCCAAGTTTTTTTATTTGTACGAACAAGTGTTTAATAATTTCCAGAATACAACTACAATGTCGATGAGACCGGTGTAACCATCGCCCAACATGAACAGAGTAGATTTATTTCTCTAAAAGGGAAAAAAGCAAATATCACCCCTAAGATCAGCAGAGAGAGGACACTTAACCCTTAAGCTAGCAATGTGTATTTTATTACTAGTGATTCGCACGAGACTCTTGTTTTCGAGAGTCTCACATGGTTTCGTCTCGTTTTCGAGACGATACTCGGACCAGACGAGACGAGACTTTTGTTTGGTCTCGTCTCGAGTTTCGTGCATAAGGTATGACGTCTTGCGCGAGAGTGTCACAGGTGAATATTTCTGAATGAACATCAATTTATTTTGATAAAAATGTATAAGCATAACACCAAGAATTGCTTTTAAAAGCCTCTGCCGGCGTTATCGGTTGACGGTAATCACTTTGTCTTTCTGAAGCGCGCCGCCGCCGCCGTCTTTGCATCCTATTCCGACAGCCATACATTTATAAATTTTGCGATATGTACGTGTCCGGTAATTTTTCTAGTGGAACTGAGGATATTTACATACCAGACAATGTTAGTTTGAGTGATAATGTGACTGAAAGTGAATTGTCGTCTTTGTTAAATAGCAGTTGCTCTTCGTGAAAATACAAAACGACTCTTACAAAATCAAATTCGATACTTATTTCAACATTGTATTGAAAAGGACAAATCGAGATAAAATAGCCAGGTGCAGAATATGTTTAAATTTGAAGGAAATTAAAATGTCACGGGGAAATACTACTGGATTAAGAAAACACCTACGCAGTAAACATCCAAAACCATATTTCGAAATATATCCAAATGAACAAAATCAACTAGCAGGAGCAAGTACTTCCAGACTCACTGTTCCCGAAATGTTTGCTGCGAATTCTCAATTGAAGGTAAGCTGTTAGATAACTTAATAATTTAATTATTTTAACGCTGTATACCATCGTTGAACCACATTTTTATTTGTGACCTATTTTTGTTTTGTATAGTGAAATCTATAACTTTTTCAAAAGGCTGACGGCATCTATCGTTATCAAAAATCTGCAACTTTTACAAGTTTAACAAGCCACGGCAAGCGCCGCATGAATAGTCTTTCTAATACCTATCAATTTCGTTGGATACGCCGACACCACATTTAAATGATGATTTATAACTTTACTGCCAAAGATTTTGCATTTTGCCACACGTCAATAAGTCCACGTGGATCGCGGAGCTTCCTTTGAATTTATACGAGTTGTTGCAATAGTTGATAATGAATGAAGTATATTCAAAAAATATTAAAATACAACGTGGATCAAATTGGGCTTACATGTATTGTTATTTTAGAACTATAAGAGGTAGATAATGTGAGAATCGGCTATACAGTACAATATTTTCTAAATTTTAGCCATTTAGATTTTGATATACAGTGTGCTCAAAATGGATTGATATATTGCGATCTCGGAAAGTTTAATATAAGAGATAGGAGAACGAGTAAATGGGAGAAGCTTTAGACAATTTAGTTAGTAATAAAATATTAAATGGCGTTTGCTGCGTGATTTTACAGATTTTTGTATTTTAGATATTTTGAAAAAACTAAAAAGGTGCATTTTCGAAAAGGTCCACAACTCACAACGTCTTGGTTTTTTCAGAATCATCATTAACTTTCATTTTTTAAATATGGGCCTGGATTGTTCTTCCACACTTTAGGTGCCGTTGTTTTTTTAGTGATTGCAATCTACGCCAGCCATACTAACTACTACCACTATACTCAAAAGCAGAAAATAGAGAGTAGAGGAAGAACTATTCATGCATCAATTATCTATTGCATTACACAAATTGTGTCATTTCGCAGGTGGTTACATAAATAGATGTTTTGACACTGACAACCAAAATAAACTATTTTTCAGTTGTCATTTCGATGTGAAAAACATCACTAAAATATAAAACAATGCGAAAAGTGAATCAAACATTGAAATATCGTCCGAATATTTTTTATTATACTTTCGTGGCAAAGAATATTGTATGATAATACATTTGTTAAAAGTGATTTTATTTTGCTACTGGAGTTGCTCCACTCGTGGACGCTTATTTCGCAATATAAAATGCCACTTTTAGCAATTGTATCATAAATAACTATATTTTGATTTCCGTCCGTTCTAAAAGGTCTTATCACATTACATATTATTATTTTCAGACTACATATTATGGAATTACAACACATTTTATAGATGACAATTCGGAATTGCAATCGATCGCTCTAGATTTTGTTCCTGCCCATGGAAAACATACACATCCAAAACACAAGAATAAAGCCATTATCATTATCCAGTTCCGTTTCCTGCAGCGAAGAGCCTATTTTGAGAGACTCCTCATCGGGTGAATGTGGCAGCAGGGGAAAATGGGATAAATGTGTCAAATATTTTAGATGTACCCATGAGGATTGTGGAGAATTGACAAGTTCTGACACTTTCCCGTACTTTTTGCGACAAAAAATGATTTTTGGGGGGATGTACTAAATTAGGACTCTATCCCAAATTTGGAAACGAGTCTGTCTCTAATTAGGCACCTTAATTTTAAAAGAATCTTTTGTTTCTTATATAAGTTTCAATTTGTTCCTACCTGTAAACTTTATTCCTAAGGTTGAAGAGTTGTTATTTTAAAATAAATTATATTTTATATTTCATTTTACCAATAGAGTATCTCAAATTTGGCCGCTTTCCTCTCTATATAATAAAGCCCCAGAACTGTGATAATTCAAACCTACGCAATAATCATCTAAATATTCCAAAACAGAATACTTCATTTTATTGTGGACGGTTCATTCTACATATATTCAACATACTAATTGGCACAAAGACCTTGGCGTAGGTATGGTTGAGGAAAAAATGAAGATATTTGCTCATAAACAATAAACCAGACTTCTATATGAGAGTTATATGGAAATCAAGAGCAGAGCATGAAACATTCGGATCTGCTGCCAGAATTATGTCAAAGTTTTAAAGCACAGGAGATTTTATGGAGAAGTACTAGAAAGTAAAAATGGTTCATGGGTGTAGGTGAATATGGCAAGTAATTTTCCTACGAATAAATGAATTACAATAAGCGGGGTATCGAACGGCATAAGAAGAAAGTAATGAATATTGACTCATAAGGATAAATAACTTAAGAAGTCAGTCAAGAAAACTCAGTAATACTATTTATAATGGTGGTTTATTTTTACCTGGATTTATTGGAGGTCGCAAATAATCGTTCATATTTGACTCTCTTGGCCAATGCTGTGCCGAATTCGATGCCGTCGTAGATGGTAATCCTGCTTGACCTTGAAAATAATATAAATTGAAACTCACATGTAAATATATTTTGCAATGAACGTGATCTCACATCATAATGTTAATTTTCAATATCCACAAATCGAAAAAGTATTTATCTGCCGTTAAAATGTATCAATGAAGATTGAAAAAATTATCAAGTGCTTTCCAAATATAAACACAGAATTTAATGTACCAATTTATTCGTGATCTCTAGTTTAGCAATCATTATTATTCCGCGTAACTAATTCTCCTTATTTCCAAAAGTCCTGAAGGCAAAATAAGTTTAGTCTGAACGTTTCACTTTATTTGGTTAAATTGATCTACAAATACGAATACATATTGTAGAAGAAGTAAAACGGTCATTTAATCAATATTTTCACGGAGTAAGTTTCTGAAGGAAATATATTTTATGGACTGTAAGAAATTAAACTCTTGCAATTTAGAATGAAATAATCAAGGTATGAACTGTTACTTTTGCTTCACGAAAATGGAACCAAAAAAATTACAAAAAAGACGCGTTCAAATATATATGATATATGAATTCTCGTTTCACGTGATGAATATGTTGTCACAAGAGCCTAAAGTATATTGTTCAACCATTGTTAACACGAAAGATGATAAAGTTCATAACACAATGCCAACAGAAACCTGCCTGTTCATGTTGAATTTGTGGTGAACTTTAGGATTTTTTTTATAATAATGAGGCGCGGTTGGTTGTAAGTTGGCCATTACTTTGTAGTTGGTTTGCTTATTTACTTGCTTGTCTGTTTGTAGGTAGGTAGGTTTCTGCAGTCCAATGGAGACATGCAGCCATCGAGTGTCTGCCTCCTCGTAACACTGCTGGATACGTTAACGCTGTTGATCATCAGTGAGAGCAGTGTTGACCAACCAAATGACACTCCAACAACCCAAGCTAAGGTGTGAGGAGCGTGCCGATGGATGAAGGGCCGCAGGGAATGCGACCGCGAACATCCCCCTAGGGTTACTAGGAGACATCCCCTTGGAAATAGCCTTTCCCTGGCATGCGGGACTCTGCCAGACGAACATTTCCCTAGCTACTCGTGGGATCAGAATGGACCAACAGAAACAAAAACCGGAGGATGAGCGAGAACGCACATCTCCAACACCAAAGCACCGTTGAGGTAAAAGAATCTGCGGTGCTGAGCCAAAGAAAAGGAGGAAAGCGAGGCAGCAGGCTGGCGTCTCTACAGACACCACCAGCGCCACTCGCCCCTCCCTATCTAAACCTGGCACCAGCGGCCAAAAATGCAAGGGTAGCGATGGCAGTTCCTCCTACAAAAGAGACCCGGAACGCGTCGCCCCCAAGAAAAGAAACGCATCTGCTCCAACACCTCGGAGGAAAACTCGTCCAGAGAAAAGAGGATACGGGTGGATGCTAAAGCAAAGAGCTACAGCGAAGAAGCTACCAGCCCTTTACGGGTAGCTATTACAAACAAGGCCGTTTCATATGGTAAAATAATTACCGATAATGAAGACCTTGTCAAAAGACAACTAATGTAAGCTTTTGACGAAACCTTTATGCCCGCCTCCAGCAGTCAGAAAAAGCCACTTACATTTAGGTCATGGTCGCACTCTGGCGAAATAATCAGAGTCACCTGCGATAATGTCGAAACGGTAGAGTGGCTAAGGAACACGGTTTCAAAACTGAAATCATGGAAGGACGCTAAGCATGACGTGGTACACGTCGACAACCTCCCCCAGCTGACAAAAGCTACCCTCTGGGTCCCTAGCGAAGCTCACGGTAACCTAGATGACAAAAAGGATGGCTGCGCCGGCTGGACAAACAAAACCTAGACCTTCGGGCGGATGCATGGTTTTTCTTCCACCACGAAGCGAAGGTCAATACCAAAGGACACCTATTCGTCTTTGGCATAAGAGACGAGGAAATGTTAGTCCTAGAAAAACGATCAATGAGGATGAGCTACGCGTTCACCTTATTGATTGTTAAAACAAAGAAACTCAACCCGAAACGGAGGAGATCGAGCAAAGATCCCCTTTTCCAATCGGAGGAACCCCAAGGAGCTGTTGCTTCTGCGGAGACTGTCGAACCATCCTACAAGATCCCCGAATCTAAACATAAAATAGGCAATGGGCTGCAATACAAGTGTTGCCTAAACAGAGCTCACCGCTGTCTGCATCGCTGCAAAAGAGATTACCAAAAGGAAAACTACAGGTAATAATATATACATCCTTACGGACAGTAGACAAACACTACTAGCCCTGGACAGACCACTCATTACATCAGGCCTAGTACTAGAATGTCCCATGGCCTTAATCGAAGCCTGTAACAACAACACAGTCACTTTAGGCTGGATCAAGGGCCATAAGAAGGCAGCCTCCCACAAACTTTTGGGACCTGGCACTTTCATTGGTCTATCGGCGTCAGCGACGGCCGACCTAATAAATGAACACTCCCTTAATAAATTTAAGGGTAGTTGGGATGACGCAGAAGGCTGCAGGCTTGCCAAGGAACTGCTACAGTATCCGAAGAGCAAAGTAGCCAAAGAATACGTAACTATGAACAGGCACAACCTACGAACAGCCACGATCATTCTGACTGGTCACTGCCACCTACGAAAACACCTCCACAGACTGGGTCTGTCTAACACCCCACTTTGTAGAGGATGTGAACAAGAAGATGAGACTGTCGAACACATTCTTTGTGAATGTCAGACACTCTCTCATTTTAGGTTTCATGTATTCGGCGAGCACAGGGTAACATACGCCAGTATGAGTGAACTTAATTCAGGCGACGTTATCGCCTACTTCAAAGAATTAGGCTCGATGACGAGCTAGAACCTCAGAAGGATTCACAATGGGCCAATTGTGGCCTAAGTGCTGTGGGGTCACCCACCCTTCAAATTTTCACATATGCAGGAAATAATAATGAGATTAATGAATTGATGAAATAATATCCTGAGATCACTATCAACGTCAAAAATACTATTATCATAAATATTGAGAAATTGTGACATCTTTGTTTATAAACAATTAATAGTAAAGTTCTCTAAAATATTGTAATAATTATTTTGTTATTTGTGACAAGTAGTTTAATATCCAATATTTTGCCTAGGCTTCCACTATAAAGTGAATGATACTTTTTAAGAAACTTACCTGATGCATTTCGTTGATATGACATAAGATATCTTGAGTAAAATGTTGATTGATCGTATTGATTGTTGTAGGGATTATTGTCATTTGGAACCACTGGATTATTGTAATTTGAACCAGATGGCGCCATCTACAAATGAAATAATGTACAATTGCCAATAACCAATACAAACATTAGTACAAAATGGCAATATAAAAACGCAAATTGGGCACTGTATCAGCAAACAATCGAAGAAAATATAACAAACTGTGAAATAAAATCGGATATAGACGAAACAGTTGATAATTTTGCAAATACCATGTTAGAAGCAGCAAAAGAATCAGTAAAAAAAACATCACTGATTAAAAATCGTCAACCCGTACCATGGTGGAACAAAAACTGCCAAGAAGCGGTTAGAGCAAGTAAACATGCTTACAATGTATGGAAAAAGCACAAAAATCAAGAAAACCTGATCGAATTTAAAAAACAAGGAGCAAGATGTTAATATATAATAAAAAAATGCAAAAAAGAATCGTGGCATGAATTCGCATACAGCATTAATGACAACACTCCACCCACAGAAATTTGGAATAAAAATTCGACGAGTATCAGGGAAACGCAACATCACAGGAATACGAGCTCTTCAATATCAGAACAAGCTCACATCTGAAAATAAACTAACAGCCAATGTTTTAGCTGAAACAGAAAACACTCTAGCAACTCAAATTTTTGTGCACAATTTCTTGACTTGGATCAACAACAAGAAAAAGACTTTCCCATAACTATAGATCCTAATGACGATTCTTCATTAAATGATAAAATCTCTGAAACTGAACTTGAACTGAACTGAAACATTACAAAAAATGAAAAACGCAAGTCCAGGACCAGACGAAATCCCTGCAATATTTATCAAAAATTTGCCTAGCTGTGCCAAAAGAATTTAATTGGACATCTACAATAATATTTCGACTGAAAACAAATTCCCGAAAAAATGCAGCCAAGCTACAATCCTACCTATATTAAAACAAAACAAAAACAAAACTGATCCAGAATATTATCGGCCAATATATCTAACATGCGTGATGTGTAAATTATTGGAAAAAATTATAAACCAGCGGTTGATGTGGTATCTAGAGTATCACAACTATATAGCAATGCAACAATGTGGCTTCAGGCAACAAAGATCTGCGCAAGACAACATAATCGAACTAGAATCTGAAATACATGAAGATTTTGTAACCAATCAATCATGCGTCACAATATTTTTTGACATCCAACGTGCATTTGATGCTGCCTGGCACTACAAAATTTTAAAACAATTAACAGAGTGGGGGATACAGGGTCATATGATTTCATTTATCTCCAGTTTTTTTAAAAACAGATCCTCCCGAATCAAAGTTAATGGAGAACTCTCAAAAAGCTTCTTCCATGAAAATGGTACTCCTCAAGGATCAGTAATTAGTACTACACTTTTTCTCACAGCTATTAATAACATCGTTGATACAGCTACAGCGCCTGTCAAGTACAGATTATACGCAGACGACTTAGTACTTATTGGCAACGGGAGGAACTTAGAATAAATTTCGAGAATAATTCAAAATCAATTAAATTCTATAGAAAACTGGTCAAAAGAAACTGGATTTATGTTCTCAACAGAAAAAACGAAATCTCTTATCTTTTCAAAACACAACAATAATTATCAACCTTGTCTCACACTATACAATAAAAATCTCAGTTTAGTACAAACTTACAAATTTCTAGGAGTAATATTTGATTCCAAATTAAATTGGAAACATCATATTCTAGAACTCGTGAGGACTTGCAAAAACAACTTAAATATAATCAAAATGTTGAGCAACACAAGTTAGGAATCTGACTCGAGTACTCTTCAGAGAATCTATAGAGCAATCATTAGATCTAAAATTGATTATGGAGCAATTGCCTATAGCTCGGCCAAAAACACCACTCTCAAACAATTGAATACCATCCATAATACTGCCACTCATTTAGCCATTGGAGCATTTTGCACCAGTCCTACTTCAAGTGTACTATGTGAAGCAGGTGAACTACCTTTACACCATAGAAGACAACTACTCAGCATGTCTTATGCTACTAATGTTGCAGCAAACCCACAACAGCCAACATACGCCAACACCTTAAAAAATCATTATAGGAATCTGTATCAAAACAAAAAAAGAGCAGCTCCAGCATTTTATGAAAAGGTTGCCAATTATTATAACGATACCAGTTATATCCTCAGCTAACAACAAACCCAGCACTCCACCCTCGACTATTGCTAGTCCGAAATGTCACTTTGATCTTTGCAGCTTCAATAAACAAAACACACATCCAGCCCTTATTAAGTCTAAATTCCAAAACATTCTTAATATTTACCCCTCCCACGTGCAAATCTATACGAATGCATCAAAAACATCGGAAGGAGTAGGAATAGTCCAAAACGATACTCGAATGTACCAATTACCCAAACTATCATCTGTATCCTCTACAGAATTATTTGCAATACTTCAAGCCCTTATACTTATTCAAGGGAGGCCAAAACAAGAGTACTTAATCATTTCCGACTCTCTAACCTCGCTGAAAACTCTCAAAAATATATACAGCCATTGCTCCCTCTCAAAGATGATCAAGCAACAATTCCACTCAATTCGGCATGGCGGAAAAGAGGTTGTATTCATATGGGTACCCTCGCACATAGGAATTCTCGGAAACGGAGAAGCAGACAGGGTAGCACAAGAAGTAATTACAAGTGATAGTGCAGTGCGCGAAAACAGAGTGCTTGCGTCAGACTACAAATGTCACATAAAAACATTAATTTATAACAAGTGGCAGGCCGAGTGGGATCAATCTAAAGATAAACTGAGACCAATTAAACCAATCATCAAACCTAAAATTAACAACGTAATGAATAGAAAATGTCAAACGGTGTTAACACGCCTCAGAATTCGTCACACTCGGTTTACTCACCATTATTTAATCACAAAATCTGATCCGCCAGTGTGTGATTTATGTAGAGTTAATGTAACAGTTTAACACTGTCTTGTAGAATGGCCAAAGTATAAACAAAATCGTCAAGCGCTCGAACTACCGACCGATTCAAAAAGTATGTTAAATAGCACCTTGTTGAATGTAATTCACTTCTTAAAAGAGATCAATCTTTACAATCTAATTTAAATTGCAAACATTTCTATAAATAACAGTACCGTTAAAGCGCTAATAACCCTAGTAGTTGATGCGCTTAAAAAAAGGCAAGGTGAATTGATAGATATATACCCTGAAAATGAAGAAACTAAAGAAGAAAAATATTACTCTTCGGATCACAGTATTGCAGATCCTAATTATCACGTTGAAAACGATGATTAATTATCAGATTCGGATGAAACCCAAGAAGAAAGTCTTTTACTTGAAGCAGAACACAAGTTAACATGAAAGAGGAAAGCAAAGCCAGAACTATAGAAAAATAATGTAGCAAAACGTCTAAGAAATGCAGGGAAAAAGTATATCGCCAAAAATTAAAAACTTATACGAGAAAGACGTACTACCGACTGATTATCTAAGCAATAGTTTCTCACTTGTTTCACCGACTGTACTTTCCCGAAATAGTGAGTTATTAGGTTTGTTCCAACCTACGATAAATCACCGTTTTGGAACCGTTCTGGAATTGTTAGAATTTTCAATATTTTCCATTATATTGTGGAATTAGCTAGAAACATTGAGTTTCATTTAAAGCACTAATATAAATAATGAACATTATTTTTATATATTTCATAAACCATCACATACAGATATTACAATTCATAATAGTTCGGTCCACCCATTCAGTCATAAACTAGCAGCTTTCAATAGTATGATACATATACTCTTAACAGTCCCATTAAATATTAATAATTATAACAAAGAATTGAATATCATAAAACAAATAGCAGTTAATAATAATAACGATCCAAATTTAATTGACAATATCATAAATAAAGAAATAAAAAAACAGACTTTAGAACAAGTATTCCCTTCTGATAAAAATAATAATAAACAATTCAAAAGCTTAACATACTTTGGAACTCCATCCTTAAAAATTAAATCATTTCTAGAAACTTTAGAGATGAATATTTCCTTTAAAACTATATCCATACTCATTAAAAATAATGAATCTAAATCTTCAAAATTAAACAAATCAGGAGTTTATAAATTAAAATGTGGTAATGACAACTGTGATAAAATTTATATCGGTAGAACTTTTGAAAATTTCAAAACTAGAATTTTGGAACACAAACGTAGGCTTTGACAAAAAAAATTTTGAAATTCTACATGTAGTCGGTAAATCCTTTAGTTTAAATTTATGAGAAGCCCTTGAGATTAACAAAAATAAATATGCAGGTAACCTTCTTAACGACCAAATATATATCAATCACTCTCCTTTATTAAACCTTTTTACCTAGAAGATAGCTTAGGATTGTTTGTAGTGAATGAATTTCCAGGTAATTTCTCTCAATACCTTTGTTAACATTAGTAAATAGATATCTGTATTTATGCACTGTATATATTGAAACATTTTTATATTACACCTTCATTTGTTTTCAGAAAGCTACTGTGTTAGTGAAACGCGTCTACCAGTTTAAATTGAACATTAGTTTAAATAAATGAAGTTTTAAACAAATTTTATTGTTTTATTTCATCGTTCATATAAAATGGACAATATCTTTTTATCAAATGGATTGGACGTTTTAAGATTGCCGCCACATCATCCCATACTTAATCTAATGGATTTCGTTTGGGGTGCAATGGGACTGTATGCAAATGATAGAAATGTTTCTTTTAGTTTTAAGAAAGTTAACTAATACTGTGCCGATTTTGTATTTCATTTTTTAGTAAATAGTTGGAAATCACGTTGTTAGAATACCAAAAAAATGTGTAAGAGACATATGGAGAGATAAGCACTACTTGATCAAGTATTTGATGATTTTATTGTAAATTTAGATACTGATTTCAATGCAGAAAGTGATGTAATACTGACTCAGAACAATCTCTCTTTAAAAGTGAGGATTATTTGGAAGGTTCTTCAAGAATTTGCCAAACAAGAAAATAATTCAGTTTGCGTTTCTTCCTAAAAAATATCTACAATTCAATAACATATTTGTTTCTTAGTTTAAATTATATTGGTTGAAAAAATATTTACAATTAGGTATTGCTTTTATATTTTTATCTGAAAATCCGTGCACCAGATGGCCAGTTACGACGTTCATGCTATGACACTGTACCGTACATGCCGCTCAGTAGTAATAAATTGTTCGCGAAACGCGTCAACTAGTTTAAATTGAGCATTAGTTCAAATATATTGAAATTTTAAACAAATTAAATTGTTTTATTTCATCGTTCAGTAATAAAGTAATATGATCCTTATCTTTCCGTTTGTTTTCTTTTTTTTCGTTTGCGCATTTCCAGTCTCCGGCTTGGTTTGTCGACTTGTACCAAATGACATCGATATCGATACAAGCAAAAACTTAAACGAATCAGAAGGACGGCTACGTACACAATATAAATACGGCTTAAGAAAATACAATTGGAACATTTTTTTACAGAGACTCGAATCAAACAAATAACATTCTTAATATTAAGCAAACATTCTCAAAATGTTGATAGAGTACATCATCATTCCCAAAATTGGTAATATAAATGTTTAAATACAATGTGAGTCTAACATGAAAACCCCAGCGAAACTATTTATTTGTTTGGATTTAGAACCTAGAACTAATAGTAAATCAAGAGCTCAATACTCAGTAATTGAATAGATGAGGCTTTTACTTGATGAAGATCCATACTGAACGATGAAATAAAACAATATAGTTTGTTTAAATCTTCATATATTTGAACTAATGTTCAATTTAAACTTGTTGACGCGTTTCACTAACACAGTAGCTTTGTCAAAACGTTTTGACAAAGCTACTGTGTTAGTGAAACGCGTCAACAAGTTTAAATTGAACATTAGTTCAAATATATGAAGATTTAAACAAACTATATTGTTTTATTTCATCGTTCAATACTCAGTGTTCATGGTATACATAAAACTCAAATTTAGCTGGAGTTCAATGTTCAGATTTCCTCGAAGATCAATACCAAGAAACGGAAAACCCAACGAAATAAACTGATCATTAAATGATATGTATCATCCAAAAACACGAACTGTTGCAATAGTTTTGTACTGAAAAATCAATGAGGAATATAGTTGAGTGTATATACAATAAGAAGACAAAATATTATGGAACATTATTTTTAAGAGGTCCTCAAACAAAAAGCGGAAATAACAATTGGACAATAGAATTGTTAACACGTATGCTTTAGTACTGGAACCTACTACACATTACTTCAAACTCTATTGTTTAAGCGTAATTGAAATAAAATAAATTTATTCCGTACACATCAACTGTAGCGTAAGTGTACTATTTATATGTAAACAAATGGTGAACACTTACCATTGAAGTTCCACCACTTTGTAACGACTTGTATCGTTCTTGGTATCTATTTCCCCTTACATCGTTGAATGTAGGTAGTCGTAGATTTTCTTGAATGTTATCTGTATTTCCTACTGTACTACTCACTACATCAGAGTCTTTTACATTGGACCGACTTTTTTTCGGACTCTTGGTTTTTTTGCTACTAGAAGCTATTTGTTTGTCAGATGGTATAGGTGCTAGTACATTTTCCCGGAATTCATTATTTTTGTCTATCGAATCTGATAATGGTTGATGTTCGCCTAATGCTACTTTCTTTTCTCGTAAAACATTCTCAAATTGATGTTTACGTTTATATCCCTTCTTCTTTTGAAACTCATCTTCTCTGTAATCATGTTTTGCACTTTCATGCGTGGTACTTGGAGATGTGTAATCCATGTTCGTCTGAGATGACCAAGGTTGTCCGTAATGACTAGCAGGTTCTTGAGATGTAGCATTTTGATGAGAACTACTGGCTTCAGATGCACTCGGAACTTTTGGTCGTCCATAATCAGCTGCTTCCGAAAATCTTTCATTGGCAAATGAAGGTTGATTTGACTGGGTACCCACATGACTGTACTGTTGGTCTTGCACCATCGGAGTTTGATAAGATTGAGGATTATATGCACCTGCAGCACGTTGGAAGTTGGTTGATTGGGTACTCATTGAACTTTCCGCTTCCATATGTGAGTATGAATTTGTAGCTTCCAATTGTCCATACCCAGTTTCTTCATTATTGTGAGGAAATGAGGATGGATTTGATTGAAAATTCGAAGAACTATGAGGTTTCCAATGGTCTTCTGAGCCCGTAGGTGCATGAGTTGGGAATTGCTGTGTACTGGTCGTTGCTTCAATATCCATAATTGGTTTATAAAATCCTGGATTCTTGAAAATTGATCCAAATTGACTGAATGGCGGATAATCTCCTTGATTGTAGATTGATTCCATGTTTTTAATTGGTTCAACCTAAAAAAATTAAGTTTAATTTACCATATCTATTGAAATATAATATACATAGAAATGAAATTGACTGTCTCGACCCTTACTTCGTGGAATATGCTCATTGATTTATCGAAACAATTGTCAATTTTTTAGAATTTTCAATAACTTGTATTATATTGTGGAATTAACTAGAGACCTTGAGTTTCATTTAAAGACAATACATAGAAATGATAGTATATCGCTTCGAGTGTATAATTAGTATGTCTCCTGCGTTTGTCTCACAGAGCTTGTCTACCGTCGTGCGGACTTGCTCCTCTGGGACGTCTTTCTTAATCCGTCCGAGCATATCGGTATAACGGTTCTTCTTAGTTGGGCGAATGATCAGCGCATTTGGTCTGGTAAATTTTGGTGGCCCCTGTACATTTTCGTGGCCCCTTTTGCTTGGGCTTCGGAGGCTGCTCTGTATGCTGCTCTCTGTGCTGCTTCCTCTTGTCCTTTCTCGTCTGAACCTGCTCCCAAGGTGCCGTCTTCTTCTTTTTGCCGGGGCTCGACGTGACCTCCATGTGAGGAGGGTTTTGTCCTGACTCCTTAATTTTTTTCACTTGTTTGTCCGTCGATTCAGGTGAGTTTCTCTGTTTTATTTTAGTCGAACATTCACTCACGTCCTCAGCGGCTAATTCGCCGTCACCCTCGACACCAGTATCATCTCTTTTACTGTCTCGGTATTGCTTCGACTAGTCGACAGTGCTGTCTCGCCTGTCCTCTCCGATGTACCACGAAGGGGGCGCTGTAGTATTACCTGTCATTCTTTTCTAGATGCTCCTATTCCCGCTGGCCATGAGGCCTGTTTTTTTTTTAGTTTTCTTTTCCTTAGCTGTCATCAAACTTTAAGTTCACCAGCTGATCGTCCTCGGAGATAACATTCCTACCCCAGTTTCCTGAGGCCCAGTCAGCACTTGAGCAGTCCCGGAATACACGGACGGACTAGACTCACTCGGGGCGCTACAGATTCAGTTTCTACAGTCACGGCGTACTTCCTTCAAGGCCCAAGGTGGCGGGCTCCTATTCAACTGCTCTAACTTACCCCTCGGCAGAGAAAGCTCACATCAGCCGCAACTCACATTACATTTTCGCTGAAAAAGTTTGGAGCAGAGCACGTGGTAAGGATTTTATAAATTATATTTTTTACTTAAAATTAGGAAACCAAAAAAGGAACTGTTCGTCACAATAGAATACCAAAACTACATACTGTAAGTGAGCTATTATTTGTCATATTCTCTGTTATAAGTAAACCCATGGCAGTTTGGTTAAAAAATTTCGTTCTTTTTTCTTAAATAATGGCGCTTTAGTCATTTTATAGGAGCGAAGGCGGACATCATGGTTAGACTATATAAAAAGAAAATAGTCATTAATTTCAAGAACTACAGCGAAGAAAACCTCGCTAGAGCAGTGGAAAATATAAGACAAGGAAGAAAAAGTGTGAGACAAGCTGCTGAGTATTATAAGATTCCAAAATACACCCTATCTGATAATAAAAAGGGAATGAAAACGAAGAAACATGGCGGGTAATGCCTAATTTCACAAGAAGAAGAAAAACTTTTGGCACAAGGGATTTGTTAAGGAATCACTTGTATTTTCAATTTTGCCGCTAAACGCATCATTGGCGCATGATTGATAAACCGTCGACGTGCCCAGAAAGTAGTACCTTGTCGACATTCGCACGGTATACATGATTTTATAAAACCACCGGTAAATTGTTTGGACGAGATTCGGTCAAAAGAAGTGTACCAAAAACGACATCGTCAACCCTCCCAGGCGCCTGGATACGACGGCAAGACAGCTTCATCAGGTAGGAGCCTTATATATATATATTGTTTTTATTTATGCGTTGATGATGTGCTATTTTTTTGTTAATTAACTCTTCGAAATACAGTCCATTAGTCCCTTTTCATATTTCGAACCCTTAACATTGGTCCTTCGAGCTGGATTAATATACCTCATTTATACCCTTTTACTTTTTCAAGTTAAGTTCATTTTTTCGGTACATTTTAAATTCGTTTACCGGTTTCTCATTCATTTTTTATGCAGATAAACTCTGTTTTGGTTTATTCCACTAGATGTTATTATAATTATCATTTCACCGTCAAATATCAACAGTTAAAATCAAATTTAAACGTAAATTTTGCATTCTTCTTTGCTAGAGAATTTTATTGCTTTGTTCGAAAATATTTATTAAAATATTATTTCCAGTTCTTAATTACCTTTTCAATTTAACTTTTTCGTGGCATACAAGAACCACATTGACCTTGAGCAGGTGCTTCGATATTTGTTTGTTTATAATTTTCAAAACAATTATTTATATTTGTAATGGCTCCACCATCAGATAAATTAACAAAAGCGAATTTAAATCGCACGCTTGCTCACAGAAGATTACAAGAAACTCATCAAGCAGGTCTTGATGCGTTAAACGATGAATCCTTGAAATCCATTTTCTTAGCTAGAGCAGAGGATCTTGATGTTATTTATAATGACTTCCAAACAGCCCATAATACTGTCATTTCTCTAGTTAGTGATGATGAGTTCGTAACTTACGATACAATGCGTAGTTCGGCAGATAAAGCATTTTATGGGGCTAAATCTATCAAGCACGATTTTTTAATCTCGGATTCCGTCAATAATTCGGTGACCAATTTAAATAGAACTTCTTCACATCAACGATTTGTAGCAAAGCTTCCAAAAATTAATTTACCGACATTCGACGGAGATTTTAAAAACTGGTCTTCTTTTTATGATCTGTTCAATTCGCTTATTCACAACAATACTGATTTGTCCGACGCTGAAAAATTTCAATATTTGCTTTCGTCACTAGACAAAGAACCCTTATCTTCAATTAAGGGTATTCCCCTTACTGATGCAAATTACCTTATAGCATATGAAATGCTGGAGAAACGATACCAAAACAAACGGATTCTGGCTACTCACTACTATAATGAACTTTCGAATGCAGCTTCAATTCAAATGTCTACTTCTAAGGAGCTAAGGAAACTTCTAAATACCTTTTCTGAAAATGTAGCATCTTTTCGAGCTCTCAAATTTCCAGTTGATCAGTGGGATTTTTTGTTGTTCAATATGCTTATGAATAAACTTGATACTAAAACTAGAACTGATTTTGAACTTGAAAATAGCTTAAATTCAGAATTGCCTACTTACAGACAATTAATAACATTCTTAGAAAGGAATTGTATAGCTTTGGAATCGGTTCAATTTTCTATTATTATCCCATCTACCCATGTAGATAAATCCAAAAACAAGTTTTCAAACTCAAAAAATTGTAATAAACCTTCAACATCTACATTTGTTGCAAATACACAACAAAACAGTAGTAACTTGAAGTGTATCTTATGCTCCTCTTCTCACCCACTGTATAAATGTCAATCATTTTTGGCCAAGATGCCACAAGAAAGATTTTCTTTTGCTAAGCAGCACCAGTTATGTGTTAACTGTTTAGTATCTCCCCATTCTATGAAAATGTGTTCATCCACACAAAAGTGTAAAATTTGTCGATTTCCTCATCATACTGTGTTACATTTTCCAAAAAATTCTCCTAATTCTTATCACATAAATAACTCGATTTCCGCTTCTGACAATCTCACGAATACTTCTAGTGACAATTCTAGCTCTTCAATTACAAATGGCCATTGTATTACAAATACTTTAACGTTACCACAATCTACAGTTTTATTATCTACTTGTGAAGTGCATATTAAGGACATTCGAGGTAATTTTCAAAAAATCCGAGTTTTACTGGACACAGGCTCCATGGCTAACTTTATATCCGAAAAATGTATTAGAAAACTTGGACTTTCTCGCAAACACTGCTCTATTCCCATTGAAGGCCTCAATGGAATGACTACCTTTACAAATCGAGGCACAGCACATTGTATCATTAAACCATGTAGCGCAGAAAATCCTGTTTTTTCCTTCGAAGCTATTATTATTCCTCAAGTTTGTTCTGATCAGCCGAAAGTCTTTATTAATCCTGCAGAATTAACATATATTCAAAATTTAAACTTGGCGGATAGTAAATTTCATGTTCCCGGACCCTTGGATATGATTCTTGGAGCTGAATTAATACCTTTAATTTTGAAATCAGGTCGTATATTTGGAAATCCGGATCAACCTGTCGCTTTAGAAACTGTCTTTGGTTATATTCTTCAAGGACGAACAAACTGCTCCTATGCCTCAAACAATTATTCTTTAAGTTGCCATGCATCTTTGGATGTAAATCTTGATATCCAATTGCAAAGGTTTTGGGAGGTCGAACAGGTTGTCAAAGCTATTTTCCCAGCATCCCCCGAAGATAAGAAATGCGAAGAAATTTATAAGACTTCCACTTTTCGAGAACCTTCTGGACGATTTTCGGTACATCTGCCATTTCGTCAATCTTTCCCCGATTTTATTGATACTTATACACAAGCTCATCGGAGATTCTCAATGCTAGAAAATAGATTTTTAAAATCGTCTGAATTACACATCAAATACTGTGAATTCATGCAAGATTATCTTAACAGTGGACATATGATTCCGGTCCCATTGGACGATTATAAATCTTCATCTGCTTATTATATACCCCATCACGCCGTCTTTAAAGAACAACTTTCAGGTTCTCAAATAATTTCCAAAATTAGAGTTGTGTTCGATGCGAGTTTGCGTGATGTACAGGGTGTCTCACTTAATGACACTCTTTTAGTTGGCCCAAAACTTCAACGTGATATTTCTACAATACTTTCAAGATTTCGATTTTTCTCTCATGTTTTTGTCTGCGATATAAAGCAAATGTACAGACAAATTAACGTACAATCTCAGTTCTGGAATTATCAAAGAATTATTTGGCGCTTCAAGCCCACTGAGCCTCTTCAGGAATTTTTTTTGCGAACCGTAGTCTACGGAATTTCGAGTTCTCCGTTCTTAGCTCTACGAACTTTGAAAGAATTGGCCACACAAGAGCAATCTTCTTTTCCTCGAGCATCTAAAATGATTCATCATCAATTCTACATAGATGATGGCTTGCTTGGAAGCAATGATCTAAGTTCAGCCATTTCACTTCAATCTGAATTAATTCAGCTCATGCAACGAGGTTGTTTTCAATTGAGCAAATGGGCAAGTAATCATCCTGCTCTTTTAGCTCAAGTAAGTCATTCCGATCGCCAAGAATCGTGCAACTTTGATAAATATGAACCATCCTTTATTAAAGTGTTAGGGCTCAAATGGGATCCTACTATAGATTGTTTCTCTTACACTTATATTCCATTTGAACGGCCTTGTACAAAACGAAACATCCTGTCTGAAATAAGTCGAGTTTTTGACCCCCTTGGATTTATTTCCCCATGTCTTCTACTTGCAAAACGTATTTTACAACAATTGTGGGAATCCAAGACTTCCTGGGATGATACTCCTTCAAAGAATATCTTGGATGTCTGGTCAAGGTTTAAGATAGAAATGCCGAATTTAGCTAATATTAAAATTCCGCGCCATGTAGGTTCCAGTTCTATTTCCCGGATTGAGCTACATGGGTTTTGTGACGCCTCACAAGTTGGCTATGCTAGTGTTGTCTACTTCCGAATTCTCGAATCTTCTGGACTTGTGAGAACGTTCTTAATTTGTGCGAAATGTCGAGTGTCTCCATTAAAAACACAATCTATAGCAAGACTTGAACTTATGGGTTCCGTTTTATTGGCCGATCTAATGCACTTTGTTAAAGAAAGCTATAGTGACCTAGTCGTTTTTGATGCTATTTATGCTTGGACAGATTCTATGGTAGCTCTTGCTTGGTTATCTTCATCTCCACATAGATGGAAAACATTTGTAGCTAATAGAGTCAGTCATGTTCAAGATCTCATTCCCCCCTCTCTTTGGTATTATGTTCCATCTTCCCAGAATCCAGCTGACTGTGCTAGTCGAGGTCAAACCCCAGCACAGCTCTTAGAAACTCCTATTTGGTGGTCAGGTCCTGAATTTTTAGCTCAGTCTAGTAATATATGGCCTACGCAGACTAATAACAAATTAAATTTATTTGAAATCTCTCAGGAAGAACAAAGGGTTATACTATCTGCCTGCACTTCTACTGACAATTTCATCTTCACCCTTTTAAATAAATTTTCCTCTTTATCCAAGATTAAGCGAATAGTAGCGTATTCTCTCTTTTTTATTAATAGCTTAAGGTTACAATCTCAGTCTCAAATAAGCGTGGATGTAGATAATGCCTTCAAAATCATTATAAAATGTGTTCAGCGACATACATTTTCTGACATTTTTCTCAAAATTAAACACAATCAACTATTACCTAAGCCTTTTAGAAAACTCGCCCCTTTCATTGACTCCTTTGGGTTGCTTAGAGTTGGTGGTCGAATCAGAAATTCGGAGTTTTCGTTTGATGTTAAACATCCTATTTTGCTACCCAAATCACACCGACTAACCCACTTGATAATCGAAGCAGTTCATCAGGAACACTTTCATCCAGGTTTAAAAACATTACACTATTTATTATTACAACAATTTTGGATTTTATCTCCACGTAGTGCAATTTATAAATGTCTTTCAAGTTGCATTCGTTGTTTTCGTTGCAAACCAAGATCTTACAACCCATACATGGCTGATTTGCCCTCTATAAGAGTTTCTCAAGTCAAGGCTTTTTCATCAGTTTGTATTGATTTTGCTGGTCCATTTTCACTTTCGATGAGTAAACATAGAGGTGCAAAAACCTACAAAGGTTATGTTTGTGTTTTTGTTTGCACATCCACAAAGGCTATTCATTTAGAAGCTACTTCAGATTTGAGTTCTGAAACTTTCTTAGCCGCCTTTAGACGCTTTATCGCTCGGCGTGGAAGATGTCTCACCATTACCAGCAACCAAGGCACAAATTTTAAGGGTGCTAATAACGAACTCCTTGACATGGCTAAAACTATCGCGCAGAAATTGGCCATTTCTTGGAATTTCAACCCCCCCGGTAGTCCACATTTTAATGGCCTCGCCGAGGCGGGAGTAAAATCGTTTAAAACTCATTTTTATAGAGTCTTAGGTACTCAGATACTATCTTTTGAAGAATTCTACACCCTGTTGTCGCAGATCGAAGCACTTTTGAATTCACGCCCGTTGTGTGAAATTAGTAGCGATCCAAATGATTTACAACCTCTTACGCCGGGGCACTTTCTAATTCTTGAACCCCTCACTAGTCCTATTCCCGAGGTGGATCTAACGCATTTATCTTTAAACAGATTGAATCGATGGCAATTGCTGCAACGTATGCGGAGTGACTTTTGGAAGCGTTGGTCGCAAGAATATATTCATTCTCTCCAAGAGAGATTTAAATGGACCCAACCTTCACATCCTATTGTTAAAGGTGGTTTAGTTTTAATTAAAGACGAACAAACGCCTCCACTGAATTGGGAACTTGCCAGAATTATCGATGTGCACCCTGGTCGGGACAATGTGGTTCGTGTGGTTACATTGAAAACCAACCACGGCATTATGCAACGCCCTGTGGTAAAAATTTGTCCCTTACCGATTAATTAATTTACTCTCACTATAATTAACTAAAGTAGTTAAGTCGTTTTGTTTTTTTTTGATTTAAGCGCGGGAATATTCTATTTATTTTTTTCTCTCACTTTATATATATATATATTTTTTTTTTATCTTTATATTCCATTTGGTTAAAAAACATTCGTTTTGGTGGGGTGAATGTTAAGGAATCACTTGTATTTTCAATTTTGCCGCTAAACGCATCATTGGCGCATGATTGATAAACCGTCGACGTGCCCAGAAAGTAGTACCTTGTCGACATTCGCACGGTATACATGATTTTATAAAACCACCGGTAAATTGTTTGGACGAGATTCGGTCGAAAGAAGTGTACCAAAAACGACATCGTCAACCCTCCCAGGCGCCTGGATACGACGGCAAGACAGCTTCATCAGGTAGGAGCCTTATATATATATTGTTTTTATTTATGCGTTGATGATGTGCTATTTTTTTGTTAATTAACTCTTCGAAATACAGTCCATTAGTCCCTTTTCATATTTCCAACCCTTAACAGGATTTAAAAATTCAGCGAGTGGGGTTTTCCTCTTTCCAGACTATTAGTTGAGAACGATTTAGACAGAAAAGGGGGAAAAATAAAGAAACTTAAAGACAATTACCCTGGAATTGCATGGTTTCACAAGTTCATTTGTCGTAACCAAATTTTAACGGAAGATTTGTTCAAAATATTAAACGCTCAAGAGCAAAGATAACAAAAGGAATAATACAAAGCTATTTCTTAAATCTGGGCGAAACAATAAGAAATATCCCACGCTCTAATATCATCGACTATGATGAAAGCAACTTGTCTGATGATCCCGGGAGAGTAAAAGTATTATGTAAACGAGGATCTAAGAGGGAAGAAAGGATTGTAGATACAAGCAAGTCAAGCATATCAATGATGATGGCTATTAGTGGATCAGGGGTACTTTTACCCCCATATGTTGTCTGCAAATCTGTACATTTGTATCCAACTTGGGTAGAGGGAGGCCCTGTTTGGACTGTATACAATCGTACCAAATCCGGCTAGTTTGATTTAGCGACTTTGGACCATTAGTTTGACAAGATTCTCCTACCCTATTGTAAGAAGCTTCTAAAAAGAAAGGTCTTGATAGGGGACAACTTCGCAGCTCACACTTCAATTAATGTTTTACGGTGTTGCGAGCAAAATGATATTTCTTTTGTTTCATTGCCACCGAATGGAACACATCTGCTGCAACCGTTGGACGTGTCTTTTTTTGGACCTTTTAGAAAAGTTTGGCGATCTGTTCTTGATAATTGAAAAATAAAAAACAGAGGTTGCATTCTTAAGTCGGAGTTCCCTGCGCTTTTAAAGAAAGCCATCGAAGGCATCGAAAATATGGACACATATATTAAGTCTGGCTTCCGAGCCTGTGGAATTGTTCCGCTATCACCAGATGTTGTTCTCAGGAAGATACCTGATTCCAAAAGAAATGAAAACGAAGACGCAAATGCGGAACATTGGACTAACATCCTTAAGGTGTTCCTTCATGAAAGTAGAATGAGTGTTACTCAAGACGTCACGCAGAAGAAACGGGGGAAAAATTGCAAGTGGCTCCTGGTAAAGGCATTTTCTCAAAGGATATGGATATGTCAACATCTGAGAGTGAGGCCGAAATAGCCCTAGATGATTTAAGTGAGGATGAAGAACTCGAAAAAGAACTTGAAAGTGACAGTGAGAGTGATAGAAATGCAGGATGAATATAATGAAAATATGTTTCTTCAAAACCAAAGCGATATAAGTGAGACTAATCTTGCAACAGACGTAGACAATTTCGTAGTAGTTAAGTTCACTTGTACAAGAAAAAAATACTATGTTGGCTGTGTGACTGAAATAATGAGGGAAGGAAACAAAAAGATGTTTTTAGTTAATTTCTTAAAAAAACAAGATTCTAATAAAATGGGCGAATATTTTACATATCCAATAGTTACGGATGAAAGCATCATAGAAGAAGACCAAATCATAAAAGTTTTGAAAAAAGTTTAAGATTTAAGGCGCCAAAGATAGTATTTCTCAGATTTGACTTCATTAAAGAATATTAAAATAGAGTAGAGTAGTTGAAGTTTTTGTACAAAAGCCAAAAATATTTTTGATAATAAAGTTTATTAGTTATTAGACATTACCTATTTAATATTATTTCCAGACTTAATGATTGTTATATTAGTAGATAATAGTTGACTTTTTTTCTATAAATTTCGTGTTATTTATGTTTTTCAAGAATAAAATATTTTGATTTGCATGTTTTTTTGTTTATTTCCATAAAATTTATGAAATTTTATCATAAACATGATATATTGATTATATTTGTCCAAATGCACGCCGTACTAGGGGCAAAGGCGATTTTTAATGCTTAACAGAGGGTCGTCCGCCTTTACCCCACACATAGGGATGATGGCGGACACTCTTTTCCTAAATAAAAAAGGTGGGGGAACAAAAACGTCATTAATTTTACTATGGAATTTGACAAAGGCGACATGGATGATTCTTAATTATTTTTTTGGAATTTTTTCGTCAAAAATTGTACTGTTTATTTACAAAAAACTGCAAAATTCGTTCGACTTCACCCCGAGTGACGGTGCCGTTTTCATAGGTGGTCGTAGGAAAAACTATATATTCCACTAACCTTATTCGAATGCTGTAATCCGTATTGGTCAGGTCCCGCATTCGCTTGCGATTCAGATGGCGGATTTTGCTGAGAATTTCTATAATGTTGAGAAACAAATTCTGCATACTGAGTATCATAATTACAGTCTCTGTTCTCTGCATTGCCTTGATTGGGTCCTATGAATTAACTCATAATTAGATTGATTTTCGAATACTCCAATCGAAATGAAGGAGAATATCATATTATATTTGATTAGAGAACTGGAAGCTGTACAGGAATTAGTATGGTTTAATGTCTTCTGATAGATAGAACTTCTGAACATATATTTACCATATATATAAAACTGGCAGTCAATCAGTTAAGTCAGTAAATGGGAGGAATATAAGATGAATCTTACCTGTATTATTCGGTTTAGGCAAAGTACCTGTCTTAGACGTTCCCTCATTTGAAGATGGGTTATTACCAAAATCATCAAAATCCACATTAGGCTCATTGTCATTCCAATATTTTTTAATATTATTAGGTAGCATATTCAAAGTACGACTGAAGAATTTGTCTATGTAAACCTAAACAAAAATTTTCTGATTATCGGATAGGTTGAACCAATTTGATGTTAAATTATTCTCTGATACTGTATTTTAAATGAAACTTACTGTTTCGAGTTAACTCCACAGTTTATTGAAAAGTGTGAAAAATTCTAAAAAATTGACAATTGTTTCGATATTACCTAAATATCATCGACAGAATGACAGACGTTACATTTCATTTGATGCCTACCTGATTTTTAATTATTTTGAATAGTCCAAGAAGTGACTTATCTTGTGATTGACTTGATATATGTTAATAGAAAAAAGAAGGTATGATATTACAAATATTAAATCTTTGATGTTATTAGCCCTATGGGGATATCATTTTTCCCAATTAAGATCAGTATAACTGTGCAATAATATAGAAAACCAGGTAAACTATATCTGCTGATCTTTACAATTATCACTTAAGAAGACAGTTTAAAAGTGGAAAACTCCCTAGATTTATCTGTTCACTGACGACATCATATTGTGGATTTCTTTACTGTCTTCTAATTTCCAATTCTTCAAGGAAATCCAGTTCTTATTTCATATCACAAATACATACTACTTCTCTGTCTATGAATGATTGGTGTCAAGTAGATGTCTGGCGTAGCGGGATTTATCTGGTTGTTTTAATCTGTATGCTTGTAAGTGTTCACTGTATCGGATTACAAAATTTCTATGGATCTGACCCAAATAGACAGCATTACATTCGGGACATTTAAGGTTATATATAACAGATTTCTTTAATGGTGATATTTTTGTTTTTTCATTTAACAATTTTGTACTTATGTTACTTTCTGTTTTAAAAGAAATCGTTGCATTTGTTGCTAAATATACTATCTTTGAAATATCATTAGAAATATTTCCTGCATATGTAATGGTTGTATAAGTTTTTATTTATTTAGTGAATATTAGTTGTAATGCCAATTTTTCCCCTTTTTTACTAATTAGTTTATTCATCATATATAATGGGTAACCGTTGGATGTTGCTATTTGTTTAATTGTGTTAATCTCTCTATCAAAATTACATTTGTTCATAGGAACTGAGAATGCTCTATGTATCATTGAATTATATGCCGCTAGTTTATGGGACATGGGATGATTGGAACTGTATGGAATAGTCACATCAGTGTGTGCTAGTTTTCGATGAATCGAATTATCAAGTACATTATTAACTCTTTGATTTTTTAAATCAAGAAAATTGATTGAACTGTTTTCTTCAACTTCTAATGTAAATTTAATTTTTGGGTGTAAATTATTAATGTGGTGGAAAAATATATCTAATCATCGTTCCCTACCCATAAAACAAGCTAATAAATCATCTACATATCTATACCAAAATAAAACATTTTTTGAAATATTACTTTCAAAGATTTTTCTTTATAAACTATCCATAAAAATGTTTGCCAAAATTGGCGATATAGGGCTTCCCATTGGTAAACCTTCACTTTGAATATGTATCTTATTGTCAAAAGTGAAATAATTCTAATTAATACATACATCAAACAAATTGAGTATATCTGATATTAATCCTGGATTAATATTTTTATCTTCTAGTAATTTTCTTACAAGTATTAGACCCAAAAATCAAATTCACATTAGGAGTTGAAGAGAATATTTCGATTAATTTTCTTGATTTAAAAATTCAAAGAGTTAATAATGTACTTGATTATTCTATTCACCGGAAACCAACACACACTTATGTGTTTTGAAACCCTGTTTTTCAGCTGCTTTTCAGGGATAAATAAGTCGAAATAGCTAGTGGAGTCAAATTTATCAATACGGGACAAAGTAACTTGAATAGCGAAAATAAATGGATTATGCGAAGAGCAAGGTGCCATATATGTATCCAGACGTAAGCAATTATGTCAGGACTGCCAGGACATCGGCATTGTATATATTTATGTTTGTTTACGTAATTATATATAGTTCTGTTCATATATTGTAAATATCCAACACTAAGATATTGTAAATAAAGACATTTTAAAACAAACAAACACACTGATGTGACTATTCCATACAGTTTCAATCATACGATTTCCCATAAACTAGCGGCATATAATTCAATGATACATAGAGCATTTTCGGTTCCTATGAACAAATGTAATTTTGATAGAGAGATTAACACAATTAAACAAATAGCAACATCCAGCGGTTATCCATTACATATTATAAATAAACTAATTAGTAAAAAAAGAAGAAAAAGTGGCATTACAACTAATATTTCCTAAACAAATAAAAACTTATAAAACCATTATATATAAAGAGAATATTTCTAATAATATTTCAAAGATAATATCTTTAGCAACAAATACAACGATTTCTTTTAAAACAGAAAGTAACATAAGTACAAAATTGTTAAATGTAAAAACAAATATATCACCATTAAAGAAATCTGGTATATATAAACTTAAATGTCCATAATGTAATGCTGTCTATTTGAGTCCGAACCTTAGAAATTTTGAAATCCGATACAGTGAATACATACGAGCATAGAGATTAAAACAACCAGATAAATCCCACTGCCAGACATCTACTTGACACCACAGAACTAGAAGTACTACATATTTGTGATAATAAACAAGAACTGGATTTTCTTGAAGAATTGGAAACTAGAAGACATATAGTTTTCTTGTTTTCTATATCATTGCACAGTTATACTGATCTTAATTGGGAAAAATGATATCCAGGATATCTCCCATAGAGCTAATAATATCTAAGCTTTAATATTTGTAATATCATATCATCTTTCTTCTATTAACATATATGAAGTCAATCACAAGATAGGTCACTTCTTGGACTAGCCAAAAATAATTAAACATCAGGTAGGCATCAAATGAAATGTAACTTCTGTCATTCTGACGATGATATTTAGGTAATATCGAGACAATTATAAATTAACATTTTTCAATATACTGTGGAGTTAACTAGAAACAGTAAGTTTCATTTAAAATACTGGTATGGGTATATTCCACAAAGTGAGGGTTGAGACAGTGAATTTCTCTGATATTGTTTTCAATAGAATTAGGTATACCCTTCTCTACAAAGTACTCCATATATTTCCAACAATAACAATGCGATTTATAATGATAATGTGTTAAAAAGTAAAAGTCTATCACTACTTCCGAGATCTTCTGTCTGCTATTGGAGGATCTGAATTTTTGATGCCAAATTTTTTAGATGTAGGATATATAAAATCAAATTTTCAATAGCGTTCACGAAATATTAGAGACTTCTAGAACAAACAAATGAAAAAAGTTGAGGCAACTATAATGTTGAATAACTCTGTTTGGATGTTTCAGGTTATATAATATTCTTTTTACATTATCCCGCATCAATATCTAAGACTATTTTGAAAATAATGTTTTACATTGAGACTAAGATTCTTTGGTCGTCTATTATTCGACAACTTCTGATATAACCTGTATGTAGTGATAAACCCTCATTCTATTGACAATTTCTTCATTTAATCTGATTTATTATTGTTTGATAAGATTGGAGTTGATTCACATTGATATTAAAAATACTACAAGCTATTGAGTTACGTGCTTCTAGGATAACTAACCTTATAATTTCTCCGCAATGCTATCCAAACTTAATTCCACATCAAGTTTTTGGCAAGTTTGTACCAAATTTGTCGACACCATGGAACGTATCGTGTTTTGCATAAAAAATTATATATAATAGCTACACTTTCTATTTAAAATATGTGCGGGAATAAATTCCCATTCAAACTGACAAAATTTCAATTAAAAACATATATATTTAAAATGAATTCACGACATCACCATTTTTAACACAGCTATATACAAAATGATTGTAAATGCAAGGAAAAAAACAGGTAACCTCTTTTTGTAGCTTGTTGATCGTATACTGTAGGTACCCATTGTCCTTTCAACTTATCTATGAATTTTATATTCTGGAAATACGGTATGTCCCTTTCAAATTGAAGAACGAATGTTCTACTTGGAAACAAATAATAATTTTTCTACTACCGTGCGTAAAGTACGTACTTTAGACACTTTCGAGTGCGTAAAACTCTACTTTACGCACTAGTGTGTAAAGAAAAAGTTCCAATTTGTATGTAGTTTTATCTAGTCTTATAAAAATATTGGTAGGTATAATAAAAGGATATTAAATCTGAGTTTTCTTTAAATCATGGATTGAAACATATAGAATTCAGAAAAGTACATACTTAATAATTATTGGATACTGGAAAATAAAAGAATAGGGTGCATATGTAGGTACCTATAAGTTGGCCGTGGGTGACATTTCTTTGTGCATTGAATCTGACATTTAAATTTGAAATTGAGATCTTCCGACTATACCTAGGGTGAGCAAAAGTATTTATATTTAAGTATTGAACATTTTTAGGAAACTATGATGTTATTTTAGATTCTTTTATAAGAAAACGGAATAGGTAGGTAGGTACATATAATTATAAAGGTGGATTCCTCTGATGATCACTCAGGAGATTATTTTGAAAATACACCATCAAACATATTACACGTAGCACAAAATGCTTCTAATGATTTATTGCCCCAAAAATCTGTCAATATTTACGAAACAAAATAAAATTTGTTTAAAGAATGGTGTAGGGAAAATAAAATAACAAAATATTCCGAAAATGTCCGAGTGCACAAATTGCACCTTTAATATTAGTATTGACAATAATTGAATTCGTCTGTTGTTTTGTTAATTTGTTGTAATTTTGATTAAAATAATCAAAATATTAATCAATATATAATATATTTTATTAAGAATCAATTAAAGCGTTATCGTTTCTTCTAAAGAAAAATTAAACCTACTTTAGTGCGCAAAGAAAACTACTATTAAACTTCTGTATTTTGATAAAATTTTCGGTAGTTGAAAAAATAATGTATGCAATTCGTGTGTAAAGGCCTTTTTTCGACTCATGTGATCACATTCGTCAAAAAAAGGCTACTTTACACACTCAAAGATATAGACATATGTACAATTTAGATTTTTATAATTTATTCTCAATACTGAAGGAAGTTGGAGCAAACGTTAAAAATTATTTAACTAAACAAAATTTCAATGACTTCACTATTAACTTGAAGGCACTTTCTCTAATGTGCAACTAATGCAAATTAATTAGACCAGGGTCGATAATTTTTGAAACTAAAAAAAATAATAGTAAGATGAAACGCTTTGGAAAAGGAAGATTATCTAACAAAAATTAAAGGAAAAATAATTTACGGGCGATGTGAGGTCGGGAAGTGGAAGAGGGTGATTTTTTAAGGGTAAAAAACTGTTTACCTCGATTTCCGGCTAAAATACAAGTCCTGTGGAAAAAAGTTTAATAGCAAAGTTGTAGGTGATAGAAAGAGCTAGAACTTTTGTATTTACACTTTCTTTACATAACCTCAAAATTGATGTGAAAAATTCAAATAACCAAGTTTTTGGTTTTTTATTTGTATCTACTGTAGATGTAGATACTTTATACTGATTACGTTATTCTTTATATTTTTAAATACATCAATCATGTTATTTATAAATAGCTTATCTTGAATTCTAATCACTTATCCATTCATATTTTTGTCTATTTGATGGCATTTTTTCATCGTTAGATTCTAGTAGATCTTTGAAATATTCAAGACCGTCACCTTCTTCGTCTCCAATTTCCACTCTGCATTGGTTCTTCATCCACAATTTCATCTGAATCATTAACTTCCCCGTAGGTTTTTTCTTACATATTGGAGCATTTTTCAGAACCATGACAATTTGAGCCTAAATTTGTGCATTTTGAAGCATGTTTTCGGTAGTTTCACAGCTGCAACAAATAGTTTTGAGTAATATTTCCGAAAATTGACTGTCTCGACCCTTACTTCGTGGAATATGCTCATATTAGTGTTTATAAATGAAACTCAAGGTCTCTAGTTAATTCCACAATATAATACAAGTTATTGAAAATTCTAAAAAATTGACAATTGTTTCGATGCATCAATATCATCGTCAGAATGACAGAAGTTACATTTCATTTTATGCCTACCTGATGTTTAGTAGTTATATTTGGCTAGACCAGGAAGTAACCTAACTTGTGATTGGCTTAATATATGTTTATAGAAAAAAGAAGAAGATGTGATATTACAAATATTGAAGCTTAGATATTATTAGCCCTATGGTGATATCCTGGATATCATTTTTCCAATTAAGATCAGTATAACTGTGCAATGATATAGAAAACCAGGAAAACTATATCTGCTGATCTTTACAATTATCACTTAAGAAGACAGTTTATTAGTGGAGAATTCCCTAGATTTAACTGTTCATTGACAACTTCATATTGTGGGTTTCTTAAATGTCTTCTAATTTCCAGTTCTTCAAGGAAATCCAGTTCTTGTTTCTTTTCACAAATATGTAGTACTTCTAGTTTTGTGTTAGGTGTCAATGAATGATTGGTATCAAGTAGATGTTTTGCGTAGTGGGATTTATCTGGTTGTTTTAATCTGTATGCTCGTAAGTGCTCACTGTATCGTATTTCAAAATTCCTAAGGGTCTGACCCAAATAGACAGCATTACATTCTGGACATTTGAGTTTATATATACCTGACTTCTTTAATAGTGGTATTTTTGTTTTTATATTCAACAATTTTGTACTAACGTTACTTTCTGTTTTAAAAGAAATTGTTGTATTCGTTGCTGAAGATATTATCTTTGAAATATTATTAGAAATATTTCCTGCATATGTGATGGTTTTATAAGTTTTAATTTCATCAGCTTGTTCAGGATATATTAGTTGTAATGCCACTTTTTCCTCTTTTTTACTAATTAGCTTATTTATCATATCTAATGGATAACCGTTAGATGTTGCTATTTGTCTAATTGTATTAATCTCTCTATCAAAATTACATTTGTTCATAGGAACTGAAAAAGCTCTATGTATCATTGAATTATATGCTGGTAGTCTGTGTGACACAGGGTGGTTAGAATTGAATGGAATTGTTACATCAGTTTGTGTTGGTTTTCGGTAAATTGAATAATCAAGTACATTATTAACTCTTTGAATTTTTAAATCAAGAAAATTGATTGAGCTATTTTCTTCAATTTCTAATGTAAATTTAATTTTCGGGTGTAAATTATTGATGTGGTTGAAAAATACATCTAATTGTCGTTCACTACCCATAAAAATATTACTTTCAAATATCTTTCTTTCTAAATTGTCCATAAAAATGTTTGCTAAAATAGGTGATATAGGGCTTCCCATTGGTAATCCTTCATTTTGAATATATATCTTATTGTCAAAAGTGAAATAATTCTGATTAATGGATACATCAAATAAATTAAGTATATCTGATATTATTCCTGGATTAATATTTTTATCTTCTAGTAATTTTCTTACAAGTATTAGACATTCTTTAGGAGGAATTTTAGTAAACATGTTAGTTACATCGAACGATATGAGTTTATAGTTATCTTGTAAGTGGATTGCTTTCAACTTTTTGATTAGTTCTATTGAATTTCTAATTGAGTACTGAGATTCATATCCGTAAGTATTGAGTATATTGTTGAGCTTATTTGCCAATATATTATTAGGAGCATTAACATAAGAGACTACAGGTCTAATTGGTTTCGTTATTTTATTCTTATGTATGATAGACCTCTTTTCGTAATCATTTAAAAGATAATTTGAATTATTAACAATATCCCTTACATTATTAGAAAAGCAGACCCAACAAAGAAGTGTTCTAATAATGTAAGGGATATTGTTAATAATTCAAATTATCTTTTAAATGATTACGAAAAGAGGTCTATCATACATAAGAATCCTCATTGTCCACAATTATATGGAACAGTTAAATTACATAAAATAACGAAACCAATTAGACCTGTAGTCTCTTATGTTAATGCTCCTAATAATATATTGGCAAAGAAGCTCAACAATATACTCAATACTTACGGATATGAATCTCAGTACTCAATTAGAAATTCAATAGAACTAATCAAAAAGTTGAAAGCAATCCACTTACAAGATAACTATAAACTCATATCGTTCGATGTAACTAACATGTTTACTAAAATTCCTCCTAAAGAATGTCTAATACTTGTAAGAAAATTACTAGAAGATAAAAATATTAATCCAGGAATAATATCAGATATACTTAATTTATTTGATGTATGCATGAATCAGAATTATTTCACTTTTGACAATAAGATATATATTCAAAATGAAGGTTTACCAATGGGAAGCCCTATATCACCTATTTTAGCAAACATTTTTATGGACAATTTAGAAAGAAAGATCTTTGAAAGTAATATTTCGAAAAATATTTTATTTTGGTATAGATATGTAGATGACATATTAGCTTGTTTTATGGGTAGTGAACGACAATTAGATGTATTTTTCAACCACATAAATAATTTACACCCGAAAATTAAATTAACATTAGAAATTGAAGAAAATAGCTCAATCAATTTTCTTGATTTAAAAATTCAAAGAGTTAATAATGTACTTGATTATTCAATTTACCGAAAACCAACACAAACTGATGTAACAATTCCATTCAATTCTAACCACCCTGTGTCACACAGACTAGCAGCATATAATTCAATGATACATAGAGCTTTTTCAGTTCCTATGAACAAATGTAATTTTGATAGAGAGATTAATACAATTAGACAAATAGCAACATCTAACGGTTATCCATTAGATATGATAAATAAGCTAATTAGTAAAAAAGAGGAAAAAGTGGTATTACAACTAATATATCCTAAACAAGCTGATGAAATTAAAACTTATGAAACCATCACATATGCAGGAAATATTTCTAATAATATTTCAAAGATAATATCTACAGAAAGTAACGTTATTACAAAATTTTGAATGTAAAAACAAAAATACCACTATTAAAGAAGTCAGGTATATATAAACTCAAATGTCCAGAATGTAATGCTGTCTATTTGGGTCAGACCCTTAGGAATTTTGAAATACGATACAGTGAGCACTTACGAGCATACAGATTGAAACGACCAGATAAATCCCACTACGCAAAACATCTACTTGACACCAATCATTCATTGACACCTAACACAAAACTAGAATTACTACATATTTGTGAAAAGAAACAAGAACTGAATTTCCTTGAAGAACTGGAAATTAGAAGACATTTAAGAAACCCACAATATGAAGTTGTCAATGAACAGTTGAATCTAGGGAATTCTCCACTCATAAACTGTCTTCTTAAGTGATAACTGTAAAGATCAGCAGATATAGTTTTCCTGGTTTTCTATATCATTGCACAGTTATACTGATCTTAATTGGAAAAATGATATCCAGGATATCACTATAGGGCTAATAATATCTAAGCTTCAATATTTGTAATATCACATCTTCTTCTTTTTTCTATAAACATATATTAAGCCAATCACAAGTTAGGTTACTTCTTGGTCTAGCCAAAATTAACTACTAAACATCAGGTAGGCATAAAATGAAATGTAACTTCTGTCATTCTGACAATGATATTGATTTATCGAAACAATTGTCAATTTTTTAGAATTTTCAATAACTTGTATTATATTGTGGAATTAACTAGAGACCTTGAGTTTCATTTAAAAACACTAATATTTCCGGAATTAATTCTTTTTCTGTAACTTTGGACATAATGCCACGTTGATGTTGCTTCCAGCCCCAATATGTTGCTGTCAGTTCGTTATCCAACCAAGTTTGAAGCTGATAATATGCAATGTACAGGTTGGCAAATTAATTTTGGAAGTCGGAAGTTAGGCAACTTCCGATGCACAGTAGCAAAGATGTATGCGGATTGCAAGAGCTCACTTCGCTGCCAGAATTCGTAAGCTTCGTTTCGACAGTACAGTTCAGAGAAAAGTATGATTACTGGGGTTGTGCAATACTAACTTGTTATGGCGACTCCAGAAAGTTAAGTTGTTCATCAAAAGTTGAGTGAGCAGTGTCGTAAAATAATTATGAACGTTTTAAATTTCATAACCGAAGAGGCAAACAATGGCAAGTCGACAATTCGATTAACAAAGGTAAGTTTTAATTATTGCAATAGAATTTTTGAACCAAAGTAATTATTTAACAAATTTACACTCGATAGTAAATTTTTTAAATCGATTTTCGTACATAAGACAATATTAAGTACCAAGTGTCAAAAAGGTTACTTTAGTCACGAGTTTTACTAGGCACGAATGGAGCGAAGCGGAACGAGTGCCTTGTGAAACGAGTGACTAAAGACGTTTTTAACACGCGGTGCTTACTAAACTTTTTCTTCGCCCGCAAGAAGGGACATTTTTTATAATATTTCAATTATATTCATAACATTACGGACTATGGCTGACGACTGACATAGTGAGGTGCCTAAGAAAACATATAATGCACTTGAGAGGATGATGTTTATTTTTGGTAGATCAACAATATTTGAATCAACAATTTGAATGCATCTGTGTGCATTTATTATGTAGCTCAGATATTTTGAATAAGAATTGGTGATGTACGAGTATTTGTCCGTCAATGTGTGCTGATGAAGTGTCGTTGGGAAGGAGTTGAATACATCATGGGTGTGCAATTCTTAATTGATTACTAATTATCTTGAGAAGTTTGATAACAACATTTGAGTGAACATGCTTCAATATTTCATAGTACGGTGTAGTTAAACAACTGGGGTTTGCATATAGACTTTGGAATTGAGTATGTGTTATTCAAAATTGCTTCAGAGATCATACTTCAATGAAATAGCATATATACTTATCCGTAGGATGTTTTGTATCAGCAAGTGTATGAGATACGTTTAAAATCTTTGACACCATATTTATTTCATCACCATTGGGGAATCAATATGAACGGGAGAACTGTATCATGAAAATGAGAAATGAAAAATGGTTTGAAACTAAATATTTGTAAGACACTGGAAGACATTCAATCACTTACGGAAAATTTTTTGTTGGTCAATATCAGACCTAACATATTTGAAATACTTTGTTTTGGAAAAGTATATTTTTGAACTTTCTCATCCTAATGTAATTATAATGGATATTTTGTGAAATCCAAGCGACTATAATTGGTAAATATGTCTTGTTCAACCCAGTTAGTTCTGATAGAGACAAATAAAAATTATTAACCTAGTGAAATTTGAATGATTCTTTTGTTTTTTAATTCTTTGAGTTAGATTAATGAAGAATATTGAGAAGATATGTTTGAGACTGAGATCAAATTACAAATATGCTCGCTATCTCAAGAAACTAGCTTCATAACAATACCCATCTTTATTGATTTATTTACTTTCAATGAGCATACCAAACGTCACTCAAACACTATACTTACTGTAAATAGTTATTTATCTTAATCAAATACAATAAAAATGAACCTCTTCATTTATTTATAAAATTTTGTATCTGCATCAACAAAAAACTGGAAATTGTTCACAAATTATTCCCTAAATTTAATTTATTCATTTATGGTATAATTCCTCGAAAAAAGAAATTTACTTTATTAGAACATTTAGACAACAATCCTAAGATTAAACAAAAATTGTAAAGTGCTGCAAAGGGGTTCTAAATCATGTATAAACGCAGAAAATAAACATTTTTCAATCAATAAATTGTGGTGGAGAAACATAAACATCCAATGGGCTATGTGGATAACATACAATGTAATGACAGAAATACATATTTCTTTAATTTGTTGAATGGTACGTGCAATCAGTGATGTTATGACTTCAATTAATTTGTACAGTAGCATGTCGACATACTTATTTTCAAATTTGTTGATTGGTATGTCCATTCAGTCATACTATGTCTTCACCTAATTTATACAGAAAATAGAGATAGTTTAGAGAAAGACTTTTTACTTTCCAAACAAATTTTCTCCTTAATTACCAATTCGATGGAGAAAATAATGGCCAACTATATGAGAACGGAGAATCTTGAGAATACACCACTTCATAAATGTCAGCATGCCTACAGAGCGAGTAGTTCAACGGAGACTGCTCTGTATCAGCTGACCGAAGTCATTCAGAGAATTTTCAACAACAAATAAATCGCAATGTGCGCAATCCTGGATATATCTGGGGCCTTTGACAAAACAGCTAATGTGTCTGTCAACAAAGCACTAAAAAGGCGAGGAGTGAATGAAACATTCGTAAAATAGATGTATGAGTTGTTGACAATGAGGATAGCTGAGACACAGGTGGGGAATCAAATCAACTCAGTTAAAGCCACTCGTGGAACACCTCAAGGGAGAGTGATATATTCCCTTCTATATGGAGCATCGTAGTAGATGAGTTACTTTACTGGCTAACGGAGCTTGGCTTTGAATGTATGGGCTATGCTGATGACGTAATTCTAATAGTCAGAGGCAAGCTCGAGAGCACCTCGTGTGATTTATAACAAAGGGACTGAGAATTATTGAGCAATGGTGCTTGTCAGTGGGGCTAAATATTAACCCAAACAATACCACAGTAATTTAATTTATCCGGAAAAGAGCACTTCCAGCTATGAAACTCCTATGTTTAAACGGAAAATCATAGAGTGGAAATATGAAATTAAATATATGGGGATAACCTTAGACAGTATACTGTGGAATAAGCATGTTAAAATAACTGCTAGAAAGGAATAAAAGCTTTGATGGTGTGCAGAAGTCTAGCTGGTAAGACTTGGGTCTGTAAACCAAAAATAGTGCGTGGAATGTCATTATTGTGAGACCAGTAATAAAGTATGTGGCAATAGTTTGACACGAAGAAGACCCTTGGTTCTGGCAATGAGAAAATCAAAAATCAGGAAGACTAGTCCTCTCTAACAAAATAGATCTCATCAGCGAATCTTCCCAGTGACGAAATAATCAAGAAACCTAGTATCGAAAAGAACTTCACTACGATGCTAAGTAAGAGGATGGAACTGGGGAAGGAAATAACCCACCCAAACTCTCAAAGAAGAAAACACCATCAGATGGAACGCAAATGGTTCAAAAACCACCACAGGAGCTGGCGCCGGAGTATTCAGGCCCGGCACCAGATATTCATTATCGTTAGGCTCCTGTACGAGCGTATTTCAGGCAGAATAGTTCAGATAATGAAAAATAGAGTCTCACTTACGATTTCTGTGGGATAGCACCGTGTTGTATGGAATTATTTTTGTTTTACCCTGTAGATCAAATGTGAGATGGTCAAAAAGTGTGCTTTTTAATTTTAGAGGGTGAAAAATATCCTTATATTTGAAAAAGTCAAATAAAACGAAAATAGTTGTTTTACGAGCTAAAATGTAAATAGGCAAAATATATATTGTTTTATATTGGGGATTATAGTACACATGATTATTTTAAAATATCAACCCTTAAAAACCAGCCTTATTAAGGAAAAATGGAAAGAAATCCCAGTTTTAAGCAGTTTCAAGTGGTTACGCGGTATAAATGGTTAACATTAAGATATTTTACATGCTTGTAATGTAATTAATAGTGAATAGCGTAGCTTCCGCCCCTAATAACAGAATATAAAAAAAAACGTTTTTAGCAGTTTTGAATGTGAATTTCTATTTTACATGTTTGCGATGCAATTAGCCAAGAATAGCCTAACTTACACTCCTAAAAATTACCCCTAATGACGAAATATCAGAAAGAAAATGTTTTCAACGTTTTCAGCAGTTTTAAATTACTTTTGTAGTGAAAATGGATAAAATATTTATGTGTTCGTAGTACAGTTAATTATTAATAACCTAGCTTCCACTCTTAAAAACCACCATTAATAAAAAAAACATTATTTTGCTGTTTTCCAGTTTCAAATGGCTTAATAATGTAAACCAGTTAAGTTAAATTCTAATGCATGTTTACAAAGCAATTTGATCATATTTTACGCAAAGCTTCAATCCTTAAAAATCACCCTTAAATAGTTATTAATGCAACAAGTGCAAAAAGTGAGTGTTTTTTGCACGCGACGTGAAATTGTCAAAGAGGCATTTAGGCCGAGTTGGACATCACGTCGAGTGCAAAAAACACGTTTTGCACGAGTTGCATACAAAATTTTTTCTACATTCATGCAAAAACTGGAAAATTAGAATATAATATGTTAGGAACTCAAACTTTATTAATATTAAAAGTAAAGGAACAATTTGTGCAATTGAAAGATAACACTTTATAATATTACTCTGATATTTAACAAATATCATTTACCATGTCAGAACTCGGAATGTATTTTAACCGTTCTTTCTTCTTTTTTTTGTATCTTTATGGCCTCCACCTTGTCAGTACTTAACCATAGCTGGTTTTCGCATTGACCATTTAAATTTTAAATAATCAAAGATTTTTGCAATAATTGTAACTCGTTGATACAAAGTAGTAAGAAATACATATATTATTGCTGTATTAGAGCAGGATCAGACACTTGCTCTGGATTTTTATTTTATTTAAATGTTTATGTTTGTCACAAATCACCACAAAACTGACAAGAATGACAGATGAGTGCAACAAAAATTTTGTAGCACCAGTGAAAAAAAGAACCACTTTTTCCATTAAATGTGTTTCACAAAGTGTTGTTTTTTGCATGAATGTAGAAAAACAAATTTAATTCGATGAAAATTGGTAGATAGAATTGTTATATAACAAGAATAATGTGCATTTTAAAAGTTTATTATTTCAAAAAAACAGGTGTGAACATTTTAATCATTTAAGAATTTGTATCATCTTCCTCGTCGTCCTGCACCTTCTCGTCTAGATACATAACTTGAGGGCAGTTGTGACAGCTACCGCAAGTAGCATCACAGAACAGCCTGTTACAGTATATGTAATTATGTACAATACTCAGCGAAAATTATAGCGAGAAAATATTGGCATTTATTAGCGAAATCTCCGTTAATTTTAACGCTATTGAGACGATCAAAGAAAAATTTAAAGGAAATTTTCACAGCTATAATTTTTGAAATTTTAATTGTGTTAGTTGCGTAGTTCTTAAAATTTTCAAGGTTAGAGGGCTCAAAACACCTCACCTTCGTCCTTGATTTCAAACTTGTACCGGCAATATCTTGGTCAATTTTTATTTTACTTAAATAAAAAAAAATATTCCTCTAAAAACCCTACACTTCATATTCTCACACATTTCTCGTTACATTTTTTTTAGTTATTTGAGAAATAATTGCACTTTTTTTGAAGAATGAAAATTCATATAAATCGCGATATTCAGAAAAATATGTACTCTAAATCGCTGAAACTTATTTAACAAATTGCTGGTACCTAAATAAAGTTAATTGTTAAAGGCTACGCTTTTACTTTTTTTCAAAACTTATTAAATTTTTATGGAAATCATGTTTATTTTGAAGTTTTTTGATAGTACTTCAAAAAAAGCAGGGAATATTTTTCTGAAAAACGTAAGTAGGGTTCCCTTTACAAGATTGGGAAAAGGGAGTCGGGAGTATGCGAGAGGTGTGAGGTGTAGGATGATGTGGGGCATGTGTTTAGATGCTGGAAGAATCAGGAAGTGTTGAAGAGGTTGGCATAGAAACTAGGGGAGACGGTATATTAAGAAAATATGGTGGAGATAATGCTGAGGGGGAAGGAGGAATGGATGGATGTGAGTAGTGTAGTGGAGAGCATGATTAGGTGAGAGATGGACTGGATATGACATGAGAGGTAGAAGTAGAAGGAAGAAGATGAAGGAGAGTGGGTGAGGGACCTAAAAAAAGAGGTAATGTTCAAACAAATCTATCTCAGCGCCAATTGCACCTACATCGATCAATCAGAAACCAATCGCTTTCTATTGACAAAAGCTTCATTTTTGCTAAAAACATAACTTTGTGGGATCTCAATTTCCCGAGATATTTGAGAGAAAAGGACGAATAACTTGGGTTTTTCATGAAAAATTAAGACATTTTATCATGAATTAATCGGAAACTGTTAACTTTTAGAAAAATGCTTATGGGAGACTTTTTGCTTAGAATTCATCTCTCTATCGAATTCTGTAGTTATTTTCAAGATTTAATTCTTCACCCCGTAGAAGGAGTAGTTCCCCCCCCCTCATCAACAGCATAGTTTTTCATCATATCATTTGATCTAGAGAATGAAACCAAGTTAATTTCAAAAATTTCATCCAAATCGGTCCTATCCCATAGATTTCGGGACCCAAACGGTTCGGTCACTGGACATATTTGCAATTGAAAGATGCGTAGAAATGAACCTAGAATTGGAAATGTGACATATCGATTCATTTTGATAGTCAAGCATCTATCAAAGCATTGAGCTCCCATATCATTGACTCAAGGTTGGTATGGGAATGCCGAAGAAAACTCGATGAACTGGGCAAGAATAACAGGGTCTCTTTAGTATGGGTTCCTAACAACTCGGGATTCACAGGAAATGAAGAGGTCAATGCACACCAGGAAAGGAGCACGAATTGGCCTTAATTGGCTCGGAGCCTTTCCATGGTGTGGGAAAATGCTCCTATAAAAAAGAGTTTCGGAAGAAGGAGCAAACCGAAAGAGAAGCACTCTGGTGGTGCCTTCTCAGGTTAGATCCCTCCAAAAAGTTCCTGAGGAACTTTGACTCCGCGAGATTCAAAAGTTATTTGGATCTCCGTAAAAATAAGCTACATCTCCTCATGGGCTTCCTAACAGGACACTGCCGCCTAGGAAGTACCTAATGAGAATAGGTCTAGCAGAAATTGATGAGTGTAGATTCTGAGGGGAGGAGGAAGAAACTCCGCATCACCTAGTTCTAGAATGCCTTGCCATTGAAAACCAATGTAAAAAATGCTTCAGATAAGAGTGTTGATCGAACCTTCTTTAAGCCGTCCCAAATACTAGAGTTCATTGGAACCCTGGAACTGGAAGGCGAGCTTTAGTATTAGCGAGAACAGCTCTGATAGGGGGGAGAGGGCAGAATAAACCTTAGGTTTCAGTACTTTGCAGCCCCGTTAAAATCTAATCTAATCTACTACACAATCGTGTCAACCCACCTCAGAGTGCAGATTAGTTAGTCTCAGTGGTGTTAGGAGAATGAGAATACAATATTACACAAGAAACTATCGCTTGATTATTTCTATAGACGGTCGAGTCAATATGTTATTAGAATGTAGATGACGTCATACCGACTATTAGTTAGAGAACAACATGTTTTATTACTTTTTCGTTTAATGAATTTTGTCAACAAACTTTCTTAATTTTCTCCTAGTTTGTAGAAAACATTTTTTCATGAATAACATGGAGTGAACAAAATACTTTCATTGTATTTTTTTGTTTTTTAAGAAACTATTTCTTTAACAAGACCGAGGGGAGTTCAAGACTTTTGATGTGGTAGATATGAACTTATCGTTAATAACCATAAATGTCCTACCTACCAAATAATACTCAACACTCTACTTTCGATTTAATGTTAAAATTTACTGTAAACTTCATGAAAACGTAATAGAATCGACTTTATAGGTAATTCTATTTCCAACAGATCAGTTTCCTTTAAAAAACTATCATTAGTTTTTGTTGATTTAGAAGTTTCCACTTCTTTCGATTATTGTCTCTATTTTTTAAAACAATTTAATAAATTTCCTCAACAAAAATACTGAATAAATTGAACATGTATTCTCCGGAGGTCAGTCTTTTGTGAATACTAGAGAAATCTAATTCATATGACCTAATGCAAAGAAAAATTCTCTTCTCGCCATTTACCAAATTTTGATTAAAAACTCGTTGGTATTTTTTTTTGAGGGCAACTATCTATGAGTTACTAAAAAATTAAATGAAAACTAATAAAATTCATATACCATTCAGTATCAATATCACGTTTATTTGATTTTAATTACATTGAAATAGATGTTCACCACCTAGTTCTTGATGATCAAACATTCCTGTGAACCTCATCCCCAACTTTGTTCATCGTTTGTGTTGAATGAGGTCTGCCTTACTAGTTCGATATATTTTTTCTTCTTTAGTCATGATGCCTGCTCAAATGTTCACCTTTTTGAAGAGACTCACGGACCCAATGATGATTCTCCGCTGACCAATATCTACAGTTCTGACAATAAATTCACCTTTTCTTCTAATGTGAATATTGATTTGTCCGAAAAAAGAATGGAGCCAAAAGGTATCTTAGCTAATTTACCATTCTTCCGCAGAAATCCATTCTACGACCTGCATATTCTTCTGTTAACTTTTCACAATAGATTTGAAAAGGTAGCAGTGGAATAAGCCACTTCTGTGAAATCTATCTATCTGTTAACGTTTATACAAAATTCAATCTATATGGATGAGGTTTTTCCTATGGAAGCACCATAGAAAAGTCGAATGATGGATGAAAATATTTTGACTGGCAATTTGCGTGCACATAACATTCGATTATCTTCCACACATATTAAAATAACAACTATTCATGATTGTTTACCATCTCCTATGATTTATATATGAAATTAACACCCAATACCTAAAGCGATATTAGATAACTGCTTAAATAAGTTCGCCTTTTAACAGTTGCACTTATTTTTTAAAAATATACAGGACGTATCACTGGAAGGTACTAACTATGCCAGATTGGTGCAATGAACAGTACACAATTTAACTCAGAAACTGATAACGTGTTTCCAAAATTTCTAAAAGCCAGGATATTAGTCTCCAAATTACTTTCACATTTATGTAAAAATTTGGAAGAAAAATTGAGTAGGTGTGTCAAAGAAAACATGAAATTTCCTATGAAAAACATTTATTAGAGCTTATCTACATAGAGTAAAGAAAACCATTTTTCCATAAATAAATAAATAAAAATATTTATATTGAATAAAAAGGGTGAAGAACTGGAAAAATGGCTAATGTTTTTGAAATCATATACTTTATAAAAGCAATTTTCTAATTTTAATCATATAAAATCAAATTTTGTACCCTTTGTTAACAATAATTTTTACTTATACGATTGCCGCTTTGATGAAGATCCAAATCATTTTAAATTCTTATAAACTTCTCAAATTATTCAAATGTGATAATGCCAATACCCCAATAGAAAATTTTGAACCAATTTAGAGAATAGAAATTTGCTGATAATTATATGCAAGCACATTGTGAACAATTGCTTGAAATAACACATTGTGTAAAAACTATACATTTTCAATGTAGGTGCTTACTAATTTATTGTCGAATCAAAGAAATATATATGAATATTTTACAGTAATATGAATAAATGTAGCAAGAAACAAATTATTAAATTCAACGAACAAAATCGTCAAATTAATTTTTTGTTATAATACATTATATTTTTGATTATATTATTTGGATTATGTAATAATACATATAACAAATTATTTCTTAGACGAATCAAAATATATATACATTTTTGGAACCTTACAGAATCAATAGCCAAAAGCGTTAACAATTTTATCTACGTCAGTCAATTTAAGTTAAAATATGATCTAAAAATATTTTCATAAAATATTTGTTACGATTTAGGTATTGAATTCCGTGAAGTATTTCCTTTCATTCATTCTTCTACTAAAAAAGCATTCCTCAGCTATGCTGAATTCTAACATAAATAAATAAATATTTCTAGATATCATCACTCTTCATATAAAATCTATAATTATCACTATATTATCTATCATATTATGTACATTATAGGAGATGATACGAAGGTTGTGCGTCATCTTGGCATGTTTGATATCCCCCAACTGCATAATAGTTCATATTGTTATAATAATTTCCTACGTTGCTCAAATTGGGACCGTAATTCCCTTCATATTGGTTAGAATAATTTGTATTCTGATTCCACTGTTCATTATATTGAGATATACCGTAACTTGACATCATTTGAGGAACATACTGATTTTGTCCAGGAAAGTTAATGACACTATCGGCTGGGACTGCCTGTTCCGTACTATTTACCATCTCATTGGAACTTGAATCATACGTAGTGCTTGTAGGTGAGCTTCTGACGATGGATGAATTTGCCCTGTTTCTTTGTTCCTTCTTATCTTTCATCCTTCGGTTTTGAAACCAGATTTTTATCTGTCTTTCGCTAAGACTAAGGCTTTCAGCGAGTTGAATTCTGTTTGAACGACATAGGTATTTGTTGCGGATGTATTGTTTTTCTAATGTTACAAGCTGGTGAGAAGTGTAAGCAGTACGCATTCTTTTTGTAGCAGTCACATTAGATGCTATCTTTGGGCTTGGAGTTTTGTCGGAATCTGAAAACAAATTAAAACTACGTATTAATCGCCATCAAAACATGCTAGTGTAAGATAATAATTATATAAAATTAACGAACTAAGAGTGAAGCAGCAATTAACAAGATTGATAAGCCTAATTTCAACGATAGTATACACATCAAAAATGTCTAAGGAACACAAAGATTTTTCCTCATATATACATGAATTTTATTCGGATTTTTAAAAGTGGCATATCGTTATGATGATTAGTCATCTTAATTTCAGCGAAATTAATTTTCTCTTTGATGAAATAATTTAACAAAAGTTAAAAGGTGCACTAATTTAATTGAAATCCATGAATGTAAAACATAAAAATCTAATCAAAAAATGTTTTTAATAATCTGTATTGCCTCCAAGAACATTAATTATAGCTTGAGACCGTCAAGACATACTTAAAATTAAATTATCAATTTCGTTTTGTGGTAATAATGCCCATTCTTCTGTAAGAAGATCTTGGAGACCTTGAAGAGTATTAACATTATGCAAATGAGGAGCGATCCGTCTCTGGAGCATATCCCAAACATGCTCGATGTGATTAAGGTCTGGTAACTGTGCTGGCTACGGTAGAAGGGTAATTTCCTCAGTATCAAACCAATCTCCTAATGTTGTTGCACTATGTGGCCTTGCATTGTCCTGCATGTAAAGCAAATCAGGGCCTGCAGCAGTGGCAAATGGATGGACAACAGGTTCTAAGATAAGACCTCCATGACTTTCAGAGACATCACCAAATTGTGCATATCGATGCATAATCGCGAAATTCCGACTCGAGAGACGTCACGATGACGTGCAACATCAGCTTGCGAAACACCAACCTCAATCATATTCACATCATTTGAACACGTGATAAATACATACGCTCCATGACCACCGCTGCTCTTAACAATCTTGTTTAAGTATACATTTAAAGTTTACTAGAGCGTTACTTTAAAATTTGAGGAAATTTGTCTATACAACTAGAAACAATGAACCTTGTTAGATGAAGCACTGTCACTTCTGGCTTAATAAAACAATACAATTGTCTGAATAATTGTCACCGCCTATATTCACGAATCGCTTGGTATGTATTTGTTGAAAAAGGTAAAATAATAGTCGTGTTTCTTAGACATTTTTGATGTGTGTATATTGTGGAAATACAGTATATTTGGACAATTAGAACAGAGTTCCAATAGTTACTAATTTCATCCAGCGTAATCAAGAATAATAAAATATATGGGCTGGGTTTCATAGTCAATTACAAAACGTTTTTGATTGTCATGAGAACAATCATTACCAAAGTTAAACAGGCTATAATGAAAAAAAATCAAAACTGATTGTTGTGCTCTAAAATAACTCTCGTCCTATTTTGTGACCAGCTACTGGAGATCAATAATGGAAAATATATTTAAGAAGCTGCTTATACAAATTTTGATTGGAAGTAAATCGAAATAAAGAGGCAAAACGAGTTCAGCGGAAGAATTTTCAATCTAATTGAATCTGTAAACCCTTCTACCACTTGGTGGTGTAGGGTATTGATGGTTATGTTTTCACAAATTTCCTCCATTCATTCATATTCTGAGCTAGGTGCTTTGCTTCTTTCCAGCTTTTTCCTCGTTCATTCAATATTCCGGCTAAAACCATATCCCCTATTTTTGTTTTTTTTTCAATTTTCGCTTTCCATACTCTCTTAACCGCTTGTGCTTCTTTCATGCGTTGTAAATGTCCCCACCATTGCAATTGTCTTTCCTCTATGAAGTGTAATGTAGCTTGTATGTTTAGGTCCTCTCTTATAACTATATTTTTCATTCTATCTTTTTTTGTCACACTCCTTACTCTTCTTAAATATTTCATCTATGTCGCCTGAATTTTACTTTTTTGTCGTTCTGTCAATTTCCAAGACTCGCATCCAAAGGTTAAAATTGGCCTATATATTATTGAATATTTTTAGTTCGGTGTCTCTGAATATTTCTATTCTATTTTTTCATGAACTTGGTGTTCATGGCGTAATATAGTTAGTTGTTTTTGCAATTCTCTTATTTATATCTGCTTCATGTGTCCCGTTTTCTTCTATTATTGTTCCTAAGTATTGGTAGTGTTTAACTTGTTCCAGTGCTTCTGTATGGATTCTTATATTTATCTTGGTATCTTCTTCTCCAATTACCATTACTTTTGTTTTGTTCTTGTTTATTTCCATTCCTTTGTCTGTTACTGCTGTATTCCACACCTCAATGTTTTCTTGCAACTCTTTTTCGTTCTTTGCTATTAGTATAACCTCGTCTGCAAATGCTTCCTCACCGATGTTAATTCTTTGTAGTTGCGCTACATATCTTTTTACTTGAAATAGTGCATATTTTTATGATCTCGTCCATGAAAATGATCAATAGTAGTGGACTTAAGCTTCCCCCTTGTTTTAACCCCACATTTGTAGTGAATTCTACCGAAATTTTGTTATTTCTTATAACTGCATTCTCATTGTTTGCAGAAATTTTTTCTACTATCCTTATAATTTTCATACTAACTCCTCTCTCGGTCAATATTTCCCATTTTTTCTCTCTAGGTACTCTATCAAAGGCTTTTTCTAAATCTAAGAAAGCCACGAACTATTTCTGTTTTCTCTGTATTGCTTTTTTTGTCATCTGTTTTATAGTAAATACATGATCCTGGGTGCTTCTTCCCATTAGAAATCCACTCTGAGATTCTTCGAGTGTGTCTTCTACTGTTAATTTGATTCTGTTTTCTAATATTTTTTCCATAATTTTCATCGCTGTGCTTATTAGTGTTATTCTTCGGCAGTTATTGCAGTTTTTTACATCACCTTTTTTGAAAATTGGCACTATTAATGCCTTCTGTTGGGAGTGTCTCATCTTCTATAGCTTTATTGAAGATATGAAGCAGCATATTTTTTCCTTTATGTCCCATATTTTTTCCTTTATGTCCCATATTTTTGATCATTTCTGAAGTTAATTTGTCATATCCAGGTACTTTTCCATTCTTCAGTTCTGTAATTGCATGTCCTATCTCTTCTTTATTAATTTTTATTTCGGTTTCTTCCGTTATGTCAACTTGTACTTTTTCCTCTGTATGTTCTGAATCATTATTGAGTAGTTCTTGGTAATATTCCTCCCACCTTTGTATGATTACCTCTTCTTTTTTCAATATATCTCCATTCTTACTTTTAACAAAATATATGGCTTGCTGTTTTTCTGCTTTCATATTTTTTAATGTTTTGTAGAAGAGTTTTTGATTTGCTTCCTCTACTTTTCTCCAAATTTTTGACATTCCTCATTCTTTGATGCTTTAATTAGTTCTTCGGTTTCTTCTTTCCTCCGTGTGTATATTATACTGTTCCACTGTTCCATTTGATAGGTAATTTTTCCATGCCATTTTTTTTGTTTTACTTTGTTTTTTATTTCTCTCGACCACCACGATGTTAGCTTAACTTAACGTTTTCTCCTATTTGTTCCACATATTTCCCTTGCAACATTTAATATAATATTTATAGTAATTCCATGATTTTTCTACATTTTTATTTACTATTTCCTTATAATTCAGTTTCTTATTTACCTCTTCTTGATATTTCTGTGCGGTTTTATTTCTTAGTTTGTAAGTTTTTATAGATACATGTTGTATTTTTCCTTTTTTTGTTAAGTTACATGGATCGTTTCTTCTTTCAATATCTTCAAATTTGGATTCTACTACATAGTGGTCGCTGCCAATTTTTGGTCTTCGTTTTACTCTTGTATCTTTAATTGTATTTCTATGTTGTCGTTCTATTTCTACGTAATAGTAATAGTATAAATATTAACAAGAAGAAATATGATAACCTAATACCTACAGATTATAAAGAATCTATCACTACATTTAATAGAGTGAAGTAGTACATTGCAAAAGTAGAATGTCAAGGACAAGAATCTCCTGATGCAAAACTGTGAAAATTTGTAATTTCATATAAAAGTTAGTAATTACCAGTGAAATTTTCCTTATTGACACTTATTGAGTAAGCAGTATTTTCAAATGAATTGTTATAAAATTGTGAATATCTACATACCTTCGGCTATTGCACTGGTATCTTTACTGGGACGTGTAACTTCAAATGGAATTTGAACGTTGTATTGAGGATTCGAAACAAACTGATTCATATGGTGATAAGGGTGATTGTTTAACTCTTTTGGACTCTCGTACCATTGTGGATATTCCATTACCTGAAAATAAAAAATATCTTTTAGCAATTTCCCGTTAGTAATAATGTACATGATAGATCTTAAATTTTCAGTGGGTAGAGAGCAAAAATTAAACAGTTAATTCGGATCTGAGAATATAAACAAACTTTACTTTGCCAAGTAATTGTTTCCATTGGGGATCTTCTGTACTCATTATCAGAAGGAACTTCGGAAACGTTTTAACGTCAAATATGCAAAGATAATCATATTTAATTCAGCTGTTACTTAATTCTCTCTATTATTAGGGTAGAATGGGGTAATACTGGTCAGCGGACAATACCGGTCACACCTCTATTTCCTGAAGAGAATTACATCTGACAAGATCGTGCTGTTCAACCAACTGCATTTAATGTTACAGGAGTATACGCGTTTATTTGATTTAGTTATCGACAACCGTTGACGTAGAATGGTAGACTATTATGATTTTACTGAGATTTTTATAATTTCGTTACCTTTGACAATAAGCCGTAATTACTTATATTTCATATATTTTTTAAAATGTTGTAGTCTATAAGTAGGATGCTAGATCGTATAATGAATGATCTTAAGTATTAAAATGGCCAATAAATCAAAATTTTAAGGTATTAAATTATTTTTGAATAGACGCATGCATGTGAGGGCAAAACCGGTCAAGTGACCGGCATTGCCCTAATTAACAAAAACGTATTTTTATCGACTTATTTTGTTCAGTGCAGATGCCGCAGTCACGTATTAGAAAAACTAATAGAGCAAAGTGGTCAGTTGAAAACCTGAATGCAGCTCCATTGATTGCCAACGGGGGCGATACCGCCCCCCTGTGGGCGCTGCAGCCTTTTAGGGGGGCGGTAGTGGATTCAGAAGCAAATAATAAGCCGTCAAGAGGAATGGGGGAATAAAAATGATTTATTAAGGGTTAATAAGCAGTTTTAAATCAGCATTAATAATAATACTAATAATTATAATAATTTCTTTTAGTTCAGAATAGAAGTATATGACTTGTCCTCGCACGTTGATAATCGAACGCGCAATGTTCATACAAAATAACATGTTTCGAAATGTTCGCACACAGACAAGTTGAATCATGCACGAAATGAAACGTATAAAAGCAACAGCTCTACGAATTTTTTGTTAGTTAGTTGTATGTGCTTGGCCGCGATATACAGTCGTGAATCATAAGCTCTGCCGTAGTAAATAATCGTGAGTGGTGTGTCATTTTATAAACATTACTATCTATAAATATATTGAGAATTCAATCTTTGTATGAAAGTGGCTGAACCTACTTGTAAATTAAAAAAGAAATGCTGGCAAAACAGTATTGAATATTTAAAATATGGATTTGCGGAATCTTCTACAAACAAATCATTACCTATATGTTGAATTTGCCGAAAAGTTTTTTCAAATGAAGCTATGAAACCTTCTAGGCTACAAGAGCATTTACATAAAATGCATCCTGATAAGAACAACAAAGATATATTCTATTTTCAAGAACTTGAGAAACAATATTTAAAACAGCCAACTATATCAAACCTTTTTGCATCGTCTTCGAAACGAGACGATGATGGGCTACCAGCCTCATATAACGTTTCATTGTTAATCGCAAAGTCAGGAAAACCACACACCATTGGCGAGGAATTAATTTTGCCGGCAGTCGAAGAGATATTAAACACTGTTCTCCATCATAAGACACTATTTGATATCATTAAAAAAATGTCTCTCACTAATAATTCAGTGCAAAGAAGAATAGATGGAATGGCAAATGACGTTGAAATATCATTATACGATTACCTAAAGAGTTGCAAATTTTCCATTCAACTCGATGAATCAACTCTACCAAGTAACGAAGCTCTAGTCTTATCATACGTACGATTTATAAAAGAAGAAAAAATTTATCAAGAGTTATTATTTGCTAAGAATTTGGAATCTGATACAAAGGGACATTCTATATTTAATATCATGCAAGAATTTTTTCAAGAGAAAGAATATTTTGTCTGCTGCTACTGATGGTGCTCCAGCAATGACCGGGCGTCATAAGGGTTTTATAGCACATTTGAGAAAAGCAGTGCCAAATGTACTCGCTGTACATTGTATTATTCACCGTCAGCATTTGGTTGCAAAAAAAATTAAATGAACGTCTGCATGCGTCCCTCAATAACGTTACTAAAGCAATCAATATCATTAGAAGCAATTCATTGAATGACCGTTGAAATTTTTGTTCTCTTCTATAGAGGGCGGTGGTCCAGAAAATGTTGGGAACCACTGAGCTAAACGATTATATGAACAGGGGGTTTCTATGCGAACTGCTGCTAAACGAAGTGAAACTCCATTTTCAACCCTTCAAGAAAGAATTAAGAAGGACAAATTTGTCTCTCCTATTTTGGGCAGAAAAACTGTTTTCACCAGTGAACAGGAGGTGGAAATGTCGAACCAAATAAAATATCTAGCATCTATATTTTATGGATCCACAGATAAGGAAGCCAGGTGCTTGGCATTCCAGTATACCGAAAAAAATGGTATAAAACATTATTTCAATACCGAATTAAAAATGGCAGGTCGCGATTGGCTAATAGCATTACTAAAGCTAAATAAAATTTCAATTCGAAAAGCGGGGGCTACTAGTTTGAACAGGGCTACTGCCTTCAACAAAATAGAAATCAAGCGGTTCTTCCGCAACTAATGGAAAAACACAACTTTTCACCTATAAACATCTACAACGTTGACGAGACTGGAATTTCCACTGTGCAGGAGCCAGGAAAAATGTTGGCGGCAAAACGTCAGAAGAGGGTTGGCTCCATGACAAGCTGGGAAAGAGGTCGGAATATAACACTTGTTTGTGCAATGAGTGCCACTATGTTTATTTTCCCTCGTCAACGACATTCACCTCTGTTGAAAAAAGATGGTCCTATTGGCGCAAAAAACGAATTTTCCAAGAATGGTTGGATAACAGAGGACCTTTTCATCAAATATTAGACAACCATTCGAGCCACGTTTCCCTGGGAGCCTATCATTTTTGCAGAGCTAATCATATTTTCATGTTCTCCATTCCACCCCACACGTCGCATCGGACTCAGCCATTGTACGTTGCATTCTATAGACCATTCAAATCATATTATAGGAATGAGTGCAATCTCTACATGAAAACCCATCCAGGAGAAAAAATATCCCCGTATGAGGTTGCCTCATTAGTTCGAAAAGCTTTTTCTAACGCAGCATCAGTGGGTGAAGGGGAGGCAGGCTTCAAAGCAACAGGCATCTACCCGATTGACCCTTCTGTCTTTAAAGATGATGCTTTGAATGATCCAGAAGAAATTGCAGCCTTTGACAATGAAACTGAAACTAATATTAACGAAGATATTTCGTCAGTTTCTAAAACTTCAAGATCTGACCAAGAAATGGAGGAAAGTTCAAAGAAATGTTGCTCTTCTGAAAATATAGCCCCTACAATTCCTTCGACTTCAAAATCGGCACCTCTCAACTGCAGTGTTGAAGACCTGCGTCCAAAACCAAAAAAAGATGCCAAAACGGCAAAGCCGAACCAGAGACCTAAACAGCACTCGACTATTCCAACTTCGACACCCCTCAAATATGCATTGGAGGAAAAGGAAGAGAAAAAGAAAGCAAAACTTGAGAAGACCAAAACTGGGACAAATATAACAAAATGTCTTAATGAAGTCAAAAGAAAAATACTAAACTCGCCTGAGGAATCCAGCGCTAGTGCCAAGAAACCAAAGATGAAGGACCTCACAACGCAAAAAAAAATTAAAAACAAAATCAAACTATTCCAAAAAAAGAATTCATTCGACATCATCATCTGACTCTGATGTTGAAATGAATAATATCTGCAGCGATAATGAAAAAAATGAGAGATTTTAGTTTATGTGTGATTTGTGGTGAATATGGGGCAAATAATGAGATGTGGTACAGGTGTACCCTATGTGGACAATGGGCTCATGAACTATGTTCTGGAATGGATTCTCCAACCAAATACATTTGTGATTTTTGTAAGTGACCGGTATTGCCATTACTCTTTACCGGTAATATAGACCAGGGTCGATAATTTTAAAAATGGTAAAAAGTAGAAAAAAAAATATAGTAGGATGGTACCCATTGGAAAAGGTAGAGAATATAACAAAAATGAAAGGAAAAATAAATTACGGCCGATGTGAGGTCGAGAAGGGGGAGGGGGTGAGTTTTTAAGGGTAAAAACGGTTAATCTCGATTTCCGGTAAAATTGTATTGTCTTATGAAAGAAAGTTGTGGTGAAGTTGTGGGTAATAAAACTTTTGTATCGACACTTTTTTCACATAACCTCAAAATTTATGTGAAAAATTCGAATAACCGAGTTTTTAGTTTTTTATTTTCTTCTTTTGCAAAAAAATTTATTTTTTCACGAAATTTGATTAAAACTTACCTTTGTATATCCCAAACATATAGTAATTTTTTTGATTTAAAATATTCGTTTTTTCACCTTATTTTGACTTAATATCGAAAAAGCACCCTAATTTTCAATCGAAAATTCTCACGTCAAAATATCTGCTTTTTCAAAAAAGTTGGTGTGTTCTTTATTCGCTGAAATCTACTTTCTGATGGTATGAAAAAAATATACATTACTATGGTAAATGTTCTCAGAAAATGCAAATAATGAAAAAAACTCGAATCCGAATTTTTTTTTTGAATCATTATGTATAATTTTGAGCTGTTTATTAAAATTTACACTTCAATTACTCGAAAAACGTAAGATTCCATGTTACATTGATGAAAAAAATTGCTAATCGAATTATACTACTATAATGAATAACCAAATAAGTTAACAAGGTTAATAAGACATCTACAATATTTTGAGAAAGTTTTCGAATCTTCTTTAAATTATATACGTAGAGGCCTGTTTACTTCTATTTTAAGTTTACTTATATACCTGAGTGACCTTCGGAAAATGTTAGCCCGTCAAAAGGTATTTCATAGAGCAGAGGGGAAGGGGATAGGTAGGTATGGGGTATAGAGACTATACACAGACTACATACAGTCTATAGTCTCCATAGTATGGGGCTTACTACCTTTTAGTTCGTAGCAGCTGTAAAAACCGTTAGCCATTATTCGGGATACAGAGCAGTGAACAAACAACATCGTTCGTAAAAAAAAAACACGTGCTGGCTAAATTACTTGAAGATAATCTTCTTTCATATTGGCCAATCTTCCACCCACAGAAGGTGCAGCAGAACAACATTGTTAATGGGCATATTATCAGCTTCAGACTTGGCTGGGTAACGAACTGACAGCAACAGGTTGGGGCTGGCATTACAGGCTAGGAATTAATTCCGGAAATATTGCTTAAAACTATTTGCTGCCGCTGTGAAACTGGATGTAACAGTTTAAAATGTGGCTGCCGAAAACATGGTTGGAAATGCACAAATTTATGCTCAAATTGTCATGGTTCTGAAACATTCTCCAATGTGCAAGAAAAAACCTACGAAGAAGTTGATGATTCGGATGAAATTGTGGATGAAGAACCAATGCAGACCGGAAATAATCTTGGAGACGAAGACGGTGATGGTCTTGAAGATTTCGAAGATCCACTAGAATCGGGAAGGTTTGCGAATCTAACGATGAAGAAATGCCATCAAATAGACAAAACCAAATGGAGAAGTAATTAGAACGCAAGATAAGGTATTTATAAATAAGAAGATTATTGTATTTGAAAATATTATAATAAATAACGTCATCAGTAAAAAGTATTCAAATTCAATACTACGATTTGCATGTATATTTATCTATTATCAGATTTTCTATGACATAAATGTAATGAGAATTCAATAAATTAACTTTATTACTGAAAAAAAATTGCAACAGTCACATTTTTTAGATGAAATTCTTTTTAAATCCTATTTTTAATATTTAGAACAACTATTTTCGCATATTTTTTGCAATTTTGATGTTTTATGGATTTGTCATTTTTTTGTTTATCAATATAACATGAAATCCTACGTTTTTCGAGTAACTTTTAATAAATAGCTCAAAATTATACATAATGATTAAAAAAAAATTTCGGATTCGAGTTTTTATAATTTTCTGAGAACATTTACCATAGTACTGTATATTTTTCTATACCATCAGAAAGTAGAGATTTTAACGAACAAAAAACACACCAACTTTTTTAGAAAAGCAGATATATTGACGTGAGAATTTTCGATTAAAAATTAGGGTGCTTTTTCGATATTAAATCAAAATAAGGTGGAAAAGTGAATATTTTCGATCAAAAAAACTAGTTTGGGACATACAAATGTAAGTTTTCACCAAATTTCGTAGAAAAATTATGTTTTTCACATAAATTTTGAGGTTATGTGACAAAAGTGTCGGTACAAAAGCTGTAGATCTTTTCATTACCTACAACTATGCCGTTTAACTTTTTTTCATAGGACTTGCAGTTTTACCGAAAATCGAGATTAACCCTTAAAAACTCACCCCCTCCCCTTTCCCGACCTCAGATCGCCCGTAATTTATTTTTCCTTCCATTTTTGTTATATTCTCTACCTTTTCCAATGTGTTTCATCCTACTATAATTTTTATTTGGTCTCAAAAATTATCGACCCTGGTCTAATACCAGTCAATAACACATTTTTAAAATTTAAGTATTTTGACGAAACAATTTAAGATAATTTATTTGATTTGTATTTTACTACATAGAGTGACTGATATGTTTCATTTTTCTTTTATCAGAATCAATATATAATTATTATTTTAACTTTTATTTCGAAATTTCGTTAAGAGGCCACCATTACCCCATCCTACCCTAATTGTTTTTGTATATAGTTTCATATACATAGATATTGAATAAAGTACAGTGATGAATCTATATTATTTCAATTTATTTTATTGCTTAATCGACATTGAGAAGACTAATTCTAAAAAATAGTAATATAAATTATATTTTCATTTTTAACGTTATTCTATTCCTCTGTTACGCCTCAGTTTTCAATTTGCCCAATCCTACAAATTACACAGACATTTGTCAAAATTCGGCGACGTTATTTGCTGATAATGGTGGCTAATTTGAAGGTGGCTGGAAGTCTACAATTGACACTTAAGGATACATAGACAATTCACTTACAAACCAAATTAAAATTTCCAAGACTATTCAAAAATTATCAGATGAAACAATCAATGTTAGACGGAAACTTTACCTTCTTGCTCTGACTTCAACAAAAGGCATTTAAGTATACCAAGCATTTACAATAAATCGAATCCATTAAATAACAGCAATTGCTTGAATTTTAATATAAATAAGACTTAGAATGTTTCTGTTAGTACCTAACCTCTGTTCAAATTTCAATATTTAATACAAATAAGAATTAAAATCTCCGAAAGTTTGTTCTGCAAAGAAATAAAATAGAGAAATGTGAGTCATTGATTTGTTATTCAACGCGGTTGCCGAAAAAATAGTGTACGCAATACGCCAGAAAACAGTTTTTTTGGACAGAATTTTGTCTACTAACAGTATTTTCCGGACTAATGGCTGAATATGTTTATCAAAAGTTTCCCTAAAAAAATTCGTAGCGGCTACGTTCATGAATTGGAAAGAATGAAATTAGTAAAAATCGAAAAAGGGGAGTGAGTGCGTCGTTAACGACAAGACTTATCAAAAATGTTTGTAAGAACTATTCGTCTTAAAATGGAGTAACGAAGCGCCCACTACAATATTTTAGATTACGTAGGAAACACCCTGAGTATCGATTTTATTAGAATTTACATTAGAAAAGCACAAAAAAGTTTATCAACTAATCTAACAAAAAGTAAATTATTAATAATACCGATATAGTTTTCGAGAAATGAAAATAAATATAATCATATTCAACGGAAAAGTCATTTTAAATAAAAAAAATGCTGTTATATTGATAATATTGATTCAATATCCCCATTAGAATTGTGAATTTCGAAACGAATAATAATTGTGAACAAATTTTCAATAATTTCTGTTAAAATTATTCAGGTCTAGCACTTTATATTTTAAGTTGAAAAGAAAAGGCATTGGTAAAAGTACAGCAGGTTGGGTAGGTTTTTTACAATAAAAACTCCAACCAAAAAGAAGAACCAATAGATAAAACAAAAATTTGTCAAACAAAAATGTATCCTTTCTGTATACAGGTTATTATTACTTCGGAATTTTATGAATCATTCAGCATAATACCTAATTATTATTTCCGAAAAATGTTAGCCACTTAAGAAGTAATTAAAATGACATTAATGAATACGTAAACATACGAATGTTATTCCGAAAGTGACTCTTTTGTTTTGAACAAATTGAAATTCATATTCCAAAAAGAAATTCCTCAATTTGTTCTGTCTTGTTATTTTCGTATTCTCATAGGTATTATTCACGTTTCCTACGTTTTTCTTGTATACATATTTATACAGTTACTGTAGCTGCTTGGAGTTGATATAGGTTGGGCAACAATTCACAAATACTATTCAAATAATAGAAAAATGAACGGTTTTAACGATTAAAACTAACTTTTCCGCATCTGTGAGATGTCCTGAACAATATTCTATCATAAAATTGTTACTTGTATACACTTCGGGGGATGTATCGTGCTAACAAACTGAAATTTCTCCAAAAATAACCAAAAATTCAGTATATCTGGATTTATAGGACCCGCTGTACTCGCTCTAGTCAACTGAAAATCAATAGGGTACATCTATGAGACACCTTGAACAATATTCAATCATAAAATTGATCAATCGTAAACTCTCTGGAGGCTGTATCGTGCTAACAAACTGAAAATTCTCCAAAAATTACGAAAATTTAGTACTTCAAGTCCCATAGCACCCATTGTACTGGCTTTACTGAGTTGAATATCAATAGGGTTCGTCTTTGAGACGCTCTGAATGATATCCAATCATAAAATTGGTCACTTGTATATACTCCGGAGGCTGTATCGTGCTAACAAACTGAAACTTCTCCAAAAATGACAAAAATATCGTACTTAAAGTACTGTAGCACCTGTTGTATTGGTTCCGGTGAGCTGAAAATCAATACGGTTCATCAGTGAGATGCCCTGAATAATATTCAATCATAAAATTGGTGACTTGTTGAGCTCCGGAGGCTGTATCGTGCTATCAATCTGAAATTTCTCAAAAAATTACGAAATGTCGTACTTCTAGTACCATAACACACGTTGTACTGGCTCTGGTGAACTGAAAATCAATAGGGATTATCTGTGAAATGTCCTTAACAATATTCAATCATAAAATTTCTGACTTGCACTCCGGAGGCTGTATCGTGCTAACAAGACATGTAAGGAAAAGTGGTCGACGACAACGACGACGACGACGACATACACACAGGATTTTTTTTCTAAAAACCGTTTTATCGTGTTGTTATTGATGGAAAACGTAAAAATAACTCAAAAAAATTTTTCAAAATTCCAACTTTTTTGGGGGTAAACCAATACTTTTCTCGCATATGGAAATGTTGGGCGGAAAAGTAATAATGAACAACGAAACATTGTGATACAACATTGATATTTTGGAAACAGCATAGCGGAATCTCATCAATATTATATTGAGTTTATTAAAAATGCTGTTGAGTTGAAGTAAAATGTTAAGTTATAAATTAGCTTAAACGCCCCCATATATTACGGGTAAACGGACGAATTTAACAGATTTGTGAAATTGTAAAAAGACATTCATCAAAGTCAAGAACACCTCGGAATTCATCTCAATCTGTACAAACGCCTCGAAATTCGAAATCCTTAAACGAAATCTCCATGGCTCCGAACAAAAAGAACTAGAAAATATGAAAAATTAGTCCTTAGAAAACGATTCCAGACAGGTACCTGAACTTGGTTCTTTTTTGTCACTAAGCGACATTTCAATAATCCCAATTGATGAAATGTCTGATTTATCTGTAATTTTAAAACAAAATAATACAGTTGACATGAATGCGATGGAACAAAATGTTGTTGTTATCAACAATGTTAACGAAGAACTCTCTATGAATGGTAGGGCAGACTTAACTGAGTTAGAGGAAATTGGCGTTGTAACACGTCAGAAGAGTTTTCTTCGTCTACCACCAACAAACGAACCAAATGTATCAATTTTTGATGCCAATCATTCAAACGCGGAATCTTGTATAAAAACTGACAGGAGAAGATAAAATGAAGACGATCAACTAAAAAGATTTTTTGCGTTTACAACTTCTGAAACTAGCACTGCATATAAGCTTGATGCGAACCAAAAACATAATTACAAGTGAACATACTGATATTTCGACTGAACCTCAACTGAAACTCACTATAACTTTAAGTGTCTCTGAAAAATCAGGTTACCTAAAATCATATTTTGCTTCTTCTGTATTGGAAATTGATCATCTTTATGCAATTCAACAAAACCACGATGACTATACTTCTTTGACAGAAAAATAATCAATATCATCTTTGAGATATCAGAAAAAATTATACAGTAAAATACAATAAAAGACAAAGAAAATATTTTCAAAATACCAAGTTAGGATAAACCAGAAATAAATGATGATCCAGTTGATCTATTCAGAAAACATCTGAAATTTCCTGTTACCGTCTTACATCCAACAAATTTCCAAGTACTATATCATCAAAAGCTTGTCGATAATATCATGAAAATAAAGAAAAAGAGAAGCAAGATCAAGTAAAGCAAAAAAGAAACGAAAACTTGGAAGGGATTTAAAGAAAATAGAATTACCAAAAAAGAATAGAAAAGTTAATAGAAAGACGACTTTAAGAATAAGTAAGAAAGTAGAAGAATCTCAATCCCACCTCAAGTGTAGCTTCTGTGATATTGATCTTACTAGTGACACAGTTGGATTAGGTGGTACCATCTGAAATGCACAAAAGTAAATCATTTGACTTACAATGAAGGAGCTACCGCAAACTATGAATTTGAGTTATGCGAATCTGCTCATACTACAAAAAGTGAAGCTTTGAAAAGTTCAATATCAATAGTTCAAATAATCCAATAAGTTGATAAATATGTTTTTGATTCATTTTTTTTTTAATTATTTTGTAAGTTTGTAATACATTTACTAGTCAGCGTTTTAGTTTTGCGTTAATATTTTTAGAGAATTTCGTTGTTTGAAATTAGTTCAAACATTCTTTAATATTTTGAACAATTATTCCTTCCAATTTTATTTTTATTAATCAAGCAGTAAAGAAAAAAATGAAGTTTGTTTATCTGAGTTTGTTGAAAGAGATGTCATTGTCCATTGTGTATTATGTGCGCCAAGAAGATTACTATTCCAATTATTATAATAATTTTGTTATTTGTGGATTAAAAACCCACTGGTCCTTCGAAAAAGATTTTAGAATACAGTTGTATTTAGAAAATACATTGGATTTTATTTTAAGACATATGGAAATTATTTCTGAGGTATAAATAAGCAATTATACCTCTGACTGTTGAAAATCAATCATTCGTTATTTTAGCTGCCATAACTAACAATATTTGTTCTAGTTTGTTATTTATTTTTTATATTATTCAAGTCAAATAAATCGTGTATTGTGCCAAACTGTTTTCTACTTTTACTATTATTAGCCCTATTACATAAGTCAATAAAGGTTCTAATCCAATTTTATTTCTAAGTGGTCGACAAAAGGTGACCTGGTCGTCGACAATTGAACCTAACGGCCGGCTAAAGGTGTTTTTGCTACTTCTCGACTTATGATTTTTTTATGAATTTGGAGTTTTAGGTGCGTCTATTAGCGTTAAATTAAAAGAAAGTAAATTTTATGAGGATGATATAATGAATTACTCAAAAATATAGGTATTCAGTATTATGGTAAAATTGAATGCCAAAGTCAGCAATTTGACAAACTAATATCTCTGAAACAAGTACTCGTATGGCAAATATTTATTTGAAATTCGAGCATTACTTTGACCTTTTCTAAAACCGAAATTTTGACTTTAATTTCTTGGACACCCTGTAGATATTATGTAGCATACAATATTCTACAATAATAAGGACAAGTTTCACCACCATCTGATGAGTGTCGGATTGGTTATTCACAACTTTTGACTTTGTTACTTGGCATAAAATAGGAAAGGACAAAACTTCCATTTAAGTTATCAGAAGGTGGTAAAACTAGCCCTTAGTGTAACAATGATACAGAACCGTTCGTTTCATAGTTTTTCAGATAGATCGGTTCCATTTTTTTCAAGTTACAGAATTACAGAAATTCAATTAATTTATTACACAGTTTTCTTTGTCAAAAAATGAATCACACTGACGAAATCTTTGGGGAAATACCGGGTGTCCCACTATAAAGTAACACATTTTGATGGCTCATTACTCGAGAATGGAAAAAGGTATTGACGTGCAGGTTTCGCAAAAACTTCTTATATTTCCTTAAAATTTTTATTGACATAGTTGCCAAATGTCTATTTTTTCCCAAAAGCCGAAAAAACAATTTTTGAAACGAAAGTATCGGTTTATTTTAATTACAACACCCTATATATTTTAATACCATCTGAAAGTCCCTTTCTTCCCCTTTCCAAAAATGTATACATTATCGGCATACACTGAATTTTTTAGGGCCAGATTTAATTTTTTATGAAACCATGTCAATAACTTCCAAACGTAAATTATCACATTTTAACAGATTGGAAACGTTATAACTCGAAAATAAGGAAAGGGATTAATGAGCATCTTTCACTGAAATTCTTAGAAATCAAATTTATTATGACACCGTTTGCAAGTCTCAAAAGTCGTCTACAATTTTCGTAAGAAATTTACTTTTGTTAATTTTTTACGCAAAGTTGGCTTTGAAATAAATACATATAACTGACATTAATAAACGTCAAAAGGTTATTTGTAGTATGAAGTATAACAACGAACACAGTCAAATTTATTAATCGAAAATGTATACTTTGATAGAAAAAGCGCGATGCGTCGTATTATATGCCGAGACAAAATCAATAACAGTGACCAGAAGGAGATTCAGAGCCATTTTGTCAGAAATCCGCCTACACGAAAATCGATATTAACTTGGGTACAACAATTCACAGAATCCGGAAAACTAGAAAGGAAAACGAGAACACCTAAAAACGCCCAGGACAATATGCTCAATGATATTCTGGAAGTAAAGGAAATTCTAGCAGTTAACAATAATAGAATATTTGTTAGAAAAATATTCCAAATCACACAATTTTCAAAAAGTAAAGTTCACCGGCTCCTAAAAATTATTAAATTTAAAGTATACAAAATACATACCCTCCAAAAAATAGAGAATCATTCATTTAAACAAAGATATTTCATGTCAGAAACATTGTTGGATCTGGTAAGACTTTAGCCTAATTTGACCCTAAGGTCAGACGAAGCCACATTTCATATTAATGGAAGAGTTAATAAGCATAACTGCAGGATTTGGGGAGGTGAGAATCCAAGAGCGTTCAACGAATTTGAATTGGATGCACCTAGAGTAAATGTCTGGTGTGGTGTATCTAAAACTAAAATCTACGGCCCCTTCATGAAGTAACAGTTAACAGAAACGCTTACACCGACATGTTGGAGGAGTTTTTGTATCCCCAATTATAACAAGATGAAATTATAAATACTGTACATTTTCAACAAGACGGCGCGCCTCCACATCACTTGTTAGTTGCTCGAAATTCATTATCAGATCATTTTGGCAACAGATGAATAGGTCGAGCTGGTACCATCGAGTGGGCCTCATATTTCCCGGACTTAACCATACCAGACTTCTTCATATGGGGTTATGTAAAGGAGAGATGCTATAAGTCAATCCCTACAAACCTTCAGGAGTTAAGAAATAACATAGTAAATGTTTTTAATATCATAACAACAGAAACGCTGCAAAATGAGTTCAGTTATTAAATATAATTTTTTTTGTTTTGATATTTTTTATGAAGTCGCATCGGACTCAGCCATTGAACGTTGCATTCTATGGACCGTTCAAATCATATTATAGGAATGAGTGCAATCTCTACGTGTAAAACCCATCCAGGAGAAAAAATATCACCGTATTTCCGGTATAATTGCAAGTCCTATGAAAAAAGTTGTGGTGAAGCTGTAGGTAATAAAGAGATCTACAACTTTTGTATCGAAACCTTTTTCACATAACCTCAAAATTTATGTGAAAAATTCGAATAACCGAGTTTTTAGTTTTTTATTTTCTTCTTTTGCAAAAAAACTTATTTTTTCACGAAATTTGGTTAAAACTTACCTTTGTATGTCCCAAACATACAGTAATTTTTTTGATTTAAAATATTCGTTTTTTCACCTTATTTTGACTTAATATTGAAAAAGCACCCTAATTTTCCATCGAAAATTCTTACGTCAAAATATCTGCTTTTTTAAAAAAGTTGGTGTGTTTTTTGTTCGCTGAAATCTCTACTTTCTGATGGTATGAAAAAAATATACATTACTATGATAAATGTTCTCAGAAAATGCAAATAATGAAAAAAACTCGAATCCGAAAATTTTTTGAATCATTATGTGTAATTTAGAGCTATTTATTAAAATTTACTTTTTAATTACTCCAAAAACGTAAGATTCCATGTTACATTGATAAACAAAAAAATTGCTAATCGAAATATACTACTATAATGAACAACCAAATAAGTTAATAAGGTTAATATTTAACAAGACATCTACAATATTTTGAGAAAGTTTTCGAATCTTCTTTAAATTATATGCGTAGAGGCCTCTTTATTCCTATTTTAAGTTTACTTATATACCTGAGTTGGATGAAATTAGGATTATGTAGAGATGCAGATGGAGGTCACATACAACAACTTATTTATTAAATATAATTTTTTTAGTTTGGATGTGTTTTATGAAGTTATGTATGGTTCTTTGTTCTTATATGTAAATAAAAATGTATGTTTTAAATGTTTTCTTTCTTTCTAGTTTTCCCGATTCTGTAAATTGTTGAGCCCAAGTTAATATCAATTTCCGTGTATAGGCGTATTTATGTCAAAAATGGCTCTGAATCTTATTCGGGTCACTTTTATTAATTAACAAAAGTAAATTTATTACGAAAATTTCAGACGACTTTTGAGACTTGCAAACGGTGTCATAAAAAATATAAACATTTCTAAGAATTTCAGTGAAAGCCGCTCATTAACCCCTGGTCTCATTTTCGATTTATAACGTTTCCAAGCTGTTAAAATGTGATAATTTACGTTTGGAAGTTATTGACATGACAAAATTAAATCTTTCCCTAAAAACTTGAGTATATGCCGATAATGTATATATTTTTGGAAAAGGGAAGAAAGGGACTTTCAGATGGTAATAAAAAATATAGGGTGTTGTATTTGAAATAAACCGGTAATTTCGTTTCAAAAATAGTCATTTCTTTTCGGCACTTTCGGGAAAAAATATACATTTGGCAACTATGTCAATAAAAATTTGAAGGAAATATAAGAAGTTTAGCGAAAACTGCACGTCGATATCTTTTTCCATTCTCGAGTAATAAGCCGTCAAATTGTGTTACTTTATAGTTGAAAAACACAAAGTAGGAAAATGGAGATATCGATTATTCTGCATATCTCACTCAGCCTCAAATTGCATTTTGCGAATATAATAATCTCATGTTAACCATTTCTTAATTGGTCCACTTTTTCCAGAATTAACATAATTATGGTTCATAACATTGCTAACTAGTAATTTCCCGTACAGAACGAATAATTTTTATTCTATATATTCAAGTGTTCGTCGTATCAATCTGTTCTTCTTTTGGATAGTTTTTGTTATTAAAAAACGTATTAAACCGGCTGTTGTTTTATCAATGAACTTTTTTCCCAATTTTGAAATATCGTATTTGAGAAAAAAATTTGGAAAATCAGATATAATACTGTAAATTCACCTACATAAAGATTGAACTTGGTTGTACAAGTACAATTAGATCTAGTTTTTATTGCAAAATAATTTTTGTAAATTTTTCTGTTTTCGCCACTTAACAACCTAGTTAAAACCAATTTTTAATAGACCTCAGCAAAGCTTAACATGAAAAACTGTTTGGAAATATGTATGAAATTTTAATTGCTCACCTCATAAAGTTAAATTATTAGAATGCCGACGAAGTTAATGGCAACTATAATATTAAGAGAACGGAAAACCAAAATTGGTAACAGGAAATAGATATGAAAAACACCATATTCGGTAAAAAATATTCATTGAATTAAATTTATCGATACACTCCAACACTTTGTGAGACTATTTCTAATACACTTACTTCCTATCGATGATGAAATAAGTTCAGCATAAAAGTACCAAAAAATTAAAGTTCAGTAATAATTTGACACTAAATAATTCAATTTAACAACAATTGTGGCCGAAAAGACAAAAATTTATATACAAATAATACAAATTGCAAACTTACCGGACGATTCTCGAGCGTGTATCCAGCAAACTGATAATTCTTTGAATCATTGGAAGGTTGATCTTCCGTAAGATATGTTTCACTGTAATTATTATTCTCGCAGGTAAAATGCTTCGGGCAATTTTGATCAAACTCGCAACCATGTGCTGGTGGAGACATAGTATCACTAGAGCTTGTTTTATCCTCTTTGACAACTACTTGACTATAAAAATCACTCTGACTACCCACTGGAATTGTATAGTTATTATTAATAATCGTATAATTGTTATTATCGTAATTGGAAGACGGCGGTGACACAGATTCACAGGGACTTCTCAGATCTTCTTTGAAATCGTATTCATTGTAATAATCACTTTCACGACTAACAGAATTTGGATAATTATTATCAACTATGTAACTGCACGATTTTGGTGACCTACTGTCACTAGAAATTGTAATATTCTCCGTTTTCTGCATTTTACCGAGCTCTTCTGCATATACTATCGACATTATTCTAGTCTTCAATACTGAATATAAACAATAATTACCAGGTATTTATGTGGACTACAACGCTCCGCCCTCTATATAATCAACCAATAACGTCGTTTGACTAAGTACTTCCATGTTCGAATGTTTATTGTTATCAGTTTCACAGTTACAATGCTTGGAGGTAAATTATGTAAATAATATTTGTACCGCATCATTAAACATATCACAAATAAATTAGACCCACTTAGCAGATTAGAATCTGTGATAGCATATTTAACAACACGTTATGCATTTGAATGTAAATAGTATATTATACTGCAAGGTGGTGAATACTGTTATTATTGACGGAAGATTATTTCGCTAGGAACTTTGCTCCCGAGCGGAATAAGGTGCGAGACGTATAAATGCCTTCACTACCCACTAAACAAGAAACATAACAAGTCTTTTTTGTGATATTCTTTCTAGAGACTTTTCGTTATGTTTATTTAAAACGTTAATAAGATATCTCCTAGATGTCTTAATTTTATTACCAACTCTATTAACATCCATGTCATGTAAATAAAACATATTTTTGATGTACACAATAATACTTGAATTCGCAGTTACATACACACCCTATGAACTTCTTTTTAGCAACTTCCTATAGGAAACATTCATATGATGTTAATTTGTATACTTCTCACTAATGTCACATACAGAACGTTACTGTTATATTACAAATTAACACGTTTCTAAGATGATCACATGTGTTGCAGTTACTTTTACATCTTTCGAAATAATTTTTAGTAATTTCCTAGGATTACGTCTGTTAGTTTCATAAACGTCTCAGTAATATCTCATATTAAACATCACAGTAACATTAAAAAATAAGGAAAACAGGGAAGGAACTGAGAAACAGTAGTTATCTGTGGAAACAAATGACAAGCATGAAATGGCGGGTGGTTTTCAGTTTTGTGTTATATTTTATTTGCAGGAAGCACATTTTTTGCAAGAAAAAGTACTTGAATAAAGTGGTATTCGTTTTCGTTAGTTCCTACTTAGCTACAGTTTCTATACTTAGTTATAATTCTTGTTATAATGGACGAACAACAGTTTTTATCGGTAAGTACCTACCTATTCCAAAATCATAATTATTAAAACTCAATACTCATTCAATACTTTAATCGGCTATTGTACATTGAAATTCCAGGTGGCGGAATTCTACACCATCATATAATAGAGTTTACAAAATAAGGGTTTTTTCAACTTTTAAAATATTTTAGATAGTAAGTATATTTTAAAAACGATTCACAATATTTCAAATCCTAAATATGCATTATACCCTACAAAAAACTTAATATTGCAATAGGGTAGATATTATTATTAATATGTTGGCAGAAATTTGAATCTAGAAGGGAATCTTTTCAATGTTCAAGATGTTTCTGAAGCTACTTACATAAATAAAATAATAAACAAATAGTTGGTAAGTATGTAAAGGGGAGTAACTATTTCAGATAGTCTGATACAGACATTGTATTAAACAGTACAAAAAATACTGAATCAAGTATCTCTAGTTCTAGTCCATCAATATAGTTTTGCAGGTTTAGAAATTTTTAACATTAATACTAACAGTTCTTGTAAACCATTAAGGGCTGTTTAAGACTTTAAAGAAATTTCTGTTAAAAAGCTCATTTCCATTTGAAGATACGCTGAATACAATAAATAAGCTGTACAATGGTACCTATATTAATCTAGAAGATTAAGAATATGTAACTTATGACACTGAATGCTCCAGTCAACAAACATAATTCAATTATTTATTGTTTTGTGCATATCTCTTCTTCGTAATTAGTTTTTTTTGTATAGTGTATTAATAATGCTTAGTTAATTAAAATTCCACAATGTTAATATACAATATGTTCCAGGATGAAAATAACAAGATGAGAATAGTATATTATTTTAGACAGAAAAGAAGTATGAATTTCCATGGCACACCTGAATTTACCTTCCAAACGGAGTGAGGCATGTAATAGATGGTAAATCATGAAAAGTAACTTCTCGAAATAAAATATGTTATTATTCCTTTGAAGAACCCCGCATGTATCTTATGGAAAATGGGTCCCAGTCAATTGGCTGAAAATCAAGTTTGATGTAGTTTATGATGATCGATCAAAGGTCTCCATGGGCACAATTTGATCTAAAGTAATTGTTTTATTAGATGCTGTTCACCTTTAAATGTTTCACAGATGAGGATTTTGAAGTGTACGTTATGGAATGGTTGAAGCACTCGAAACAGCCACTATTGGGTGAAAAAAAGTAACCGTAAGTAAACGATAGAATTTTCTTTAATCAGATTGGATTTCTGTTGATTTAACGTAATGTTTCATAAAATATTTATGATGTAAAATTTTTATTAGTTTTAATATTATTAAAAAATATTCTAATACATTTTTTGTAAACTAGCTGTAATGTATGTGTATCCGTTAAACTTTATTAATTCAGTTTCAAAGTATGTTACGTTATGGCAACTACGGATTAATATACCCTTTTTATTTCTTGCTTTCACTAAATGCGTTCAATAGTTTCCACTTTCCACACTTGTTATGTAATATGCGTACACAATTTTATAATTTTTTTAGGTTGGATTCCTGGACGAGTTATTTTTTTTCTAATTTTGTATCTGTTTTTTTCAAATTTACTGTACTGTTCATTAATAGTGAATAAACGTTTTAAATCCTTTATTGCTTTTTTTGCTATTTTATTTTAAATGTACAGGGTGAACAACTAAGAACGACTGTAGGGTTCATCTCAGGAAAGAATCATGGTACAACTTACAAAAAATTACCTTTAGGCAAGTGATCCTGAAAAATTGCTGGAAAATATTTTGCAGTCTCTAAAATATCCGCTAGGGGTGGAATGAACACTCGAAAACATAATACTCCAAAAAAACATACTAAAGATGTCCTAAAAATACAATTTTTGAAATCTTGATGAGATTATGAAAAAATTTTATTAAGGAGATTTTTTGACATTATTCTTCAAATAATGGGTGGGGACGGTTCAAACTTATGAACGAATGTATAACTTTTTCGTTTTTTCAACCGATATTAACGATTTTAGCTGCCTTTAAAAGACGTTTCCTGTTTAATAAGATTTATATCAAAATTAGATAATTTTGTATCCACTCGGAAATTTCAAATGTAAATTGAAGTATTTTTTAAATTTTTATATCTGATATCGTAAATCGTATATCTTGGAATAGATTCCTATTTTTTTAACCCCTTTTCATCAGAATTTAAAAAATGCCTCATTACATTTGAAATTTCCTAGAAAATGGGAAAATTGTCGACTTTTTCAAATTGAATAAAAGTAATTATAAACCATGGAAATTCAAAATGAAGATGAGTTGATTAGAGAGGGAACATGGAAAGTTGTCGACAAACCAAAACCAGAGATAAAAATTGGTCAAGTTTGGATGAGAAAGTACAGAGTTCTATATCCTTATCAGTAGAAAATAACCAAATAATCCACATCTGTAATTGTACATCAGCTAAGAATTTGTGGGATATTCTACAGAATGTTCACGAAAGAGCGAATTTATACAATAAGCTTAATTTACTGAGAAAATTATTCCATGCCAAACTTGAACCTGGACAAAATATGTCGGAATACATAATAACAAATTTGAAAATGGTCGAAATGTTTAGAGGTATCGGTGAAATAAAAGACTTCCACGTAGCAGTACTTTTATTTGGTGGTCTCTCAGAAAAATTCGAAACTTTAGTTACTGCACTAGATGCTAGACCCGACGATGAACTCACTCTAGAATATGTGAAAGGAAAATAAATGGATGAGTTCAATAGAAAGAAAGGAAACGACAGTGAAAAAGGTAGAGAAATTGCATTGAAGACATATAACAAGCAGAAGAAAGAGACAGCAAGTAAATCCGATAAAGAATGTTTCATCTGTAAAAAGAAGGGTCATATTCAGAGAGACTGTTATTTCCGTAAAAAGAATATTCAAAGAAGCAATGAAAAGACTCAGTAAAATGCAAAGAGTGCAGTAGAAGAATTCTGTTTTAGTGAAGGAAACCAGAATTCGAACGATGGTACATCTATTCTGGAGCTTCTAATCATATGACAGAAACAAAAATTTCTTCGTCAACTTCCGATGTGCCGATGGAAATAAAAATTTTCTTGCAAATGGTTAAGAAATGGTATGTTCAGGAATTGGAGACGGATACCTTAAATGTCATGTCGATGTAAAATGTCAAAATGTTCATGTCACAGACGTTTTATATGTACCTCAATTACGAAGTAATCTATTATCAGTGAAGATACTAACAGAAAAAGGATTCAGCGTTGTTTTTGATCAACAACATTGTTCAGTAAAAATGGGCGAGAAAAATATAGCTATGGGAATAATTGAGAATGGTGTTTACAGATTATGTTCAAAGTCAGATGAGCCAGCAAATATAACAACACAAAGTCGGCAAGAAAATTGTATTCACGCATGGCATGAATGACTAGGTCATAAAAATCCGTTCGATATCAAAAGACTTGTGTCACATGATCTAGCCTCAGGAATAAAAATCGAACATTGCAATGAAATTATGAATTGTGTGAATTACATAAAAGGAAAACTAACAAAGAAACCGTTTTTGAAGAATTGTGACAAACGATCAAATCAATGTCTAGATTTGATACATTCTGATGTTTATGGTACGATGAAAACAGAAACCCCAGGAAAGAAACGCTATTTTTTGACATTTATCGATGACCATTTCCGTTATACCATATTATACCTCCTACATTCCAAAGATGAAGTTTTCAGAAATTTTAAGAATTCGTCGCTCTTGTTGAAAATAAATTTGGATTGTTACACAGAATGTTCAGATTTGATAATGGAGGAGAGTATTGTGGATCAGCAGTTCAAGGTTTTCTGAAGAAGAAAAGTATATCCTTTCGAACTACAGCTGCGTATTCGCTGGAACAAAATGACACAGCAGAACGTAAAAATCGAACCTTATGCGAAGCAACAAGGTGTATGCTGTTTGATGCAGGATTTCCGAATAAATATTGGGGTGAAGCAATTGCCACGGCGAATTATCTTCAAAATCTCCTTCCTACAAAAGCTATCGAATGTACTCCATATGAACTGTGGAATTCAGAAAAACCAAGATTGTATCATTTCAGAGCTTTCGGCAGTGTGGCCTATACCTACCTATGTTCCTAAAGAAATAAGAACAAAATGGGAAGCTCGAGCACAAGCAAGGATTTTGGTAGAATATAATGAAACTTCCAATGGTTATAGAGTTTTGAATCCAAAAACTCATAAAATAATAATAAGTAAAGCTATAAAATTCTTCAAAGATGAAAACTACACTGATATGAAATCTGATTCTATCAAAATCTTGGATGAAAACAGTGAAATACTTTTTGTAAGCGAAGAGGAAGAAAGAATCGAGGAAAATGTTATTACCTAAAATAATACTAATATTGAGAGTGAAGAGACACATTTGGATGATGGAGGGTTGGAGTAAGACGATCTTCAAGAAATAATAAGGGGAAATCTCCTGAGAAACTGTCCTACTTTACTTCAAGTGAAACAAATGACGGATCTTGAGACTTGGTATGAAATAATGAAATTGCCAGGAAATGAAGAATTGAAATGGATAAATGCTATAGAAAATGAAATGGCATCAATGATATAGAAAACCAGGAAAACTTTATCTAAATGTAAAGATCAGCAGATATATTTTTCCTGGATTTCTATATCAATGTACAGTTATACTGATCTTAATGGGAAAAAGATATCCAAGATATCTCCATAGGGCTAATAATATCTAAGCTTTAATATTTAAAATATTATTCTTCTTATTTTTTCTATTAACATCATCATCAATCACTAGGTAGGTCACTTCTTGGTCTAGTCAAAATAATTATTAAACATCAGAGAGGCATCAAATGAAATGTAATCTCTGTCATTCTGACGATGATATTTATATCGAAACGATTGTCAATTTTCTTAGAGTTTTTAAAATGTTTTCATTATATTGTGGAATTACCTAGAAGCAGTAAGTTTCATTCAAAACAGTCTCTATTTTTCTTCATATTTTTGCCTAACTGCCACTTTTTCAGGCGTGTCTGTATATATGGTCGATTTTTTGGTTCTGGAACCTTTTGTTTTTCTTTGGGGGGCCTTTAAAAAAGGCCAAAAAATTTCAGCCGATGAAACAGGTGGCGCGGTTGAGGATGATGCAGTTGGTTGAAAATTGCTTTGATTTGGAGTTGAAGATTCGCCCAATAGGGAAGCTGAATGTTGCGGTATTTCATCGATCGATCCAGGATTGTTCGTTCCATCGTCAGGGTTTGGTCCATCTGTTTAAAAAAAAGATGAAAAATCAAGTTCTTGAGTCGATGGTATTCCATTATTAGCTGCAGAAAAAATTTCACCAGTGTCAAAATTTAGTCTGTTCGTTACAATAGATGATTCTGCGGGATTATTCTCTCCAATATCAGAGTTTGCTCTGTCCGTTACAAGAGATGGTTCTGCGGGACTACCCTCTTCAATTTCAGGGTTTGGCTTGTCCGTCACAAAAGACGGATAAATACCAGTTTTGCAAAAACTAGCCTGAATGTTCGCTTGTGTGAAGGCCAGAGGTATAGCAGTTACAGCAGTTATTATAAAGTACTAATTTCGGCGTTTGTTATGTTGTAATATTTATGTATTTTTTGCACTAATATAAAAACATCACAATCTGCAACGTGTTGTGCTCAGTGAGCGCACTTGAAAACCGCTCAGAAAAATGGCTACCGCTGGCCAAACATCTTGAGTTTAGCTCACTGATCAAAGTGTGTTCACAGAACATTTACCCAAAGGTTGTACAACAGTTGTGTTTTCCCGACGTACCCAACGTTTGTAATTATTGCCATGCTTTAATTGCGGGATGTTATCAGCCATTACTGGTTGAGCGCGAATTTTAAACTATTGGCATTTTTATACAAATAATTTTATCCTGCTATAGGAAATTTCAAGTACCAAATTCGTTAAATATTATCTCCTGTGTATATAAAATTATGTTGCATAAGTTTTTGTTAAACTACTATCCGTGGATTCACAAAACATTTCATTTTGTTCATTATTGGCATAGGTTAATAATAGAAAACAATATTTACCACTAATAGAGAAATTCAACTTCACAGCTGGTAGGTAGTGGAAAAATGTATTGTATATAACAAACTTGTTAATAACACATTAGTGTTAATACGCATTATCACTCTGCGTGAAATTTGGAATTTATGAATCATCATTTGCAATGTTGACAACACTTTCACTTCTGTATTTCTGGTCTGATATCTGGTATCTAATCGTGATATATCATAAATACTTAAGCAAATGCGATGTTTTTTTTCGAAAAGCAACGAAATAGGTTATTTTCCTTTCTAACTTACTATGACGTCCACTGATAACGTGATTGTATGTATACAGGGTTAGGATAAAGTATGGAACCCAGTAAATATATTTAAAACGAAAAGGACGATATTAATGAAACTTTGCTGGCATTTTCAATTATGCTTAGTCCATGTGATGCCATATTTTTTGTAAATACTGTACTTTCAGTGTCATCAAAAATATCTTCAATTTTTTTAATTTGAATGGTATCTACACACTGTATGTTTCTGAAGATTTTTAAAATACCTTGTTATTTCGAATTCGTACAATTTAGTAGGAATAATTTGTAAAAACGAGCAATAAATGACTTTACAGTTAAAAAATAGGTGAATTTATTTGCTTTAGGTAAACTAACGAGAATAATAATTTTGAATTTTTATATTTTTTTCATATAAAGTGACATATTTTGACGGCTTATTACTCGAGAATGGAAAAAGATATCGACGTGCAGTTTTCGCTAAACTTCTTATATTTCCTTCAAATTATTATTGACTAACCTAACCAAATGTATATTTTTTCCCAAAAGCACCGAAAAAAATGACCATTTTTGAAACGAAATTACCGGTTTATTTAAGATACAACACCCAATATTTTTTATTACCATCTGAAAGTCCTTCTCTTCCCCTTTCAAAAAGTGTATACATTATCGGCATATACTAAAGTTTTTAGGGAAAGATTAAATTTTTTATGAAACAATGTCAATAACTTCCAAACGTGAATTATCACATTTTAACAGCTTGGAAACGTTATAAAACGAAAATGAGGCAACGGATTAATGAGAGGCTTTCACTGAAATTCTTCGAAATATTTAAATTTCTTATGACACCGTTTGCAAGTCTCAAAAGTCGTCTAAAATTTTCGTAAAAACCCATCAAAACAAAAAAAAATTATATTTTATAACTTGTTGTATGTGACCTCCATCTGCATTTCTACATAATCCTAATCTCATCCAAAAATAACTAAACTCATTTTGCAGCATTTCTGGTGTTATGGTATTAAAAACATTCACTATGGTATTTCTTAACTCGTGAAGGTTTGTAGGGATTGGGTTATAGCATCTCTCCTTTACATAACCCCATATGAAGAAGTCTGGTATGGTTAAGTCCGGGGAATATGAGGCCCACTCGATGGTACCAGCTCGACCTATCCATCTGTTGGCAAAATGATCTGATCATGAATTTCGAGCAACTAAGGAGTAATGTCTTGTTGAAAATATACAGTGTTTATAATTTTATCTTGTTGTAATTGGGGATACAAAAACTCCTCCAACATGTCGGTGTAAGTGTTTCCGTTAACTGTTACTTCATGAAAAAAAAGGGGCCGTAGATTTTAGTTTTACATACACCACACCAGACATTTACTCTAGGTGCATCCCTTTCAAATTCGTTGAACGCTCTTGGATTCTCATCTCTCCAAATTCTGCAGTTATGCTTATTAACTCTTGCATTATTATGAAATGTGGCTTCGTCTGACATTATTAGGTTCAAATTAGGCTGAAGTCTTACCAGATCCAACAATGTTTCTGACATGAAATATCTTTGTTCAAATGAATGATTCTCTATTTTTTTGGAAAGTTTGTATTTTGTATGCTTTAAATTAATTAAGTTTTAGGAGCCGGTGAACTTCACTTTTTGAAAATTGTGTGATTTGGGATATTTTTCTAACAGATATTCTATTTTTTTTAAGTGCTAGAATTTCCCTTACTTCCAGAATATCATTGAACATATTGTCCTGGGCGTTTTCAGGTGTTCTCGTTTTCCTTTCTAGTTTTCCGGATTCTGTAAATTGTTGTACCCAAGTTAATATCGATTTTCATGTAGGTGGATATCTGTCAAAAATGGCTCTGAATCTCGTCCTGGTCACTGTTATTGATTTTGTCTCGGCATATAATACGACGCATCGTGCTTTTTCTATCAAAGTATACATTTCCAATTAATAAATTTGACTGTGTTCGTTGTTATACTTCATACTACACAAATAACCTTTTGACGTTTGTTAGTGTCAGTTATATGTATTTGTTTCAAAGCCACCTTTCCGTAAAAAATTAACAAAAGTAAATTTGTTACGAAAATTTTAGACGACTTTTGAGACTTGCTAACGGTGTCATAAGAAATTTAAACATTTCTAAGCATTTCAGTGAAAGCCTCTCTTTAATCCGTTGTCTCATTTTCGAGTAATAACGTTTCCAAGCTGTTAAAATGTGATAATTTACGTTTGGAAGTTATTGACATTGTTTCATAAAAAATTAAATCTTTCCCTAAAAACTTTAGTATACACATATATATATATATATATATATATATATATAATGTATACACTTTTGGAAAGGGGAAGAGAAGGAGATGGTAATAAAAAATATAGGGTGTTGTATCTTAAATAAACCGGTAATTTCGTTTCAAAAATGGTCATTTTTTTTCGGCGCTTTTGGGAAAATATATACATTTGGCAACTATGTCAATAAAAATTTGAAGGAAATATAAGAAGTTTAACGAAAACTGCTCGTCGATATCTTTTTCCATTCTCGAGTAATAAGCCGTCAAAATGTGGTACTTTATACTGGGAATTATTTATAAACATGTAAAATAAAAATTATAAATTTATTTGTTTAATGTATTAATTCCTTCTTCCTTTTTCCAGTTGTCAACCTAGTTGAAACCAATTTTCAATACTTACATTTTATTTAGTAAAGAAATGACAAGAGTATAATTATATACCTGTATAAACAAATAGTGAGTCATCCTTTGGTTTACCAAACAGTAAACAATTTTTCATCACCTCAAATTCGTAATAAATATTTTGGAATAGATTTAATTTTATCTATTATCCATATCATGTTCTACATTGTTATTAAAATTTGATGAAATTCGAGATAAATATTAATAAACAATAAAATTAGGTACAAAAACAGGAGAAAATGAATATTTTCGAGTTCAGAAAATATTTACCAAATAAAACAAAGGTACAGGAGATATAATTAGGCAACATTTATACCACAGGTGTAATATGATCGAAAATAATGAATTGGTTTGTTGGAATCAAGATTCTAGGAAAAAAACGCATTGGATTTGAGGGAGGGGTGAATTTCAAAAAAAAAGTATGTCTGTAGCGTGAAAACGATGGATTTTTTCCATGGTCTTTAAGAGTTTCAGTTAAAGAAAATACGCATGTTTTAGACGTCCTAATCCAACTAGCAAAGATGTTTGATAATTTTTGGCTTATATAACAATTTTATTTAAATATTGATTTATTGTAGCTTTCAAAAATGCAACTTAACCGGTGTGAAATTGGCAGCCAAAAGCTAACAGTCATTCTGAATGACCAGTGGCGCAGCATATTTATATAATTACCGAAAATAATTGAAATTCTTGTTTTTTTTTCTAATTTTAAGCAAACTTTATTCAAATGGCTACCGAAAAATAGTAATAAGGGGAACATAAAACACAGTACAGAGGCGGATCTAGTAGTAAAATTATATTTTATTTTAAGGCTCCCAAAATTTAAAATTTTACCCATGAACAAACAAAACAAAATAATGTAGGACTAACATGCCCCTCCACGCGCCATACAGGACCGGCAGTAGGCGTTAATTCATAAAAAGTTGGGTAAAATAGCAACTTTATTAATTTTTCACGAGTTGGGAGTTTTGCGAATATTCCTTTTTATTCAGAAAATATTTGAAAACATCTTAAAAACAAATTTGAAATATCAGATTCACTTGCACTGCCGTACAGGAGCGGAAATGGGGGTAAATTCATAAAAAATTGGGCAAACTATGAAGCTCAAATAATTTTTCACCATTTGGGAGCATTTCGCTCATTCGATTCTATATAGACAATATTGGAAACCATTGTAAAAACGAATGGAACATGTTAAATTAACTTGCACTGTCGTACAGGACCGGCAATAGTAGTTGATTCATAAAAAAATGTGTAACATATCAAACTTAATTAATTTCTCACCATTTGGGAGTTTTTCGCCCATTCCATTTTATATAGAAAATATTGGAAACCATTTTAAAAACAAATTAAAATGTCAGATTGACTTGCACTGGCGTACAGGACCGGCAATAGTGGTTGCTTCATAAAATTGTGGGTAATTAATTAATTCATTTTTTACAATTTGGGAGTTTTGCGCCCATTCCATTTTATATAGACAATAGTGAAAACCTTCTTAGTAACAAATTAAAAATGTCAGATTGACTCGCACTACCGTACAGGACCGACAATAGTGGTTGCTTCATAAAAATTAGAGTCAAATATCCAGCTTAATTAATTTTTCACCATTTGGGAGTTTTTCGCCAATTCCATTTTATATAGATATTATTGGAAACCATCTTAAAAACAAATTAAAACTCCCAAATGATGGGAAATTAATTAAGATGGATATTTTACCCAAATTTTTATGAATCAACCACAATTGCCGGTCCTGTACGGCAGTGGAGGTCAATCAGACATTTTTAATGTTTTTAAGATGGTTTCCAGCATTTTATATATGAATTGAAATGTGCGAAAAACTCCCAAGTGTTAAATAATTAATTAAGATTTAACCCCTATTGCCAGTCCTGTATGGCGCGCGGCGGGGCAGATAATCCGACATTTTTAATTGGTTCATAGGTAAAATTTTAAATTTAGCGAGACTCATTCGGCTGTTTTCGTCAGAAGAGCTGCAAGCTTTTGGCTGCCAATTTCACGGTGGTAACTTATATAAAGGCTCCATAAGAGCAGGTTTAGCTTTTCGTAACAAAATTGTTTTATAAATGTATTGTAACATTCAGACTTACCTTAAGCATTAAGAAATGAATGTGTGTCTACTTTGAAATATATTTTATTTTAAATCAGTAATCAGCTTAAACAGTCACTAAATTATCTACACAAAGTATTGTTATTAATGAACACAGGTGATGGCATCTTGAACAGTAATTTAGTTAACAGCTACACAAGTTCCTAAAAGAAATTAAAACGTTGATTAACTATATAATTAAAAGTTAATGTATTGTTTACTTACCAGTACTGGATAATGATAAAACTCATCAAACTGCTTCTTTCAATACAATGTTTATATTTGAATGAGGTTACATTTCGTAAACAGTTCATACAACGACTACACAAAGTTTAGAATGGCTTCAGACATAGAATAAATAATCTTTCTCGTTGATTTTACTTGTCGTTTGGTAACACCTTTATTGCGAACGCCTTATTGAAATTTGTTTGGTTTTCAATGTCATTCACAATGACATTCATAATAGGTACTACTTTTGATTAGTTTGACGTTGACACTTCTCATTTCACCAAACAGGTTGAGCACTAGGGTACTACTTAAATCTGAAATTCACTAAGCCAACTCGGTTGAGTTCGGAGTTCGTTATATGTATTGAAGATATTCCATTGGTCAGCCGAAAATAAGAAGGTATTATAGGGATTATTAGAACTTGATTGGCCGTTGAAGTTTACAAAAAGTTGCAGTTCGTTTAGTTTCGGGTTACCTTCTCCAGTTTTAGAAATATCGAAAGGAAGTAGCAGATTTTTGTTTTTTCGTTTGCTGGCATCCTTAAGTAACTGTTTTCTGCCGTTGTAATTTGGTTAAAAGGTTTTCCTGTAACAAGGAGGTAAGCGTAATATTTTCTTGAAATAGTACAGTCGTTAAGTGGTACATTAATTCCAGATTCGCCGACCTTTCAATGTCCTTTCATCGGTAACTTTTTCTTCCAACACAAATCTAATATTGTGGTAGCCATTTTGGACCTGAACACGTAGTATATTTGTATGACTAGAAATAGTTACATCGACACCCTGACAATCCGCCTGAGACCTTTGAGGGAGGAAATCCTAGAGGAAGCGGCGTTTTGAGCCATTCACCACCCTGGACTCGAGTTTCCGATATAATTAATCTCGTTGATGCACGTGTTCGCCGCATGTTCTAGATATTTTTCCTTCAAGATGGATGGGGCTCGGAAGAATGAATCTAATTTCAAAAATAGGGTCTGAAGGTCTCAAGTCGTCTTCAAACTTTGGTGAGTCTATTCCAATATCACAAAAATCTACTAAGGAAGTGCACCGGCATACCCTTACTGCTATTTGATTACGTAATACTATATTCTTAGTGTAGTACAGTGATTTATTGGACTTTTTATAACCTAAATTCTTAACTTAATCACTAAATATCTCAACGGAGAAAAAGTTTGTTTTTTTAATCTTTAATAAACTGATATATTTTTTGGTACAAGGCATATGCTCTATATACATATATTTCTCAATTTGAATAAATTGTTCACACAATGTGAACTTAAATACAGCTGTTTTTAGGGGTTCTTATGGTTCTTGTTTATATCAAATGCACTTACCAAATATGTTTTTATTTTTTTATCATAAGTAGCTGATTAAATGTGATTACGAAGTAACTTGATTAAAAAACCATATAGTGAGGTTCTGTTTTTTTATTTTTTTTTATTTTTAATATTATTTTCTTCTACGAAATTAGGTTAAATTGAGCCAAGAAAGTAGATAAGGTTAGTAATTTCTTGTTTTTGAAATGATACCAAAAAATAAGTGGCGCCCTATTCCTGCCAATTCTGATAATACGTAAGATCCTACGACCATTGCGCACCAGACGAAGAGCTACCGGAGCTTTGTAACTCCAAGAAAGGGTTACAGTATCACAAAAACCTTTTGGCAACAAAATTATGTAAGAGTTTCCTAAAACATTCATTGTTTGTAATATTCAGTTGTTTTGTAACACTTTCTTAAGAGAGTTTGGTAGCATTTATAAATCAGGTATAAATATATTATAAAATTATTGGTATTAACACTTTTAGCTGCTTTTAAAATCATGTCATTAAAGCGGTGGATGCCGCAATTTTATTCCCATTGAAAATTATAGTCACAGACACGGCTATAAAATAATTATTGTATAATTATTACAATGGAAGCTGTTATATAGCTTTAATAAAATAATAAATATATTAGATTTGGCGTGGCAACTTTAGGAAAACAAAACGCGTAGAAGATCTATGAAAATGTCGGGATTAAGAGATTGGAAGAAAATCAAAAGGAGTGGAGAGTTTCGGAGAAAAATAAAGAAAATCTTTGAAAATAATATATATTTCTTTTAGAACACTATTTTATAATATATTTTACTCCACTTTAGAGTTTTAAAAAGCTAATTCAAAAAGTAGTTTAGAAGAAATAAATAAAATAAATGTAGGTATAAATCACTCATATGAAAGTGACTCATACACTATAGTTTCACTTTCCATATTGTAATATAATAACTGAATATTTTATAACAAGAATTCTCACCAAACAGGCAGCTGCCGTATTATTAAAATTATCCATTTGCGACTCCATTTGTGACAAAACTGTTCTAGGTCTTTTTTCGTCATTTTGATTTGACTCATCTTCAGTTTCGGCCAAATCTGTGTCCGCTTCGTCCAACATTCCTGATAATTCTTCATCGGCCACCTTGTTATTAATTAGGTAATTTCGTTTCAATTTCATTGTAAACCACTAAACCCCAGGAGAAGAATTGGCGTTTAAATCCAATTTATCAGCAATATTTTTTGGTCATACCAATTATCCTTTTGGTTCCCATGCAGCAGGAACAATACTAAAAATATCTAAACCTTTTTCGGTAATTTGAACGGTTTTAAACAGTCTAAAACAAAGAGAACAAGAGTTATTAACAGTTTCCTAACACTTACGAATGCAAACTAAACTATATCAAACTACAGAAAAGTAAATCATTCACTTCATATGACAAAACAAGTCTTGAATGTAAATATTTAAAATAATACTTTTTGTTTTAGTCACGAGGGGGCTAGGGTTCGGGAGCCCTAATGGTTGCCGCTCAGTCATTAATTAAGCTTATTCGCGGATATTAAGCAGAGTCCCATCCTAATTTCTAAGCAAACAGTGACATTCGTCGGACTTTCCTGCAGTCCCTCTTTATTTGTATATGGGAAGATATCTAAACAGGAGGCTCTCCTTCTGCACTAGGCAGGACAATCGAAGATAACGTGCTTTGCGGTTTCCTCTACCTCTCCACTTATCCTGCAATGGGGGTTCGTTGCATCAATCCCAATCTTCGCTAGGAGTACATTGAATAGCAATTGGCGTGTCCCTCAACTTTGTTCCATCGCTTTTGGTGTTCATGCGACACCCAGTTGGAGACAGTTTTTCGTATGCTGGTTCTGGTCCCATGAGGGTGAGATCAGATCCTTCCTTGGCACACTTATCAGCTCCCTCATATCCAGCTACCAGCGAGGCATAATTTTAGGAATCATAACCATAGTTATTACTTTGATTCTAGAAATAATGGGTATAGAAGTAATAATTTTGACAATTACAATAATAGAAATAGAGGTCATCCCACTAAGCAAAAAAACATCGCAGTTTCGTTACCCATACGTTGAAAGTTACATTGTTACGTTATTCAAAATAGATTTGTTACGACCTTTTCTTGTTCATAGTTACGTGAAATGTCCGGAAAAATGACAAAATCCCAGTCATGTTTACAAATAAACGTTTTTGTTACATACTAGTTTCGTTTTTGAGATGTTACACCAATGTAACATTTCTTAATCGGAACTAAAGCAAACCTATTTTCAGTGGGAAATCGGTCAAAAAAAATTATACTTTCTCTAGCAAAAAGTTCAAGTTCATTCCGACAGAACGAACTGTTGTAGCAACAGTTTTTTCTATTGATTTGAATTCTTATGAAACTTTTGATAAAAGAAAGTATAATTATTTTGATTTGGCCGATCCCACTAAAAATTCAGTAGTTATTATATGACTTCCTTCACATCTTATATGTCTATGTATCAGAATAGCTTGATGCATACATCAAGTAATGCAATTGTAACCATATTTATCAAACAATGTATTTATGTGATGGAGGTGTGTATATTTTGCTATTTATTCATTTTGTTTCACTAGTACCTATTGAGTTTTTATTATTTTCACCACTCTAACCTAAACGCACCCCAATCAAATACATGCTCCATACATCAATTTAAATACTTTCTGGGTAGTTTTAATAATATACTTATGTAGATTGAAATAAAAAATATATTCTATTTTACTTATGTACATAAATATGTTCATATAGAGATTTATGTAAAGCATCTACGGCACATACGTACCTCTGAAAAATGAATCAAATATTAGAATTATGAAATTGACTGTCTCGACCCTTACTTCGTGGAATATGCTCATATTAGTGTTTTTAAATGAAACCTTGAGTTTCATTTAAAAACACTATTAGAATTATAATAATATTCATGTAAATGTTTACTAATATTGTTCAAAAATATTTATATTTACCATTTCCTCTACTGCAGCTCTGCTCTCTTGAGACGTTGGTTGGCTTGTCGAAACCAATCCATAGTTATGATCTCGATCTCCTTATCAGTTACAGTGTTGTGCTGCGTCTAAGGATGAATATCAATGTTTAAATATAAATATTGAATAAAAATTGTCCAATATAAAACCTTTTAAAATAATGATTATCTTGCAGTCTTTTATTTTAAATTAATTTTTTTGACCCGTCCGGGAGCAATGTATTGCCAATTTATTTTGAAAAGTTGCAGCCAAGCCCCTTCTTATGAACACCGGTCCATTCCGTCCGGCAACTTGTAGATATTTATTATACTGAAAAACGAATTTTGTTTTAGAAACAAGAACAATACATTAGACCATTCAGTCCTGTTACATAATTGTCCAGTGTATAGAACTACACTTAAAGTGAAATTTAAAAAATGTTTTGCTTCAGTATCCTGGAAAAATTTTTAAGAAACATATGTTGGTAACAAGGGTCTACTAAATATTAATCTCGAATTTTACATGTTGTTGAAAGATCGATAACTTCTAATAGAAAATATTGACTAATCTCATCCAAACATATATGTTACTGCTATTCTTTCTCTGATAATATTTACCTACTATTTGTTTAGCTGTGAGATTACAGCTATTCACAAGGTTGTCAAAGTCTAATATTTCGATATTTATTCCAAAATTTTGAAAGCGAGTATTTGTTTTGTATTATATGCGCCGAAGAGGTGTTTGAAAAGGACTATATAACATAAATACATTTTAGATCACTGACCTATTTATTATTTATAATCGCAGCCTTATTATAAGTAGAGGTAAAAGCAGCAGATGCTATAATTGGGCAAACTAGTGAATTTAGTACTTACTTTACGATTCATCTTCCTAAAACACATGCTTTTTAAAACGAACGAATGATATAGCGAGGGACGTCTTAAAGATGTTTCTTGCTTAGTGGGATAATTATAATAGTAATAATTCGAATGGAGGAAACAGACGAGAGCAAGTCTTTAGGGCTAGCAGACAAAATCCTGAATATAATGTCTACTATATGACAAATAGCGTTGTACAAACGTGGAATCTACTCATATTAGTGTTTTAAATGAAACGTACTGTTTCTAATTAACTAGAAACAGTAAATTTTATTTAAAACACTGTTGTACAAACTTCCTTCCTACCTTCTAGCCGTTTTCTATCCGTTGGATATAGGCCTCTCTCAATGTTCTCCAGGCTTCCCTGTGTTGTGCAACCGGATACCAATTTAAACCTGCTGTGCGCTTTATATCGTCGTACCAACGCTGTTGAGATCTGCCAACGCTTCTCCTCTCGCCCCAAGGTCTCCATCTAGTCACTTTGTTGCTACAGTTGTTGCTAGCAATATGCCCAGCCCAGTTCCATTTGAGTGAGGCTATTCTCCTTTCGATGTCTTCGATTTTGGACGTTCTCCTGATCCATTCGTTAGTTTTTCGGTCTTTCAGTGTTACTCCAACTATCTTTCTCTCTATTGCTCTTTGATGTGTTTTGAGCTTGTTCAAGTTCTTTTTTGTCAAGACCCAAGTTTCCGATGCATATGTAGACAGTGGCAGGACACATGTATTGTATACTTTTGCTTTTAGTTTCATTGGTAGATTTGACTGAAACACCTGTTTTAGTTTGCTATATGCTACCCATCCTAACCGTATTCTCCTATTGAGTTCTGTATTCTGGCATTCCTTACTAATTGTTATTTCTTGGCCTAGATAAATGTACGACGCTACTTTTTCGATTAACTGGTTCTCAATGGTTAGTGTATTGGTAATTGTATCTTCGTTTGTCATGAATTTGGTTTGCTTCATGGTATAGTTCCTGAATCATGCCTATCAGTTCTGCCTCGGTTTGAGCGAATATGACGATGTCATCTGCAAATTTCAAGTTGTTCAGTTTTTCGCCTGCTATGTTTATTCCTCTGTCTTCCCAGTGTAAATTTCGAAATACATCTTCGAGAACTAGCGTGAATAATTTTGGTGATATTACGTCCCCTTGTCTGACTCCTTGTACAAACTGATAATCAACAATTACAAAATCGGGAAAATATACAGTTTTTCGAGAGCACTAAGATAGAAATTTTATTTAATATCAATGTTTTGAATTTTATTAAAGTATGTTATTGTAATAAATAATTAGGATACAGGAGCTTCACTGAGTGGGCACCTTATATACTGGCAGCTTTGAGAGGTATTCCTGCCGGAATAGTTTCAATAGCATTTTTTAAAGCTTAAGATGAATATTGGATTTTTTTCTTTTTCTTTTCATGTCTGTTTATGACTGAAAAAATAAAAACCAATTACCGACACTGAAATGCTTCAAATATCGGCACACATACTTCAGCAAAATTAAATGTGTAATTAACAAATAGATGGGGTGCCGAAAATTGGTCATTCGTATATTTTAATTCAATTGTAGGGGAAGGTTGCCTATATTGGACCGATTTTTAGATTTCTTATTATAGGTTCTAATGATAACATAAAATTATTCTTTTAACTACTTTGTAGGACCCTTTGGGATGTTGGCTACTTGCAGGAATTTTTTCAGAATTTTGTTTTGAAATCTTTTATTTTTTATAACCGTTTTAAAAAACCTCTGCAAGTGGTTCAATAAGGGAAATTGGTTTCCTTAATTGGACCTGCGGGTTCCAAAATTGGACCACGTGATTTATTGCAATAAAAAAATTGTTTAACACGTAAGGTCATATGAAATGGCCTAATTTAAAAAAAAATTTCACAAAAAAAAATAAGATTTATTCGAAAACTCTTCGAACTTTTTTTCCTTTGTCAAAACTTAAAAAAATATTCATGTTAAAAAATAAAATAAACGACAAAAAATTAAAAAACATGCATGCACAAGACAACTTAAAGTTTTGAAAGTAGGTAACGCTAAGAAAATAAACACATAATGATTGGGTTAAACACAATCAAATAAACACGATATCAAGAAGCTTAAAACTGTCAGTCTAATCACCAGCGCAAAAATCACAAATAAACTTTTGCTTTGAAGGCACATGGGCACATGATACATGTACCCAGTCTCTACACTCCAGACATTGGATCATGTCTTCAACGACATATTATGTACAAAATTTGCAATACTACTCGCGTTCATTTACTTTTGCATTCTTAGTAGTACCAGAATCTAGCTGAACTTTACGTTATACAGTTTTATTCTTATCTGGAGATGCCTGTTTAGCAGCTAACTCATCTTTATGTAGACTTGCAGTAAGTATCTGTGCCTTCTGGGCCCCTCGAGATGTTTTCTTGGCCTGTATTACAACTGGACTTCTTAGGACTTCTTCGATTAATACTGACACACTTTTGGAAGCAGAAGAGAGCCTTTCTTCGGGCTCGGACAGACGCTTAGGCTCCTTTGCTCCTAAACCGTCGGTATTAGGCGTGGACTTGATGGACCTCTTAGGTGCGGAAGTAGTTGCTGTGACTTGCAACTCTTTGTCAATGTCATTAGACGTAGGTTCACGCGAAGTCGATGCTTTAGCCTCTGATGAAGTGGACGCACTTACATTAGAATCATTGGCTTTTGGCTGTGCCGCAGACGAACAAGAGGATGCTTTGGCCTTTAAAGTAGATGCTTTCTCCTTCTTGATGACACTTAGACCGGAAGTCGACGCAACTACCTGAGATGTAGATTCAAATACGTTACGGTTCAAAGGGGATATGTAGCGAGCTAGGGGCTCATCGTCGCTGTCATCAGAATCTGATTCATCTTCAGAATGGTCACTTCTCTCAATGGGTTCATTTCTTGTCAAGACATCCGCAGGAACAAAATCTACGTATGAGAAAACATTTCGATCAACAGGCCAAATTCCAGTTTTCCTGAAACCGTTCATAGCATTTGCCATAACCGCAGCTCTGGGATAGGCTTCCCCAAGAAGCTGTGCGACCTGGTATTGCGAGACAGCTAATCCTGGATGAGACCTTAGCCATATTTCATTTGCCTCGGTGTAATATTATTCTAAGAGTTTAATAACTGCCAAGTTTAATGGCTGAAATCTATGGGTCGTATGGCCAGGGACTTGTAAGATGATAACACCATTTTTGCGAGCAAGTTCAATCGCTTCGAGGTTTTTTGAGTGTGTGCTGTGACCGTCCAAAACAAGCAAAACCTTGCTGTTAACTGATGGTTTTACACACTTTATAAAGTTTTGAAGCCAGGTCACAAATATGTTTGTGTTAATGTACCCAGTATCCGAGATTTCCATCAGACAATCGGGTGGAGCACCAGTCCTCAATTCAGGATTTGCTCGTTTTCTTTTAAAAATAATCATTGGGGCGACAAACTGTCCAGAAGCACTTGCACATACAACAAACGTAGTATTGACTCCTCCCTCTCCAGTTGCAACTGTCCCGACCTGGGGCTTTCCTTTTGCTGCTAAAATCTTCTGGCACTTTTTTGCCACCGTCGAAAATCCGGACTCATTCACGTTGCAAATTTGGGCAGCTGTCAATTGATTTTCATCTACCGTTCTTTCCAAGATATCGAAAAATTGTAGACATTTTCGCGATTAAATCCCTTACATGATGCTATGGATGTGGATTCCGGTTGTCTGAGTGTGAGGGTAGGATGTCGTCGCATGAATCCGTAGAACCACTTTTTTCCAACTAAACATTTTTCTTTGTTGAAAGTATGTTTTATTTGGTTCTTTTCGGCTAGTTCGAAAGCGGCTTTACGCACGTCCTTTATTGTCTCTCCGAAGAACACTTTTTCCAAATAAAGAATATGATTAGCTAGTGCGTCCTCAAGTTCTTTGAAAAACACGGTTTTTCGTCCTATACTTTTAACATCTTCATTGGCAAATTTATTTTTGCATTCAAGATGCCTTTTAAATGTCGCTTTTGGAATGTTGAATACTCGGCATGTTTCATTGAATCCATATTCTTTCGCTTTATAAGCATTTATAGCTTTTTCATATCTTGTAGACACCACTGTCCATATGGTTTTCTATCCTTTTTCTCATCGGAAGACATCCTAGAAGCAAAAAATTTTGTTAGTTCCCCAAATTGGACCAGACATAGGGACTTTCGCCTTTTTAACAGATCTATTTTTTTTAAATGTGAAGAAATATTTCTTGTTTATTTTTTTGTGTATTTAAATATAAAACAAGTGTTTTGTAAATTTCTATAATTGGGATCCTTAATTGGACCGGTCTAATTTCGGAAACCACATGGTGGTCCACTTTAGGCAACCACCACGTGTTTTTACAAAACTACACCGTAGAGAAAGAGAAAAAACAATATAACTAGGTAATAGGGGGAATGAGTAAAGAAAAACTTACTTGATAACCAGGTAATAACAGTTTTTCCTTAGGGACTGACTGTGACTTTGTATTTGCTCAGGGACGCAGTGCAATTCTTACATCAAAATGGATAAATTCAGATTTTTCGCTACACACGCCAAGCGCTGGCCAAGCGCTGGCCGCCAACGGTATCAATCAATGTCTCTAGGCGGGAGTAAGATACCATGTTGCCAAGTGAATTTTCGGCTTCGTAGATTCGGAGAAAAGTATGGTGGTCCAATATAGGTGGCGGTTCAATTTAGGCAACCTTCCCCTAACATGAGAAAATACACCATAATATTTGATTTTAAGCTAAAAATAACCTAGGACACATGCGTTTCACCAATCATCGACACCGATGCTGATGATAGAATCATTGATTGATTCTGAAGTTCCGAAGATCAGCAATCACTTTATTACTTAGCAAATAATCTAGAACAATATAAAGTAGGTATCTAGGTATTAATTTACAAAACAGCAGAAAAATATTTGAAACTTCCACTATTCCTAAAAATTTACAACAAGCACAACTTCCGGCTAAAATGAAACAAAAACTGACAGTGTTAGAACTTTTTTTAGTGATTTCCGACTACAAACAATCGGGGATTCGTGTTTTCCAAAGGGCAGGTAAATGATGTGTGAACAGTAGAGATGACTTATATCTATTTTACGAAATTCAGATGAGATTCTTTTTAGTCCATCACATTTCAAGAAAGTGCCGTTAATTGGTGCACTGCCGATAATTGGAGTTTTTATCTTACCTAAATTCATTCTATTCCCCGTAACCTACGCCAGTGCAAGACGCAGTTAAATGTTTACAAAACTTACCTACTGCTTACAACTTTTAATTTGACAATAATTTTACCATTGTATAAAGATAGCCTATCTTTAAACAATGGTCTTACATAACAAAACAATCATTCAATCAGGTACAAATATCTAAGTATGAGATTCTCCAATAGGCGTGGAGCGGCAGGAGGATTTTCAGACTAGACCACGCCCAAACGAATTCTACACATCTCAACAATATCCGCCATGTTGCATTTGCTGTTTCAAATTATTGTATCTCTCTTTTTGAAAAGCATGTTTTTATGAATTTTCCAGGAACAATCAACCAAAACCGTAGTTGTTGAGAGGGTGTACGAAACAAACCATACAGCGTGGCTCAAAAAGTAACTTGCCTAGTTGCTTAATATAACCCCATTCTTGACAGCATTACAAGAAGTTTCAATTAGAAATGTATTTTATGAGTTCAAATTACTGTTAATCAGACATGGTAGTCCAATTCTTTGGAACTGAAAAAACCTTGGTGCAATTTTTCATTTTCTGATAAACTACCCACTAAACAAGAAACATAACAAGTCTTTTTTGTGATGTTCTTTTTAGAGACTTTTCGTTATGTTTATTTAAAACGTTAATAAGATATCTCCTAGATGTCTTAATTTTATTACCAACTCTATTAACATCCATGTCATGTAAATAAAACATATTTTTGATGTACACTGTAATACCTACTTGAATTCGTAGTTACATACACATCCTATGAACTTCTTTTTATAGTAGGTATGTACAAAAAGTACGAGGAGTAATAAACTCTAATTAAATATGCAAAACCTTCACAGGGAGCACCATGAAATTTTTGATAAATCTCTTACTTTAAATTACATTTCTTCCGTAAATCTAAAAACCAGGTAGATCGACCCCGTATTTGTTTCAGTTGTAGCAAAGTTTAGGGTTTATTCATTGTTAAAGGATAAGCAATAACGCAATGCAGTGGTGTGTATTTTGGGAAAAAAATACGTTTTAAATTATAATATAATAAAAAATGAAAAGAAATAATTATTGGAATACATTTATTACTTACATTTTATTCTATATCCGACTCGGAAGAGGAAGAATCGTTGTTGACATTAATAATAATAGGGTCGATTAAATCATCACAAATATTGTCAATTTTCCACATATTTGCCTCTACTTTGATAACATGCTCGATACAGTTTGTCCAATTTTCCTTACTCACATGACTTACAGCACTCTCAAACAATTTCACAACATCGTTTATTTTAAAACTAGTATTTTTTTTTCCAACTTCCCCCTTTACCTGAGCCCATATTAATTCTATGAGATTAAGTTCACAATGATAAGGGGGAAGTCGAAGAACTGATATACCACGAGAAGAAGCCATTTCTTCTACAATGTAGGTTTTGTATTTATTCTTGCTCATTTTTGCAATTCTGTAAAGTTCTTTCCTTAGTGGATCTTTTGGAAACTTAATATTTTTCGAAATAAGCCACCCCAAAAGCTCTGCTTTACGCCAACGACTTGTGGGCAATGCTTCTCGTAACCGTGAATGGTAACTTGCGTTGTCCATAACAATAACAGCCCCTTTTGGAATCAGATCCAACATTTGAACAAACCATTCCTCGAAGACATCCCCATTCATATCTTCGTGATAGTCCCCCGTGCGTTTTGAAATAAAAGTTAATAATCCACCATCAACAAAACCTTCAGAACTTCCAACAGGGACAATGATAAGTCTTTTTCCCTTTCCAGATGGTGGCTGCAAACTTAACGACAAACCTTCCACGAATGTCTGCCTTCCGCTTTTAATGTTTTCATCTTGCCAAGATTTGGAAACTGTATATCCAGCATTTATCCATGTTTCGTCTAAGTAGAAGACTTTCAAATTTTGTTCTCTGGCATGTCGAATGCTTCTTAAATAGTCTCTTCTCCAAAAACCTATTTCCGGTTTATCTATCAAGAGAGATTTTCTATTATGTTTTGTATATCTGAAACCCACATCTTTCAAAAGTTTGCATAATGTCATTCTGGAGAATTTTGGATAGTCCGTATCTTCTTGCACTGATGTCATAATTTTGTCAAGTGTTGGAATTTCCTTTCGTAAGTAAAATCCATGGACTCTACGCCTTAGTCTTTGTTTTAGTGACTCATCGATCTCAATTGGTTTTCGGCCTGAAGGAGTTTTAGGGGGTTGAAGAGTTCCATTCTTGCTTTCTTTTAGTAATCTATAAATTGTTGATTTAGCAACACACAACATAGCAGCCGTCAATTCCACAGTATCATCAACACTTGCACTTGGATCCTTGTTTTTCAATGATATATAACAATTCAATATCAGAGTTTTTTTATTTGAAGATAATGGACCTGTTTTTGGTCGTTTAGATGGTCCTTGGCTTATCGACATTGTTTGGTACTTGCACAATTAACATTCAACAAATGTTTTAAATATATTACAACTGTTTACAATATTATGACAACCATACAACTTCATACAACTTTACTCAAAGAACTAATACTAAGTACTGATTTAATGTACCTACTTTCTTTCAAAATAATATTCCCGATAATGTTTCTAAGAAAACTGGGTTGTTTGGAAAATCCCTCTCAATAATCGAATAATCTGTAAATAGGTGTAATCGTATTAAGCCGATTACAGTAGGGCACTTGCCATTTAAAATTTCTGTGAAAAATTCCCCAAACACTACATATAGGAGTAATACAAATAAAAAATATTATGAATAAACGGGCATATCTGAACTCTGCCACAAAATAAAATTTTACCTGACTTGTATCAATTTGAGGATTACTGAAATGTTCGAACTGTGCCGCAACCATTTAACCAGTTTAATCCTATTAGAGTCATTAGGGTTTATAATAGATAAAATCGGAGGCCCATAGAATTATGTATATTTCTGAAAGGTTTCAAAGATTTCTTGAATTAAATATTTTGAAGAAATCTTGATTGTTTTGATCGATATTTAGGGGATTAGGGGAAGGATGTTGATGCACTTACACTATTGCCTAAAAATCAGGAAGAAGTATTTAATAGTGTTCGTGAATTACAATTACGAACGAACCGAGAAGAGGAATTTCTATTAACAGCAGACCAGGTATTTAAAATTATTGTGTTCTCCTGTTTTTCCAACCTTAATTTTTTATGTAATTCGGATTGTATTTTGATGGATGGGACTTTTAAATACTGTTCAACTTTTTTTTTACCAAATGTTTACCATTCATGGTTTTAAAAACGGCTATTACGTACCTCTTGTTTTTTGTTTGCTGCCGGACAAATCAAGTCAAACATATTCAAATTTGTTTTTAATTTTAAGACAAAAATGTAAAGAAGTAGGCTTAAATTTTCAACCAAAAGAAGTCGTAGTAGATTTTGAACTAAGCATTCATAACGCTATATATGAATGTTTTGGCAGAGATCAAATTCTTTTTGGTTGTAAATTTCATCTCTGTCAAGCTTGGTTTTGTAAGATTCAGGAGTTTCAATTGGTACAAGAGTACAGACAGAAAGGTTCTGTAATTGGCGAATACTTAAAAGTACATTTCGGTATTATGTATCTTAGTCCTGAGGAAGTTGTAGAATTTTTTTATAATGAACTACATTTTTTGCTTCCAAATGACGAAAGAGTTATAGAATTCCAAAATTATGTCAATAAAACATATATAACGCAAAATTCGATATTTCCACCACTTATTTGGGCAAATAATGCATCCTTTTTTAAGAGAACAACGAATTCTTGTGAGAGTTTTCATTCGCATTTCGGTGCTTCTTTTTACAAAGCACATCCAAATATTGTTCAATTTACTAGTGTGTTATTGGATTTACAAACGGAGGTATACGCGACAATTCGTTCGGCAAACCAAAGCCAGAAAAAAACCAAAAAAACTATTAATGTTAAAATTAATTTCATTAATGATCATTTGGATCAATATAGGAAAAATGTTATTTCTCGCTTTATGTTTGTGAAAACGGTTGCATGTAAAAATCTTCCACAGGTTTAATTTTTTGTTTTTTTTATATGTTTATGTATATTGAATATATTTTATTGTAATTTAGATGTAATGTAGATGTAATTTTTTAGAAGTGGCAAATATACGTTGAAAATATATGTATGTTATTAATATTTTTTTATATTGAATTTGAGTACCTAAAGTTCAAGGTAAATTGTTAAATCGGATTAGGCTATTAGACCCCTACTGGTTTGGTAGTTAATCTCCAAAATTTTAAACACTGGCAGAGTTCGAACAACCCGTAATGACTACCTGCATTTTGTGGCAGAATTCGGATACTCCGGAATAAACTGTGTTGCCTTTCTTTATCAAACTTACTAAAATTTATGTACCTCTATCTTTTTTTTTTATTAAAATTAGTACATCCCGTTACCTCTGACCTAAGTCGTATATTCTTTAGCATAGCTGCAACTCATTCGTTCAATACAAAATGTACCTTACGGTTTACCCTCTTGAAATATATTTTGGTACGTCTATGAAATCTACTTAAATGAATGATTTATTACTCCTTGTCCTTTCTATATAGACTATAGTAACTTCTTATAGGAAACATTCATACGGTGTTAATTTGTATACTTCTCACTAATGTCACATACAGAACGTTACTGTAATATTACAAATTAACATGTTTCTGAGATGATCACATGTTGCAGTTACTTTTACATCTTTCGAAATAATTTTTATTAACATCGTACTTATTACGTCTGTACGACGTTAGTTCATAAAACTCTCAGTAATATCTCATATTAAACATCACAACATGAAAAAGAAGAAAACAGAAGAGGAACTGATGAACGAAACATACAGTAGTTATCTGTGGAAACAAAAATGAAAAGCATGAAATTGCGGATGGTTTTCAGTTATGTGTTATAGTTATATTTTATTTGCAGGAAGAACATATTTTGCAAGTAACACTTGAATAAAGTTGTCTTCGTTTTCGTTAGTTCCTACTAAGCTACAGTTTCTATACTTAGTTATAATGGACGAACAACAATTGTTATCGGTAAGTACCTATTCCAAAATCATAATTATTAAAACTTAATACTCATTCAATACTTTAATCGGCTATTATACATTAAAATTCCATGTGGCGGAATTGTACACTAACATTATATTACAAAATAAGGGTTTTTACAATTTTTAAAATATTTTAGTTACCTAGTAAGTATATTTTGATAACGATTCACAATATTTCAAATCCTAGATATGCATTATACCCTACAAAAACTTGATATTGCAATAGGGTAGATATTATTATTAATAATAAAACATGCTCATATGTTCGCAGATATTTAAATCTAGAAGAAAACATTTTCAATGTTCAAGATGTTTCAGAAGCTACTTATACAAATAAAATAAAAAACAAATAGATGGTAATTATGTAATGAAAGGGAAGTAATTATTTCAGATGGACTGATACAAACATTGTATTAAACAGTACAAAAAATATTGAATCAAGTATCTCTAGTTTTAGTTTTTCTAGTAGTAGTCTTAACCATCAATATAGTTTTGCAGGTTTAGAAAATTTTAACATTATTACTAACAATTCTTGTGAATAATTAGAGACTGTTTAAGACTTTAAAAACAGAAATTTCTGTTAAAAAGGTCATTTCCATTTGAAAATTCACTGAACACAATAAATAAGCTGTATTTGTCCCTTACAATGGTACCTATATTAATCTAGTTGAAGAATATGTAACTTATGATACTGAATGCTCCAGTCAACAAACAGCATTAAATTATTTATTATTGTAGAAACACAGCTATTGGATACTCAATTGGATACAATTAATTATAAACTCATTTAACTTGATAATGTGTTCATATCTCTTCTTCATAAGTAGTTTTTTTTTGTATACAGTGTATTATTAATGCTTGGTTTTCATTAAGTCACAATTCCATGATGTTAATATAGAATTTGTTCCACGATGAAAATAACAAGATGAGAATAGTATATTATCTTATACAGAAAAGAAGTATGAATTTTCATAGCACACCTGAATTTACCTGCCAAATGGAGTGAGGCATGGAATAGAAGGTAAATCATGAAAAGTCACTTCTTGTAATAAAATATGTTATTATTCCTTTGAAGAACCCCGCTTGTATCTTATGGAAAATGGGTCCCAGTCAATTGGCTGAAAATCAAGTTTGATGTAGTTTATGATGATCGATCAAAGGTCTCCATGGGCACAATTTGATCTAAAGTAATTGTTTTATTAGCTGTTGTTCAGAACACCTTCAAATATTTCACAGATAAGGATTTTGAGGTGTACGTTGTGGAATGGTTGAGGCACTCGAAAAAAGTAACCGTAAATAAACGATGGAATTTTCTCTAATCAGATTGTATTTCTGTTGATGTAACGTAATGTTTCATTAAATCTTTATGGTGTAAAATTTTTATTAGTCTTAATATAATTAAAAAACTATTCTAATAAATTTTCTGTAAACTAGCTGTAATGTCTGTGTATCCGTTAAACTTTATTAATTCAGTTTCAAAGTATGTTACGTTATGGTAACTACGGATTAATATACCCTTTTTTATTTCTTGCTTTCACTGAATGTGTTCAATAGTTTCCACTTTCCAGACTTGTTATGTAATATGCTTACAACAATTTTATTTTTTTTAGGTTGGATTGCTGAACAAGATATTTTTTTTTCTAATTTTGTACCTGTTTTTTTCAAATTTACTGCACTGTTCATTAATAGTGAATAAACGTTTTAAATCCTTTATTATTTTTTTGCTATTTTATTTTAAATGTACAGAATGAACAACTAAGAACGACTGTAGGCCACATCTCAGAAAAGAATCATGGTATAACTTTCAAAAAAATTACCTTTAGGTAAGGGATCCTGAAAAATTGCTGGAAAATATTTTGCAGTCTCTAAAATATCCGCTAGGGGTGGAATGAACACTCGAAAACATAATACTCCAAAAAAACATACTAAAGGTTTCCTAAAAATACAATTTTTGAAATATTGATGAGATTATGAATAAATTTAATTAAGGAGATTTTTTGCCATTATTCTTCAAATAATGGGTGGGGAAGGTTCAAACTTATGAACAAATTTATAACTTTTTCGTTTTTTAACCGATATTAATGATTTTAGCTGCATTTAAAAGTTTTTCTATTTAATAAGATTGATAACAAAATTAGATAATTTTGTATCCACTCGGAAATTTCAAATGTAAATTGAAGCATTTTTTTATATTTGATACTGTAAATCTTATATCTTGGAATAGATTCCTATTTTTTAACCACTTTTCATCAGAATTTAAAAAATGCCTCATTACATTTGAAATTTCCGAGACAGATGGGAAAATTGTGGACTTTTTCACAAAGCGTTGACAAAATTGTCCAATTTTGTTATTTTTGTTAAGCATTTCTTATTAAAAAGGAAAAACTTTTTCAAATGATGCCAAAAACTTGGATGTCGATTAAAAAAAAGTGTTACGACATTTGTTGTTTGGGGTGAACCTTCTCCCACCCCTTGTACGAGAAGGGAAATTCGCCTTAGCGATATTTGGCTGGTTCCTCTAAGTTTAGTTGGTTGATCCTTTCCTTCCCGACATGTTTTTGAGTATTTTAAAACAAGAAGACTCGCCAACCTTTTGTTGACGGGAACGCTGAAATTGTCGTTGAGAATAAAGGAGTAATAAAAATACGGCTCACTCACAATCCCTCTATTTAAATTCTTACAAGAACGAAGTACCAAACTTTAGTATTGGATACGGCAACAGCGCTAAACTACCGTTGAACCGGTCTAGGCGACCATGCGGATTCAAACAATAATTTTTAATAAAAATAGTACTTACAATACAGAAATTCACCGACCAATGTCGGAAAAGCACTTCACGTCATATTTACACTCTCATTAGTTGCAGTTACATTAAATTGATAAACGAAATTAGGTATGTATTTAAACCAATGAATCAACACTTGATCATATCGTCACAAGAGGTGAGCCAAGACTACTGATTGCCTTTCGTTGGCGGTAATTTTGCGACTTATGGCGCGGGAGGTACCAATTGGTTCCGTGAACATGAATAAAAGGCGCGGAGATTTAAACTTCGAACCTTTCGCTTAATGTTAAATTAAGATCCATTGTAGGAATTTATGGGAAATTCCTACATACTGGGGGCCGGGGCAAAGATGAGAGGAACAGTTTAGGAGCAGAATCCAAATTTTAAGCAAGAAGGAAGGAGAAAAGAAAAAGAAAAAAGAAAAAAAAAATACGTTCCACTCCAAATGTAGATAGAACTCAGTCCATACATGGTAGAGGAGCTAACTTAGTAATAGGACGAATATAAACTCCATCCACAGTTCTTACACGTGCGGCACGAACATTGCCGTCTTTGCCAGTTAGTAGTTCCACTACCCTGGCCAGGGGCCAATTCAAAGGAGGACGGTCCTCCGATTGCACTAGTACAAGCTGATTAAGCTGAAGATTGTTTGAGGCTTCACACCACTTAGGTCGATGCTGCAGTCGATGCAGATAATCGGTGCTCCACCTCTTCCAGAATTCTTGGTTCATCTTAGTACATTGTTCCCAAAAAGTTAATCTGTTTACAGGGATGGTAGATAGATCGCGATCGGGATAAGCGGTTAAAGGTGCTCCGATCAAAAAATGACCTGGTGTCAAAGGAGATAGATCGGTAGGATCATTTGACATCGGGTATAATGGTCTGCTGTTCAAGATAGCTTCGATCTGACTCAGAACCGTGGAGAGTTCCTCGAAGGTAAGGCACGAATTGCCAATTATTTTGGTGAGGTGGGATTTGGCGCTTTTCACAGCCGCTTCCCATAAGCCACCCCAGTGCGGTGACCGCGGAGGAATAAATTTCCAACTAATTTCTGTAGTTGAAAGAAAAGACTGTATCTTATTGATACTTTCGGAAGATTTGAGAAAAATGGAGAGTTCTCGTAATTGATTCCTTGCTCCAACAAAGTTGGAACCATTATCAGTATAGATAGTCTGAGGATTCCCTCTACGACTGAGAAATCTTTTAAGAGTGGCGATAAATGCATCGGTAGAGAGATCACTTACTAATTCGATATGGATCGCCTTTGTCACCATGCATATGAATATGGCAATGTAGGCCTTTTGTATTGGGGCTTTTCTTAAGCGCGAAGATTTAATTTGTACAGGTCCAGCAAAATCGATGCCAGTTTTGGAAAAGGGGCGAGATTTTTGCACTCGGTCAAGAGGTAACGGGGACATTATTTGAGAGGCGAACTGGGCATTAAATCTAAAACAGGTGATGCAGCTTTTTATCAATTTTTTGACAAGACGAGTGCCATTCAAGGGCCAGTACTGTAGCCTTAAATTTCCTAACACATTTTGGGCTCCACCATGGCCAAGACGGCGATGTTCCCGTATTATTAGCAAATCAACAACATGATCATTTTGTGGTAACAGCAAGGGAAATTTTTGATTGAAAGGTAAAGTAGAAAATTGTAATCGGCCACCCACTCTTAGAAGGCCGTCATTATCCAAGAAAATGTTCAATGGAATTAAATCTTTATTTCCAATCGGAACGTTAGTTTTTAAACAACGAATTTCGTTGAAGAAGTGTTTATGTTGAATTTGTTTGATTATAAAATCATGGGCAATTCGGAGATCGTCAACAGATAACGAACCAACGTCTCTGAATTTTCTCCTCGATAGGTTTATAAATTTGAATATATGGGCTATAACCCTATTTAAGGTTATAAATTTTGAGAATCGGAAAAATATAGGTTCCCAAAAGTTTAAGTCGCTGTTGACTATAGCAAGGTTGACCTTTTTGACTTCAGGCAAGTCGTCAATAGGTTCGAAAGAATCCATAGAATCAAAATCTTTAGATTCAAGTAGAAATCGAGGACCCTCGAACCAAAAAATCCAGACATCAGATGAGAATTTACCACGAGAAAGTAAATCGGCTGGGTTTAAATCGGATTTGACATGTCGCCATATAAACTCTTTACTATTGTTTTGAATGGTTAGGACACGCCGAGCTACAAAGGGAGAAAAATCATTAGAAGACCGTTTCACCCAACTGAGAGCGACTTGAGAGTCGGACCATAAATTTATGGAAGAGATGTGAAGAGAAATGCACAGAATCTGAACTATTCTGCGAGCTAAAGTGGACAATAGCTCCATTGCACACAGCTCTAACTTGGGAATAGTTAAAGTAATTTTCAAAGGATTCACACGAGATTTAGCAGAAATTAGGCGAGAGGATCTAGAATTATCAGCGTAGATCGCTACTAAATAGAGACACCCTCCGTATGCCTTTTGACTGGCATCGCAAAACCCGTGGAGAGAACACGAAGTAATAATTTTTTGGTTAAATAGGTATCTGGGTACTCGGAGGTGAGCAGCTTCAGTTAATAAAGAAAGGAATTTATTAAACTGAGTAATTATGGATGTATCGGAAATGGGAACATCCCACCCTATCTGGGATTTCCAGACCGATTGCATTAACAGTTTGCCAAACACGGTCAGATTGTTTACTAACCCAAGAGGGTCAAATGTACTGGCGACGGTACTTAATATCCTTCGTTTCGTTATATGAGAACAATCAGCCAACTTGGCAGTTTGGATGTGTAAAATATCAGACGCAGGATTCCATTTTAGTCCTAGAATTTTGCTTGACGAATCGTCAAAACTACGATCCAATTCAGCGTTAGGTAATTCATCGATTGACTGTAAAAACTTGAATGAATTTGATTGCCATTTGTGAAGTTGGAACTCATGTTTTCCAAGCATATTGGTCAATTCGGCATAAAGAGCCGATAAGTCCATTTCCTTATTGGTTCCAGTTAAGATATCATCCATGTAAGTTTGATGAAGAATAGCCTGCTGCGCATTTGGACAATCGGGACTATTTAAGGCAATGTCTTTCAAGACTCGGGTGGCCAAGAAAGGGGCACAGTTCTGTCCGAAACTAAGCCTAGATAATTGGATACATTGAAGGGGTTTCGTGGGGTTATCCCTCCACAGTATGTTTTGGAGATAGCGTTGCATGGGATTGATATCTATGAATCTATACATCATTTTGATGTCAGCACACAGGACATATTTATAGCATCTAAATCTGCACAAAATGTCGAATAGGTTATCCTGAACTTGGTATCCCTTCGACGTTAAATCATTAAGAGAGAAACCTGAATCGGTTTTAGCCGAAAAATCGAACACGATCCGAAGTTTGGTGGATGCGCTTTCCTCACGTATCACCGCCCTATGGGGTATAAAATACTTGAAATCGTTAGACACAGTGTTATAGAAAGACAGAGGAATGACTTGAGCATGATTGAGTGTTAGATATTCTGAAATTACTTTTTTATATTCAGAGAAAAGGGTAGGATTAGCATTGAATTTCCTTTCAAGAGAAGAGAATCGTTGGATGGCTATACCGAATGACTGGCCTAGTTTTTTATTCTGATTTGCGAGTAGAGGCATATCTACCTGATACCGCCCCGATGGTAGGATAACGGTTGTATCCCGAAATAGTTGTTCAACATATTCCTCGCTGGGATCTTGTGATGGACATTCGGGAATTTCCTCAAGCTCCCAGAATTTCTCCATTGTCCTTTGGAGGTCAGAATATTGATAGACTTGATCATTATAAACCGTCAAAAAGGAATAAGCAGACTTAGGTTTATGCTGGGAGGAGTTAGCATTTCTCAAAGGGATAGGACCCGCGATAACATATCCCAGGTGAGTATCTATAAAGGAAGGAGAATAAGGATCCGTTTTAAGTACGGTCCCCTTAAGCAGGTAATGATATAAATCACAGCCAATAAGAAGATCTATTGGACCGGATTCAAAGAATAAAGGGTCAGCTAGCTCAAGTTTTATATGGGATGGAATTTTAAAATTAGAAGGTGAGATAGAAGATTGTGGTAAACTATTTGTTATTTTATCTATGACCGAGCAAGATATAGTGAAAGTACTGTAAGGTGCAATTTGAGAATTAAATGTGATATCTACCACTTCTCTACTATAGGTGTAGTTATTGCTACCTAATCCGGAAATATTAAGAGTTTGTTTGCGAGAGACTAAATTCAATTTTTGTACAAAGGCACGGTTAATAACGCTCATTTGACTAGCGGAATCAAGAAGAACTCGTCCAGCCAAACACCGACCATTGAAACCGTTAACATTCACTAAAGCCGTAGGCAATAGTACAATACTGTCTTTTGCTGACATGGCAGTCAAAGCAGTTTGATATCTCACTGACTCCGGAGGTTCAGGTGATTGATTAGGTGATGCAGAACTGGTATTTATGAAATTAGATCTATTAATTTGATCTGGGGACGTATTATTATGTACATTAATAGGAGAGGGGTGATTATTTACATTGGATAGAGAGGTTACATTGGGGCTTCCGGAAGAGGAGGCTCTAGGATTATTACGATTGTTAGAGTTGTTTGGCAATCTGTTCTGACTGTCAAAATGTAAGTAACTATGATGAGACTTATTGCAAGTTGCACATCTCCTAAGGGATTTACAATCGGTAGTACTATGGGTACTATTCAGGCAATTTACACAAAGTTTTTTAGCTTTGACTATCTGATACCTCTCTTGAGGTGATAAGGACATAAATTTGGAACAACCGTATATAAGATGAGAGGGGTCTGAACAATGAAGACAGCTCGGTCTATTAACCCGAGAAGAACTAGAATGGTACTGTTGCGAAGAACTTAAACTAGATACCAATGTCACCCTATTTTTACTAACATTATTAGACTTGGGGTTGAATTTACCCTTAGTGTTGGTTTCAAAAAGATTTAAATTTTCCAACATTGATTGGCGTTGCTGTAGAAAATCAAAGAAATATTCAGCTGTAGGGATAAGCTCTGGCTTGCGCTCACTTTCGAAGGCTCGTCTTGAATTAAAATCAAGTTTTTGCTCCATTAAAAATATTATTAATGACTCAAAATTTACTTCCGGCGATAAATTCATATTTTTAATCAAATCAAATGTCTTACGCGTCGATATCTGAAATTCGCGCAACTCGACCGAAGTACTTTTCAAGACAGGTTTTTGATCCACCAAAGTTTGGTACAAAGAATACAGTAATTTATATTTATCGTCATATGCCTTTTTAAGAATATTTAAGGCAATATTCAAATTTTGATTTGTTACGCTTAAGGACTCAATCATTTCCAAAGGTGGTCCACGTAACAGCCCTTTAAGGTAATAAAACTTTTCACCCTCCGACTTTAAATTATTATTATTAAGTACCAGTGCTGTGAACAGGTCGATAAAGGATGGCCACTCTGATGCAGCCCCTGAAAAAGGTTTAATGTTAATTTTAGGTAACACGACATTAGATACATCGTTTGGCCTAGTATTTAAATTGAGTGATTCTTTTTGCTTATTTTCTATTAGAAGTTCAAGCATAGCAATACAACTTTCAAAACGGTCGGCGACAACGTTCTCGGCCTCATCGTCGGAAGAGTAGTTGTCGTCGTCCGGGTTAGATAATGAAACGATTTCCAATTGGACTTTTTGATAATTGTCATAGTGACCAGATATGCTTTTAAGTTTGACTTTAAGTATATAGACCTCTTCGGAGCCAGTCAGCTCCGACACAAATGTTTCAATTCGAGATAATTGCGATTTGAAACCCCCTCTTTTATTTTTCAAGTGATTTAGCGACATGATTGAATCAAAGTGTAACCAATCAAAGTTGAACTCCACCTGAATTAAAATAAGCTTCTAAAGTAGCGAGTAAATTTTACAATATATGGAATAACCAAATAGACAAAGAGCTTTTCCAATCAATGCGATAAGTATTTCAATAGCATGCAAATTACTGAAAATTAGTTTAACATTGTAAGAAAATACCTACCTACTTATAACCTACTTATAACCAAATACGGTATTAATATTCAAAATAATAAAGAAGAAATTACAGTGAATTATTTTTCACAGTGTACTAGAATGCATGTAAACGCAAATAGATAATCAATATTGAGATTAATAAACAAAATATCAAACATTGAGAAAACTGTAAATTATTTCTAACAGTGTAAGAAAATGTACCTAAATATAACTAAATACACTAATTAAATATCCAAAGTAATAATGAAGAAAATACTGTGATTTATTTTTCACAGTGTACTAAAAATGCATATAAACGCACATTGATAATTGATAAACAAAATATCTAGTATTTAGAAAACTGTAAATTACTTTTAACAGTGTAAGAAAATGTACCTACTTATAACTAAATACACTAATCAAATATTCAAAGTAATAATGAAGAAAATACTGTGATTTATTTTTCACAGTGTACTAAAATTGCACGTGAACGAAAAAAGATAAACAATATTGAGATACATAATCAAAATATCTGATATTGAGAAAATTGTAAATTATTTTTAACAGTGTAGGAAAATGTACCTACTTATAACTAAATACACTAATTAAATATCCAAAGTAATAATGAAGAAAATACTGTGATTTATTTTTCACAGTGTACTAAAAATGCATATAAACGCACATAGATAATTGATAAACAAAATATCTAATATTTAGAAAACTGTAAATTACTTTTAACAGTGTAAGAAAGTGTACCTAGATATAACTAAATACACTAATCAAATATTCAAAGTAATAATGAAGAAAATACTGTGATTTATTTTTCACAGTGTACTAAAAATGCATATAAACGCACATTGCTAATTAATATTGAGATTAATAAACAAAATATCAAACATTGAGAAAACTGTAAATTATTTTTAACAGTGTAAGAAAATGTACTTAGATATAACTAAATACACTAATTAAATATCCAAAGTAATAATGAAGAAAATACTGTGATTTATTTTTCACAGTGTACTAAAAATGCATATAAACGCACATTGCTAATTAATATTGAGATTAATAAACAAAATATCAAACATTGAGAAAACTGTAAATTATTTTTAACAGTGCAAGAAAATGTACCTAAATATAACTAATACATTAATTAAATATCCTCAAACTTAACGATGTATTTATTATACCATGTATTATTGAGGTAACAAAAACCCGACATGTAAATAAACACTAGTTTCTTCAAAATATGCTGTTTATAAACACTTCCAAACCGGCTCCTAATCCTATACACCCCGCTTGAGCGAGGTGTCGTTGAAGTAAAAACGGCCAGCAGTTGACCATTCTAGATTCAGAACTCGCTTCGCGCGCTGTTGCCGGACTGTCTTTAATTTCCCGAGCAATCAAATCGCACTTATATACATATCACTGTTTCAGTATTTATTTTTTACAGTTTCTCAGCCCTCACGAGAGTCTAATGAACAACTTTTTGGAATGTTTATTAGAGAAAAGAAGAATAGGGTTCAGGCAGACCCAAGAAATCAAATTGCCGCAAAGGCGGAAATGGATATATCAAGTTGCTGCAGAGGCAAAAATGGATATGTCAAATTGACAGACTAAATCCGGCTCGAAGGACCAATAAAAACTATGTACGAGAAGGGAAATTCGCCTTAGCGATATTTGGCTGGTTCCTCTAAGTTTAGTTGGTTGATCCTTTCCTTCCCGACATGTTTTTGAGTATTTTAAAACAAGAAGACTCGCCAACCTTTTGTTGACGGGAACGCTGAAATTGTCGTTGAGAATAAAGGAGTAATAAAAATACGGCTCACTCACAATCCCTCTATTTAAATTCTTACAAGAACGAAGTACCAAACTTTAGTATTGGATACGGCAACAGCGCTAAACTACCGTTGAACCGGTCTAGGCGACCATGCGGATTCAAACAATAATTTTTAATAAAAATAGTACTTACAATACAGAAATTCACCGACCAATGTCGGAAAAGCACTTCACGTCATATTTACACTCTCATTAGTTGCAGTTACATTAAATTGATAAACGAAATTAGGTATGTATTTAAACCAATGAATCAACACTTGATCATATCGTCACAAGAGGTGAGCCAAGACTACTGATTGCCTTTCGTTGGCGGTAATTTTGCGACTTATGGCGCGGGAGGTACCAATTGGTTCCGTGAACATGAATAAAAGGCGCGGAGATTTAAACTTCGAACCTTTCGCTTAATGTTAAATTAAGATCCATTGTAGGAATTTATGGGAAATTCCTACACCCCTTACTTGAAGAATACAGACAAAAAGTCCCTAACTACATTTTTTCATAATCTCAACAATATATCAAACATTGTATTTCTAGGATACGTTTACTATGTCTTTTTTGGAGATACTCACAGTATTATGTTTTTAATTGTTCATTCCACCCCATAGGAGATATTTTAGGAACTCAAAAATATTTTCCAGCGATTTTTCAGGGTCATTTTCCTGAAGGTATTTTTTTAATGACTATTTTTTGAAATATGGCCGACAGCCGGCGTTCTTAGTTGTTCACCCTGTATTTGCTGATTAGGCACAGAAACATCTATAGGATGTCATCTAGAATGTTTGAGGTATATTATTTAGAGGTTTATGTAATGTCCATAGAACATCTACGAGAATACACTGTATTGTTTTTGAAATGTCGCATTTAGATCATTGATAAGTTGTTATTTTTTGGACATTGCATTAACATTGACAAAATGGTAAAAGGCATTTCAGAATGTAACAGAAATGTTGTTTTTAGTTCGTTATAAAGACTTCCTTTTGAGGAAGTTCTAGTAACATCACAGTAATGTAAAAAGGCAGCGCTTTAACATCACTGAGAAGTTAAGTTGAAACATCACAAAAGTTAACAGCCACAAGCTGGGCATAACCGGTTGTATAGATGTGCATGTGAAGAAATCAAGAGGAAAAAAAGGAAGAACATTATCACAATGTGATGTTGAATTAACATAACTGTAATATTTATTTGCATAGTGGGTATGAACTCTTAACGTACAAAACAGTAGTGAATAGTGTTAAAGTTATGGGGAGGTGAAAAAGAATAAAAGATCCTTTTTGGTACTTACTGTTACTTATAAAAAAAATAAAGGTGAAAAAGGGATGAGATTTTATGTACAATTAGATAGGTATTTCTCTTTTCCTCAAGGGAATGTTACGGCAGGATTATTTGCACCTCGATAAATGCATTCCTGAAAGGATGTGGGGCTTATGCAACGATATTTGCAAATTTCGAACGTAAGTAGCTATAGTCAGTGAAAATATAATTTTGTTTTGCAGAATATCAGATAGTAGATATGGGTTAGGTAGGTTTAAACACGAAAAAGTCGTGAAATATAATAATCCTCATGAATACCGAAATGCACAGAACGTGAAAATTATTTACACGAGGTGAGACATTTTCGTACAATTTTTATTCGAATACCTGAGCGTATGTGCGCCCGTCTAACCTAAGCCTAAGACTAACAAGCGGCAGGTGTATTAAAATACGCCTGAAATTATCAGTCAAATCGTGAGATTTTTAATCAATTCGGCACGATACGCCTAATCGTATAGAAAAAGCTTAGGCGTATTTATAATACGACTGATTTTATAATAAGCCTGCGACATATACACGGTGTATTTTCCCAGACGTATCTCGAATATTAGCCAAAAATGTATATTTATTTAGTGGTTTTTTTATAATTGCATATTATATTTTTTGTGTTGCCTGTGTGGTACCTTTATAAAGTATTTTTTATAAGAATTATAATTTAAAAAATTGAATAAATCACTTGATTAAAAGTTTTGTTGTTTCATTTCATCTAGGTATGTAAGTCATTTTGGAGAAAAGCAAAACAATTTATCATCCGTATATTCAAAAAAATGTAATGGTGTAGAAAACCAATAATAGGTATAGCAATAAACACTAAAAACAAACAAATAAATATTCAGAAATGTCTTAATACTTATTTTAGCCATCTCCAGTAGATCAATGTATTAGCAGAAATCACCAAAGTCTGATATGGTTTCACTATCTGCTAATATCATTATAACTTTTCGGGTCTAGTGAAGATGGTAGTCTAGTTGCCGAAATAAGTAGTTGGACATCAATCTATAAATGGCCGTTGGGGATCTTGATTATGCGATATATAACATCATTGATCCTTTTCTTGATTAAGTATGGACCTTCCCAGGATTTTTGTAATTTTGGAGAAAATCCTTCTCTCCTCGTCGGGTTGTGTAACCATACTTTGTCCTCTTCTATAAAACCGCCTTCTGTGGCCTGAGTGTCGTACCGACTTTTCATTCTGTCGCTGGCAACTTGAATATTTGTTCGAACTAATTCATGAGTATCGTCCAGTCTTCTTCTCAATTTTATCACGTAGTCTTCTCCTGCTAGATCTTCTCCAGGCCGACAACCAAATTCCAGGTCACAAGGAAGCCTCAATTCACGCCCAAACAGGATTTTCGCAGGATTTTCACCTATGAACTCATTTACGGCAGATCGATAAGCCAATGCGAATAGGGAAAAATACTGGTCCCAATCTCTCTGATGACTGGAAACTACTTTGGACAGGTATTTTCCAATAGTCCTGTTCATTCTCTCGACCATTCCATATGACTGTGGATGTAATGCTGTTGTCGTGGTTTTCTTCATTCCCAGCTTCTCGCAAATCTCCTGGAATAGATTGCTTCCAAAATTTCTTCACTGGTCACTGTGGATTTCCAAGGGCACTCCATATCGGCTGATAAATTCTTTCACCAATACATCCGCGACAGTTGTGGCCTCTTGGTTCGGGATAGCGTAACTTTCCACCCACTTTGTGAAATAATCCATTACAACCAATATGTATTTGCCTCCACTTTCTGTCGTCGGAAATGGTCCAGCGATATCTAAAGCAATCCTTTCGAAAGGGCTTCCAACATTATACTGTTTCATAGGTGCCTTTCTCTTGCGATGTGGTCCATTACTCGTAGCACAAGTCGTACATTTCTTACACCAGTCCTTCACATCATCGGAGCTGTTCATCCAATAAAACCTGTCACGGATTCGCTGGAGGGTTTTCTTCACTCCCAGATGACCTCCCGATGGACTGTCGTGTAACTTCTTTAGTACCTGAGCTACTCTCGTTCTAGGGATAACTAGCTGTCTCCTCATCTCGGAACCATCATCGTTTTCAGGGACTCTTTTCAACAGCCCTTCTTCCAGGACAAGGGAGTCCCACTGAGCCCAATATGCCTTGAGTTTCGGTGAGAATCTTGACACTTCTAGCCAGGTAGGTCGCCGATTTTTTTCCTTCCATTGCCGGATCATCTTCAGGTGAGGATCATTCTCCTGATCTTCTCTGATCCTGGTGGGTGACCATTCCTCATTGACTACTGTAATTCTTGGAACTGCAACTTCCTTAGATTTTGACTTGTTGCATTGTGAATAGTCTACAGGGCATGGCCGTATAGGCAAAGAGTTGGCTTTTCGGTGATTCACATCAGCTGGATATTCCCCCCTGTCTGATTTCCCCTGTGTCTGGAGTTTTGGGTTACAGGAATCTTGGGGCGCTTAGACGGACTGCGTACGTGCTCAAGCTCGCCACACTACCGGCATTTGATCTTCTTCGGCTTCTTGTCTGCCATACCTTTCAACAAGTTGACGATCTGGTCAAGTCTGTCATCGTCACCTTCTTCCTGTATGGTCCTACCTTTGTTGTATCAGGAAGCCATCGTGGCTGCTTCATATTCAAGAGCAGCAATCAATGCGTCGACTAATGTTTTCGAATGGGCTAAACCGTTAAACGAAGCGTCCTCTGCATATCGGGGTCACGTAGGCCATCAATAAAGGCCTGGATGCCTAAACATTCCATTATGTTATTTGGTGCTGATGGATAAGCAAATCGAACTAGTGGGCAATATCCAGTTCATACTCTTGAAGGGTTTCGTCACGTTTCCGCCTTCCGTTCTTCAGCTGTTCGTGACCGTATCGCATGTCCAACCTGTTCTTCAGCTGCTCGAAGTCATCCGTTTCTTCAAGCGGTATCGTCAGGAGTACATCTAAGGCATCTCCCCGAAGCGCTATAGTTAGGTTCACTGCTTTCTCCTTGTCGGACCAATTATTCACTCTAGCGGCTGCTTCAAACTAATTTACGTTATTGGTCCACGACATCTCTCCATCGATCGTTGGGACCTTGACTCGGGTAAAACTGCCAATATCATCTGTCTTGGGTTGTGTTTCTGTCTTGCAAGGTTTTGTTAGCTCGGTCTTCTTTTCTTCCGCTGGCGTGTCTTGAGTTCTTATATCTGTCATCTTTTTTTCAAACTCCTTGATTTTCTCGTCCATCGTTGATATTTTATTCTCGATGTCAGATTTTAGAGACGAAATTTCATTTTCAACGTCAGCGGCAATGTCGTCTTTCATTAATAAGATATCGGTAGATATATCGTTCTTCAAAGCAGAAATATCGTTTTTCACATTCGTTGAAATTTTCTCTTCCATGGCAGAAATATCGTTCTTCATAGCAGAAATCTTCCCGTCCATGTTAGCAGAAATTGACGAGATTAAGGTGGAAGCCTCGTCATTAAATGAAACTGTTTCTGGATCAAACTCGTCATTTTCCAGTGCCACTTTAAGTCTTTCTACTAATTCACTTTTCTTACCGGACGTTTCCAACTCACGATCTTCCAACTCAGTCACTTTCAAGTCACATAGTATTTTGGCCATTATTACGTAGCAATTCATTTATATTACTCCACACCCGACACCAATGTAATGTTATTATTTATTTAAACAGTAAACGGGTGGGATAAACTTCAAACACTCGGTAGGTTCACTTACTTAATTTATTCAAACACTAAACTACTCACTAGCACTTAATTTATATGCACACAAACTTAATTATTAATTTATATCAACACTTCCGCTACACCTCTATCTTTCGTAGAGGACAAACACGGGAACCCTCTACTTAACATAGAAGATCAAATAGCCAGATGGAAAGAATACGTGAAAGAGATGTTTCAAGACCAAGGAAGAGAAAACATAGGTAAGCAGGAGGCAACGACTGGACTTTATATCACAAAGGACGAAGTTAACAGAGCAGCAAAGCAACTAAAGGACAGGAAAGCTGTTGGAGAAGATAATATACCAATTGAGATAATAAAGTTACTACTAGACGAACACATCGAAGTAGTAGAAGATCTATTTAATAAAATATATGAAACAGGTATAATACCAGAAGACTGGCTGACATCGATATTTGTACTAATACCAAAAAAGAGAAACTCCAAGAAATGTGAAGAACATAGGATTATAAGCCTGATGAATCATGTGCTCAAATTTTTCCTTCGAATAATACATAATAGAATAAACAGTAAATTAGACGAACATACTGGTCAAAATCAATTTGGTTTTAAGAATGGCTTCGGAACAAGAGAAGCACTTTTTTCAATACGAGTACTAATTGAAAGATGTAGAGATGTCGATTCTGATGTGTACTTGTGTTTGATTGATTTTCAGAAGGCTTTTGACCTGGTGAAACATGATAAACTAATGAACATCTTAAGGTCATGTAACATAGACGATAAATATTTAAGGATTATTTCAAACCTTTATCAGGAACAAAAGGCCAAAATTAGAATAAAAAAGAAAACATCTGGACAAATTAATATCGAGAAGGGAGTAAGACATACTATTCAACGTTTACTCGGAGGAGATATTTAAAAAAGCTCTGGAAGACACCTCAGATGGCATTATTATAAATGGACAATGGATCAACAACCTGCGATATGCTGATGACACGGTCATTCTGGCAGATAGTGCTGAAGCACTACAACGTCTAATGGAACGGATAACGGCAGCCAGCGAAGAATTTGGAATGAAACTAAATACACAGAAAACAAAAACGATGATCATCAGCAAACACCAGAACAGAACGGTGAAGATTAAGGTTAACGGAGAAGATCTCGAAAGAGTAACAAAAATAACTTACCTTGGAAGCAATCTTGATGAAACTTGGGACCACTCACTAGAGATAAGAACACGTCTAGAAAAAGCACGTACAGTATTTTACAAAATGCAAAAAGTCCTATGTAGTCGCCAGCTGAATCTTTCATTGAGAGCTCGAATACTCAAGTGCTATGTTTTCTCTACTTTACTCTACGGTGTTGAAGCCTGGACAATGACAGAGGAAACACAAAAAATAATCCAAGCATTTGAACTCTGGTGTTACCGAAAAATACTCAGAATATCCTACATGAGTCATACGACAAACGCGGAAGTCTTGCAGAGAATGAACAAGAAAAAAGAGCTCATGCTCCTCATAAAGAAACGAAAAACACAATATTTTGGCCACATCATGAGAAATCAAAAATACGAACTGCTCCAACTTATAATCGAAGGCAAAATCAATAACAAAAGGGGACCAGGAAGAAGACGCAACTCATGGCTTAAAAACCTACGACAATGGACAAATATGACATCCATAGAATTGTTCAGGACAGCTGCAAATAAGATCAAATGGGCAAATGTAATAGCCAACGTCCTTAAGGATAAGGCACCATAAGAACAAGATCAACACTTCACTGCTCGCTATTTCGGTGCATTCCTGTTTATTTGTCGCGATCACTTTATCAACTATACTGAACTCTCCATGGTCAGTCCTTTATATATGAGTGCCTTCTTTACTAGAAAATTTCAGATTGCGGCTTACACAAAAACCATTGGCTCTGGCATTTTCTAGATAAGACTGGTCACAAAAACAATGTCTAGATAAGATTGTCACAATCGTAAAAAGTTCTAAGAAATCCCTGCTCATCCGCAATAATTATAACTTTCATACATGAGAAAGAGTCGAATTCAGCGACTATACCAGTGTGCTGTTTCGTAAAACTATGAATACGGCATTTAATATCTTAGGAAGTTAAGATCTGAGAGAACATGCTTTCGTATTAGAAGGCGGTCATACCTATTATATTTGTTAGCTTCATATAGATTTTGGATTACGTTTCAGAATGTGTTGTTATAAACTGGTTCAGATAGGCGATTCTTCAATGAAATTGCATAATTATGCGGAGTGTTTGATTCGTAGTTTCGCCTAATTTTGATAAAATGTGTATTGCATCGGTAAGTTGAGATCTTTTGCTCCGTATTTTCTATTCATGACTAAGAGACCAATATAAACCGCAAAACTGTTTCATAGAAATGGTATTAGAGGAATATTTCAAACGTAGATACTTGTAAGGCACTTGTATATTTTCACTCATTAACGGAAAATCTGAAATACTTATTGTGAAAGTAAACTCTCTGAACTTTCTAATCTTTATGTGATTATAATTGATATTTTTGTAAACTTGAAGCGAACATCTTTAGTAAATACCTAGGTATGTCTTGTAAGACCCGATCAGTTTCAATAGAGACAAGTGAAAATTATGAAACAAACGATCTTTGAATATTTATTCTGATTTTTTAGTAACTGTATTAGGGCAATGAAGTATATAGCCCAAACATATTTGAAAAATTCGCTTCAAACCCTGGATTATTTTTTACTGGTATATTTCCTATTGATGAGTAAACAAAACGCTACACAACCACTGTTCTACGAATAGTTAATTGTTTAGGTCAAATTCAATAGAAGTGAAACTCTTCATTCATTTATGAAAGTTTGTATCCGCATCAACAAAAAACAGAAATTCTCATTATCTCAATTCTATTTTAGGTCTCAGTTTTGGGAAATTACCCAAGCGTAGAGAGACAGACGTCTAGAAAACAATTCTGAGATTAAGCATAATCTGTAAAGTGGTTCGCTCTAAACTCGTCTATGATTACAGACAATATTTTCGAAATCAATTGTGTTTCAGAAACGAGAACATCCAAAGGACTATGTTGAAGACATACAATGTATTGAAAGTCATAACTTAAATTTGAACTGAAAATTGACTAATATCGCTCTGGTTTTCTAATTGTCACCCCAAGATATATGAGTTAATATCCAGGCCCAATTTTTTATATTTATCTATAAATCTCTTTTTAGTCAGAAGTCGTAACGTTTTTATCCGGTGGACTTTACATCTGTAAATGTGGAAATAACAATATGGCCACCTATGATATCTGCTCACAAAGCGTTTGAAGATACTATCCAGTGGCGTAACTACCGGCGGGATGTCGGGGATAGAACCCTGACGTCCCGTTCAGCATTTTCATAAGAGATATTTTACACGCTGGTCAACAGGCAACACTTTGTGCAATTCGTCAATTTTATTGGCCTATTTATGGACGAGCAGCAGTACGAAAATATTTAAAGAAATACATAAAATCGTATATCCGTATTTTCGTTTGTTTGTGCTCCAAGGCGGTTCACATTGAATTAGTGATTGATCTAACAACTGAGTGTTTTTTAAATTGTTCAAGATTTACTTCGCGACGAGGCTTGTGTACTGACATTATTTGTGACAACGGTAGTAATTTTCCAGGGGCTGAACACGAACTAAAAACTATCATTAATTCGAACAGAGATTCTAGTATTCAAAATAATTTTTTGGAAAATTCCATTAACCTTTATAATACCAAGCTTTTTTACATACGTGCGATACCAAGCGAGGTTCATTTGCACCCCATTTTTTTTGTCTATCTTTGTAATTTTTACACTTTTTTTAAGTAAAATGAAAAAAAGCCAATAAATTATTTTGTATCTATTTTTATTTCAATTTAGTTACTAAAAAATGGACAAACCTTAATTAGGTATTCAAAATTGATTTTAATTTTTTGCTTTACATGGGATACAAAAAATTTCTTTTTCAGAGCGATTTACACAAACAAAACGCTCACATTTTACACAACGTTGTCTTGATTTTCTATCTTCGGTTCTTTCACAGAGAAAACATCTACCTTGAGTTCCTACCGGTCTTGTTGAAGGGATATTTTGCTCCAATTCTGGAACAACTTTAAGAATATTTTCTTTTATGCTTGCTTGCAAACCATTAGTATTTCTAAATCTATAAATCATATTTTCCTTGGCCAGTTCCTTTCCCAACTGAAGAAGATATTTTCTTCTTGCATCTAAGTGCCCAGACCCGTAATTTGGACTTTTAATTTTCCATATTTAATAGGCATTTATAGCTCCAATATCGATAATATGGTAAAAAAGCACCATGTGCCATCAAAGAGTTGTTCTTTGAGTGGTATATTTTGCTGCCATTTGGTCTGTTGCATCTACAGCTCCTTTAGTACTATTATAATGCAAGACAATATCTGGTTTGTAGTTTGACTCCTTATTACTTACTTTGTCATCGTCATGCTCGGTTGATAACAAAATAACGGCATTGTTCTTTTTCGGCACATAAGACACTAATGTACAATGTTTTGTAAAAGCAAACATTGAAGAATATTCTTTTTTTGAAGATGATGGAAGTAGTTCCTTTGGTATAAACGTCTTATTTTTGCGCAGAGTGCCACATAATGTAAGCTTCTTATCCAACAATTTTTGAGACAGCTGTAGACTAGTAAAGAAGTTATCAGTTGTGATACCATATTCTTGACTTAGATAATCAGAAAGTTCAAGAACAACCCGTTCACCTTGTCCTTTTTCAGGCTTGTTGCCTACAGTGCCTAACAAAAAAAATCGGTAGATAACATAGCATAAATGAAAGTAAATGACTTACCTAAATAAACTTGCATATTCAAAGTATAATTGTATTCACAATCTGCCAGTGCCCATATCTTTATTCCATACTTTGCTGGCTTGCTTTCCATAAAGACTCTAAATGGAGCCTTCCCTCGAAATGGGACGAGTTGCTCGTCAATGCACACGTGCGTACTCGGATATAGTGCTTTTTTACAGTTTGATACGAATTTATCAAATACTTCCCTTATTGGTGCAAGCTTGTCTTCTAACTTTCGCTCAGCCCTGGTCTCAAAATTATCGAATCTCAAAAATTTGGTCAGAAAATGGTATCGATTTCTAGACAAAGTTGCTGTTATTATAGGCCGACAATATGCAGGCTCACTAGTAAAAAGCATTTCAATGGGTTCGGTACTAGCTTGCAATGCTCCTAATGTAATAAGTAGATCTATATAGGCCTCGATTTCTCTTCTGTTAGTTGGCACATATTTCTTTGTACTCTCGGGATGAGTTTCATTATAATTATCAGAATGAAATTTAGCTTTCCGGTTGGTTTCAGCGACAATAATGTTAAATATATCGTCTAAAAAAAACAGCATAAACGATTCTTTGATCGTACCTATTTATGCACTGGTAGGTGTAAGTCCTGGAACATGCACAATCTTGTTTGCCTGCGAACGTCGAACTTGATTATGTATTGGCATTTTATACCACTGGGTACCATCTTTAGCTGTATAAACAGGAATATGAGCTACAGGTACCTCTAAGTTAGCGTTTTCTTCATAAGAAGAAGCGTAGATTTCTTCATCGAATTCTTCTTGGTCGGATATATGGTCCTCACTTTCGATGTCGTTTGCATCATCTTCCTGCAAGAATTCCTCATATTCTGGATCATCATTTTGCAACAGCATTAACATTTCATCCTCCGTTAGAGCTTTTTCATTTCGAATTCGGAAATTACTCATTTTCGACCGAATAAACAACCACATGGCGCACTATAAATCGACTCGTTTATCTTACACAGACGCTTGCATAAACGACACCAAATAGTAATAACTATCACTCCTGTACTAGTAGGCGGCAGGCGGCGTAGCAATGCAAGCGCCGCACCGAATAAGAGAAGTGGGGATACGAACAGTACGACATGTGAGGATTTTACCCTGCCGTTAGCTCATAATAACATAGAAATATTGGTATACGTAAAATACCAAGCGGGGTGCAAATGCACCCCACACTCTAAAAACCTGAATAATTACTGAGATGGAAAAAAATCCATGTAAGATTTTAGGTAAATTACATTTGGAACCTAAAAAAATGGAGCTACTAAAAAGAGGAAATAAAACAAAATATAATTGGCTTAGATATATACAAAAAAGTACATGTGGGGTACATTTGCACCCCGCTTGGTATTATAAGGGTAAAATGTCATTCCAACCCACCATATTCACCGAATCAAAGTGGTTTATGGGAATCATGTGTAAAATCGACCAAAACTCACTTAAAGCGTATCGTTAGTAGATCTACCCTAAATTATAAAGATTTGAACACGGTATTGTGTCAAATTGAAGCGTGTCTTAACTCCTGACCCTTGCTTCCTTTATCTCCGGATCCTCAAGACTATACAAGCGTAACTCCAGCCCACCTAGTAATGGGTGACACTTCAATGGTTCCACCAATGAGAGATTTGTCCAACGCATCTGTAAACCGATTGAAATAATTCGAACATATGCAGCAGATGTTACAACCACCCTACAACGGAGATCCAAGTGGCAGAGAATCGATCCGGGTATAGCTCTAGGTGATTTAGTACTTTTGAAGGAGGAAAATCTATCTCCGCTTCGATGGAAACTTGGCAGAGTGAGCGAGGTACATCCAGGCAAAGACGGTATAACCAGGGTGGTTACCAGTGGGTCAACGCAGTGCCTCTCAAGTGTGCAAATTACCGTTAGAGGATTAAGACTTAATTAGCTGTTGAAGATTAGTGACTTCAAGGCGGGCTGGATATGTTGTACCCGTTTTCATTTAATTGGTTACGCCTCTGGCCGTCACGCATCTGATCAAGCGTGGTGGATTCGAAACGGTAGCAACGCCCGCCACAAGTGCCATGTGCGGTAGGACAGACATTCCATTTTTCATTCATAGATATATACATTCATACTTTAGAGACATATAATATATCATTTTGATTTTATTTTTAACGTAACTGCATAAAGTCCATACATTCATTGTTTTATTAATTAAAAGGAAAAAGGAGTGTAACACTTTTATTTTCAACAATACAACAAAGAACCAGCTACAACAAGTTGAATACTCAACACCCACCATGAGAACATGAGTCAAAAATTATATTAGGTCGTGTTTAGGTTGTCTTTATAATAAAGCATCCCTAGGAAAGCATTAGTGTCTCAGACTCAAGAGAGAGGTAACAAGAATGAACAAACGTGCGCCAAGAAACGAAAATGAAGTGAATGAAGCACGGGATGACCTTAGGAGATGTAGAAAGGAGCTGCAGGTCTTAATAAACCAGTCCAAGAAAAAACACTGGGACGATTTATGCAAAGAGCTGGACGATAATATCTGGGGCACAGGATATAAAATCGCAGCCAAAAAACTGGTACGATATCCCCCTTTCAATATCGCAAAGGAACAAAAAATTGAAGCGACAAAATATCTCTTTCCAAGGAAATCAAAGAGCTGGCGAAAATCTAGAGTTGAGGAAGCCACTGAACCTGAACCCTTCTCAGCCGAAGAGCTGAAAAATGTATTAGGAAAGATGAAACCTGGAAAGGCACCCGGCCTCGATGGAATACCTATGGAAGCGATAAAAACGCTGGAAGAAATAGTACCGGAATGGCTTACTTAGAGAGAGGCTGTTCCCGAAAAACTGGAAACAGGCGAGACTGGTGCTGATTCCAAAAGGAAAACCAGAGGACATTAAACTCAGACCCATATGCCTACTGAAATCCATCAGTAAGGTCTACGAGGGATTATTGTAGGACAGACTAGAAAAGGAACTGGAAGCTACTGGAGGCCTATCAGAAAACCAGTTCGGCTTCCGTAAGAAAAAATCCACACTTCCGGCCGTAGAGAATGCTGTCAACGTAGCGAAGGAAAACGCAAGGAACAAGTGAGCCGCAGTAATAGCTCTCGATGTTAGGAGCGCCTTCAATTCAGCGTCCTGGGATAGAGTATTGCATAAACTGGGAGGAAGGGGCGTGGCAAGTTACCTACTAGAAATCGTCGATTCCTACCTAGAAGACAGGTCATTGCAAATTGAGAAAGACTTATGTTCAGATGTCACGGCTGGAGTTCCACAGGGCTCAGTACTCGGTCCTACCCTGTAAAACGGGCTATACGATGATGTGCTGAACGAACATGTACCAATGGCAGTTAGCCTACTTGCATACGCAGACGAATTGGCAATAGTCATTACTGCTGCAGACGGAGAACAGCTGAACTGGAAAGGGAACGAAAAGTTGCACCACATAGACTCCTGGATGAGGAGAAACGAGGTGGAGTTGGCTCCTCAAAAATCAGAAGCGGTCATTCTCAAAGGACAGAGAGGGAAGGAAGAAATCAAATTTATGGGCGGCGGAGCAGAAATACCTCGCAAGAAGTGCCTGCTATACCTGGGGAAAGGATTTAGTTTCAGTCAGCATATAAAGACTGCGGCACGAAATGCCGAGAAAAAGGTGGCAACCCTAACTACGCTTACGCCAAATCTCAAGGGTCCTGGGTCAAAAAAGTGATAGATGCTATACAGCGTGGTGCAGACCATTCTGCTATATGGCGCTCCCGTCTGGCATGAATATATGAAGTTTAAGAAATATAGAGAACTACTCACTAGGGTACAACGAAGGAATCAGAGTCATCGGCGCATACCGTACAACCTCTGCTAAAGCGCTACAAGTGGTGTCTGGTGTAATACCAATCCACCTCCTAGTAGAGGAGAGGTGAAGGCTATATAGGAGAATAGATGGAAATAGCCATAGGCCAAGAGGGAAGATAGAACAATAACCCTGAATAAGTGGCAAGAGATCTGGGATGACACCGTAGACGAGGCACAATGGACCAAGTTTTTGATACCAAACTTGGATGACTGGATAGGCTACAAGCACAGGTAGGTAGACTATTTCCTTTCACTAGTACTTATAGGACACGGGTGCTTCAGAGTGTATGTTAAGAGGATTGGAAAAACAGAAACAGACGAATGTCCGTACTGCAAAATCGTGTACACCATGGACCATACTATTTTTGAATGCGAAAGATGGCTTACAGAAAGGGAACAACTGTATGTGAGCATAGGCACACACCTCACAGCAGTTAAGTTGGCGCAAACTACGATGGCAGACAGCAGGAAATGGAAAGCATTTCAACATTTCATAGCCACGATACTGAAACAGAAGGAAATAGAAGAAAGACAACAGGATAGAGGATAGTATGTATTAGACCACTCATCAACCTGATGGTGTGCGAAGAGCAATACCAGGTTTTGATGAGTTGAAGAGGGAGGTTTAGTGGGTAGGCTAGGGTCATCTTCCTTCGAGTCCTACACTGCCAAGTAAAGGAAGAACAAGTACCTGCGCGAGCATGAGCGTCCTCCTCGTCAAAAAAAGACCTACCAGGGTCAAAACGAAGTAGGACTGCTTATACGGGCATATGTCCTTCAGATAAGCCAAAACCTTTTGTTACGAGGGCTTCAAACAATGAAACTAGTAACGATGAGAACGAATAAAAAAAATAAAAAAATCGTTCTTATTTAATGTTTAGTATGTGATAGTCTAATGTGGATGTTTTCTGTTTTGTTTCAGCTAAACTTGCCTTCATGAGGGGTGAAGATAAATCAGGTTAGCCAGCTGTAACACGGTCAACATTGAGGGACACCCTATATATAAAGATTTCTAATAAAGGAATATGCACAACTATAATATACTGCGTCGTATGATTTATAGCATTTAATCACAACAGAGTAATGTTTAAATAATTTTTTTGATCCTATACGGTAAGGGCAGTAATTTAATTATTAAACTCTCTTGTTCCTAAGTTTCGTTTAATTTATTATTAATAGATTACAAGTGAAAGTTTCTTTTAGTTGTTGTATTATATTATACCGCATAAGAAATGAAGACCTAAGGGCGAGAACAGGAGTCACGGATGTTATCTATCAGGTGGCAAAACTCAAATGGAACTGGGCTGGACATGTGGCCCGCATGACAGATGGACGATGGACAAAAAGGCTGCTCGAGTGGAGACTAAGGACTGACAAAAGAAACAAGGGAAGACCTCCCACGCGATGGACGGACGATATCAGAAGAATGACTACAAACTGGATGCAGAGCGCTCAAGACAGAAGACAGTGGGCAGAAATGAGGGAGGCCTATATCCTGCAGTGGATGCGACAGACTGATTGATGATGATGATGATTATATTATAAATCGAAACGAAATTTGAGTAATAAATTCTTTAAAATCTAAATTTCAGATTTTAACATATTAATCCCCAGATTTTGTTAAACATATCACAACTTATTTCAATGATGTACAGATTGTACGAATGGAAATAAAGAATAGGTATTTCCTATGATAAAGTTGCTTAAATCATCTCATACCTATATTTGAATTAAAGTTGAAAAAGCACACATTCTAATTTGAAAAATGATATATCAGGGCGATATCTTATTATCCTTTATAATTAGGATAATGGTGCGCGTAATATATTTTATTTCGTGAGATTTTCGAATGATCGAAAATATGTCAAATTACTCAGAAAAAAACCTGGAAGAGAACTTGAGTAGGTATGTCAAAGAAAACATGATATTTACTATAAAAATATTTATTAAGGCTAATTCAGTAAATAATAACATTTCTCTATAAATAAATAAAAATATTTACACTATCAGAAAAGGGTAAAAAACTTATACATATACTTTATAAAAGCAATTTTCTAATTTTAATCATATAAAATCAAAGTTTGTACCCTTTGTTCAAAATAATTCAAATATATTCGATTGCTGCTTTGCTGAAGATACAAACCATATGATTTTACATTTTTATAAACTACTCAAATGTAATAATACCAATTACGCAATCGAAAATTTTGAATGAATTTCCCTAATAATTGAATTCAGGTTAGGATGGAAAACGGAAATTTCTTGTTAATAATTATATACAAGCACATTGCTGAAATAACACGTTGTAAAAACTATACATTTTTAATGTACTTACTAATTTATTGTCGTATCTAAGATATTTATATGAATATTTTATATCATTATGTATAAATATATCAACAAATAAAAAATTATTAAGTTCAACAAGCAAAATCGTCAAATTGATTTTCTATTATAATACATTATATTTTAATTTATAATGTTTGGATTATATATAAATACGTATGACAAATCATTTATTAGTGAAGTCAAAATATATGTACATTTTTCGAACTTTACAGTATCAAAAACGTTAATAATTGTCTTTTACGTCAGTCAATTGGAGTTAAAATATAATCTATAAATATTATGATAAAATATTGGTATTGGTAGGTACATCTATATGGAAATATGGTTACTACAGGAATTCGATATTCTATTTTTCTTTCATCCCAAAATCAGTTCTCATCTATGCTTAATCCCAACTTATAACTAAATTATCCATCATATGAAAATTATAGGTGATGATATAATGGTTGTGAATCATCTGGGGATGTTTGGTGGCCCCGAACTGCGTAATTGTCCATATTGTTATAATTTCCTACGTTGTTCAAACTCGGACCGTAAGTCACTTCATATTGGTTAGAATAATTTGATCTACTCTGATTCCACTGTTCATTATATTGAGATGTACCGCAACTCGGCACAATTTGAGGTACATTCTGATTTTGTCCTGAAAAGCTCATAAACCTATTCGATGTGACTGCCTGTTCCGTACCAGTTACAATCTCATTGGAACTTGAATCAATCGTAGAGCTTGTAGGTGAGCTTCCGACGATGGATGAACTTACATTGTTTTTCATGTCCTTCTTATATTTCATCCTTCGGTTTTGAAACCAAATTTTTATCTGCCTTTCGCTAAGACTAAGGTTTTGAGCTAACTGTATCCTGTTTGCTCGAGAGAGGTATTTGTTGCAGATGAATTGGTTTTCCAATTCTATAAGCTGTTTAGAAGTGAAAGCAGTACGCAATCTTTTTTTGGTGGTCTCATTAGATGCTATCTTTGGGCTTGCAGTTTTGTCACAATCTGAAAACAAATTAAAACTATGTATTAATTGCCATCAATACATGCTTGCGTTAGGTAATAATTATACAAAACGAACAGAGTGAAGCAGTAATTTGAATGATAGAGCTACATAGTATATTGCGACAATTGGAACTGATGGCCAATTGTTATAATAATAATTGAATAATAAAATTTATAGGCTGGGTTTCATAGTGAATCACAAAATGCTATTAAGTGTCTTAAAAGCAAACATGCGTGAACTGAAAATATAACAGCACAAAGTATATTGTTCGAGAATCAACCTATTATGTGTCCGGCTCCTTGAGATTAATAACATATATGTATATTGTATTGAAAGTGCTGAGAATGAAAGATTTCATACGAGTTTGCAGAATTGAGCCAAGAGCAGGTAGGCGAGTGGCTTAAGTAAACGAGTGTGAAATCGAATTTCCAACACATCACGATACTTTTCCGAGGACCACAAAAAAAGCAGAGTTAGTATTAATTTTATTAATTAAATGAAATTAACTGTCTCGACCCTTACTTCGTGGAATCTACTCATATTAGTGTTTTAAATGAAACTCACTGTTAATATCTAATTCCACAATATAATGAAAATTGTTGAAAATTCTAAAAAAATGACAATTGTTTCGATAAATCGATATCATCGTTAGAATGACAGAAGTTACATTTCATTTGATGCCTACCTGATGTTTAGTAGTTATTTTTGGCTAGACCAAGAAGTGACCTAACTTGTGATTGACTTAATATGTGTTAATAAAAAAAGAAGAAGATGTGATATTACAAATATTGAAGCGTAGATTCTATTAGCCCTATGGTGATATCCTGGATATCATTTTTCCAATTAAGATCAGTATAACTGTGCAATGATATAGAAAACCAGGAAAACTATATACGCTGATGTTTACAATTATCACTCAAGAAGACAGTTTATTAGTGGAGAACTCCCTAGATTTATCTGTTCATTAACAACTTCATATTGTAGTTTTCTGACGTGTCTTCTAATTTCCAATTCCTCAAGGAAATCCAGTTCTTGTTTCTCATCACAAATATGTAGTTTTTTTAGTTTTGTGTTAGGTGTCAATGAATTATTGGTGGCAAGTAGATGTTTTGCGTAGTGGGAATTATCTGGTTGATTTAATATGTATGCTCGTAAGTGTTCACTGTATCGGATTTCAAACTTTCTAATGGTCTGATCCAAATAGACAGCATTACATTCTGGACATTTGAGTTTATATATACCTGATTTCTTTAATGGTGGTATTTTGGTTTTAACATTTAACAATTTTGTACTAACATTAATCTCTGTTTTTAAAGAAATTGTTGTATTAGAAATTTTGAAATCCGATACAGTGAACACTTACGAGCATACAGATTAAAACAACCAGATAAATCCCACTACGCAAAACATCTACTTGACACCCATCATTCATTGACACCTATCACAGAACAGTGCTGCATGTTTGTGAAAAGAAACAAGAACAGGATTTCCTTGAAGAATTGGAAATTAGAAGACGTTGAAGAAACCCACAATATGAAGTTGTCAATGAACAGATAAATCTAGGGAGTTCTCCACTAATAAACTGTCTTCTTAAGTGATAATTGTAAAGATCAGCAGATATTGTTTTCCTGGTTTTCTATATCATTGCACAGTTATACTTATCTTAATTGGAAAAATGATATCCAGGATATCACCATAGGGCTAATAATATCGAAGCTTCAATATTTGTAATATCACATCTTCTTCTTTTTTCTATTAACATATATTAAGTCAATCACAAGTTAGGTCACTTCTTGATCTAGCCAAAAATAACTACTAAACATCAGGTAGCCATCAAATGAAATGTAACTTCTGTCATTCTGACGATGATATTGATTTATCGAAACAATTGTCAATTTTTTAGAATTTTCAACAATTTTCAGTATATTGTGGAATTAGCTAGAAACAATGAGTTTCATTTAAAACACTTATTAATTAAAGTTTATGGTAAGATTACTACAATTTTAAAAATAAACTGGTGCTTCAAGGCCGTTGTTGACCATTTTATGTTCTTCAGTTGATACAAAGTTTTGAATTTTATGCATATCAGACTCACAGTTACCGAAAATTCAATAATTCTCTTCAATTCGCTCTTTCAATTGCTAACAGTTCAAAAATCAAACTCAAAATGTCAGGTAGACATCGATAATCATCTACCAATGTGCAAAATAATTACACATAGCTGTCGGCCAATCAGATTTCTCAATTTTTTCATTCCACACGGGTACGCCCTTCGTATGCAATTTTAAAGTTTCACTATGAGAAAACTGTATGAAATGTGCCATATTTCATAGTGGTCGTCGGAAAAAATATTTGTAAAAACTTCATTATATAATTTTTTTGGAAAACAAAGAGACAAAAAGAGTTAAGCCAAAGATAATCCAAACAAATTGGGCTGAATCGTAGTACAAGCATTGACCTCTAGAAATATGATAACCAAGTAGTTAGATACCTAAGAATTGTGAGGAATATACCCCCATACTTATTGGAGTAATGTGGTATATCGCAAACGGATGTAGGGACACGAAGTTCTTAATAAAAAACTGTGAAAATGTGTGAGACTTCAGTTGTTGTTTAGGATATTTGTTCTAAAATTAGAAATTTCCAGTGCATAATCTATATAGTGAAATTTTAGTTTTTGATTGGTAACCGAAACTAATCCATAAAATTCCATATAATATAAGAAGAGCAATGAGAGCGGCAAAAAATAAATGGCTGAAGAAACGGTGCAAAGAAATGGAACGATTGGTATAAGGTGCACAAGAAAATATGAGAAACAACTGGAGTAGGTATATAGAAAACAAACTTTCTCCAACATACAAAATGATCAAGGGCAAATGACACAAGAAGATAATTTGTCTGAATCGTCAATTTCAATAGAAGGGATCACTGAAGCAATAAATACCACAAGAGATAGGAAAACAGATGGGCCAGTCTAACCACCACTAGCTTCGACCCTATGGGCTACAGGTAAGTCCAGCTGTCCCCGGTGACAAATTTTCGGGCCTTCAGTCGGTGAGTGGGAGTGAGTTCTATGAAATATCCGAGATGTTATGAAATAAAATGGGCGCCATCCAGGTTTCTGCTCGCCTCAAATGTTCGTCCTATCCTAAGCCTAGCAAATGATTAGGAAATAATAAGGAAAACAAGTATCTAAACTTCCAACGTGTTTATTCTCGCTGTAATTAGGTGACAAACAAAAATATTTAATGACAGATATTGACATTTTCTTGACGAATGAAATGTTTGTAGTAATTGTTACTGGGCTACATAGAGCACCAAGTTATCAGTAATACATGTGAACTAATACAAAAAACGCAAAATGAAATATAACTGGAATACACAGAACACTAGTTACAAATATAAACCGACCCAAAATCCTTCTCTTTAAAAGAAAATGAGTGAAAATTCCTAAACATACTTTGCAAAAAAATAATATAAGGTATCTTTTACATACCAATTGAGGGGCTAAAATTTCCTCGGAACTCCAGAAATCGTCTCGTCAAAACGAGGATCAAAAAACATATATCCAAATCCAATAGACGCTATGATTTCAGTCAAAAATATCTCCTCAGAATCATCCGGTAGCGTGGTTTCAAAAACGGCCAATGTCCACCTAATCTACTAAAAATACAGCCACCAACAGCTTCCCGAATAAATTTACACAATCCTTATCAATATCCCCAACTGAGATGGTTTCGAATAACATATATAAATTAAGAACTTACTGAGAATCATGTAGACATCTCGGAGTTCAGATTAGAAAGAAAGTCGGAAGTCAAGGATGCGCCAATAACACCTGCAACTCAACTTCTTCCTACAACTCAAACTCGAGTAAATTTTCCAATCAATAGCAATCCAGTTGACAAGAATTCGTCATAATCACAGATTATAAAACCACAATCCGCATAAGACATCGAACAAAAGTCGAGTAAACCCAAAAATATTAACAATGAAAGTTCACATATCACCTACGAGCACATCAGATATGTAAGCATAATGAGTTTTCTATGACTCGTAAAGTCAAACAGCAAATGCTAGACAGAGATTTCGACTACTCCCAGCGCGAAACGACAAACGAACGCAGATATCCAAGACGTATCTGTTATCGATCAAATTGTCAATTCCAACATAACCAAACTTCTAAACAAATAACACTACAGTGATCCTTACGTATTAATAAATTATTTAAATTATTTTAAACAATAATAGTACCATAATACCCCCGCATATTTTACTGTACAAAACCAAAATATCCGGAATTATCACACAAGTCAGGTGTAATCAAACAGTTAACGTCTTATGGGTAAATGTTTACACTATATTCGAATAACATCCAAGTCTTAAACAGAAGTTTCTGACCTATATGGAAATACTTACTGAAGCTATAAGATAGTATATAAATGAATATCAAATATACTACTATCCCGAGAGACAAGTATGTATAAACTAACCAGCAAATTTATTTTAACCTAACACTAGGGAATGTTTTAGACAAAGTTAAGGGGTCTGCTAAACAAGAACCCAAACAAGTTATAGCACTTATCAGCAAAAGCGGGCAGTCTTTTGGACTATTGAGGCTAACACCCCAATATGATATAACCGAAGCAAAAATTAGTAGCCCCTCGGCCACTAATATCTACAATAGAAACCACAAGAGAGAGAGAGAGAGAGAGAGAGAGAGAGAGAGAGAGAGAGAGAGAGAGAGAGAGAGAGAGAGAGAGAGAGAAAACAAACCTTTACTACCCATGAAATATACAACAAAACAAACTAATTGCAGGACTTTTCAAAAGGTAGGCGCACGTTTTGAATAATAAAACGTTTCATTCACAACTTACCCAGCGACAATAGTGACCAATATAAAATCGCTGTCAAGATGTAATGACACATTGGTTACATCCTGCACCAATTCGCCGGTGATATGATGGCAGAGTGATCACTAAAACTCTGGGCTGACAGAAATGATTACAAGTATAATTATATGTAGCAGGATCGCACTCTGACTATTTGACAAGATCTAGTGCCTGTTGAAATGCTCAAATTATTAGACAACGACGGTATTAAGATGCTTCAAAGGGTGTTCAACCTAATTTACAATACAGAAAATTTGCTACCCAAATGGCTTATATGAGCCTCAATCTGAAAATATTTCTAAACGTCATTCAATACAGAATCTGTAGTAAATCCTAAAGCGCTTATGGATCTCTCAATTCGGATTTAGAATGGGTCTCGGTACGAAAAAGGCACTAGTCGCAACCCAAATGTTAATTCAGAACTGCTACGACCAGAGAAAATATTTAGTGATGTGTGCCATAGACTACGAAAAAACATTTCACATAATACAAAATCATTAACTCGTTCAAATACTGAGGCGACTTGGCATAGATCAGAAAGATGGATTGCAAATTCTTGTAGTGGAAGCAATCAGCTGATGCTGATACAAAGGCACAGAAAATCCTTGGAGGTGTAAGGCAGGGATGTTTCCTCTCCCCACTGCTGTTTAACGTTTACTCTGAAAACATCTTCCAAGAAGCTCTAGAAATGCCACAATTAGGTGACAAAATAAATGACACACAGATCAACAACATACGGTAAGGGGATGAGACGATGTTGATAGGCTCCTAGATATAGTGGGAAGGTACAGCTGGCTTATGGGAATTAACATCAACCCTGTCCCTGTGCCTGTGCATTACCCAAATGAATTGAAAAATATATATATAAAAAAAAGAATAAAAAAAATAATATATATATATATATATATATATATATGTATAAACAGGAGAAAAAAAAATAAAAAAAAAGAATCAATCAATTTTTGCAATACAAATCTGGCGAATGGAACCTCTTCCGAAGCCATTGTAACCTCACACACACACACACACACACACACACACACACACACACACACACACACACACATCAACAAAAATAAACGGTTTTAAAGATTAAAACTAACTTTTCCGCATCTATGGCCCTGAACAATATTCTACCATAAAATTGTGACTTGTATACACTTCGGGGGATGTATCTTGCTAACAAACTGAAATTTCTAAGAAAATGACAAAATGTCGTACTTCAAGTACCATAGCACAAGTTGTACTGGCTCTGGTGAGCTGAAAATCAATAGTGTTCATCTGTGACATGTCCTTAATAATATTCCATCATGAAATTGGTAACTTATTGCACTTCAGAGACTGTATCGTGCTAACAAGACATGTAAGGAAAAATGGCCGACGACGACGACGATAACGACGACGACAACGACATACACACAGGCTTTTTTTTTATAAAAACCGTGTTTTTGTGTTGTTGTTGATGTAAAACGTAAAAATAACTCAAAATTCTAACTTTTTTTTGGGGTAAAAGTAAAAGACAAAATTTCTAATAATCAACAGCAAACTGGATGCAATATACCGGAATGCAAAACTATCATGCAATAATGATGACATACAACGGGTAAAAAAGTTCAACTTTCTGGGTACTTGGCTATGTGAAGACTGGTCTTTAGACGGAGAAATAAAGTGCCGGATAGAAGCACTTAAGATGTGGATCTACTGAGAAATCTAAAAAGTTTCATGGTCAGCAAGAAAAGCCAACGAGGAAATTCTGAGGAGGATAGGAGGAAACGTGATCTACTGGCCACGATAGAATGCAATAAAACAGCGTACCTGCGACATATGATGCGTAACGTGAGAATACATTTGTTCCAACTATTAACAGAAGGAAAGATATGAGGAAAGAAGGGGATTGAGCAGAAAAATGATGTGGTAGTTCCGAAATATCAAACATTGAAGCGGGATAAGAATCACGGGAGAATTCATTCACACCATCAGAGACAGAGAGATATGGTCAAAAGTGGTCGCAAATATCCATTAATTGATAGCAGCAGAAGAGGAAGATACTTATTTAGAGTGCAGTACTTCCAAATTCATTGTTATAATACTGTGAATATTGTCACGTTTATAAATAATACCCAGTATCTGGTAGGCTAAGGAAAAGTAGGTCACGGTTTTAGAAATGTTGTATAAATTGTTTACATAGTAGAACAAATATAATCAAGGTGAAACGACTAGACAACAAAAAACAACAAACTCATCGTTTTTCGAGAGGAAACACTTTCTTGGGTCGGAGGTTGTAATTTTTGGGGGAGTTGGTCTTCGGACCAGCAATGCGAACAGTTGAGTCAGTTAGAGTTCAATTTAGAAAAGCCTATACGAAAGGTGCTTAGCGCGGTCCAGACAAAGTGCTATGCTTAGTGGGAAAGCGTGTCCGCAAAGGATGTTATTGTAAGTAGAGGATTCTTATTAGTCGAGGCAACAAAGCACTGAAAACGCCAAAGATAGGAAATATTGTATGATAGGGCGTATGGGAATGCGGTTTTTTGCATTCGCTTGCAAAGTTATTTATATCATTCTGACCTACTTTGTACCTATTACAAACCGGAAGTTGCATCACTGCAGCCAAAAATGCATGCAAAAAATGCATCTTTTGAGAGGCCTTTTGGCAAATTTAATAACTTCGTGAATAAGAGTCAGAATTGGCTCAAGTCTGGTAGTCGGAAGTCTTCGAGGTCGCTGGTTACGATTATGATGTTTAAATTGACCCCCCGAACAGCTGGAGCTCAGGAATGCCGACGAACGTCATCTCCGGGGACTATCCCGAACTTTATGCGAGAGACGAGAGAAACTGGACACCCTGGGTTTTTTGGGTCGCTGAGTTCGAATATACCATCGGCGGACACCCCACGGACACCTGGTGGGCCCCAAGTTGGACGCGGTCGCCATTTTCGAGAATTTTTCTGGAAATATCGACAATAACGAACCAAAAATCGTTATGGATGCTTTTTGTGTGCGCTGAATCCGAATTTTATGTTGAAAACGACCACCGGAACACCTGGTACGCCCTAACGTGGCCCTGAATGTCATCCCCGAGGGTTTTAGAGACATAATTGAAAAAAACCACCCGAAAATCGTAAAATCGTTACTGATGTTCTTTTGAGTCGCTGAATTCAAATATAGCGCCGACGAACACCCCACAGACACCAATTTCAATTGTGTCTGGAAAACCCTCGGGGATGACGTTCAGAGCTAGGGTAGGGCGCATCAGGAGTCTGTGGGGTGTGCGTCGGTGCCATATTTAAATTCAGCGACCCGAAAAACCCGCAGTAACGATTTTTAGTTGGTCTTTTTCAATTGTGCTTGGAAAACTCTCGGAGAAGATGTTCAGAGCTAGGGTAGGGCGCACCAGGTGTCTGTGGGGTGTTCGTCGGCGCTATATTTGAATTCGGCGACTCAAAAAAATCCCAGTAACGATTTTACGATTTTCGGATGGTTTTTTTCAATTATGTCTCTAAAACCCTCGGGGATGACGTTCAGGTCCAGGTTAGGGCGCACCAGGCGTTCGGTTGGTCGTTTTCAACATAAAATCCGGATTCACCGCACACAAAAAGCCCCCATAGCGATTTTCGGTTCGTTATTGTCGATATTTCCAGAAAAATTCTGGAAGATGACGACCGCGTCCAGGTTGGGGCCCACCAGGTGTCCGTGGGGTGTTCGCCGATGGTTTATTCGAATTCAGCGACCCAAAAAATCCCCTGGTGCTTAGTTTGACTCATCTATCGCATAAAGTTCGGGATAGTCCCCGGAGATGAAGTTCGTCGGCGTTCTTGAGCTCCAGGTATTCGGGGGGTCAATTTGAACATCATAATCGTGACGAGCGACCTCGAAAACCTCCGGGAACTCGACTTGAGCTAATTCTGACTCTTATTTAGGAAGTTAATAAATTTGCCAAAAGGCGTCTCAAAAAATGCATTTTTTGCTTGCATTTTTGGCTGCAGCAATGCTACTTTCGGTTTGTAATAGGTCAAAGTAGGTACGAATGATATAAATAATTTTTGCAAGCGAATGCAAGAAACCGCATTCCGATACGTCCGATCCTAAAAGATTTCCTATCTTAATGCTTCATTGCCTCGACTATATTCCCAGTTCATTGGAATAAAATTCCCGATCGTCGCATACATACCTTTAGGATATACCATTGCAGTGGTATCATTAACGGGACGTGTAACTTCAAATGGTATTTGAATGCTGTATTCAGGATTCGAAACAAACTGGTGATAAGACATGCTGTTATTGCCTCTTGTGTTCTCGGACCAATGAGGAAATTCCATTGCCTGAAAATGAAAAATATCTATTAGCAGTTCCATGTTAGTAATAATGTACATGATAGAACTTTTTTGTTAAAATTACTGGTATTTATATAAAAATAATACAAATAGTAACGAAAAAAATTTGTGAAGAAAAAATTTATTTATAAGGGATAATTATTACTTTCGAATTTTATGAATCATTCAGCATAATTATTGCAATAGTTTCGCCACTTACGAAGTCATTAAAATGAAATTATTGAATACGAAAACGAGCGAATGCTATCAGTTGTTGTTTTTATTGCCAAATATTCCAAAAATAAATACTTCAATTTGTTTTCTCTTGGTATTTTCATATTCTCAGATTCATAATTCGTCACCCACGGTTTTTTGTCCACCGCATATTTTACAGTTTCCCTCTTTTCACTCGATTCCAAAGTACGTCACATATTCCGTTGGGAGACTCTGTTTCACGATAGACACCGCCACCTGAATTTAGAACGTTGACAATCGCAGTAACCAAATTTTGTCTTGTTTATCTACGTCGATAAGTAACGATCAATGGCGTAAAATGAAGATTTATGCCTATTCGTTTTGACAACAAGTTCACGCATACGACTGCAACTTCAGGAGGCTTTTTCTCTTGTGGAATGGAGTTAATAGGTTGGGCAACAATTCGAAGATATAATACAAACAAGAGAAAAATAACATGTTAGTTTTCAACATCGCATTCTGATCACTTTTGTCAGCAATCGCATTCCCAAACTCTCATATTTTAATATTTTTAACTCAATCTCCACAACCATGATGAACATTGTAGTCCAAGCATGGCCGTAGCAATAGCTTGGACATAAGGGGTGTCGGAGAGTAAAATCTAGAAATCTAACGCTCAAATCTTAGTCACTAAGAAATCATTTAAACATGAAATGGTCACACGCTAGTTGCGTACAAACAATAGTTTCTTTGAGTACATTAAAATAATATTTGTATGTAATGTACGTACATCATTTATTTAGTTATGTCAAAAATATATAGTGCTTTTGAAAAGTAACTAATAAATTCACTTTTTCTGAAATTGAGAGTTTTTCGAAAAAATCCTCTGGCACGTCGATTTTGTTAACAAAGGCACATTTTGACATACGACCCATACTTGTGACCTAATCGTTATTCAAGATATAATTTTTTTAAATGGCGACACCCAGTTTCGACCATGTCAATAGAAAGACCGTATCATTCTACGTCCACATCATCAAAAATTAGGGCCGACTGACAAGTTACCTTAGCGATAGAGAATGATTTTAATTACTGTCAGATAAAAACTATTGTAGATTTTTATTACTTTTTATCGATTCCTCATCTTTTGTTTGACAAAAGCAGTGGGTTTTAATTGATTATTGAGTAGTTACCTTGTCATTTTATAAAAAAATGGTATAATTAACTGAACGAGAAGTAATTGACATTCTTTACATGATCGGATTTGGAGACCCAACAAGAAGTAGTGAAATTGTGCAATGAAACTCATCCTGGTGGGCGTCCCATTTGCCAAAGAATGTTAAACAATATTGAGATTAAATACCGTAACTTAGGACATGTTCCTGATTTACCTTAATCTGGTCGACCTTCAAAATCAGACAATGATCAAGTTAACGTTTTGTTGGCAATACAAGATCGCGGCATCGTGGTATAAAAGTGATAAATGCGTACTTTGTTTTGCTATTGCAATAATTTCAAAATTTGGGACAAATAATTTACGTAGAAGTTGTTATGGTGTTGTTTAATTACTAATCTTGGTGTAGTGAGAAAAAACACTAGTTTTCAAAACAAAATAAGTATCAGTGAGTAAAATCGTTGGACAATACATAAATTAACAGAAAAAGCGGGCACACCTCGATTGAATATTTTGCGGTGTTGCCAGACTGTTCAAAAGTAGAGGTTTCAAATACTGGATAAAAACGAATTCTCCGAGCCGTCGAGGCAGAATAGCTTCTTACGCTAGTAAATATAAATAAACAAATCAAAAAAAGATGGAAAAAACAGAAAAAATACAAAGTATGCTAGAAATTCTAAATAAAAATTTAGAAATGATAGACAAGAAATTAGAACAAGTAACTAATGAGTTAAAAGAAGCAAAACAGAAAATTGAAAAGAAAAGTTGAAAAACAAGGCGTCATAATTACGTCTCTAGAAAGAAAAACTAAAATAAAAGTCTTGATAATAAAAGGAATAGAGAGATAATGAGAGAAATGAAGAAACAATAGAGAAAATAGGTCAAGTAATAAATGCAATAGAGGTCAAGTTCAATTTAAAAAATGATAGTGAAGATGTTATAAGAATTGGAAAACCAAGGAATGGAGTCAATAGACCGATATTATTAAAATTAGTGAGAAGCAACAAGAAAATGGTGATACTTAGACAAAGTAAGAAACTCAAAGGCTCAAATATATGGATCGACTAAGACTATCCGAATGAAATATAGAAGTAACTAAATTACTGTACCCACAATTAAAAATAGCTAGAGAAAATGGTCACAAAACATATATTAAGTACAATAAATTGAATATAAATAGGGGAGAAGCGGGGAATCATACGCAGCGGGCAATCATACGCATCTATCTATACGTCCAGGCGATCGTTGAATGTCGCTGCTAATCGGATAGGACTCATGGCATTAAATATTTCCACCATCTCCGTTGCGGTTCTGTTCAGTTCCAAACTTGTGTTTTTTAGATACTGACATTATTCACTTAAGTTGGCTAAACTGTTTCATCGATTGACTCCTGCGGAGTTACAAAAAATCGCTTTTCAATATGCGGAGGCCAATGGAATACGACATGATTTTATTAAAATTTGTCAGGGAGCTGGGAAGGATTGGTTGCAGTTATTTCTTGAGAGAAACCCCCATATCAGCTTAAGAAAACCTGAAGGAACTAGTGTGAATAGAATAACGGCTTTTAATGAAGAATCTGTTAAACATTTTTTTTCAAACCTAGCAATCCTAATGGAGAAATATAGATTTGGACCAAGCAGAATGTTTAATGTTGACAAGACAGGGATCTCAACTGATCTTCAGAAGCTGGGACCAAAAAGTGTTGAACAGTTTGGGTCAAAAATATATTGGGAACGTGGAAAGAACGTCACTGCTATATGCACAATGAGTGCTTCAGGGGCGTTATTCCACCGCTCCTGATCTTTCCTCAGAAACGAATGTCTCCAACGTTGGCAAAAACTTGGCCAGTCGTGGGAACTTATACAGTGACCGATAATGGCTGGAGCGATGAAAAATGTTTCCTTCAGTGGTAGCAGTATTTTAAATTGTATGTAAATTCAAGTCCAGTAAACCCTGTTCCTAACCTAACCTAACCCTGTTCTGCTGCTCCTTGACAACTATTATAGCCAGATATCTCTTCTGATTTATAACTATTGCAAAGATAATGGAATAGTTATGTTGACGATACAGTCACATACATCCCCCCGCTTACAGCCACTGGATACTTCATTTTTTTGGAACATTTAAATGCGCTTTCAATAAGGAGTGCGATATTTTTTTGAAAACTGGCCATCAAGAGAAAATACCGTTTCCAGATTTGGCTATAATATTCAACAATGCCTATGTTAAAATTGCGACTATGGGAAAGGCTATTTCAGGGTTAAGTTCATCTGGAATCTACCCCTTTAATCCAGATAAATTTTCAAAAGAAGATTCTGAAGAAGCCAGCCAATATATGCCTACTATATATGATGTGTCCAAAAGAAAAATCAAAGGCAACAAATGGTTTAACAGGAGAAAAAGTTGGCATTGCCGACTGTCGCCATTGCCGTCATAATCTGGAAAAGGTAAAACTAAAAAGGGTACCAAAGGAAAGTCAGAGATATTAACGGCTACATATATAAAATCAATTCTCGAAGAAAAACAACGAAGAAAAAATAAAAATATTTCTGCTCGAGAAGTTAAGAATAAAAATATTGAAGCGAAAGTGGGAATACGCAAAAAACCAAAAAACAAATTAAATATGGAATTAGACACTGATACTTCCGAGGACGATGAAATTGACGAAAAAGATCTTGTTAATGATGACGATGTCGATGACATGGATTTGGTTTATAGCAAGAACGACCATTGGTTGTTGTGCGAAGAGTTCAGAAAATATGGAGAAATGTGATACAGATGTGTTCGTTGCGAGGGTTGGGTGCATACCGAATGCGGTGAGAAAGACTCTGCCACTAACTACGAATGCGAATCTTGTCGCAAAAAATCTAGTGCGAAAAGGGACATTGTTGTGAACTTTCAACTTGTGAAATGTGTTTCATGTTCTAGTTTTTGATATATTTCAAATAATTATAAGTTTTCTGTCCAGAAGTTTGAATATTTTGTACTGTTTTTTTCAATAGATAAGATTTATAGAAACAGTTTTATGTGCGTATCATTACCAGACACAACGCGTATCCGGATAATGGTACGCGGAGCACAAAACTTCGCTTTAGCTATTTTTGTAAAGACTCCTTTTATTTAGAAAAAATTAAATATGGCTATGTTAAAAGGAACATATCAGTTAACAATCGTGTTAAAGCTGTAGTTTTTAGGGATTAAAATATCTAGTTTAGGACAAATATTGCTTAGGTGCGTACTATCCCCCTCCTTACCCCTAATAAGGTATTTGAAGAAGGTAATAAAGACTCGCAACAAGGCGGAAAACAAGAAAAGGAAGAAGACTGGAAAAGAAAACTACAAGAAATATCTCCAGAAGCAAACACACCAGTCGAACAAATGATAAAAATTACTCGGACAACAAAAAACTAATAACCCAAGTAGTAACTCGACAGGAAATATATAAAAATGGATATTACAATGGAACTGAATCAGTATATATAAAAAAGGAATAAAAGCTACTGACAACAAATTCAAAAGGAGAAACAAAGGAAAAGTTAGTAGGAATATAAATATAGAAAAGGAGAGTATGTGGAAAATTGCTACTAACAGGACTAGGACTAGCAGGAAATTATGACAAATTAATACCAGAATTTGAAAAATAAACTCTGGATATATTAAAATTTTAAAGCTCCAGACAATGTAATAAGCAATTAAATTATGTATGATATAACAATCTATAATTAGTATCTCGTTTAGCACTGCATGATCATACAAGCTTTACGCTTTAGAACCCGTTTTGCACGAAGCCCTTTTTTGTACCTAATACCCCCAATAAAGTAACATAGAGAAAATTTTCTATTTCGTTTTACTAAACTTACAAAATGTAAATGTTAAGTTTGGGTTTCAGCCAAACTAAATAGTCGAATCCAGGATTTATTATCTAATTCTCAAAATCGGAAGCAATCAGTATATGAACTGAAGTTGGATTCCAACCAACCTAGTTCCCCAGTACAAAATGTCAAATATTAAGGTCAATAAAGTCAAAATAGTATGGAGTAGCGAAATCACAAGGGTACTTAGCAGCTATGGTATTGGTATGAGTTCCAGTCAACAAATAATCTCACATGAAGAAGGTGACTAAGCGGGAACTATTTTTGTCGGACAAATAAAGCCTATGAACCAACGCAATATAAGTTCGAACTATCCATCAATTATCCCATAAGAGGGAAAAAGAAGCCCTCAACACAATGAGGGTTTAACTAAATGACCACGCTGGAATAAGGCAATCGCTTGGTTCGATGTTAAAATCCTAAGGCGAATTCTCATAAAATAAATCCCTTTCGGTTTATATAGCGGCTTCCAATTTCTCCAAAACTAAAGCCGACTACATTCTAATTATTTTGCGCAAATACCGTTCTAATACGGATAAATCCAAAAATGAACCAAAACAAATTACAAGTAACTTGTACAAATATGAGAACCGCAAAAGTGAGATCCCCCAAAATCGCAGCGGTCGCTTGCCGCGTAAACTGTCCTCAAAATGGCTAAATTAGTTTATCCAGCTTACAATGGAAAAATCAGAATCAAAAATAATTTATAAAAAAAGTCAAGTTTTTTTGTTCCGGTTGGCAATAATGAATAAAATTAAATCAATATACAGGTGGGCATCGACTTAAAACTACTAGAGGTAAGTTGACCAACAGGTGAAATTTCGAATTGCAAGTAACATTCAAGATGACTAATTAACCATTTATCCGTGACAACTACTATGGTATATGACTATGGTAAATGAAAAAAAAAGCAAACACCCCTTTAGTTATGGTGAATAACATGGAAATATATTTGGATAAACGAAGATCAAATGCTTAAGGATTCCAAAATTGTACTGGGTAATGGGATTCATCTCTTGTCTCGTTATTTTTATCTTAACCTTCTCGTTTCGTATTTCCTAACTATTCTCAATCTTGTCTTACTCACACAAAATAAAAGAGATAGAGAACCCGTCGAACGAACGCATCATGTGAGCGCTCGTGTCGATGTTTCAAATCTTAATTGACAGTTATATGATTTAACCAAAACAAATGCATAACAAAAAAATAGAAAATTGCCACAATATCAAGATTATTAGAGAATAAAACCAGGGATTCCTTAGAAAAATGGCGAGAACTAATAAGACATCTATGTCATCAAATTATGTACACTGACTAGTTTATTTCTTTAATATAAATCCAACAATTGAGACAGTGCACATTTCTACTTCACATTCACCGGTTTTTCCGATTGAAATTAAGACAAGGGCCATTTACTTCAAAGATAAGGCTTCTCGTAATGATATTCAATAGTGACTGCTAAGTATTTTATTTTAAGGTTACTGAAAAATATCAATTTCCATGGAAAATACTAAACAGGATGGGAAAATAAATTACTATAACGAAGGTAACTATACTACTATTTATATGGAAACAACCTGAGTATGGTTTGAAGTCATAGAAGATCACAAATTATTCGGTAAGATAGACTATGAGTGTTTCGTATTATGGTCATTCCATAGTTCTAAAAAGTATTATGCTGATAATGTTTACAGTTTTTAGTTCTGTTATCTATATTTATAAGTGAAATACAGATCAATGTTAATAGATTTAAGAATTGTTATTTATTACCCCTTCATTAAAAGGAAATTGAAAGTCTATAATGCTATTTTAATGGAATATTTAATTTTGAACAAGGTTAACTTCTTAGAGAATTTAAACCATTAAAAAATGGTCGATGACATCATATCTCGTATAACGATTACGTCACAAACATGAGTCGTATGTCAAAAAGTGCCTTTGTTTAAAACGAAATCGACTTGCCAGAGGATGTTTTTAAAAAACTCTCAATTTCAGAAATAATGAATTTACTTGTCACTTTTCGAAAGCAATGTATAACAAAGTGTAAGATACATAAAATGAACATAATATAAAATATATTATTAATACACTTCATGCACCTATAATAGGTGTATTTTTGGCCAACGTGAATTTTGTTTATTTTTAAACATATTTTCATTCTATCTTTGTTCGCGACGCGTTGGCTTTTACTTATTTTCATATTATATTGTACAACAGGTGCTATAGTACTTTAAGTACGACATTTTTGTCATTTTTGGAGAAATTTTAGTTTGTTAGCACGGTACGGCTTCCGGAGTATATACAAGAGACCAATTTTATGATTGGATATTATTCAGGGCGTTTCAAAGATGAACCCTATTGAGATTCAGCTCACTAAAGCCAGTACAACGAGTGCTATGATACTTGAGGTACCAAATTTTTGTCATTTTTGGAGAATTTTCAGTTTTTTAGCACGATACAGCCTCCAAATCATCATGCAACCCACGAATAAATTTAGCTCTGAGAAAAATGTCTGCGATAGAAACAGACCTGTTACATTCACATGTAGTTGAGTACTCACAATCTGCAAGATCGCGTTGAAGTGCTGCTACATATTCGGCAATTTTCTGACTTTCTTTATGGTAAACGTTCAGAAAATAATGTTGAGAAACAAAAACACTCTTTTTTGGTATTAACATTTGTTTCAAGATCTGCACTAAATCTTTGTAGTTCAAAAGTTTTACTAGTTTTCCAGGACCAAGAAATGCTGCCAAACTATTATAAGGTGTGGAACTTATTGAAACACAGAGCAGCTGAGCAATTTTTGACTAATCATAGACTCCTTTCATGTTATAATAGTTTTCAAAACGTTCAAGATAACAGGAAAAAATTTCATTGTGGGAATCACAATTTTTAAATGGTGCTGTATTTGAAAAATTCACTGGAATAGTTGTTGACGGCTGTTATTACGAACGTAATTGATTCTTAATCTCGTTGATGAGACTTTGCTGCTGCTCACGCATTACAGCCATTAGTTGTTTAAATTGTTCTGCGTCCATTTGAAAATATAATTGAAAACTTCTTTTATTTTCTTGAAAATTGGATGAATATATATTTTTTTTTCACTCGTGGTCAATTATTAAAATTCTGAGAAGGATATTCCTTATATTTTATGATTATTATCAACAAATCTAATAAAAAGGTCACAACAACAAATGACCAATTTTATGATTGAATATTGTTCATGGCATCTTACAGATGAGCCTTATTGAGTCTTAGCTAACCAGAACTAGTACAACGGGTGCTATGGTACCTGAAGTGCCACATTTTTGGTCCTTTTTGGAGAAATTTCGGGTTGTTAGCACGATTCAGCCTCTGTAGTGTATACAAATGACCAATTTTATAATTGGATATTTTTCAAGGTATCTCACAGATGTACTCTATTGATTTTCAGCTGATTAGAGCGAGTACAGTGTGTCCTATAAATCCAGATATACTACATTTTTGCTTATTTTTGGAGATATTTCGGTTTGTTAGCACGATACATCCGCCGAAGTGTATACATGTGACAATTTTATGATAGAATATTGTTCAGGGCATCTTCACAGATGCGGAAAAGTCAGTTTTAATCTTTAAAACCGTTTATTTTGGTTTTTACTTTTAACAATTTTGTACACACATTTTTTTCTGTTTTTAAAAAAAATGTTGTATTTATTGCTAAAGACAGTATCTTTGAATTATTATTAGAAATATTACCTGCATATGTGATGATTTTATAATTTTATATTTCTTAAGTTTGTTTAGGAAATATTAGTTGAAATGCCACTTTTTCTTCTTTTTTATTAGTTAACTTATTTATCATTTGTGATGGATAACCGTTGGATGTTGCTATTTGTTCAATTGCATTAATTTCTCCATCAAAATTGCATTTGTTCATAGGAACTGAAAATGCTCTATGTATCATTGAATTATATGCTGCTAATTTATGTGACATGGGATGATTGGAACTATATGGAATAGTCACATCAGTGTGTGTTGGTTTTTTGTAAATTGAATAATCAAGTACATTATTAACTCTTTGAATTATCAAACCATCACATATTCAGGTAATATCGCTAATAATATTTCTAAGAAAATATATTTAGCAACAAATACAACAATTCTTTTAAAACAGAAAGTAATATGAGTAGAAAATTGTTAAATGTAAAAACAAAAATATCAGGTCTGGTCTGGTATATATAACCTTTGAATGTCCAGAATGTAATGCTATCTATTTGGGTCAAACCCTTAGAAATTTTGAAATCAGATACAGTGAACACTTACGAGCATACAGATTAAAACAATGAGATAAATCCCACTACGCAAAACATTTACTTGACACCAAACATTCATTGACAATAACACAGAACTAGAAGTACAACATATTTGTGATAACAAACAAGAACTGGATTTCCTTGAAGAATTGGAAATTAGAAGACACTTGAGAAACCCACAATATGAAGTCGTCAATGAACAGAATCTAGGGACTTCTCCACTTTTTACACTGTCTTCTTAAGTGATAATTGTAAAGATCAGCAGATATAGTTTTCCTGGTTTTATATATCATTGAACATTTATACTGATCCTCAATGGCAGGATATCCCCATAGGCCTAATAATATCTAAGCTTTAAAATTTGTAATAACATAACTTCTTCTTTTTTCTAATAATATATATATTAAGTAAATCACAAGGTAGGCCACTTCTCGGTCATTATGTCATTCTGACGTTGATTTTCTTAGAATTTTTAACTTTTTTTCAATATATTGTGGAATTATCTAGAAACAGTTAGTTTCATTTAAAAAAAGTAATATGAGTAGATTCCACGAAGTAATTGTCGAGACAGTAAATTTCACTTATTACATAATTTTCATCGAATATATCAAAAACACATTTAAAATGATGAAAATCTTTGTGAAACGATTATCGAAAAAAATACAATTGAGGAAGACGTGGGGATTTATTATTCCGCATATCTCAGTCACAAATTGGCAAGTGATAAATACTTCATCATTTGCATTTTGCGAATTAAATAATGTCATTTTCATTTTAATTGCCTCTTAATTATTGACTTCCTGTTTTCCAAAATCAACAAAATTGCGGTTCAAAAAATTTCAAATTAGTAAGTTTCCGTACGGATAATGAATGATTTTGGTCGAAGGGTTCTTCGTATTTATCTGATATTCTTTTGTTAATTTTTTGTTATTAAAACACACATCAAGCCTGCTATTGTTTTATCAATATATTTCCTTCCAAATTTAGGATATCATATTCAAGACCAAAGAATGTTTAACGAGAATTTATAAAAGTGGGATATAATACATTGCACCTATTATTCTTATTTTCATCAACATACAGATTGAACTCTTTCTACTAGTACAATTTAATCTCTCAAAAAGTGATTTATAGCTGTGATTCATGAATTTTAATGTATTTTGTACGTGTTGGAACCAATTTTTCAAATAATTGTGTGAAATTAATGATAAGATGTATATTTTGCAGTTTGGTGACAATACTATGCTGTTTATGTTTAATTTGAAATCTTTGGAACAAAGTAGAATTATTTTATATTTATAGTTTTTATGGAAACTATTTCATAACAAAATTGATTGTACGTCATTATTAAACGAAATTGATTTCTTGGTGCCAACATCAGAATTTCGTCATTTTAATAGATTTTATTTAAATATTCAAAGAACTAACATAACGTTAAGATCGCCAGTATATGTAATGTGTAAATGTTTTAATTCTGTTTCACAATTTTGTGATATTCACTATGACTGTATTAAGTCATTTATATTTATTTATTGTTTATTATGATGTTGGTTTAAACTATTTTATACTTGTGTGCGACTATTTGTAAATTAAATGTTTTAGTTTTTAGATGTGTAATTTTTATGTCTTTTTTTAAAAATTTACTGACTACCGTTTATAAACAATGAATAACTTTGAGATTTCCTGTTAGTGAGCGCATCCTGTTGGACATAAATCTATTTTTTGATTAAAGAACTTTGAGAAATATGTATTAAATTTGAAACCAAATGATTTATTTAGAGTCGAAACGAAAGAAGTAGATATATTCGTGGAGAAATTAGATATGTATTAAATTGACAACAAACTTTAAAATTGAATAGGTCAGTAAAAAAATTAGCAACTGGAAATAGAAGAAAAAATTATCAACTCGATGATTGGAAAACGTAGACGCATTTCAGTGATTATGTATCATGAAGGCAAAAGCGATAGATGATAGACGCATTACTCTAAATAAAGAATGAATATTTATAGAAGATTTTATAAATAAAGCATGAAAAATTTAAATTCGTAATTGAATTAAATACGAAATAATAAATTACCCAACTATTATCCAAAATTGAACAGCGTATAGAAAAAAATTTAATAATTGGACTAGGAATAAAAACTCCTGATTTTAACTACTTGAGGAATACGCGATGATGGAAAAGATCAATTAAGAGTAATCGGATAAAACCTTAAGTTCGCGAGAATTGCTAAGGTCCTATCAAATATAAGAATATAAAACGTAACGTCTCGGTGATGAAGATGATCGTGATTTTAATTTTGGAAACTAAATTCCTCATTCAGAACTAAAAAATATCACTTCATCTGAATTATTTATCAATAGACCACTACGTAGCTATTTTCGCTATTGAAAAATAATGAAAAATACTGTTTATTAATTTTTCTAAGATATTTAGTTCCTATCATTAGTGAAAAAAAATAACGCATCATAATAGTATCAAGAAAATTCAAGTTAGGAAATACTTTAAACAAGATTAATTTAATTACGGTTTCATATATTCAATAACATAAGTTTTATAATTGTGAAAAAATGATTATATCCAAAATAAAATAAATTAAGCAAACTTACCGGAGGAGTCTCGACTGTGTATGCAGCGAACGGATTAATCTCTGTATTATTGCCGGGAGGTTGATCTTCTCTAAAGGATGGATTACTGTAACTAATATTCTGGCTGGTAAGATGGTTGAAACAATTTGGATCAAACTCGTAACCATGCGCTGGTGGAGACATAGTATCACTAGAGCTTGTTTGATCCACGTTGAGAACTTCTTGACTATAATGACTTCCAATGAAGATTGAATATTTGTTATTTGTAATTGGATTATTGTTGGGAGACTGTGATAACACATTTTCACTGGAACTTCTCCGATATTCGTTGAGACCATGTTGAGTGTTATAAGTACTTTCACTAGTAACAGAAATGGGTTGGTTATTATTAACCACGTAATTGCAAGATTTTGGTGACATATTGTCAGTTGAAGTTCTGATATTCTCCGTTTGCAACATTTCACCAAACTCTTCTGCATATACTGTCGACATAATTCTAGTCTTCAATACTGAATATTAACAACAATTACCAGGTATTTATACAGACTTCAACGCTCCGCCCTTTATCTAATCAACCACTCACGTCGTTTAACAAAATAATTAGAATTTCGAATGTTTGTTGTTATCAGTTTCACAGTCACAATGTCTGGAAGTGTATTAAGGAAATACTACTCGGACCGGATCATTAGACATATCACAAACCAATTAGACGCAGTCTGCGAACTAAAGACTTTGATAGCATTTTTAACAAAACGTGCAACTCGTTATTGAGACATTAGTGTTCATACAAATCATTAGTTTGTGTGAAATTTGGAAGTTATTTATGATTCATAATTTGCAATAGTGACAACACTTTCACCTCATATATTTTTAGCCTGTTATTAGGTGTCTATATGTAAGAGATTAAATTAAAGATCTAGCTATACCTACGTTTTATACATTCAAAATTTATAAATAAATGTGAAAATGCATTTTTAATAAACAAAAATCAGATATATTTTACTGTTACTCTTCTATGAGGTCCACTGATAAGGTGTATAGATTTTAAAGTATACCTAATATCTGTACCTCAGAATCATTGAATAGATTTTCTGGCTTCAGCTGATTACTAGTCAGAATTATATTTTCTATTGAACCACACTATTGTAGGTATGTTTGCTAAAAAATATATAAGACAGTTTAGTCTATTCTGGTAATATGTGGCATAGGCAAATGCAACTATGAGTTGCTCTGAAAAAATCAAAGAAGCGACATTTAAAGTTGATTATCAATTTTTCTATTCCTTTATTAGATAAATTAATCTTTTTTAAAATAATTAACTTCACTCAAATGTCAGCATTTCGCAATAGATGACAGCAATACATCCAATAGCGTAATCTTTGGAATAGGTTCAAAAATAGTACCTATTTTATTAACGATGAAAGGTCGCGCCTCAGTTACAAAAATAACAGGAAGGGAACTTATTCCTTCACAAATATATTTATAGGTAAGCTTAGCTAGAGCTATTAGATCGGAAGTCACAATATATGTTTGAGCCATACTAGCGTATATCCAGATACCATGTTTTGGTTCTAAACTGTAAGCTTAAGTGAGTGAACAACTTTCCAGTCCGTACTGAAAAGACAGAATGATGTTTATGATAATAAACTGTATGTAAGTTCATATACAGTTCTTGATTTTCCCGGTAAAAGGTTAAATTCCACATCTCGCGCCTGGTCTCTTATCTCAGGTGGTGTTAATTGCATCAATTCATCCTCACTTTGCCATTGACAATGACAAAGTAAACAGTAAACAAACATATTCAACAAACGTCATCAGCGGTAAACATAGTAACGCAGGGCCCAGTTACCTTTGATAAAATAATTTAGTTATTTGGATATTGATAATGAAATGCAATTTAAATATGAAAAAGCAGATTTAATGCCTTGGCTGGTTTCATAAACACCAGCCGCGGCATTGAATCTTGTGCTTTTATGCCTAGTAAAACAAATAACTATAAAATAACAAGCGCAAAGTAGAAATAGTGTGAAATACTGTTTTTTAAAATACTCTCTCAATTTCTTATACGTTTTGAAAAAAACGGGTAACATTTGTCTTATGGGGGGAGACCTTAGAGGACACCAAACACCAAAGTACTTAGGGAACCACTTAAATATCAGCAGAACTTATAACATGTACGTTCAAGATTGCAAAAAGGATGACACCAAACCAGAACAAAAATGGTTATTTTTTAAGGTATTTAATGAAGAATTCAATTACTCTTTTCATATTGCTGAATACCGATACTTGTGATACGTATGACAAGTTTGACTGTTGCATAAAAAATGGAAGATCTGATGAAAAACTGAAATAGCAAAAAGAGGATCATTGAGAGGAAGCTATGCTAATTCGAGATCTTTACTGATTATTGTTAGCTTTGTACGACGTCCACAGATGAGGTGTATAGAATTTAAATAATAATGTACCTATAATCCATTTTTTGACATAATATCTAACATATAGAGTACTTCCCAAGTAATCTGAAGAGCGTGTGTGTTTTGAATGTGGATTATCGATTGGAACCATTTGATTAGTCAACAGTTGACAGATGACAAATATCTACCTTTTATACAATATGAAGTTTCAGTTCCGTTGGAAGATGTACTTCTCATTGGCGTATGAGATTCATACATGATCCCTGAACTTAATTATCTGCTTTTTCATATCTGGGTATATTTGATCTTAGAAAAGCGCACAGTTTCTCATGAAATGTAGGTAGTATTTTTTGTTCAAATTTATTGCAATGTACATTACTCGTATTGAAATAGTAAAACCATTGAGCATCCTGTACTTCATTCACGGCAAAAATGTTCACAAGTGTTAAATATTTATTTCTCTTTGAATTGCATGATAAATCGCCTATAATAAAATTTCATATTACCCATATATACAGTGTACCAGAGAAAAATTATATACCAAATTCCTCTACACTTTTAATTATATTGGTATCACTTCATTACGATATCTGTTACTATAGATATTGGTGGTTTCGTTAATTGATGCATTTCTTCAATTGCGATATTGGTTCCCAAACATTCCCTAGACAAGTTAACGTTTCGTAAACATTTTTTTTTAATCAATTTTGCAACAGGAGTCAAATGCACTTTTTTACCGAAAGATTGTTAAAATTTTTCCGTCAAATGATTGCAATATACTACAACTATAACAAAATGTAAAAATACTTCCAGTAATAGTATCGGATTAACGAATTTTATAAAAGAAAGTTTTTTCAGGAAAAATTGTTGATAATAACCTGATTAAAAATTTCGATGTAAAGGTTATTTTAATGCTATAATAATCCAAGTATTTTAGTGCGTCCTAAGTACTCAGAGCACCCAATGTTTATTGGATTCAAAATATCTTAGAACGAACTATGCCTACCTGTATTAACAAATAATAGTGAGTAATCCTGTAAAAATTCACTTTAAGTTTCTTGTAGTTGTTTATCATCTAATCCTGTATATTTATTTTAAATTAGCAGTAAAATAATAAGTCTATCAGTTTTTTCCCATAACACAAAAACACTTTTCACCAATTTTTGGGTTTATGCATGTAAAAATATTACCAACCTAGTTAACGATGTTTATCACAATTTGTTTACTAAACAGTAAACAAATTTCATAACCCCTTAAGTACACAATAAATATTGGAGAAAGGATTCTATTTTATTTACTATTCATATCCCGAGCTATATTGTTGTTGAGAATCGATGAAATAACAGAAAAATGTTGATAGACAATAACATTAGATACAGAAACAATAATAACGATATAAGTGCAAAAAGATATTTTCTATTTCTGAGAGTATTTTCCAAAAAACCAAAAGTTCTTATTTATGAAAAAAAAATATTCTCTTTCATAACTTTTCACAGCGGATATAAAGAGACAACACACAACCTCAACTACAACACTTTTTAATACCAACACTTTAAATATTTTGAATGCAATAGAATTTGTTTAAAAATATCACTCTGCTACATATTTTTCTATAAACTGACGAACATAATCTTAGGAATAGGTTTCACCAGACTATTTATTGTGTAATAGTACCAACATTTCGAAATTATAATCAGCAAATTAAATTTCAAAGGATAATCTAAGCGATAGAGTATTCTCCAAATAGTGGCAACTTGATATGAAAATTCCCTTTAGGCTTTCACAAAATTTAAGATCCATATAGGCATATAATAAAGAGAATATGTGGAATTTTTCTGTTAGGTCTAATGGTTGCTAAGGAGCATTTTTCCACTGGACAATTGCTCAACGAAAAAATGGCAAGGGTCATACAAGGTGCTAAATATGAGGATCGACGACAAAGCGTAAGGGAATTAATCCAGAGGTTAAAGTTAAAATATTGGAATGCGGTTTGAACAAACTAAATAATTAAACATCCTCACAATTTCTATAATGTATAACAAATTCGTGATAATCCGCTTAGTAGCAAAAAAACGTTTTCCCTTCGTTGCTTCAATATAGATTCTGACATTCTGGTAACGGATGTATGTTGATTGCGTGATGAGAAATATAAAAATATTGACATCACAAAAGCAAGATCACAAAATGGAAGGATCAACTTTCGTTTAGCTGAAATCAGTTATGGGAAAACCATTGTCATGGCAACGATTGTCATCATAACGAAAAAAACCCAAATAATATGTTGACGACGGGCGTGGTTGCCATATGGACAACGCCAGCTTGGCTGAAATTAATTGTTCGAAAAATCCGGTGTCATGACAACCGTTCTGATGGTAAATAATAAGTGAGAGCCTTAATCGTATAATGTTGATATGCGCGGTTGCCAAGTTGACTAGTTTAGCTCATCTGAAATCAGTTATGGAAAAACTATTGTTGAGATACGGTATTAGGAATACAGGCACAATTCGCAAATGAAAAAATTTAATGAATAGCTATCAACAGACTGCGAAAATGCGGTCGCGATCTCATTTCCTTCAGTATATGGAAATCGAATCTGATTTAGATCTCCGAATTTAAAATTTATTAATAAAGATACTGACTGTCCAGACTGACGAATCCAATTTTGGGCAAAGGAAGTATAATCGAGGACAGATTATAGAAAGACACTGGGTTTTGGGTTTCATTGGCCCGAGTGAATAAAAACTTAGCTTTTAGTATGAAGTATAAGCTTTAGCTTTTACTAGGTAGATTTAGCTTTTGCTAATAGCTTTTGCTTAAATTGAAGTGAATAACCTTTTGCTTTTACTTACTAGCAAAAGATAGATATTTCAAGTATTTACTTAAAGTTTTTATTTGGTAAATCATCCAAAAAAAAATGCTTTTATATTGATAAGGCCTATATTCATATTTTTATGACTAATCAGTCGGCCGTGAAATTCGATAGACTGTATGTGTATGGACAAATTTTAACTGCCGATGTGCAAATCGACAGAGGCAAATATCGAGCACATGGAAACTTTTTAAACCAGTATCATTAACGAGCGCTAGCGGTTTACGTTCAAAATGATGATGATTTTTTGACGGAGGAAGTTCCTGCAAAAATTTCGTCCAACCTGAAATTGATGGAAATTTTGGAAAACAATAATAGTATATTTAATAAATCGCAAGTTCTTAAAATACAAGAGAAAAAAGAACAAGCATACAAAGAAATGCACCAAAAATATATTTTGCAAATTGGAAGGGATTTAACTGAAAAACAACTAAAAAAGAAAATCCAACATATGAGGACCGAGTTGAAGAAAAATACGAACAAAACTGCAACCGGAAATGGGAAAATGGTTTTAAACGCGTGGGAAAAACAACTTTTGGCGCTAATAGAAGCACAAGAAAACCCTGTTTTTCAAAAAGTACCATGTAGGTAATAAAATATGGCTATAGAAATAAATAAATGGTATGAAGAGGTAGAAGCAAAATTAAGTATTTTTTCGCCGAATAGTATAAATTACTGTTTTACTGCCATTTGATCAAAATAATTATTTCAGGGGCAATGTCGATAGGATCTGTGATGGAACAACCTAAGCCATCAACATCCAAAACTGAATACATTATTCCACCTCCACCTCATGTTCGGCCTTTACCTGATAAGTCTCCAGTTACCAGATGAACCAAATTTAAGGAAACAGACGAAACCTCAAATTTGTCCAATACAGAGCTCCAACGACTGGTATTGTTGGAACAGCTGGAACTAATAAGGGTTCAAAAGGAAAAGGAAACATTATTGTTGGAAAAAATACAAAAAAAATAATGAAAACCAATTTGAAGAAATAAATAATTTGGTGTTGTAAGTAAATGAATAAATTGTTTTCGTTGTTAACGTTTTTTTAAATAAATTAACGAACTTGACTCAGATTAAGATACCTACTTACATTTAAATTTAACTTAAAAAGTAATTCAAAATAATAAAAACCATAAAATATAACAATATACAGTGTGGCCCATTGAAAACTTTCTAGAAGGCATAACTGCCTGAAAAAGTTGTTGTCGAAAAAATCCTTCTTCAAGTATCTTGTTTATTTTACTTATTACGTAATAATATTCATGTTGTCTTATGACATATATGGTATCGTACTTAGTAGTATATTTACAACTGCAATTGAAAAATAATATTTTTTATTTCTTCTCGTCTCTGTTGACCACGCTGACGGTCGTTATTCAGCTCATCATTACCTTCCACAACTTCTTCACCATCGTGATCCTCGGCGGCTACTTCTTCTTCGTAATTTGGTAATTGGTCATTTACATTATGCAGAACCACAGCGCTGACGATTACTGACGGAATTTTATCTATGTTTAATCGTATCTGATGTTGCAGAACAGGGAATCGACGTTTTAGTTGTCCGAAACAACGTTCTATAATAACGCGCTCTCTTTTATGTACATTATTATACGCTATTTCTTGAGGGGGGGGGTTCTATACGGTGGTAATAGCCATGGTGTTATGCCGTACCCTTCATCGCCTAAAAGTCCACAGCTCTGTTGACGTCTTCTCATCATACCAAAAATATTTGATCTTCTTAAAATACAACTGTCGTGCACCGAGCCAGGCCATTGAACATCTACGGATGTAATGTGGTACATGAGTGCAATCAAATGCACTAAAAGCACAGAGAAGTCTATACAACTGTGCCCATTCGTTGATTGCCTGGTCAGTCGAGTTTTCTGTAGGAAATTTAATCCAAATTCCTGCCTTTTCAACTATTTTTGGTAAAACGTGAGATATCGTTTTACATATTGTTGTTCTATGAACTCCTTCTTCTTTTCAGATTCCTATTTGAAATCCAGGATCACTTAGAAATCGCAAAAATATTTGCATTTGTTTATTTAGACTAAATGCACCACCTCTAGTCTCCATTTCTGGCTCCAAAAAATGGTTAGCTATCCACTTAACATTTTCTTCACTGAATTTATACAGACCGTGGTATTCGTCGGCACGACTTTCTTTTCTTTCGGGATAAAATTTTACAGAACTTCTATTCATAAATGCAGGCATTTGTGCTAAACTGTTTAACAATACTAAATTTTTAAGCCAGGGTCTAAAACTTGCAAAAATGTAAGCTTTTCCTTAATATTCTCAGCAATTGCTTACTTTCAGTCACACCATTTTTAGACAATGCTAAAACCCTTAGCTTTTGCTTATTGCATTTTTAGTAAAAGCTGCTACTTATTTTTATTCACTGCAAACTAAGCAATTGATTGTTTGTCCTAATAATAAGACGAATGCACATACTATATAAAAGTAGCGAAGACATAAGGCGAACATTCAAAGTGGAGAATGTAAATGAATGGGTTTTGAACAGAAATCGTGAATGGGACGAACACATAAGTCGAATGAACGAAGAGAGAATAGTAAACGTATCACGAGACCAATCGCCACTGGGTAGAAGAACTATAGGGAGGTCATGAAAAAGCTGGAGCGACAATCTTGCCTTTTCGATGAGCTGAAGGCAGGTTGCGAAGACTGAACGGGCAATCTGCCTAGAAATATAGTAAGAAGAAGAAGTACATAGTCTAATGCCCCTTATTTGAGCAGCATGTTCAACGAGGCTCAATTATCCATACGGGCATATGGAAGAGCTACTCTAAACTTTCAGAGTGTGGGTACTGGGTACCATCATAAGACTGTCAACCATAGTGTTGAGTTTGTTGCTGCTGATGGTACGCACACTCAATTCCAATGAAGTGCTGCCATGAATATTTGTTGAGAAGAAATTGCAGAAAAAATTGATTAGATGCAATGCTAGATCTCCTAAACTCACTAAGAATACAGTATGAAGATTTTAAGTCGGATTTTTTTTGTTTTATTGTGGATATTGAAGAGTTGTTTATTTTGAAGTTCGTTAAAACTTTTGAATCGTATTCGACAAATAATTTACAAATGATGTTTCAAACACAGAATTATCATTTCATTAGTTTAAGTGAACAAGTTGGCAAGCACGCATTTCGCCAATAAACGATTTGAATTTTCACTCGTTACCATAACAATCGTTACCAAGACAACGGTTTTTCCTTAACTAATTTCAGGTAAACGAAAGTGGTCTACCTGGTTACCACCGGTTTAGTTCTTTATTTATCTGTTACCATGGTTGCCAATGTGACAGTTTTTCCATAACTGATTTCAGCTAGGCGAAAGTGGACCCAAATGAAATACAACGAATTTTTCCTAATACTCAGTAACGAGAATCCAAAATTTATAATTTTTTTTTCAGAAATATCTGGCAAACCCAAAAAAATCGGAACAGTTGCTACACTGAAAAGTCTACTACAAAAAATGCATTCATTATCACGAGCTCATTTATATATCTAATTGAATCTGGTCAGCCGTTTTTGATTGCAACTTTTTGCCACTTTCTAAAATGCATTCCACCTATACCCTGTTTTTAAACTATGAGGACCATTTTAGGAAACCTGAATCACACCACTAGCAATCACTAAAAAAGTTACTAGATTGGAAGCGATGACATAAAATACTAACCAAACTAAAATTATACAGTCTGGAAATAATGAACAACAAACTAAATAGTAATTAACCTAATATACACACGGTAAAAGAGCGAATGCGTATTATTGAAAACGAAAAAAAATACAACGAATTGTAAAATTGAATCTATAAAGAATTTCAAAGTAGGCGACTACGTGTGCAAAAAGGTTATTGTCAAATTTGGTGGCACATCAAGTTTTAAGTTTTATATTTATGGATAAAACAAATTTTAAAGTTTCTGATCAAATGTAAATAATTCAGAATAGACGAGAAATGCATTATTCAGAGAGCAGAGAATGTTTGTTTTTCGAAAATTGAACTATATGGGAAATGAAGATCAGTTGAATAAACAATTTGTTAAGTATGAAATATAAGAAAATGTTCCATTGCAAGTACAAGAGCTTATAGACCGAGAGCTGGCTACATAAAAAATGTTTGGATCTGGTTCATGGTTCGTTTATATTGAAACAGGTACCTTTGGTGTAGTCGAACATAATTTTGCGTGTCTGGCATCGAAAATCCGGGGTACGAAGCAGGAACGTGTAGTTAAAAATGTAAAAATTAAGTGTAAAAAAATTTATAGCGTACATGCATTCTTATTACATGAAAAGCTTTTATTCTTCACATTCAAAAAAAGCGGAAAAATATTGGCAGACAGTTTGCTAGCGGTTAACGTGCCACCAGACAACGCCAAAGGGGTGTAAAAGTGAATAAAAAAAAATCACAATGTACATGAACAAAAATTTGATGTATATGTATATGTTCCTTCTTTATGGTACTACCCATTATTATTATTTGTAAAAGACCAAGAAATACCAGGAGAATTCACTTCAAATATGGACAGTGACGGAGAGGATGAGTTTGTCGAAGATTCTCAAATTTCTGATGATAACGAGAATTTAGCTGGAAGTGAAAAACAGGTAAGGGCTAGTATTTAGTCATAAAAATCAAAGTTCTCCAGTTGAATACCAGAAACAAGGCGCATTGGTCAAATTTCGGCAGCAGATCAATTGCATTGCGTATTACGCGATCCACTCTTCCCTAATCAAAGTTACATACCTATGAATAATGACGTTTCAGCGTTGCATGAGCCGTTAGGTCAGTTACTCTGTCAATCATTGCCAGGATTTCATGGCTTAACTGGTTGTGACTTCAACCCCGCGTTATTTCGGAAGGGAAAGCAACTCCCATTATAGATATTAAAAAAGAAACAAAAATTTCAAAAAGCCCTTCGTGAAATGGGCTCTGAAGAGTGTGACGAAATTAGTGTATTTACGGTGCTCGAGTAATTCATTAGCAGTTTATATGGTTATCCATCTATGAACTCGGTGAATAGTGCCAGACTCGCATTATTTTTAAAAACTTTTATAAAGTCCTTGACTTGGATGAACCATTCCAGAGAAAAAAGATGCATAACTTCGATGCTTCCACATTACCTCCTAGCCAAGCTGAATTGAGGCAGATTTATTAAGAACGAAATATATTGCCACAATATGGATAAATGCGTCCAAAAAAATACCATCAATTTTAAATCCTGAGAATTGTGGATGGATAATATCAGAGGAAATTAATAAATTCAACTGGTTCGATGGACCACAGCTGCCTAGTACAGTAAAAGCTGTACTTGATGCTGAAATAATTGAAGGTAAAATTCTTTTGCATAAAGAATATGAATTTTTTTTACTTGAATGTGTACAAATCCTACTGTATTTCAGGCGATGAGGCAGAATTCGAGTCCGAGGAAGATCCTATTTATGACAGTGAAGATGAACCTCAAGTTTGATAATGCTAGCGAAATTGAATAGTATCAGATTTGGATATTTTGATATCTCAATATTTATTTGAATTTTTAACGCAATTAAAAATAATAAATTATAACGAACTATTCCAAATTATCCGCCAAGGCTTTAGCACCCACTTCACTGTCTGCCATTTGGTAAATTGTTTTTTTTAAGTTCAAATAATGAAATAAATTTTTTTTTGTTCAAGTACCTTGTGATTTTCGTGTATTTACTTTTATACCCCTTTGGCGTTGTCTGGGGGCACGTTAACCCCTAGCAAACTGTCTGCCAATATTTTTCCGCGTTTCTTGAATAAGAATAAAAGCTTTTCCTGTAATAAGAATCCGTGTACCTTATACATTTTTTTACAACTAAATTTTACATTTTTAACTCCACGCCCCCGCTCATGCCCCGGATTTTCGATGCCAGACAGGCAAAATTATGTTCGGCTATACCAAAGGTACCTGTTTCAATATAAACGAACCATGTACCAGATCCAAACATTTTTTATGTAGCCTCTTAGACTATTATTTGATTTAAGAATTCAATAAATATTTTTTTGGTCTATTAGAAATAAATCATCAAAAATATCTTTATGTGATACACTTTAGCAGAATAATGTATTTGTCATCACTTCTTCCATAGAGTTCTTATTTGGAATATTTCATAGGAAGATTAGGTACCTATAAAAAACAGGATGTTGCGTTGAGAATTTGCACTAGCATTGTTCATTACTTGGCCTGATTTTGAACACATATTTAGTTGAATATTGCTACCTTACCTTAGTTTATTTACAAATATTCGTTGCTATTACCAGTTTAGCTTCTGTTATTGGATTTATGCTTTTAGATTAGAACTTGTCTTTCTTGTTTTGTCATTCAATATAATTTATATTATTAGTTGTTTGGAGAATACCTACAAGTAATTGGGACATTTTATTCTGAAAGAATATTAGGGCGGCTATGTTTCCTTTGAATTCTGATGATAAAATTCCGCTTTGGAATAAAAGTATCATCTCACCATAAATTCTACTTGAATTGTTTGAGAGATTATATTATTGTAACAATGTGTACCTGCCTGTAGTTTCTGAAGGTTATGAAAGGAAGTATAAACCATTCGTTTTACCATTTTAATTTTGTTTTAGTGATATTTCTTTGGTATTATGGACTATTTTTGAGCAACTCAGTGTGTTTTGTTTACATTCGAAAACAGGTGGTTCTTCATACGTCAAGTAAAATGAGACGAGAACATAGAGACAATTATTGCTTTCTCTATGGACAACAAGTTTGTTCTTTGATTAATAGTTTAGGTACGTTCGTTGTTTCAGCGCCACTGGTGTTAGTTTAGCGATCAGTCGGGGATTGTTTGTTGATGGGGTTGAATATTTCGCTTTGAATAATAGGTCATTGGAAGTCGCGTTGTAACGCACTGTTCGGGTATAATCTGATGTAAATATTTCACGTTTAAAAGATGTGAATGTCAAATCGCGCATGGGCGACAGTTTAGTTGACTTTGTATTAATGTAAATTTTGGGTGATTTTGAATGGGATTCGAATTCAGATTACTGTATTAGACGATATTAGATTTGGGGTAGGGAATGCGTTGTTATCTGTTCATTTTGGGAACCGTACATGGCATTGACATTGATGGTTGACGTGCTTCCGGCTAGAACAGGTGGTTTGTGACACTTACTGGTGGTGGTTCGCTAGAGAAGTCACGTGCGTGGTGGGTTAAAAATAATTTGAAGTTTTGGGAAATTACTTTCCACCCTCCGAATGGGGGATTTTGGTCAAATTGACCCAAGGTGATGTTTGGTTGGACTTTGATTGTGCTGGTTTTGTTGGGAACCAAACACTTTACCGTTGATAGACGGGATATTCGCGCACACTCCACAAATTCGTCGAGATCGGCCATTTTGGCTATCAGAAAATCAAAGGTACCGAATCTTCAGGTATATTGGACTAGTATAGACGATATATACTCACCAAAGGTCGCCGTTGTTTGGAGTGGTAGAGGTCACACCGATATGAAGAAGATAAACCCTGGGGATGGAGACCCTTCGTTTTTTTATGGATTTTTTTGGACGGCTGGATCCCGAAGCTCCGCACCTGATAGGGATGGACAGTAGTCGCCGCTGATAGAATTAAGTGGATGGAAACTTCCCACCGTGGAACGGTTCGAATATTGCTGATTTTTTTTCTTTGTAAATTGTTCAAGTAACGTTTTTGTATATTTTTCATGACCAAGTAATGACATTTTCCTTCTCTTATATTATTTTTTATATATATGGTTCAAATAAATAACCTTTGATTTATAGTACAGGGGATAACGGGGTTAATCTTTTGTATATATAATGTTCAAGTAAATTTTTGACATCTAGAGTTGGAGTTAATGGGTTTATTTTTTTGTACAAACATTACTTAAGAAATTTGTGACATTTGAGACGGGGCATAATTGGTTTTCACATGTTTGTACATTGATTTAGGAGTTTCTGATGTTTGGGACAGGGCATAATTGGTTTTCACATATTTTCTACATTGAATTAGAAGTTTCTGCTATTTGGGATAGAGAATAATTGCCTTTCACATGTTTGTATATTGATTAAGACATTTATGACATTCTAGCTATGGGATTCGGGTGAATCCTAAAGTTTATGGCATAATGGTAAGTTGGTACCACGTATGGAGATCGATACGAATTACCAAATTATCGTTATTTCAATATGTATTCATTTACAACTAGCAGCTAAGGTTGAATAACTGTCGTTGGTGTTACTCTAGTAAGTAACAATCATTTTATTTGGTAGTACATTTATTTCCGTTATATGATAAGTAATCATACACTTATGAAAGTATCGCGCCCCTCAGGCGTATGATTGTATTTCAGACACCTGCTGATTTTATATCTAAATTCTCATATTAATTAATATGTATCATTGACCTTTTTTTTATCAACCGTTGTAACTTAAGGTATTAGATAAAACATTGCATTTAGTTTGGACTTTGTCAACTAGCGTAGCTCATTATTCTTTTGGGTAACTTATATTTCAATTTATATTAGATAACTTTTATAACGATCACCCATATTTTTCAATTTGGCCCTCGGGCAATATGGTGATTTATAAATGTATTTTGACAACCACTCTTTAGCTTAAACCTTACAATGTATTAAAAGTTTATTGATAACCGGACTCCTGAATAAATCTGTGCTAACCGTCTGTGGTCTTTGATTGACTGAACCTGATTTTGGTAGTTTAGTTGGGTACAGGTATAGATAAACTGGGTACGTCATTGGGATATTTTGAACTACCTGGCGCCCGTATTGAATAATCCTCAAATAAAGCCCACTCCCTTTTTCGGCATTGAGCAGCCGGTGACGAAACCCAATTGCGACTAGCAGGAAGCGTTGTAGGTGAGTTCGGTAAGTTGTTGTGGTACTGCAAAGTGGTTATTGCATCTTGTGACAAACATCTGTCGTATGGATATGTCGCAGTTGGTCATCCCTCGGGGAACAACGGTGGTCTGTTATTTTGGCGATACACCGTTACCTTTGGGGTTGCATAATGCCCTTACAAGGAAATTTCCAAATGGTATGAAAAAGGGCTTATTTTTCAATAGACAACCTGTTATACTTAATTCTCATTCTGAAAACAGTGATTTCAGTACTTAGAAATCAGATGTATAGAAATAGTTTAATCATTGAACTATTTGCATAAGATTTTTTTAAATCTATTTAACGTTCTTGAGACAGCTATTAGCACAAAGTACAGTAATTTACAATAGATTATAAATATATAATGTGGAAATAATTACAAACAATAATGAACTCTCTTTAAATTTTACTCAGTAGGTTCTCTTCTTTTAGAAACTGGATGGCTATGGTGATTTGTACTTGTAAGGATATCCTTAATGTCGGTTTTCATTCTAAGCTGCTGACGTCTTTCGGTGTAGTAGGGGCAGTCTACGAGAATGTGTTGAATGTCAAGTAGAGATTGGCAGTTAGGCTGGGGGGAAGAGGTCATAAGGTGGCGATGAGTAAGTCGGGTGTGACTAATACGCAGTCATCTTGCGACAACTTTCTCGTTTCTCAGTAGATCGGGGATGTCAAAATGCTCAATATTCGGATGTATTTTCCTTAAGAATGTTGTGGAATGGTTCCAGTGGTTTAGCCATTTCTTCCGTATAAGTTTTTTCGTAGCGAATTTTAGGTCTCTAGAAATTTGCAGAGTTATAGGTGTAGTGGTGGGTGATCGGCGTTTTCATTACCAGTTATAACAATGTGTGAGGGAATCCATATAATAGTGATAGTGACATCATGGGAAATAAGGGTTTCATATGTGTCGTGGATGCGTTAAACGAGGGGATGATTTGTGAATACATTGTTGATGGATTGAATAGATGAGAGAGAGTCTATAAAAATAGCAACTGATGGGGGATTACGCAGAGATTGGAGGCTTGTAAAATGAATAGATCACCGGTGTGAACGCTACAAGAGGCTAGGATTCGGTAGGACTCCACGGCTGTCTGCGTAGTGGTAACAGCACATCCGACACTAGACTCGTTTTTTGAGGTGTCAGTGAAGAGGATCCGGTCGTATTTCTTCGAGATTATGATTTCTAAGAAGGATTTCTTTATGAGGTAGTGACTGGTTTCTTCCTTGCTGAACATGGTGAGTGAGGTGTTACACCTTGGGAGTGCTTTGGCCCAGGGTGGGTTATGTGGGATGAGGATAGGGCTGGTTAGGGATAATTGAGTGTCAGATGTTAACTGCCTCTCTATGTTGTCCAGAGAGGGTTGCAAGAAGAAGTGGTTTTAATGCTGTATCGGTAAATTTGTGCTCCGGGCTACTCGACTTCGGAGAGTGGGTGGGTCAAGACCACCTCTAATTACACTTGTCTGTACTAATAGTTCCAAGCTACAAAAAAGTTAAATTCATTAATTAATCCGTATAGGAGGAACTATATTTATTAATTTACCGTATAATACCAATTGCCAAACAATAAAAACTGATAAAAAGGAGTGATTGAATTTATAAAGTTATTAAAAATAGATAAGTATTCCGCCAAAGTATACTTCCGGGATCACAGGTATTTGATTAATCGTAGAAACGTAAATCTTATAACTAAAATTAAATTTAACTAAGGCATCCGGATCCTCCATACATCAGGTACGACAAGCATTCTCTACCAATTGACACTGAAGGTCCCTCAAACTGTAGTTCTTAACGATTTAATTAATTGAGCTAATCTTACTTGATTTTGGTGGTGGTAGTGGGACAGCGAATTATGCCAATATCAGTAAGCCAGTTGCAGAATATAACATGGGAAAAAGAAGGTCTGAAAAGAAATCACGTTTGTAAGAGCGATTGGAACATTCTTGGGGGGGGGGGAGATAGATACTAGATCAAGACTTACCTTAGATAGTGGGTGACCTCATGTGGGGTTTGTCGAATCAGTGCTCACATCCATGAACTATCACGAAATCTTGCACCAGATTATCACCGATTTGTTGATATTTCTCGAAACCGCAGAGCCGTAAAACAACGTGATAAATACCTACAGTTTCACCATGTGGTTTTCGAGTTCATAACCAAACAAAGCCAATATCGAGGTATCTCCAACAAAACCTTGTCCAATCGTTTATGAGCGAAGAAGAGGACTTGACCATCTTGACAAATAAAATCAAGGTCCGGAAGGTTGACTGGATATTTCACGAACATAGACATTTCTGATGAGGAGGCCAAAGTGATAGTACCAATATAAACATAGTCGTACCGTTTATGGTGAAAAAGTTGTTCGATATAATTCAATCCACTTACTGATGTATGTTTTAATAGTTTAAATTTCAATATGTATTGAGGTGATAAATAAACCTTTTATGTTTCCATGACGTATCTATTACTATTTATTCACTTTATAAATAGCGTACAAGTCAACCCCAAACGATATATGCCCAATAAATATTAAATATCCACAAATACTTAAAAGAAAAATAAAGGTTGTTGAATATGTGTGGAAGAGATCTGTGAACTGTAACACAGGTATTAATTTTTGAAGAAGGAGGGCAATGGTATGTATGCGCGGATTGGGTGGTGGGGATCTGAGAATGTGAGGTATTCTGGTTATTATAGAGGAAACTGGATTAGAGGGGTTGGATGAAGTCATGGCTGCATAACAAAGGAGGAGATATTTACGTCTGAGTCAATGCGTTAAAATGGGTGTGAACAAGAATTTATTTTAATTTATTTTGTTATGATTTTATTCTGTTTGTTAGAATTTGTTATTTTAGTCTACAAATAAATATGACTTCTAGAGTTCATTTTTTTGCTCTACTTCATGCACCTACTTACCTACCTAACTTCAAAAAAATAAATAAAATGCCTTAAGGGGAGCCAAAAATTCTTTTTTGTAAACAGGTGCCAGTAGCCCTGACGGGGGCCCTGGTGGTGTCGGCAAAGTGCCGTGAGAAAAAATATTTCTCACAGTATACCTAAGCAATATATAGTTTCGAAATTAAGTAAACTATGAGAAATATATAATCTTTCAGGTGAAAATATATGACTCTGGGATGAGATTCTACGATAAGCGAGGGGCGGATCGAGCGTTGTCATATTAGACCACGCCCAACCGAATTATAATTCTCAACAATATCCGCCATGCTGCCTTCCCTGTTATAAATTATAGAATATTTCGTTTTGGAAACTCGGTTTTCAATGAATTTTCCGGGAAAAAGAACCGAAAACTCAGAAATATCGTAGTTGTTGGTTAAGAAGCACAAATGAATTCATACAGTGAGCTCAAAAAGTATCGAAACGGATTAATAACTCGGCCTTTGATAGATTTTGAAAAACAGTTGAACGTAAAAGTATTTGTTGAAAATGTACATATTCTATTAATCCCCACTACAATCAACCGTCCTTTCTTGGGATTGAAAAAAAATATCTTAAAGCAACCTTCTTATATTTTCTCATTGAATTAAATACAACATAAGTAACCGCATGTCGCTGTCTTTATCAGTTTGAAAGTTCGGGAAAAATTGAAAAAATAAAAGTTATAGAAGTATTTTTTCTTTTTATCAACTATGTCTGTGTCAAAAAGTTATTGATATTAATCATTACAACCAGTAATCAGTCCTCGTTTCATTGAGTTTACATGAATAAATCTAGCGTTTTTAAATGAAACTCAAGGTCTCTAGTTAATTCCACAATATAATACAAGTTATTGAAAATTCTAAAAAATTGATAATTGTTTCGAAACAATTGTCAATTTTTTAGAATTTTCAATAACTTGTATTATATTGTGGAATTAACTAGAGACCTTGAGTTTCATTTAAAAACGCTAATATGAGCATATTCCACGAAGTAAGGGTCGAGACAGTCAATTTCATGAATAAATCTAGTTTTACTTTTCAATTTGAGATCAGTAAAACTGTGCAATGATAGGGTAAATGCGTATAAAAGTGCTCACTTAGTACAATATTGACTGTGAAATTAATATTTTTTCCAGAAAAAAAGTTTTTCACATGCGTACATACGTATTGACGATTGATGAAAGTAATTATGCTTGATTAAGGGAAAAATTCTAATAATAAGAGACAAAATTTATATATTTTGGTGCCAGTGCAATTGCGCACTGTTAAACACAGATGTGCACAAGAGTACTTGTATTAATGCACAAGAGTGCGCAACGACTTATGTATTGTAATTCTAGCAATAGCGGTAAAAAATGATGAAATATAATCAAGACAGAATTTTTAAAAGCTACATTTATCCTTTAATTAACAAAATAAAACATTATAGTCTTAAAAATATCAAAATAAACATATGTTATTCTATTATTTAACAAATAACTTTAATTTGAAATTGAAAAAATAAACGCGTACCTAATCATTAGGTAGGCATGTTAATTTTTGCTATGTTAATTTTTGCTCCATATCATTCACACAGTGAGCTTGTAAATGTGCCAATCACGTATGTAGTACACGACTCGTGCGACCAGTTATTGCACTCAGAACACATTATCCAGTCCTCAATTGGGGGATCTTTATAATTCTCGCCGCAACCTGGACAGTTCACGTTTTTGTCACACTTCGCTTCTTTTTCCTTCCTTTTCTTCACTCGTTTTCCTGGCATTTTCAGCTTCCTTGCTGCTGCTTTATATTTCTTAGATTCCTCATTTCTCTGCTTCACCCGAACATTTGCTTCTAACTCGTTCTCAAATGGTGTGCTTGAAAGGATCTCAGACCGCTGAGATTTGATTTTACGCCGCAATGGTTGTTCTTTTATACTTGGCAGTTGTCAAATTTCGCCTATATGAACAAATTGATTAGAACAACTTTGTGTCTCTGTAGGTTCTTGGAAACTATTCGGTATGAGTACACCGTCTTCGCATTCAATATCCAAGTTCATAAATCTAATGTTTTGCATTTGCGTTTGAGAAGAGGATGCTTGCTGCGGTGATTTTTGAGGCCATGGTACTCCAGGCGATGGTGTTTGAGCCAGTGACGTTTGAGGCGGTGGCGTTTGATGTAGTGGTGTTTGAGACGGTGGTGTTTGATGCGACGAGAATGTTTGTTCTAATATATCATTTTCTATATCCTGTGATCCATCCGGGATTACTAGGAAGTTTGCTGGTCTTTCAGTATTGCTAATGGGTACATCAGATACTAGTGAAAGAGCAAAGTCAGTTTCGTCAAATTATTCAGGATTGTATGGAAAAATTCCAGCAGCACGAAACGAAGTTTGAGCCTTTTCAATATTTGCAACATTAGCGTAGGCAGCATTAAACAATCCCGAGATCTGCATTTGCGTAATTACTTTTCCAGGATTGCTTATCATCCAGTGGTCGCATTCTCTACTGAATGCCCTTTTTAATGGACCAAAGGAGCCGATGTCCAGTGGTCGCAACTTGTGGCTCGCGTGTGTTGGTAAAGTCAATAGGTCAATATTACCCTTGCAGTATTTGATGACGTCTAAATCTCGATGCGGGCTATCATTATCCATAATCAAAAGCACTGAGTGGTCAGGACTTGGCTTACTATATTTCTTAAAATGGATTATCCATTGGGGAAATAGATCAGTATTTATGAATCCAGATTCGGAAACCATTTTAAGTGTTTCGGGGGGGGGGTTCTGGCATAAAAAGTTCCTCCTTCATCCGCTTCCTTGGGAATATTAACGCGGGTGGAACATACATTCCGGAGGCGCTCATACAGCATACGGCAGTAATAAGTTGTCCACGTTCGGCACTTGCTACTTTACCCACAACTTTTTTACCTTTGGTGGCCAAAACCTTTGGTAATTTGTTAGGTACTGTTGAGAGACCTGTTTGTGTGTTTCTAATTTAAAATATAATACAGATATTTTTATTTTAAAGTGTTATCTGAATTACCTTGTACAATGCTTGAAAAGCTTTGCACAAGAGTACGCACTACGCACTCGTGTGAAAAACTAAATGCGCACTCTTGTGATTATTTTCAATTATTCTGTTTTTATAGGCACTATTTTGAGGAAATTTCAATGTTGTCAACATTTTATAGACTCCAAAGCATGCGAAAACACCTTAGGAGATATAATTATGGTCGTACATACCTGCTCAATCACTAAAACTAGCATGAGCGAAAATTACATCGGCCGGCTGTAAACAATTCACTTGTCATTCTGGAAAAATTGGCGCCAAATATATAAGAACGCATTGTTGCCGGTGCTATACTTCAGGATCTGTTCCGTAATAGGCATTATTACGGCATTGCAGAGATGCGATTACTATGAATAGATGCATTGCGCACTCTTATGCAGTGCGCACTCTTATACGCATTTACCCTATAGAAAACCGGGAAAACTATATCGGCTTGTAATTATTTTTTAAGAAGACAGTTTAAAAGTGGAGAACTCCCTACATTTATCTGTTCATTATTGCCTTCATATTGTGGGCCTCTTAAGTGTCTTCTAATTTCTAACTCTACAAGGAAATCCAGTTCTTGTTTCTTATCACAAATACGTAGTACTAACTTCTAGTTATGTGTTAGGTATCAGTTAATGTTTGGTGTCAAGTAGATGTTTTGCATAGTGGGATTTCTCTAGTTGTTTCAATCTGTATGTTCGTAAGGGTTCACTGTAAATAATTTCAAAATTTCTAAGGGATTGACATAAATAGACACCATAGTATTCTGGACATTTAAGTTTATATATACCAAACCAAAAAATTTGAAAAGTGTAATGACCTCCGCCTGTACCAATGTAGGTCTTGCACAGTGACGTGGACTTTTTTTTGCGGGGTCAAAAATAATCTTGTTACATTTTCCTGAATTATATTCGGACGTGTGAAGCGTTGTAATTACAAGCAAGTTTCCACAATACTCATAACGTATTGTTTTTTGTGGGTGATTCGCCAGTATCCATATCTCACACAGAAACTTGACAATTACTCATAAAAGAAACAAAGTTCTATAAAAAAACCAATGGAAAACAGTGACAGTGACGAGAACCAAAATGAAACAAAAGGAATCTTTATTCAATAATGGAAATCATATGTACAGAAATAAGGATTAGAAAAATAACATACGTAACAACGAAAAACAATGTTAGAACTTACCCTTAGTCAGTTCCCGATTTTTCATCATCAATATCACTATTACTAACATTGATAATAATATCATCGATAACTTTACCAGCCATCTTATCTACATCCCGCATTTTCTTTTCTTCGTTTTGAACGAGACCAATTCACTTGATCTAGTTTTCTGCTGTCACTCTTTCCAATGATTTCTTAAGAAGTCGTTCCACATCGGCTAACTTGAACGTTCGATTTTCCCGTGCCACATCTCCTTTAACTTGTGCCCTAATTAATTCAATTGGATTCAACTGACAATGATACGGGGGTAATCTTAATACAGTAATTCCATAGCTCAATGCTAATTCATCTACAGAAAGTTTCTTATATTTATATGCATATACCTTCATAGCTTGAAGCAATTCGGTCTTTACACTGCTTTCATCGTAAGGAATGCTTTTATCACGTTACCATTCTTGAATATGAGTCATGCCTGTCGTGGCGATTTTTCGCATTGTCGGCTGTGGTAAGAAGCATTATTCATAACGACGACAGATACTGGTTCCAAATTTTCAGTAATAAGTCCAAACCCCCTCGTGTACACCTTGGTATTCTTCTCTTTATGGTAGTCTCCCGTTTTCTTGGACTCAAATATTAATTTACCATTTACCACAAATCCGCTATCACTTCCTATTAGGTAATTCGAGGATATATGGCCCAGAAGGTGAGATGGCGCAATGGTTTTACAGCGCAACCGTTCGTGCCACAGACAAGTAGAGACGCCCTGATAGCCTTTAGTAGTTCATATTAAACAAGCCGTCATATCGTCTGTGTTTACAAGCTGCAAGTCTATTGAAAAATTATTTATTTTATGATCCGGTTGGGACAAAAATATTATTCCGAATTTTTCTTTGGTGCTGGTGAACTTTGAATTTCGCAATAACTTTAGTCAAGTTATCATCTTAGGTAAGCGAAAACATTCTAGTTTTGTTGTATAACCTTAACATGGTGAATATCTAGAAACGTGTTCAGTTTATTAGGTGCGTCATCTCCCCTCTCATGACGAGGATAGATGGTTCAATTATTTTTGAGGTGAGATCGCTGGATATTATTTTTTTCCAGTATGGCTACCACTTACAAGCGCACTGGAAGTTGTTCCAGGGCTAGTTGGACTGAGCAAAAGTTAACCGAAGCCGTTCAAGCCGTTAATGAAAACAGAATGGGAGTTAATGTGGCTGCTAGAAATTTTGGGGTACCGTCAAACGGGGTGACTTCGGCCACTTGGGGTCGCTTCGGACAACAGGTAGATTTTTTGAATATGCATTCACAGCGGCAACAGTGTAAAAGATAGCCCATATTAGTATGTTACCCAAATGTTTACAACTTAGTTGCCGTTTGACGGTACCGGCCACTACCCTACGAAGAAGGAAATCAACACAAAATAAGAAGAAAGGTCCTCTTGGACCCTCCTCTACATTAGGTGCAGTTGCCGAAGAAAAGTTGGTCAAACACATCTTCAAGCTTCAAAAAAAAAACGGATTTTCTCCTACTCGATTGGACGTGAGAAGAATGGCATTTACGTTGGCCGAACTGATGGGTATTACACATCGTTTCAGTAAGGAATCAAGATTAGCTGGTTTTCCGTGGCTTCAGTTATTTCTGTAGAGAAATATAAAGCTGTCAGTAAGAAAAGCAGAAGGAGCGTCTATTAATCGATCCTTGGGATTGAATGAAAAAGAAGTTCAGGTTTATTTTGAGCTGCTAGAAAAAGCTTTGACCGAAAACCTGGACATATCTTCAATATGGACGAGACTGGTCTTAAACTAAATAATAGGTCGGGCCACGTAATTGTTGAAAAATGATCTAAAAATATCGCAAGTATCGGCTCTGGTGAAAAAGGAGAAACCATTACGGTTATAGATTGTTGTAACGCAGAAGGCGTTTTTATTTCCCCTGAATAAAAAAGCGCTGTGTAATGAAAGGCAAAAATGAAAGAACGAGAGTTTGAGAATGGGATGCCCTCGGGAACTTTAGTGTACATGTCGCAGTAATCAGCGTATGTCAATAGTGACATATGTTTTCAATGGCTTAAAGATCAATTTGTTCCCATAAAACTGACAGGGACAGTTCTGTTATTGCTTGATGGCCATATTTCACACTGCAGTGACGTGGAGATGCTAGAATACTGTGTTGAACACAACATCATATTGTTTTGTTTGCCATACGACACAATTTTTGCAACCTCTAGATAGGTGTTTTACAGATCGTTGAAACTGAACTACTACTCAGCTTGTAATTTATAAATTAAAAATAACCCAGGACGAAAGCTCACTAGATTACAGTTTGGAAAGTTACTTGCTAAAGGAAGGAACAAGGCTGCGACTGTAAACGGAATGGAATGGAACTTCAGCATTTAAGGCTACTGGTATTGTGCCATTTAACCCTTCTGCTATTCCAGATGACGCTTATTTGACTGAAAATAGTAAGTTAGCTGATGTCCCTGATGCATTTCAAAATAAACAAAATTCTGCAGGTAGTTCGTTAAGTTTTCCCAAAGCTTTAGCTGATGATAATCAACCTTGCTGTATTTGGCAGACTGTAGGTGAAACTATACAAGAGAAACAAAACGGGCTACCTGCGCCTGTAGAAACCAATGAAACTACTCCTGTGAAATGTACCCCTGGAAAAATACTGGATATCATATCGCCTGTTCCAGTTGTTTCTGCTGGTGTCGATTCCGTTTGACGAAGGAGCAAACAGCTGGCATAAATATTAACCACAGAAATGGCAATTGAAGAGAACAAGAAAAAAACGGCAAGAAATCAAAGAAATGGAAGGACAAAATAAAGTGGAACCAGTTTAGAAGAAATCACAATTAATAAAAAAAAGACCGACATTGGATGACTTTTCAGATGATATGGACGACGGTGACAAATCTTGCACTGGTTGTGGTGAGGTGTATTCCCAAAACACAAAATCTGACGACTGGGTTAAATGCTCACGTTGTTTCAAATGGTTTCACGATTCTTGCTCCAAGTATGGTCACTTTTGTCACGAATGTGGTGTTATCTGCAATACAAAGCGACTTGTAGGGCGAAAATACCTTTTTTCTAGTTGCGCCATCTCACCTCAGCACTGTGGGGGAGATGGTTTGTGAACTAATTCTATTTTTTCCATTAATTGTAAGTTTTATTTTTGTATTTACTTCTGTTACTCAATACATGTTCCTAACACAATTCTAATTCGACACATAAAAATATTAAAATGAAATTTCACAAGTTGGGCCATCTATCCTCGAATTACCCTATGTGTAATTATCAAACGATGTCCTTTTCCAGATGGCATTTTTAAACCAGTTGACCAGCCTTCAATAACTGCTTGCCGTGCATTTTTCACATCTTCATCTAGCTATACTTTTTTCACCGTGTGCCCCTTGTTGACCCATGTTTCATCCGTATAATAAATCTGACTGCGTGGCTTCCGAAGCTTGTTATTTTTCCTAAAATATTCTCTCCTCCACAATACTATTTCAAATCTTTTAATAAGAACACTCTTTCTATTTGACCCATTTGACATAAACGACCATTTAGTTATATCTCAATATGGAATTGTCTAAGCATGGTATATGCACTAGATATAAATTGAGTGAATGCAACGACGAGTACTGAGTGTGTATGTAATTTATTTAAAAATCCAGCTAGGCGCTTCCAGCCACTAGGTCATTAAGAAAGCTATCGTCAAAAAACATACAACTGGTATCTAAAAAACATTAAACTTTGCACTTGCTATTCATAATCAGATAAACTGAAGTTATAATACTATAACAAGGGTGTACAATTATATTTCACATGTTAAAACTTCCAATTTAAAGTTATCAACTTAATGATATTTTAAATGAAACTTACTGTTTCTAGCTAGTTCCACAATATATTGAAAATATGTTGAAAATTCTAATAAATTGACAATTATTTCGATATTAAGTATCATCGTCAGAATGATATTCTGTAAAATATCAGAATATCACCCGTTGTACTAGCTCTAGTGAGTTTAATATCAATGAGGTCTATATATAAGACGCCCTGAACAATGTACAATCATAAAATTGGTCACTTATATACTTGTATACACTTCGGAGGCTGTATCGTGCTAACAAACTGAACATTCTCAACAAATAACAAAAATTTGGTAATACATGTACCCTAGCACCCATTGTACTGGTTCTAGTGAGCTGAATATCGATAGGGTTAATCTGTGAGATGCCCTGAATAATACCCCATCCTCAAATTGGTCACTTGTATTGACTCCGGAGGCTGTATGGTGCTAACAAACGGGAATTTCTCCAAAAATGACAAACATGTTGTACATCAAGTACCATAGCACTCATTGTACTGGCTCTGGTGTGCTGAAAATCAATAGGGTACATTGTGAGATGTCCTCTTTTATTATGTATTTATTAGCAATCAAATTAAATATAGTTCTATAAGCAAATGTGCTGACTTGAGAGCAGAGTTATGCTTTACTATAGCATGATGAGGTTTTCTCCAACGACAAATCATCTTCAACCATTTGTTAGGTCGGTTGGCCAGTTCCTTTTCAGTCTTCTTGTATTTTGGGGTTCTAGTAATGGATGGAGTAGTCCATTTACATGGTTTTCTAGTCTATCGTGATGGTTCGCACTTCGCTCTGCAATTTCATCCTGGATGTATGACACTTTCAGTCTTCATGTAATGTTGCAATAGACACACACCATGGTGCATCTGTTGTCATTCGGAGGGTTTTGGATTGACTTCTTTGGATTATAGCTGAGTTTGATTTGCTCGCACATACCCATAGCTCAATGCCATATGTCCAGATGGGTTTTATGATCGTTTTGTGTAGGAGAAGTTTATTCTCCAGTGCCCATTAACCAGTTGTAACATGTCGCTGAGACATGTTACTATTTTCATCAATTATTTTGGAGCGTTACTTATTCGTCGGCGACTCCTACCTCTAATTCCAAATCCTATTATTTCAAATATTAGGAACACATCGGTGATCGTTTTTACCATCATTAAATGGCTACTTAAACTACGATTGAAGTGGAACTCGCTTTTTCGTTCAATCTTCGCTGAGAAGTTATTCAGCATTCTCCTTTTTAATAATACACTGTGTGTGATATTTAATTTTCTTCGCTGCTCTGCAGCCTTTAAGGACCGCCTTACCTCCACAGACTGTACTTTAAGGACCGCTTCCGACCTTACTGTACCGACCTCTACGGACCGTTATATACTCCTACAGACCTTTACGGACTCTACAAGATCCACTCCACGGACCACCTCGGTCTGCAGTCCAGACAACCACGGTTGAAGACCTCTCGAATACTGCTGCGAGCTGTACGTCCCGAGTCTTCCCAAGATAAGTCCCTAACTTATTTTTGGTATATATAAAATATTGAGTTGGACATTTTTACTATATAACTGATATTTATTCGTATTTGTATTGAGAATATACGATCATTGTAAATTTATTATTGTGTGTTAAATAAATCCATTTGTCCCGAAATTTTGTTTGTTGATTCACCTTATCCCAATTGAGGTAATAAAAAGTAGTGTAACTAAGGCCGAATTCACTACCTGAGCAGAGTCCCAAGGCCGGGTACCTAGGTTGTGACACAGTGTAGATATTTTATTCGCAAATCAATTTGTTTGCGTTTTTTGACTATATGCTCTTTCCATGTAAGTCTTGAGTCCAAATGTATTCCCAGGTATTTTATACTAGTGGATTGTGGTATTTGAATATTATTTAGAGAGACTGGAGGACATGGATGTTTTCTTAGCGTACAACTCACTTGGTCCGATTTGGTCTCGTTTATTTTTATTCTGCATTTGTGTAGCTATGTTTGGATATCATTCAAGTGTCTTTGTAGCATCTCTGATGCTGTAATTGGATTTTCGTGGCTTACAAGTATGCATGTGTCATCAGCAAATGTGCCCATGTTCGTTTCTGCATTTGTTGGTAGGTCAGCTCTATAAAAGACATACAGTAAAGGTCCGAGAACTCTACCTTGTGGAACGCCTGTATTCATTGGGAAGTTGTTGGACATACTTTCATTTACTTCTGTTCGGAATTCTCTCTCTCTCTCATAGGTAGGATTTTAATAGTTTGGAGTAAGTTATGGAGAGATGTTTCTTGATTTTGTAGTTTAATCCCATATTCCAAACCTTGTCGAAGGCTCGGCTAACGTCTAGGAACGCAGACGTACCGTATTTTTTGCCTCCCAGGACTAGATTTATGCTGTAAGCTATTCTGTGAACTTGTTGCACCATAGAGTGTACTTTCCAAAAGCCAAATTGGTGGAGGGGTATCAATTCTTTGGTGGCTGGGTCAGAATTTATTCTTAGTAGCAATAGTCGTAGACATAACTGGCAGGAGACGTATTGGTCTGTATGAGGTAACTTCATTAGGGCCTTTGCTTTGTTTCAATATCATAATTATTTTAGCTGTTTTGAACCATTTTGGCCAATAGTTTAGACGAAGTATAGCATTAAAGATTGATGTGATGAGGACCACTCCCCTGCGTGGTAGTTCCTTTAGTATTTTTGAGATTATTCGGTCTATTCCAGGCCCTTGCCTTGCATTTAGGTAACTGATCTCTCACTGATCTTCATGTGTGGTTACCTGTTTGATACCTGGTATATTCAATGGGATATCGGTTGGGTCTCTTCCTACCTCAATGTTTTGTTTATCGTTGTTGGGTGTGGATACTTTAGCTAGGTGCAAATAATTTTGTTTTTTCTTCGTTGTTTCTGGCCCATTCTGGATTTGTTCCTATTTCGTTACGAATGGAAGGAACTTGAGGTTTTGGTTTCTTGGAATTTTTTATTGGTTCGAGTTGTCATATCGATTTAAGATGCTAATGTAGTCTTTGCTTTTGAATTTTAGTTGATTATTATTAATTCTATTTAATGTTGTTTTGTCTGCGGGAGCATGGGTTCGGTGCCATTTTGCTCTTGGTTTTCTCTTTTGTGATATAATTGTCTTGATCTCCACTAGGATATGGTATATTTTGCACCTGGTAGTTGTTATTGGTGATGCGTGTTGTGCTGTCTCTTTAAGTATGTTAGAGATTTGAGACTTATTTGCAGATTGACTTCCTCCTCTATTTTGTTTCGATGCTCATCCCATTTAGTTTTATTGTTATGTAGCATAGGAATTGATATTCTGTGGATAACAACGGTGCTCATAGTACCTATTATAGGCTAGTGATCAGATGAGAGCTCGTAGCTTGGAGTGACTTCCATAGTTAGGAGATATGCCACTATATGGTAAGGTAGACCGGGGACAATTGAAACATTTTAGCTTTTCGATTTTTTTTCTGGAGTCATGCTCGAGACGTATGATTTGTTTTATATCGAGTATGTTCTATTAGGATCTATTTAATTTTGTGAGTTTAAAATAATGTACTAAGCCTGGTTAAAATAAAAATATTAAAAGCCCGCAGTTTGTTCCAGCTGTCTCCGTTCCGGGGACCATTGAAACGATCACCAGGGACAATTGAAACATAACTTTATAGGTAGGTAATAAAAAATCACAATGATACTTAATACAACTTTTTATTACCTTAAACAAATAATCACTCTGACAAACAATTATGACAAACGTAAAGATCCTCCTGATTGGTGCATTCTTAATGAGACCAAAGTTTACAGTCAATGCACTGCACCCATTTCTCTCCAGAGCGGCTATTTGAATACGACTCTAGGCAAATTAGACAATAAAATTCATTTTCGTTGCTTTTTTCGTCACTATTTTCCTGATGATCTTTTTGTTGTTTACAAGATTGTTTGGCTTTCTTCGTAGACCTCGAGCTGGCTTCAGGTTCATTCTGCTTTGTAATATTTTTGTTTACTGTTTTTTTCTTTGTCGAATCATATTCCTGCAGAATAACATCTTTCTCTGGAGTTTCCGTATGAATAGTGGACTTCCTACTTTTACGTTTTGCATTCCCCTTTCTAAGAAATGCTTTTGGTAAAGGTCTCACGGTTTCTGGAGAAAAAATACCTTGGTGTGCAAGTTGATTACATGTTGATGTTGACGTAATGTAAGCTGGCGGAATTTGATTGGTCGGTGTAGAAGGTCTTTGGAGATGGCAAAGGTTCAGTCCCGTCTTCTTTGGTGTTTTCATGACCTACGAATATTTGGTGATGATGGCAAAATTTGATTGTTAGGTGTAGGAGATCTTTTGAGGGCGTTGTTCTTACTTGTAGATAGCATAATTTCAGTATCGTGTTCTTTATTGTTCTCTTGCGGTGCATATATTATTAAAGATGCCGTTATCTTACTAGTATCAGGCCTATTTGTAAATATGATGGGTCAAAATCTACACTTGTAAAAATGTTCCTATTAAAAGGACATATTCCGGTGCAACTGAAACCAGCTACAATATTCGATCGTGTAAGAGCTAATGGCAATGCTTGTTTGACTATGCTTGGAATATCGTAATTGTCCATGGTCTTTCCAGGATTATTTCGCATCCACGCATCAGAACTTGAATTTACAACCTTCTTGAATGGCCCGTACACCGATCTGTCTAACGGTTGGAGTCTATGGGAACAATGTCGCGGAAATGATAAGACTACAATACCGTTATTTTTGCAAAAATGTAAGCAACGAATACATACGTGTGACTGGTCGTTATCTAACAGAAGAAGGACTTTTTTCTACTGCAGAGTTGGTATGCTTTTTAAAATGGTTAAGTTAGAGCAAAAATTCGTCTTCCTGCATTCAGACACTGCCATTTCCCGCCCTAATACATCCTACAGGACCATCACGGATACAGTGATTCTGGTAAATTTTATGAGGAAACATAAATATAGGAGGCACACTATTGCCAATAGCATTTACAGCTAAAGCCACCGTCACCAGCGTTCCTCTTTCACCTAATGTAAGTGCTCCTACCTGCCTTGTTCCTTTTTCAGCAACAACTTTGACAGGTTTCTGGACCGTGGTGACTCCAGTTTCGTCGATGTTGTTTATATCTTCAGCTTCAAATTTGTATGTATCTAGTACTTTTGCGAGATTGTCGTAAAAATAGTTTACATTCGTAAAGTTGAAGCTAGTTGCTCTAGATAGACTCGTCTCCTGTGCGCAACGGATTGATATTTCCGGGTTTCGCCTCATAAATCCAGAGGAACAGTTCTCTCCTGCCATACCCTTTTTTCGCCATGTTTCCGGCATGTTTAACGAATACTCTTGGCCCAACTGGAAAGTCAATTTCCGAATTCCTTTAGGCGGCAGTACGTAAAAAATATGCGCTGCTTTAATTATATATTCCACCATGACTTTTTCCTGTTTATTGTCAAATACTCGTCTAACACAACGATATCCCATCGTCCCAGGAACGTTAGACCTTTGCTCGATTGCTTCTTTTTTTTCTTTATAAATCTACTCAAAGACACGTATTGTAGTTTATGTTCAGATGCAGCAGCTCTAATCGATTCACCATTCTCAATTACTTCTTTATAGGCTTCTTCATACTGTTAAGTTGGTTGTAGACCCTTTTCGGTTCTTCGAACTCTTACTCGAGGCATTCTGAAATAAAATAAACGGTTTTAAAGATTAAAACTAACTTTTCCGCATTTGTGAGATACCCTGATTAATATTCTATCATAAAATTAACACTTCGGGGGATGTATCGTGTTGACAAACCGAAATTTCTCCAAAAGTAACCAAAAATGCAATATATCTGGATTTATAGGACCCGCTGTGCTCGCTATAGTCAGTTGAAAATCAATAGAATAGGGTACATCTGTGAGCCACCTTGCAGCATATCCAATTATAAAATTGGCCACTTGTATACACTCCGAAGGCTGTATCGTACTAAACCCGAAATTTTTCCAAAAACGACAAAAATGTGGCACTTCAGGTACCATAGCACCCGTTCTACTAGCTCTGGTGAGCTAAAAATCAATAAAGTCCATATATAAGACTCCTGAACAGTATTCATTCATAAAATGGGTCACTTGTATACACGCTGGAAACTGTATCGTGCTAACAAACTGAAAATTCTCCAAAAATGACAAAAATTTGATACCTCAAGTACCATAGCACTCGTTATACTGGCTCAAGTGAACTGAATCTCAATAGGATTCATCTTTGAGACGACTATCATTAAATTGGACACTTGTATATACTCCGGAGGCTGTATCGTGCTAACAAACTGAAATTTCTCCAAAAATGATAAAAATGTCGTACTTAAAGTACTATAGCACCTGTTCTACTGGCCGTGGTGAGCTGAAAATCGATAGGGTTCATCTGTGAGATATTCTGAATAATATTCATTCATAAAATTGGTCACTTTTTGCACTACGGAGGCTGTATCGTGCTAACAAACTGAAATTTCTCAAAAAATTACAAAAATGTCGTACTTCAAGTACCATAGCATCTGTTGTACTGGCTATTGCGAGCTGAAAAGCAATAGGGCTCATCTGTGAGATGTCCTAAACAATATTCAATCATAAAATTGGTATTTTGTTGTACTCCAGAGGCTGTATCGTGCTAACAAGACATGTAAACGAAAATTGGCCGACGACAACGACGACGACGACGACATACACACAGGATTTTTTTTTCTATAAACCTTTTTTTCGTGTTGTTTTTGTTGAAAAACGTAAAAAGAATTCAATTTTTTTTTTCAAAATTTCAACTTTTTTGTGGGTAAACCAATACTCTTCTCGCATATTAGATAGGTTGGGCGGAAAAGTAATACTTTTATTAGAATAATATTTATCAAGGCATATGAAAACAGATTTAAAAAATGCATACGGGCTCGATTCGGAGACAATTGAAACATATTTCAAACGTCCCCATGCAAATTGTTTCAATTGTCCCTGTAAGACATTTTTAAGTAAAATATAAAATATTTATTTATCTTTGATAGAATTAAGAATAATAATATACATAAACTTAATAGATTGCAAAATCTAAGGCTGGTTGGTTGAAAAATATTTCGAATACCACTATACCTTGATACATCACAGTTTTTTGCTTTGGGCCCTAAGTTTAGTGTGGAAGCAGTCATTTTAGAAGACATTCCAATTAAATAAATTTGACAGTAAAGGAGAAACTCATGAGCTACCATGGCGTCCCTCTAAAATTTTATTCACTTCCGAAACTTCACAAACCAGTTCTCTCTGAGAGACCGATAGTGGCTTCGATAGGTGCCCCTACTGAAAAGTTCAATAATTTCTTAATTCCAGAAAATTATGTTCTGGCCAGTTTGGATGTGGTCTTGTTGTTCAGTAATGTTTATCTAGATGCTTGTTTGAGAGCAATCGATAAGTGTTGAGATCGTATCAGTGTCCATTGCTCCATCCCGAAGGAAGCCTTTGTTGAATTGATAGTTTTTCTTATTGACAGTACTTATTTCACTTTTAATAACAAAATGTACAAACAAAATTTTGGTACACCAATGGGTGCTTCAATCTCTCCTATCTTGGCAGCATATGTCATGGACGATCTGTTAGATACAGTCATTCCTGTACTTTCTTTTACTCCTTTTTTCATAAAAAAGTATGTCGATGACATTATTTTGGCACTTTCTCGAGAAGGCCTTGATGAAATTCTGGATACATTCAACAGTTATGATCCGAACATCCAATTCACGATAGAAATGGAAGACGTCGATAATTCCGTACCATTCTCTTAGACACAAAGTTCATTCGTAACAACAATACAATCATTATAGATTGGTACAGGAAGCCATGCAGTTCTGGTAGATATCTAAATTATCACTCCTACCATAAGCATTCCATGAAAGTGAATTTGGTTAAACAAATGAAGCAGAGAGTACTCAGAATTTCTAATAATGTTTTTCATAATAAAAATCTTGATATTTTACTCAATCTTTTCTTGGATAACTCTTATCCAAGAACGTTACTAAATAACATATCATTTAGCACATCTACTACTGTGGACTTGTTGCTTGAAGATAGCCATCCTAACTTGGCCCAAACGGATGTTGGAGCTGATGTGTCCATTTCTCAACCGGTTTTTGCTACTAACTCCGAGACTTGCCACATTGCTCAGTGCATGTGGGAACTTTAAAATTGCTAACAAAACAGTACTATCAATCAGATCAATTTTCACTGGAGTAAAAGATAAGAGTCCACTGACCTCACTTACTAACGTTGTGTATAGTATTCCATGTAGAGACTGTGATAAACCGTATATCGGACAGACTTTAAGATCTCTGTCGAGCCGTATTGTCTCACACAAGAGCGACTGCAGATTACACCCAGAGCGGTGCGCGTTGGCATATCATGTAAATTCTCTTGATCATCAGATGAATTATGAGGCTGTGAAGGTGTTGGCGACTGAGTCTAACGAAACGAAAAGGTCATTCTTAGAAATGGCTTTTATTTCACAATATAACAATGTTATAAATGAGAAAACAGATATTGACCACTTTAGTGAGATATATTTCTTTTTGTTGTCCTTAGATGCTAACTGTACTCCCCAGGTCGCTTACAACAACCATATTGCTCCTAACAACACCACCCTCATTACGTTAACTTAATAAAAATTAAATGTTGAGTATTGGTGTTGGTAAATACATTCAGATAATACAAGTTTACATAATTATTATATTATACTTTGTTACTATATGTTATTATTATCTTTATTGTGCTGTTTTCTGTCTCTTTTCTTCCTCAGTGTAAGTGTTATTGGAGTTATGTTCTCTACATACACCAATATTGTCATCCTTTCTTACATAAATAGAGAGCGTTCCCTCTCTCTCTCTCTCTCTTCCTCTCTTTTCATACATCTTCTTGCTAAACCCATTGTGCTGGCACTACAACAGAGGCCATTATTAAAGTGGGTATATTGTCTCACAATTCTCTGATTTTGGACTGTTGGTAACATTGTTTGTCTATTGTTACATCCCATTTAGAGGGAAAACTATATCATTTCCTACCCGGCGTTCAACATAACAACGTTTGAAGAAGATTTCAATTGTTTCAAGTTACAAAATGGTGATGCATTTTCACTTTTTATAGTCATGATGATTTAGTTTTTCAATGTTAACCTCGTTTCTACTCAATTATTACACAATTCATAATCTGTAGTTTAAATTATTACAATTTAATGGAGTCTAACCTCACTTCGGAGGTAAGTACACACATGGTTGTGAATTTCATTACAATTTTATTCTTTCTTTGATCACAGTATTTAACTGTTTTTTTTTTTTCATTTTAGTCTCTCTGATGATGAGGCTAATCATCCTCGAAAGCTTGGACATTTTCCGCTAAGAGTACACTTTTCCTTTTTCTTGCTACATTCCCCAAATATTCACTAGTTTTATATACAGTGTGACCCATTTTTAATGGAAATACCCCCCTAAAATTTGAAGTTGTAAACCGATTTTAATAATTTTTTTTTGAAATGTCAAGTACTAAAAGGTCTACATTGGGACCAAATTTGAAATGTTTATTCCAATTTTCAGGGCATACTACGATATTTTTTTTTAGTCGAAAATCGAGATTTTTTAATAGCGATTTTTTTATTGAAAAAATCACTACGCCACTGGATTCAGAGTGCCTCTAAACAGGTGTGACCAAAATTTCATGAAAAAATATTCTTTAATAACAAAGTTATGGCAACTCAAAAATTCGAAAACTCAGACAGCTAACAGTCACAAAAACACCCTATATCAACAGATATAGCCATGAGAATATTTTTTTTATGATTTCAACAATAAAGTGCCACCAGATGAAAAAAAAATTGGTTGCGTAAATTTTTTTAATGAAAATAACGGGTTTACATTCACACAATTCAACTAATAATGAAGCAAAAAATTTCAATAAACGTAACTATGATAACTAATCATTGAAATGTTTCGAGTCAGTGCAACAATTAATTCTAACTCATATTCTAGTAGCCTCTACTAATCCACACTATGTATTTCGATACATTTGTCGTAGTGCTTACGAATGTTTCTGATTACGTTCCTTAGTTCTTGAGGGGTAATATCTGCACATACCTGTCGAACTCTTGCACAAAGTTCATTTCTATCTCTTGAGCGGTTTTTGTAAGTCTTTTGTATGATAAGTCCCCATAGAAAACTGTGAGGTCTGGAGATCTGGGTGGCCAATCTAGACACGGACTACAACGGCCTATCAATCGGTTTGGAAAATGTTCGTTAAGCCATTGTCTCACAGCTCTGGCATAATGAACTGAACACCCATCTAACTGGACAATTAAATTTGATCGTTCATTGATTGGCAGCTCGTGAATAGCATCCCAAAACTCTGTGTTTAAAAATTCTAGCAACTTCTGTGCATTATTGTTTTCCTCAAAAAAGAAAGGACCAATAATTCGTTCGTTCAATATCCCACACCAGACGTTGATTTTTTGGGAATACTGGCTTTTACAATTTATTACCCAGATAGGATTATCCGCTGCCCAATAGCGACAATTCTGTGATGACACTACTCCATTTGTAGTGAAAGTGGCTTCGTCAGTATATAAAATATTTTGTAGGAAATTTCTATTGTTTAAATATTCCCCTTGGGCCCATAAACAATATTCCATAGGTCTTACTCCGTCGCCTTCTTGCAGTGTGTGTAAAAATTTTGGCTTGAAAGGTTTAATATTCTTCGCCTTGAGACATCTCCGAATAGTTTCTCGTGGAATATTCAAATCTAAAGTGGCATTCCTTATACTGGCATTAGGATTATTTCCGACATAATCTAAAATGATTTGATCATTCCTGTTGCGGCTTTGTACAGGATTACTTTTTAACATCATTTTTGATACTGCACCAGTTTAATTGAATATTTTATTTATTTTATTTACCGTACCGCAGCTAATACGAGGACGATCTGGATGTCTCTCATTAAATACAAACCTCTCTAGTACTTCTAACGTCATCTCCCGAAAGGCGTGCAATTTCAATTTTCTCTCTTACGCTCAATCTTGCAGCCATGACACAAAATAATCCGAAGAACTGTAAGGTGAATATTGTTGACAATAGTACACTTGAATCTTTCACAAGTGTCAAACTGTAATATCATTTCCACGGCAACTAAGATTTAAATTGAAAAATCTATTAGGTCTTAGTTTTAGTTAATTTGCGTGAAAACTTGAATGTAATTCCATTATTTTCATTAAAAATATTTACGCTATTAGTTTTTTTTCATCTGGTGGCACTTTATTGTTGAAATCATAAAAAAAATATTCTCATTGCTATATCTGTTGATATAGGGTGTTTTTGTGACTGTTTGAGTTTTCGAATGTTTGAGTTGCCATAACTTTGTTAATATGGAATATTTTTTAATTAAATTTTGGTCACACCTGGTTAGAGGCACTATGAATCCAGTGGCGTAGTGATTTTTTTAATAAAAAAATCGCTAATAAAAAATCCCGATTTTCGACCAAGAAAAAATATCGTAGTATGCCCTGAAAATTGGAATTAACATTTCAAATTTTGTCCCAAGGTAGACCTTTTAGTACTTGACATTTCAAAAAAAATTATTAAAATCGGTTTTCAAATTTTAGGGGGGTGTTTCCATTAAAAATGGGTCACACTATATATATATATATATATATATATATATATATATATATTAGGAGTATTAACATAAGAAACTAAAGGTCTAATTGGTTTCGATATTTTATGTAATTTAACGGTTCCATATAATTGTGGACACTGAGGTTTTTTATTTATGATGTATTTCTTTTCATAATCACTTAAAATATAATTTCAATCATATACAATCTCTCTTACATTGTTAGGAAACTTTTTTCTTGGGTCTGTTCTAAGAATTTGTACATCGCTAGATTCTATAAAGTTATTTATTTTTGACTTACAATCTTCAGTTTTTAATATAACAGTTTTCTTGGTTTTCTATATCACTGCACAGTTATACTGATCTTAAATTGGACATTCCCATAGAGCTAATAATATCTAAGCTGTAATATTTGCATCATATCTTCAGCTTTTTTCTATTCATATACGAGTATATTAAGTCAATCACAATGTAGGTCACTTCTCGGTCTAGCCATCAAATGAAATGGAACTTCTGTCATGCTGACGATGATAGCAATATCGAAACAATTTTGTCAAATGTTTTAGAATTTTTACCGTTATTTCAATATATTGTGGAATGATTTGGATACAGTTTCATTAAAACACTAATATGAGTATATTCCACAAAGCAAGGGCCGAGACAGTACATTTTATGGAAAAGTACCCGAGTTATTCAACAATAGTTTTGCAGTCATAGCCAAATTAGAAAAATTGCACTTTGGAAATTGGTTAATCGCTTCGAAGAAATCGCGTTGAAAGTGGATAGCAACTAATGACAAAGCCCTAGCAGGTTTCCAAACTCTTACTAATCGAAAATCCAGGAATATTCTATAAACCACATTAGTGTGGGTTCTGTTAGTAGTAATATTCCATGTGCCCCTAACATTGAAACAACGACATACTGCTTCCACTAATCTGTGTATTTGTGTATCAATAGAGTATTAGAAAATAAATGACAAACCAATTCGTGTTTTTCTATTGATTGAAATCATTCTCATTTAATATTTTGGCTTTATTAATAATAATAATACCATGACTTCCTTTTTAAAACACTTTTATTATATCTTTATGATTAGAAAATATATCAGAGACGTCAGAATTAATTTCATTTGAAATCGACACTAAAGTGCACAAAAATCGGCATTAAAAGCTCAGAAATCAGCACGAAAGTAATCCATTATAGGACGATTTCTGAAAATGCAGTCGATATAGTACTGACCTATTGTATACGTGGAATCTACTTATATTACTGTTTTAAATGAAACTTACTGTTTCTAGACAATTCCGCAATATATTGAAAAAAATGTTGAAAATTTGACAATTGTTTCGTTATTAAATATCATCGTCAGAATGACAGAAGTTACATTTCATTTGATGCCTACCTGATGTTTAATAATTATTTTTGGCTGTGCGAAGAAGTTGTGATTGACTTAAATAGAAAAAGAAGAAGACATGACGTTACAAATATTAAAGCTTGGATATTATTAGCCCTATGGGGATATCTTTTTTCCAATTAAGATCAGTATAACTGTGCAATGACATAGAAAACCAGGAAAACTATATCTGCTGATCTTTAAAATTATAACTTAAGAATACAGTTTAAAAGTGGAGAATTCCCTAGATGTATCTGTTCATTGACGACTTCATATTGTGGGTTTCTTAAGTGTCTTCTAATTCCCAATTCTTCAAGGAAATCCAGTTCATGTTTCTTATCACAAATATGTAGTACTTCTAGTTCTGTGTTAGGCGTCAATGAATGATAGGTGTCAAGTTGATGTTTTGCGTAATGGGATTCATCTGGTTGTTTTAAATGAATGTTTACCAATGGGAAGCACTATATCACCAATTTTGGCAAACATTTTTATGGACAGTTTTGGAAGAAAAATTTTTGAAAGTAGTATTTAAAAAATCATTTTATTTTGGTATAGATATGTAGATGATATATTAGCTTGTTTCATCGGTAGTGAACGACAACTAGATATATTTTTCAACCATATTAATAATTTACACTTAAAAATGAAATTTACATTAGAGGTTGAAAAAAATAACTCAATCAATTTTCTAGATTTAAAAATTCAAAGAGTTAATAATGTACTTGATTATTCCATTTACAGAAAACCAACACACACTGATGTGAATATTTCATATAGTTCCAATCAATCCGTGTCACATAAATTAGCAGCATATAATTCAATGAGCCAATTTCAGTTCCTATGAACAAATTTGATTTTGATAGACAAATTTATACAATTAAACAAATAGCAACATCCAACGGTTATCCATTACATATGATGAATAAGCTAGTTAATAAAAAAAAGGAAAAAGTGGCATAACAACTAATATTTCCTAAGCAAACTAAAGAAATAAAAAGTTATGAAAACATCACATATGCAGGAAATATTTCTAATAATATTTCAAAGATAATATCTTTAGCAACAAATACAACAATTTCTTTTAAAACAGAAAGTAACGTGAGTACTAAATTGTTAAATGTAAAAACAAAAATATCCCCATTAAAGACGTCTGATATATATATATATATATATATATATATATATATATATATATATATATATATATATATATATATATATATAAACTTAAATGTCCAGAATGTAATGCTGTATATTTGTCTTTTTACTGAGAAAGATAACAAGAACTAATTATTCTGTTACTGAAATTAGCCAGCCGTTCATAAGAACAAATAGATGCAAACATAAAACGTTTCAGTAAATACACTCCCTGCGACTTGATCGAAAATGCACCAAACTAAAGATTTCCTGAGCTAGTAGCCAAAGAATATAATGTCCGATACAGTGTAAACTATCGGAAATGCTCACATATATACACAAGCACACAGCATACCAGAGTCTCAAATATAAGGTTACAAATATTAATAAGAACATATGCTCTGTCCAATATTCAACTGATGAAGATAGCGACAGTTTTAACATGAATCCTCAGTAACTTTGAAATGAAAAATTATTTTATTCTTCACTGAAACACAAACGGCTATCTTATACACGTTGAAATGTTAAACCTTCTCTTCAAAAACAAGTTCCTATTCTTGCCTGTCTCCAGGAAACCCACTATCGTCATTATGAGTTTCTAAAACCTAACAACTATCAAGGTGTCTATAAAAACTAGTGTGATAAGTGCAAATTAAGGTGTGGCAGTTTTCACTAAAAACTATGTAGATGATGAAGAGATCCCCCTAAACACTAATATATAGCTATATAGCACTATTTCAGTAACGTATCATCAAAATATTATTATAATATGTAACGTTTATCTTCCCCAACCAGATGTTCAAGACTTCGGAAAATATATTATTTATTAATCAACTATCATGCACTAAAAATAATTCTCGGTGTCATAAATTGCCATACCATAGTCTGGGGCTTCCTAAAATCACATAAAAACTCTTTGATGTAATCCACAATAGCTCATTAGGAGTACAAACTCGGTTCTGCTTTTCAAATGGCTTACTAAGCTATAGACATATCACTATGTGATCCAGCTTTAGCAACATCGCCGCTGGAAGATTTGTACCAAAATGATCACTTACCAATTTTTATAAAGCGTATAGATGATGACAAAGCAGAAACGCTTGTTCCACGAACATGTAAATTTTATCTACGACTTTTAATTATAGACGCATTATGCTTGTGATACTAACTACATCATGTAACTCATATTACACAACTGTAGTATATGAATGTCATATTCCACGCCCGTGGAATACAATTTTTTATACGTATTCCATTACATTACCTGACAACGTTATAAAATAGAATCGATATGGCTTGGATTGTTGTTAGTAGGGCAACTAAAATAATTGATTTTGACAAATAGTATATTAGACGTTTGCAGTAATTTTGCAGTTTTCAGTTGAGATTAAATTGTGTTTAACGCGTGTTTCTCATGCATTCAGACAGTGAAAACTAAATTCCATGTACCCCTCCAGAACTTCATGCAGCCGAGCGAGTAGCATCACTTGAATTACTTCCAGAGAAATCAAGGAAATATTACAAAATTGTATACAAAAGCTTTGTATACTGGCGACTAAAAAATGGCACCAACTCATTTTCCAAAGATACTTTGTTGGTATATTTCAAGGAAATGACAAAGAAATATAAATCGTCCACATTGTGGAGCCATTACTCCATGCTCACAAGCACACTTAATCTTAAACATAATGTGAATATAGGATCTAACCCAAAAGTTCGTGCTTTATTAAAAAGACAGTCAGAGGGCTACCAACCGAAGAAATCACAGTTATTAACTGGAGATGACATACACAAATTTATAACTGAAGCGCCAGATATTAAATACTTAGCCACAAAGGTAAAAAAATAATTTAATATACTTAGTTTAAGTCTGTTTAATTTTTTCTAGGTTGCATTAATAATGAGAGTGATAGTTGCATAAATGTATTTGTTCCAGTAACGAAGACGAAAGTTCTCAGATATTTTGCTGTTACCGCAGATTTTTAAAATATTGTCAAAAAATATGCAGATCTCAAACCATCGGACTTATCAAGTTCCTTCTGCCTAAATTTTCAAAATGAAAAATGCCCAAAATAAATTATTGGTATGAATAAATTTGAAAGAATGGATAAAGAAATAGCAGAATTATTGAAACTACCATATCCAGAAAGTTACATAGGCCATTACCTTCGGCGACCTTCTGCCACTTTCTATGCTAATGGAGGGGCCAATATTACAGCCCTAAAACGTCACGGGGCCTGGAATTCTTCGATTACCAATGAAAGCACCGATATTAATATTGAAACTGCAAGTAAACCTGCAACCATGAATTTTAGCAAATGTCAAGTTACAATTAATTTTATAAATAAAAAGTTAATAATAAAAATTATTACTCATCTTTTGTAGGTACTGTACGATACTTGGTATCTTTTTAGTTTATTTTTTTACCATCGACGCTGTAAAATGATTGGACAGCAGTGATTAACAATCCGCGCCCGTCTAACTGACACCAGTCGGTGCTGCAACTACTGGCCTCGATGCTAGAAAATCGATTTTCTGGAGAGAGTGCCGCGAATAATGTCGAGAGAAAACTGTCAAAAACCGACAGAACGAAAAAAGTCAATAGAAACTCGTAATAATTTTGAATGCAAAAAGTTAGTTGTGGTTCATTATGTGTTTTTCACCAGCTTAAACTAGGATAATTTATATTGTAAACCAAGAAAATAAAATAAATAGGTGTAAAATTGACCGAATACCACGTATTTAAGAATTATTTCTGGTTCCTCACGAAAGGAGTCTGTGAAACCTGAAGGTCAGATTTCGGCCTACAGACAGGACACGGAAAAAAGGGCAAGGCCGACTTAGGTCCCCAACATATGGTGCTTCGAGCCGGATACTAAAATCTGTTTTATGCTCAAATGTGAAGAACACCAAGTGGCGGCACTCTAAGTTACAGTTTGCACTATTAAGGAGATAAAGGTCAGATCTATTCCCTTTTTTTCCTTTATAATCTACTTTAACCAAATATTTTCACAAACCGATAGTGCAAATACACTCAACCTCAAATTTCATTTTTTCTGTCGACAGATTCTACTCATCTTTTTTGCATCCATAAATATCAATATTTATATTTGTTTTTATTCACGAATTTCAACAAACATAATTCAGTACCTAAAATGAAGCAATATTGCACCAAATTCACATTTTAACCTATAACCTCAATTTATACTCGTTGCACGTTGCAAGACTTTTATTCAGAAATTTCATTGGACAAGTTTTTAACCAACTTTTTCATTTATAATTGCCCAGTTACTAATAGATTTGGGAAAAATAAAATTCAAACCTATTTTGGTTTTATTACCTATAAATTGAAAAAGTTTTTGCCATGTCGAACGCTGATGAACGATGAAGGGGTAAAAATTCAGGACAATTATAGATATCTTGCCGTCGCGGCATCGTAAAGGTTCATTTGACGCGATTTGAAGATTTTTGGAAAAAATGATCTCCAATTGTTTTAGCACAGAAAAAATCAGTTTTTGATTCACAAACCCGTCTGGAACACATTAATAACTTGTTATCTGACTTTGAAAAGGTACAGGGGGAGATCAAAAAGTTATGCTTGGATTTCAATTAAGTAGAACTCAACTTACAAAATGATGAACGCGATTAATTTGAAAATAAGTTCTATGATTTATCTACTCGAGCAAAACTAATATTAGAGCAAGCTCAAGGTAATCCGGATAATGCCGCACAGAATGTCACTTTCGCGAGTCAAGGCACACCACCTGTAAATTATAATACTCAATCAAGTCCTCGACTTCCACCAGTACCGTTGCCACAATTTTCGGGAAATTACTAAACGTGTGTAAATTTCCGTGATACTTTCGAATCTTTAATAGATAAAAATCTTCATATCGGAAACATAGAAAAATTTCATTATCTTCAATCTAGTCTAAAGGATGAAGCAGCACAAGTAATCAGTTCTTTAGCTACAACCAGCAATAGTTATTGAACGGCTTCGTCCATTCTAAAAGAAAGATATGAAAACAAAAAGGCGATCATACATACTCACATGAAAGGTATTTTTGAACGAAGCCCCGTAAAAGCCGAGGGTTATCAAAATTTAAGAAAATTTTTAGATTCATTCCAAAGGCATTACAAATCTCTAAAACCTTCGTGAGAATGTCGAAGACTGGAGCACTATTTTACTCTATTAATTAACCACAAAACTGGATTTCTCAACACGCAAGGAATGGGAAATGTTTTCCAAAGACAAAGTTAATCCTTCTATTCTAGGTTTTTAACTTTTTTATCAGAAAGATGTAGATTTTTATAATCACTCGACTTTAAACATCAACAAAATAAGTATGAGAAAAAATTCGATAAATTTCATGATCATAAAATATTATCGCATATTAGCCAGACGGGAAATTCATGTCCATTGTGCAAGGAGAAGCATCATTCAATGCTTCACATGCAACCTGGCAACCATTCACAATATAGAACCTCCAGTTCAAGCATTAACCGTTCAAGTCTATCCAATCCAATCAAAACTCATGCTAATATAAACGAACCAAAAGCGATGTTGCCAAATCGCAACCAGAATTCTAGTAACACCATGTCGTCAATCTCCAATCAAAGCTTTATAAACGCCATGTTGCCAGATCCTCATGTGAACCCAAATGAAAATGCATGCAGCTTCTCATGCAGTAACCAAAACCCAAGCACTTCAGTGTCATTGTCCACAGTACTAATAAGCATTTATAACCAGAATAATGAACCTATACCTTGTCGAGCCATTTTGGATAGTGGCAGTCCATCCAATTTTGTAACCCAAGATTTATTCAACCTATTAAATCTGCCCTATGAATCTTTGAACATTTCAGTTGCAGGCATCAATGAAAAAACCACAAACACTTGCAAACGTGTTAAAATTGAAATAAAATTATCCTATGAAGGTTTCACTTTGAAAATTCCGGCTTTAGTTATAGACAATATAACTAATTTTGTTACTCAGCATCCAATTGATACGTCTAGACTAAACATACCGGCAGATATACCCCTAGCTGATGACGAATTCTATAACCCTTCTACTATACACGTTCTCATAGGCGCTGGGCTACTCTATGACATTTTAGGTTCCGGTCAAATAAAATTGGGCAAAAATAAGCCTGTAATCCAGGAAACAAAGCTAGGTGGGTAGTCGCCGGACCAATGACATTTGTAACAACTGTTGGCCCCACTTCATTTCTTTCATTCACTTGTACAAATGATTTGTAAAATTCCTTGGAGAGATTTTGGAGCCTAGAAGAGCTTCCACAACCCAATCTAAAACTTCTAGCTCACGAGGAACAACAATGTAAGGCTCATTTCGAGTCCCACAACTACCAGAGATGAATCCGATTCCAGGTTAGCCCACCTTTAAAACGAAATGTAAATTTCCTAGGTGAATCTCTTGACATGGCGATCAAACGGTTTTATACCGTAGAGAGAAAGCTTAATAAACATTATATTTTCAAGGAATATTATTCCAACTTCATGAAGGAATACATTGACCTAGGTCACATGTCAGAAATTACTCCTGAACCTCATTCAGATTCGATCTACCCTGCGAACTACCTACCCCATCACAGTGTGGAAAAACAATACAGCTTAACCACTCATCTGCGAGTCGTTTTTGACGGCTCGGCAGCCACTTCTTCTGGTATTTCTATAAATGACGCTTTGTTGATTGGACCCACTGTCCAGAATGATATATTTCCTATTCCTCTACGCTTTCGCCAGCACAACTTTGTGCTCATTGGCGACATAGCATAGATGTACGGGCAAATCCTCATTAGTCCAGAGCAGCGCAACCTACAGCGCATAGTATGGCGTGACGACTCCAGCAAACCCCTTGGACATTATTGTCTAAACACTGTAACTTATAGCCTGTCCAGTTCCTCATATCCTACATACAGATGCTTAAAACAGGTATCATTAAACCATGAGAATGATTTCCTAGATAAAAGGCGTGTCATCTCATTTGATTGTTATGTCGACGATATTCTCACAGGTGCTTCCAGCGAAGAAAAGCTTCAGAAATACAGCAGATATCTAACATAAACAATTGGTATCATGTTGCTTCTTTGAATAACACTGCCGATATAATTTCAAGCGGAATCAATCCCCATGATCTTCAGGATTGCAATTTATGGTGGCACGGACCTCCATTTTTATCAGAATGTTCTGGTAAGTGGCCAGAGATTTCACACATTTCTAATTTTTCTCGTGAGAAGTCTAATTTTGAGATTCCAGAATTTGATCACAAATCTGTATCTTTAGCATTGCAAGAAACTTGTTCAATTTTCAATCGCTATTCTAACTACACAAAACTCATAAATGTTGTAGCTTATTGTTTGCGCTTTATTTCAAATGCGAGGATATCTCGAGAATCCAGAATATCTGGATCATTAACTCCAGAAGAACTCACTCACAGCATGTGCTGTTTGATCAAATTAGTACAGACGGAATAATTTCCTGTAAACACTAACAGCAAGCTTAGCTCTTTAAAATGACTTCATAGAACATTGAAGACAGCCATGAAAGCTCACAACAATATCAAGTGGACTGATATTTTACCTACTGTGTTGTTGGGATTAAGAGCTGCGCTTCGTGAAGATAGTAATAGTTCAATAGCACAAATGATTTATGGTAAACACATTCACCTCCCTGGTGAATTTTTCGATAATAAATCTGCTGAAACAGATCCTTCAACTTTTGTATCCAATTTACAAAAATGTATGGATTTGTTAAAACCTGTGAAAGTTTATCACAAATCGGCACGAAAAGTTTTTGTTCATAAAGATATGGCAACATGTTCACATGTGTTTGTACGAATTGACCGATTAAGAAAATCATTAGAACCAGTATATGAGGGCCCGTTTTTAGTATTAGAACGAAATGATAAATATCACTCGGTGGAAATGAAGAACAAGTCAACGAATATTAATGTCGACAGACTTAAGCCCGCATATTTATTAGCAGATAAAGAAGATCAAAATGAAAACCCAGAGTCTACATCCTCGGTCACACAAGAACCGAAAGCTCAACCAGTCAACTCTACAGAAACTGTAAGTGATGATCGTGATAATGAAAGAGTTCGAACATCGCGTAGTCGACGGAAACTGAGATTTCCAAGTAAATACCTTGAGCAAATTGTATATATTTGAAAGGTTTTGTATAAATATAATCAGCTATTATGATAATACGGCTGATAAATAAATTATTTCACGCTACAATGACCTATGACACTCTTGTCAAGCTATTGGAAGATCATCTATGTCCAGTCCCGAATATATTCGTACAACAACATCGCTTCTTATCAAGAAATCAAAAAGAAGGGGAGACGATTAACAAATATTCAACAGAACTACGTACGTCAATTAGCGTCTACATGTAAATTCGAGCGTCAACGTGAAAGAAATGTTGCCAATCTGTTTTTACAAGCTCAGTTCATCCGGGGGCTAAAGGACAATGGGATCCGGGAAAATCTTTTACAACTAGCGGAGGCAATGTTTGTCAAATACATCTGCCAATACAGACGTTAATAGGATTTCACGTGCGAGTTCACGTTCTGAAAATAGAGAATCGACGAACCGTTTTCAACGTTTCTGTCCAAGTGATAGGTCTCCATCACATCAAATCGCGAGTAAACTTTAAAGCACTTGGAATCGAGCAGAACTGTCTTCGATGTGCTAGAACAAATCATAGGTCGAATAATTGTCAAGTGCCTCGTGGAAAATAACGTTGTAGTACCTATTCAAAAACAGGTCACGTCAAAAAGGTTTGTTTGTCGTATTTAATGAAGAGACAAGTAGATTCTCAAGTCAAAAATGTCGAATTGGATCCGGAAGAGATAGCCGAATCAAACTTTTTAGACGATCGTGTAGGTGTGAATAAAATATATGACATTTTCTCGTCTAATCTGGAACTGTCGACAAACGATGCGGCAAAATTTTTCATATCGGTATGTTTGAATTTGGAACATGATCAAAAGTCTGAAGTTGATTCAGGATCGGCATTCACCTTACTTCCGTTTCGTGATTCTGCTAAATTGAATTTCAAAAGTGACGTTAAACAAACTGATGTACGATTTCGTTCATACACCCATGGTATTTTTAAACCGCTTGGTTGTGCTGTTATTCCTGTCAAATATGAGGAACACACGTCAGATGAATTATTATTTATGGTACCTGACCATCTCAGTCCGATCTTAGGTGGAGTATGGATACGTGGATTGAATATTGATCTCAAACGTCTAGATATGTTAAAAGATAATAGTGCATCTGTCAAATCTGTCAATTCCTTGGAAACGACCCCTGAGTCAATAATGAAATGATTTGCCGACATTTTCGAACAAAAAATGGGGTGTATTCAAAATTTTACGTAATCATTAAAACTAAAGAAAAATGCCAGGCCAGTATTCTTGAAAGCCAGAGGCATTTCTTTCGCACTTCGCGTTGCAGTCGATAAAGAATTGGACGAATTAATTGCAAACGATATAATATATCAAGTGAATCATTCGGATTGGGGTTCACCGTTGGTTCCAATTCTAAAAGCAAATGGCAAAATCCGCTTAGCAGTTGATTATAAAGTCACTGTCAACAGCTACACAACGCACATTTTCTTTTTCCACGAATCGCTGATGTTGTGAATAACTTTCCAGATGCCAGTGTGTTTTGTACACTCGACCTATACAAAGCCTGCCTTCACGTTCAAGTCAATAAATAAAGTCAAATGATTCAGACAATGTCAACACATCGAGGAGTCTTCGCCATGAAACGTCTGAGTTTCGGAATAAAGTCTGCACCATCTGAATTCCATCGCATTCTACATCAAATACTATCCGGATTAGAAGATGCTACAGCATATTTCGACGATATCATCATATACGGGTCAAATAAAGAAGAATCTTTGTCAAATCTAATCAATTGTCTAAATCGCCTACGCCAATATGATCTGCACCTCAACTGTGAAAAATATAAATTTTTCAAGACGTCAATTACATAACTTGGATATGTTATCGAGCACAACAGCATCAAGAAATGTCCTGAGAAAGTTCGCGCAATTATAGATGCTCCACCACCAAGTGATACTGCAGGAGTACGAAGATTTTTGGGAATCACCACTTACTACGCCGAATTTATTCCAAATTTTTCATCCCTGACATTTCCTCTAAGGTGTCTGCTCCGCAAAAATACCAAGTTAAAATGGTCAAAATCGTGTCAAAAATCATTCCTTCGATTGAAGAAAGAAATTGCGAGCGATCGTGTTTTAATGCCGTTCAACCCAGATTTGCCAGTTATACTCAGTTGTGATGCTAGCCCTGTACGTATAGATGCTGTCTTATCACAGGTCGTAAATGGTCAGGAGCGACCAGTAGCTTTCTCCTCGAGATCACTAACAGTAGCCGAAGGAAATTATAGTCAATTGGACCGCGAAGCCTTAGCGATTATATACGGAGTCAACAAATTTTACATGTTTCTATTTGCGAGAAAATTCACTCTAGTCACAGACAATAAACCATATTTCACCAGGTTGCTAAACTGCCAATTCTTTCTGCTTCAAGACTCCTACGTTACGCCACAATTCTTAGTGGATTTGATTATGTCATCAAATACAAAAAAGCAAAAGAAATCGCTCATGTAGATTATTTTTCGCGAGCTCCAATACAGTCAAACTTACTTGCTTTAAATGAAGATGACATCATTCAACAGCAATGTATCGATCAGATATCAACCGACGTGTTAACAGCCAAAACCATCGCTGATACTACGTTGCAAGATAGTAAGCTATTAAAATTGATTAAACAACTGAAGAACGGAGAAAATCAAGAGGAAAAATACTCCTTGCAGGAAGGCGTAATATTCAAAGGAAATCGAGTCATGATTCCTGACACCTTTCAAGCCTCAGTATTGTCAGAACTACATGGTACCTTCGTCAAGACCTCCAAAATGAAAAGCTTGTCTCGAAGATATTGCTATTGGAAAAACATTGACCGTGACATCGAATCTTTCGTGAATTCTCTCATAACTTACGTAGAACTAATAGATTCGTTAAATTGTTCAAAAAATAAATCTCCAGGCCCAGATGATAACCCTTTAACCTTCGCCTCCAAAAATCCTGATGTAATAATAGTAAAAGAAATTCTAGACTGCGATCATAAATTAAAAATATAAAAGTTTAATGGGGAAATCTGGCAACGACAATGGAATCAATTAAGTTTAAAATTGTTCCACATCAAACATTAAATTCATACCAATCTGGAATTACCAACACGTAGAAGAAATAAGGTCAAAATAAACAGACATTAAACATAAAAAAATGAATGAAAATTTCCAATGGAAGGTTTAGGATAAATATATTTCTATAAATTAATGTATAAAACAATATAATAATATGTGAATATAATATCTTAATTTTGGTAGGTATCAGTGTTATTATAGGTACTTTTAAACAGAATAATGTATGAGAACAGCTTCCTTTAAATTAATTTCTCGTTGAGAAAATTATAAATTTTTATTCCGAAATGACACAATCTCTATCATAAGATTCATATTACAAAATAACTTTCCAAATATTGGTTTTATTAAATGTATATATAGTGTAGTCAATCCACACTGTATTTAATTGACGTATCACACATTCAATTTGTCTTTAATAATAAGCGAAACAATATACAGGGTGTCCCGCATAAGAACCGACACAGAGCAGAGACGATTGGGGGCAATTTACCTCTATACCAGGTTGCATCCCTGAGTAGTTACAGGGCCTCAAAGTAGGGCCCAAAATTTCGAAAACAAATAATTTATTTGCAACCCTTTAACTTTAAAATGTCAAATTTCGTACACTGTATGAGACCGTTAAGGGCATTAAGTAATGGTAAGTAGAAGGCGATAGAACCATTCTGGGGAGATAATTAGAGGTGACCCAATTTCACAGAAGTTTTTTATTTGTCAGTTGATTTGAAATCGTTTATTTTCATACCATGGATAATTTATTTCGAAACATTTTTTATTCTTGTAATTTTGCATAAAATTTTGTCATTTTCAAGAAAAGTCGAATAATTATTATACGTAATTTACTACATCCATATCATGAATTTTATTTCAGATTTATCAAATTAATAGATACATTTCCATAAGAACAATTCAATGGAAAAACAAAGTGATAATATTGTAGAAAAAACATGAACGTTTAAATTAAAGAAATTGCTGAAAATAGTCACCATTTTCTCATAGACATAAAATTATTCTTCGCCAAAAATTGAAGTCTTGAAAACTTTGGCCAGTCACAGATGATCATTTTTTATTATATTGCATTGGTCTGCACTGCGATTCCACAATTCTTCTCGGGAATCAGCTGGAGAAGAATAAACGGCCCCCAAAGAAAGTAATCAAATTTACTGAGGCCAATTTAGAGAACAATTATTTTTCAACTAACAGATAAAAAACTTCGGTGATATTTTAAGGTTAGGTCACCCCTAATTAACCCCTCAGAATGGTTCGATCGCCTTCTACTTACCATTAGCTAATGCCCTTAACCTATTAATGCCTATGGTATGATTTATCATACGGACGTTAGAATCAATTTTGAATTCACGGCGTGTGCATCTCATGTGATAAAAGCAGTTGTTAAATACGTCATATATACAAATAATCACTTGTTAACACAATAATAATTGTTAATAAGGTTTGCATCAAAGTTTGTTGCACTCGGAATCAGTTTTACGTAGCAGTGTATTTTCCAGTTCGACAAAATGATACAGGTGACAGGTGAGGTTATGTTGTTTTATCTGGTTTGTCTGTGATTTTATCAGGAGTAAAGCCATCAAAATATGACTATTATACACTAAGGGATACTTACCATTCAACAGAAAGTTTGGTTGTGGCCTGTACTTTACGCTACACTGAAAAAAATTGCGTATGATATATCATGCGGTAAACAAATGAATGTATTTTTGTTGCAGAAAGAAATTTTATGATCCATCAGATAGTCGTGACGCGGAAGAGCTTTTAAATTACCTAGAAGAGCTCAATTCGGACGACGATGATCATGAACGAGTAAATAGTTGTTAAATATTAGATTTGGTAATATTTCCACCAGCAGATGACAACGAAAGTGACGTGGATAATGCATCAAGCGATGATGACATGGGCCACAGTATTCGTGACATTGGAAAAGGTATGTTGAGACAACCAATGAAAGTTATCGCTGTTCGTGATGGTGAAAAAAATGACGTGGGTCTGAACGTTCCAACCGAAAAAAGACTAATATATAAAGAAACTAGTGATGACGATACACAACTGGAATTCACTGCAGTTCATGACAATGAGGAAAATGATGTAGGGACGAACGAGCTACAAGAAGAAATCATTTTTGATGCAGATACTAGTGACGACAATATTCCTTTAGATATATTGGCAAAAAAAATAAAACTTGATAGACCATGTAATGAGAAACACCTGAAAAAAAATTGAAAAGATGAAGAGTAAACAGAAAAAAGAAAAGAATACATTAGAAGTTGGATAGAACAGAAGTTGAAAGGAAACGGTAATAACGAAAGGCCAAAAATAGAAAAAACTGCAGAACCTGCTATAGTACAGAAAATCAGGGATGATAATATCTCACCAGTAGATCTATTCAAAATGTTTTTCACAGCAGAGTTCATCAAGGAATTCTGCAATGAGACACAAAAGTATGCATCCTTCAAAGGAAAACACGACCTTGTTGTTTCTACTAAGGAAATGTACATATATTTCGGCATACTGCTTCTTTCTGGTTATTGTAAACAACCTTTTCGAAGAAAGTACCGGGAGACTAAAGTAGACACATATAATAGTCTTGTAAGTAACAGCATATCTCGTAATAGATTTGAAACAATTCATCGCTGTTTACATTTCAACGATACTAATTCCATAGATCCAAATAACAAAACATTTAAAATTCAAATACTACTAGATCAGATAAACAAGGTATCTCAAGACTTAGCCCAGCCTCTAGGAAAGTCATTTTCACTAGACGAGGCAATGGAACCATATTTTGGAAATCACCACATGAAACAGTCCATCAGAGGAAAACCAATTCGATATTGTTACGAAACAGCACACTGGTATAGACCCTAAATCCGACTCTGTCTAAACCAGGTATGAAAATTAAAATCATGGCGGATACGCAGGGTTTTTTATAACTGTTTACGACTATCTTATCTAAACATTGTTTTTGTGACCAAACTTATCTCGAAAAGGCCAGAACCAATTGTTTTTGTGTGTGTAAGCCGCAGTCAGGAATTGTCTAGTAAAAAAGGCTTTAATATAAATAAAGGACCGATCAGCGCATGAGTTTAGTTGATAAAGTGATCCTGAGAAATAAACAAAAATACACCGAACAGTAAAGTGCTAATATAAATTAATAATCAAGTTTATGTGCATATAAATTAAATTTAAGTGATTACTTAGGTATATATAAATTGAGTGTTAGTGATTTAGTGTTTAAATAAATTAGTAAGTAGCCATACCGTGTGTTTAAAATTTATCCCACCCGTTTACTGTTTAAATAAATTAGAAAAACATTACAATATGGTTTCAAATTTTGGTGCCTTACTACTTCAGAAGGTTATTTGTTGAAATTCAACCCGTATTGTGGTAAAGGAGACAGAATAGAAGGAAAAACTTTAGATTCTAGTGTTACTGAAACTCTTTGCACTGGCTATTTACCTGATAAGTCAACAGTTTTCATCGACAACGTTTTCAATTCGCTTTCACTATTGGAAACTCTCACAGCAAATAATATTTATTGTATTGTTACTCTGCGATCAGATAGAATTGAAAAAGCTCCACTAACTGATATGAAAAAACAGAAACGAGGTACATCGCATGTGTTGAGGGGAACGAAAACTAATTTAGTTCTGATCAGGTGGCATGACAATAGTCAAGTTACCATCGGGACTAATTATTATGTGGAAAATGGTACATGCTTCACCAAAAGATTCTGAAAAAGATGGTCAAAAGAAGGAGAGAAACGTGTAGATGTCGATCAACCCAACATAATAAACTTATATAATCAAGGAATGGGAGGTGTCGACATATTTGACAAAATGCGAGGATTGTATCGTGTCAGAATTCGATCAACGAAATGGTATTGGCCATTTATTAGATTTTGCCTCAACAGTGCAGTTGTGAATATGTGGATGATATATAGATTTGCTCATCCTAAAATCAACCTTATTCAGTTCATACGATTGTGCTTTCTCTGCTGCGTTTTCTAATGTATTTAGCTGGACCTAGCCCAAGTGCACTAGAAGTATCCTGCAAGAGGTGAGATTTGACGATGTCGACCATCTAGTTGATAAACAGGCAACACAAAGATGATGTGGTTGTTGTACGAAATACACCAAAATTTCCTGTGTCAAGTGTAATATTGGATTACATCCAGACAGCTGTTTCCTCTTATATCATACACCTTCAAAATAATTGGCCCACTTGGAAACAATAATTAATGTTTCAATAATTTAAATCAATAAAACTTTTATTTCAGGCATTTATACATTATTTTGTATTTTACCTTCATACTTCATAATGCTAACCCCTATATGCCTACCGTATGATATATCATACGTGAAAAAAATCTACTCTAAACAAAAAATTAATGTTAATCACGTTTACATAGTTAATCTAGATGCCAATTGGAACTTATCCTGGAAAAATAACCGAAATCGACAAAAAAATTACTCAGGCACTAATGGGTTAACAGTTTCATACAGTGTTTTTAAGTTTAAGGGTTGCAAAGAAATTAATTTTTTTCGAAATTTTGGGCCCTATAACTCCCCAGGGATGCAACTTGGTATGGTGGTAAATTGCCCCCAATCGTTATATTTTGGGGACACCCTGTATAAAATATATTCAAGGATCAACAAGATATCTGAACGAACAACTATATGAATATCAACATATTCATTAATACTCATAACTATAAAATATCTAATGCATAAATTACATCTTACATACAACGTATAGTTTTCATTTCAATTGATACGAAATAATTTAGTATATTTAACTTGAATTTCTCAACCACCCTCAATTTAACAACATATAAATAAGGAGCTCATTATCAAAAATGAAATTAATATTCTGATTTGATAAATTCTAATATCAAGTAAACACTGGGTGCTTGCAAATAAGTTTAGTCTCGTGAATAACATTTCACACCCTGTAACTAAGTCACTTACAGTTAATTTATATGTGGTTAAATTATTGGTTGTAATAAAATTTCTAATTCGATATGAATGAATAATTTACTGGATTATAGTGCTTGGTACGAAGGCTTAGGATCATCAGAATATGGTTCATAGCCTCCAACTGGATAATAGTTAATGCTGTTGTAGTAGGCAGCTTCTGTTTGGGGTTCAATGTAAACATTGGGACCGCAGTTTGCCACATAGTGGCTAGTATAGTTTGATCTGTCTCGATCCCACTGCTCACAGTACTGAGGGGTACTATAGTTCGGCAAAGTTTGTGGCATGTACTGGTTCTGCACCGAATGGTTGATTAACCGATCCGGCATAACCGAATCTTCTGTTTTGATCACTCTCATCTTGCTAGAACTGGAATTGTTTGTTGAACAAGAAGGTGAACTTCTCTGGTCCGGCGAACCTGATTTACTTTTCTGATCTTTCTTATGCTTCATCCTTCGGTTTTGGAACCAAATTTTTATTTGTCTCTCGCTGAGATTGAGTATTGTTGCAAGATGTATTCTTCGGGGACGACAAAGATACTTGTTACTATTGAATTCCTTTTCTAATTCCACAAGCTGTGAGGAGGTATACGCAGTACGAGCTCTCTTTGGATTATTCGAATTCGATGATATCTTTGGGCTTGGAATGGATCTAGGACTCCTGTCACAATCTGAAAATTGATAATGATTATCAAATAAAGTTCATTGTTCAAGTTAAGAAACAGTTCCCATTGAATCCAGGTTATAAGCAATCACAACAAATTGGGTTATTCGACAAAAATTTCCTGTTTCGATCCTTACTCTGTGGAATCTATTCATATTACTTTTTTAAATGAAACTAGCTGTTTCAAAATAATTCCACAATATATTGAAAAAATGGTGAAATTTTTATAAAATTTTCATGAATGTCAATGAAAATGTCACAAGATATAATATGTCTGAACTAAGTATTTGCAACTTATAGCGCCACTACGATTTCAAATAAAAATGAAAAAAAATATTGAAATTTGAATTTTTGTGGTAGGCTAGAGCCAATGTCAAACAAAGAAATTTTGCGCTGTTGTCACAAGGGAAAACTTTATGTAGCCTAGTTATCTTTTTAAGAGAAACGCAAAGTACTGACGAAACGTACTCTCTCAAATAATGTTCTACTAATCGGGTGCCTCTTATTAAAAAAGGTAACTCTCGCGTTGTCAAAAAAATTTGGAAATATATATTTTAAACTGCAGTGATGATGCTTTCAAAATAGGAAATATAATCTAAAATGTATGTGTAATGAAAATTAAATGTTCTCCATGTGGGTTGAGTTGTCTGGAAAACACACATATACAAATTGCGTTACCCCAGAATTCCGAACAGGATTTAGTACCGGATCGCTTATTCGTCTTCTGTTTAGGGAAGTTCGAGTGTACTGAGACACCATGTTCACATCTACTTGAGGGAGATTTGTCGAATTAGCTTCGGTGAAACCTGGATCCATTTTAAAGATGTCTTTTAAAAAGCAATCAAACAGAAGCATTTTCTACTATAATAATATAACTAAAACAACTAAAAAGTAGGCGAGGATGATATCTGTTTGAGGATGGATGTGGATATTGATGTCATTTGTCAAATTTTTACAGTCGACTTTCACTTTGTCCTAATCAACTTCGATAGTCAACAAGGATTTATGAACAGAACGTACTTTCAATCTGACAACAAGGGCTTCTGCCATTGGTCGACTAACAGAGGTTTATTTAAATCTAATAAAATTTTTGAATCTAATTTTCGAAGATATTTATAACTTTTTGATATGATTTCACTTGTAAATTCATACCCATGAAATTAGCCCATTCTTTCGATATTACTATCATCGTGAGAATGACAGAAGTTATATTTCATTTGACGTTTAATAGTTGGTTTTGACTAGACCAAGAAGTGGTATATATATATATATATATATATATATATATATATATATATATATATATATATATATCAATAGGAAAAAAATAATACATGATATTACAAATATTACAGCTTAGATAGTATTAGCCCTATGAGGATATCCTGTATATGTTTTCTCATTTAAGTTCAGTATAACTGAGCAATGCTATAGGAAACCAGAAAAACTATGTCTGCGCAACTTTCCAATTCCTACTTAAGAAGACAGTTTAAATGTGAAGAACTTCCTAGATTTATCTGCACATTGACAACTTCATATCGTGGGTCTCTTGAGTGTTTTCTAATTTCTAACTCTTCATGGAAATTCAGCTCTTATTTCTTATCACAAATATGTAGTACTTATAGTTATGTGTTAGGTGTCAATGAATGTTTGGTGTCAAGTAGATGTTTTGCGTAGTGGGATTTATCTGGTTGTTTTAATTTGAATGGTCCAAACTTCAAAATTGTTAAAGGTTTGACTCAAATAGACAGCATTACATTCTGGACACTTAAGTTTATATATATCAAACGTGTTTAATGGGAGTATTTTTGCTTTTATATTCAACAATTTTGTACTCACAATACTTTCTGTTTTAATAGAAATTGTTGTATTTGTTGCTTTGAAATATAATTAGGAATATTATGTTGCAATTCGTTTAATTGTATTAATTTCTCTAGCAAAATTATATTTGTTCATAGGAACTGAAAATGCTCTATGATCATTGAATTATATGCTGCTAACATATTAACATAATTATTAATAATCTCTCTTAACGTTATCAGAAAACCTTTCAGTAGGGACTGCTCTAAAAATGTGTACATCGATAGATTCTATAGTTATTTACTTTGGATTTATTATCTTCAGTTTTCAATATAACAGTGGCATTACCTTTTCTAATTGTGAGGTTATTATTTTCTAATTCCTTTTTAATTGAATTTAAAACAAATGTTATTTTTTTTGACGTTTAATCTTTGATCATTCAATATTTTTGATTAAATTGGTAATTTCTCAAAATGAAAATTATTTGAATTAACTTTTAAAGCTATTTATGACTCTGTAGCTAATGCTTGTTGAATATAATTCAAATTATCTTTTAAGTGATTATGAGAAGAAATGCATCATAAATAAAAATCCTCAATCTCCACAATTATATGGAACCGTTAAATTACATAAAATATCGAAACCACTCAGACCTGCAATTTCTCATGTTATTCTTATGTTAATACTCCTAATAATGAATTAGTTAAAAATTCAACAATATACTTAATAATTACAGATATATATCGAAATATTTAATTAAAAATTCAATACAACTAATTAAAACAATAAAAACATTCAACTAACAAGATAACTCTTTCTAACTCATTTCATTTGATATTATCAATATGTTCACTAAAATTCCTCCAAAAGGATGTCTAATAATTCTAAGAAAATTACTAGAAGATAAAATAAAAATATTGATCCAGGAATAAAGTCCGATATACTTGATTTATGTATTAATCTGAATTATTTCACTTTTGACATAAAGATTATTATTCAAAATAAAAGTTTTCAAATGGTAATCTCTATATCACCAATTTTGGCAAACATTTTTATGAACAGTTTGGAAAAAAATTGTTTGAATGTAACATTTGAAAAAATTTTCTTATTTTGGTATAGATATGTAGATGACATATTTGCTTGCTTGATAGGTAGTGAACGACAATTAGATGTATTTTCCAACCATATTAATAATTTACACCCAAACATTGAAGTTGATGAAAATAACTCAATCAATGTTCTTGATTAAAAAATACAAAGAGTTAATAATTAACTTGATTATTCAAGTTACAGAAAACCGACACACACTGATGTGACTATTCCAGATAATTCCAATCATTCCATATCACATAGATTAGAAGCATATAATTCAATGATACATCGAGCATTTCCAGTTTCTATTGATAAATATAATTTTGATACAGACATTAATATAATTAAACAAAATGTAACATCCAACGGTTTTCCATTACATATAATAATTAAATTATTTAACGTTCCGATGCTCGCACGCGGACTCCCAGTCCGCAGGTAAACATTTTTGGCTTTTACTTCAAAATTCGTCGCCACATCGACCGGCGTCGACGACTGTCTCTCGATAATCAGTATTCAGCTGACTGTTGCAGTGGGTAGTTATTGTTGTAATTTTTGCATATGCGTAGTGTGAGTCCGCAAGCGAGCCTTTATGTTACAAAATTTTATTATAATATTCTGCATTTGAAGAATAATAGAGGTAAGTTTTAGACATTTTCTTGATTTTGGGCGCAAACAGTGACTTCAATAAATATATGTTGAGTAGAGACGCACGAACGTGTGCATTCAAGTCTGGAAGGTCCATTCGAAACAACTCGGGCCGTGCTTATCATTGAAATCATGCGTGCAATTCAACTCAGGGTATGCATTCGTCTCGACTCAATACATATTCGTTTAAGTCAATATCTATGTGACTCTAAGTTATAATTGTACACATTTACAGATGGCCTGCTCCTGGGAGCAAGAACAGATCCGTTTGAACAAGCTTATGATCGAATATTTGGAAGAGGAATAGGATATTGAGTTTGATGACGAAAAATAATCTGGGGAAGAGGATAATTTAGAAAGACAGGGTGTGGATAGTGATTCAGAACAGGAAATTTCGGATTCAGAATATGTTTATACAGAATGGCCTACATTCATTGGGAAAGATGAAGTGACATTGTGGGAGACGCATATCTCAAATAAAAATGTGAAAACAAAAGCAGGAAATATAATGAAAAATCTGCCAGGTGTAAAGTGAATTGCAAAGAATTTAAAAACCGAAATAAATATTTAGAAGTAATTGTTTTCAAACGAAGGTTTTAAATTTAATTTTTCATTATATAAATCAACATATTCAGTCAGTTACAGCAAATTACCAGCGCGAAAGAGATGCAAAAGATACAGACATCCTAGAAATTCAAGCTCTTTTTGGACTGTTATATTTAGCAGAGGTTTTAAAATCAAATCGCCTGAATATTGACGAATTATGGAGCCAAAGTGGTACTGGCGTGAAACTGCTTAGACTAACAATGTCTCAGTGCAGATTTAGATTTCTCCTAGTACATTCACGTTTCGATAATTTGACAACTAGACACGAAAGAAAGCAAACCGATAAGCTAGCACCGATCAGAGAAATATTTGAGCTGGTAGTCAATAATTTTACAACAGCCATTCCAATTCGTTACTATTGACGAGAAGTTAAAGACGTTCCGGGGGCGATACATCTCCAGTAAACCTAATAAGTGTGTGATAAAAATCTTCGCTATGACAGACTCAAAGACGTTCTATACTTCTAACATGGAGGTATATATAGGCAAACAACCTGAAGGACCACTTGAGGCTAGCAACTCACCAACTGCAGTAGTACATAGATTATGTCAACCAATAAATGGTACCAGCCGTAATGTAGCAGTTGACAACTGGTTTACGAACATGGGCCTACTAACATCCCTTTACACATATTTTAAGCTAACGCTATTAGGTACTATCAGAAAAAATTAAAAAGAATTGCCCCCTAGAGTTTTCTCGTCCATCGACCAACCAATTTTGTCAAGTATGTTTGCTTTCCGGAAAAATTGCAATTTGGTGTCTTTTATTCCAAAAAATAAAATAAAAATATATTCTTCGTGTCGAACATGCATAATGACGACGCACTAGACAAGGATACAAGCAAACCAGATATGATATTGTTTTACAATATTAGTAAAGGTGGTGTCGACTGCGTAGATAAATTATGTGCAGCGTATAATTGTGCGCGTAACACGAAAAGATGGCCTATGGTGATATTTTACTCTTTACTAAATGTAGTTGGAATGAACTCATTTGTGATTTTATCGTTCAATAACTCTGCAAACCAACGAAGAAGAAATTTTTTACAGGCTCTATCATTTCAGTTAGTAGAATGCTATATCCGTCGACGAGTGTCTCAATCTATTGCGAGTGTAATGCAACAAAGAATCTGCCAAATGTACGGCTTGGAAACGCCTGTTCCTGAGCCACCGCAAGAAGGTCAACGAGGGAGATGTTCGTATTGCGATGGGAGGAAAAATAGACCAACCAGTTATAGTTGCGTCCAGCGCAACAAATATGCATGTTCAGAGCACTCCCTCATGATATGTCATCCGTGTCACCGAGAATAAGCATTTATTTTAGTATACCTTAGTTTAAATGTAAAAGAAGTGTAATTTTTTTTTATTCACTTGTCTTAATTATTAAGTACCTAGTTTTTTTGTCATTATCTTTTATTTTGTAATAATAGAAAAAAGATTATACTTGCGTACTGTAAATCCGCGCGCGAGCGTTCTATCTCTATTACAGGTGCGAGCACAGGGAGGTTGATAAAAAAGAGGAGAAAGAGGCATAACTACTAATATTTCCTAAGCAAGCCAAAAGAAATAAAAAATTATGAAACCATCACATATGCTGGTAATATTTCTAATAATATTTCAAAGATAATATATTTAGCAACTAATACAATAATTTCTGTTAAGACAGAAAGTAATGTGAGTGCAAAAAAATCTTAAATGTAAAAACAAAAATATATCCATTAAACACGTATCGTATATATGAACTTAAATACTCAGATTGTAATTCTGTCTATTTAGGTGAAACCCTCAGAAACTTTGAAATTAGATACAGTGAACATTTACGCGCATACAGATTAAAACAACCAGAGAAATCCTACTACACCAAACATTCATTAAGACTTCACACAGAACTAGAAATACTACATACGAGTATTTGTGATAAGAAACAAGAACTGGATTTCCCTGAAGAGTCAGGACGTTTAAGAGACCCACAATATAAAGTTGTGAATGCATAGATAAAACCAGGGAATTCACCGTTTTTGAACTGTTTTCTTAAGTCATAATTGTAAAGATCATCAGAATTAGTTTTCCTGGGCGCGTATTCTGTATCGTCTCGTAAAAAGAAATTTCTTTCTATAAGTATAAAGAGGAAATTTATTTCTAATTCGTGAACCTATTCTGTACCATTCTTTCTATATCTATTCGGCAATGCTCGGTTATAGAGAACTGATTAATATTGAATGTAAAAACATTGACCTGTTTTTAGGGGAATGTGGGATATCTTTTGATTAAGTTGGCAACAATAGCAACATGTTTTTGTTTATTTCTCAGGAAGCTAATAGTTTCGAAAATAATGATTTCATATTTCATTGTGGGAGTCTATTATTATCCTAATTATTATAACTGTGGTGTAAATATTATAAACTATTATAGCGTAGCATATTATCTTTTCTTAGTTTTCGTTTTTGTGAATCTTTATTGCGAGTACATTATAAAAAATGGACCCAATATTCCTTCATTTTCTACAGGTAGAAGATGTAGAACGACAAAACCAATTTCTTAATCCTTAAAAGCACCAATGTTAAGTATATTGAACTTTTCAAGAATTGGATTAAGGACGAAAATTAAGCAGTTTAGTAATTAATTTAAGACAACGTTCAACACAGAAATATTCCACTTAGGTAGTAACACCGTAAATGGCCATAAATATGTATGCTTTGCGCTTGTTTACGTATTAAATTGGAATCATGTTAATACTTGATTAATCCAAAAATTATATTTCCAACATATATATGTATATATATATTTAGATCTTTATAATATATATATATATATATATATATATTTAGGGTACTACCAGGCGTCTCCCATGTAAAATTACAGGTCTACGACGCGTCCGGCGTCACTCGGAGTCCGATATACGGACGCTCAGTGACCAACCTCTGAAACTTAGGCTACTCATTACTTTTTGTGCCATATTTCTGTTACAACAAAAATTTAACGGACGTTGGGTGGAACCAAATTTCGAAATCTGTATCAATAACAGTTCACTATCTTTCGAATATGTGGCGCTTCCATCGTAATTCTATGTACGCTGTATAAAGAATTTCATTGCACAGGCTAACTCGGCGCTGAATATAAAAATCATTGTAACAGTTCATTTTGCACCAAGAGCAAAAAATTTAGGCGCCAAGAAACACGTGTGCCATATGAATTTTAATTTCATAACTGCAAATGGTGAATAGTGAGTGTATTGTGCATGTGAATTTCACTTAAAATAAATATGCATTCATTTCGCACAATTTATGGTGAATTTGGCTAAAGCTATTACTATTGGTAAGTATTTTAGAAATGAATGTGTAGTGGATAAGGTAAGAGTAAATACATTTAACATTTCAAGTTTTCTTTAGAGTATAAAGGAAGTAGGAGCGCTACTTTGTAACACAAAATAAATTGTCGTGAACCAAAGAAGCTGCCTGCTTATTAAAAATGTAGTCATGTACCTAGGTATTACTAGCAGAATAAAAATATTGGAGTTTTCTTATCCGTATTTATTGATTACTTGCTCTTTTCACCTTTGATAGACCATCAAGAAGGACATAGCCTACGTTTTTCATTTTTGGGTATTTTATAACAATTGAATTTGACATAAACAATTGAACACGGATCCTATGCATCATTTTTTTTATGCGTAATTCTCTTTTTTTTTAAAGGAATTTGTCATAAACATTAATTGTGATTTTCATCATTAAGAACAATTTTGAATTCTTTAAAATCGTTTTCCGTTGAAACTACGCTTCAACTTATTCAAGTAAGATAAATCACAAATCTGCAAATTTGGTTTGTCGACGATCTACTCACACAAAATCGCGGGTATGAGCTAGTTTATATATATTTAAAATATTTTTATAGAAAAAAAGATAATAAAGACTGTTATAACAAAGATTAAATAAATCACAATAAAATTAACTGTCTCGACCCTTACTTTATGGAATCTATTCATATTAGTATTTTAAATGAAACTTACTGTTTCTAGTTAACTCCACAATATATTGAAAAAACGTTGAAAATTTTAAAAAATTGACAATTGTTTCGATAACTGAATATCATCGTCAGAATGACAGAAGTTACATTTAATTTGATGACTACCTGATGTTTAATAATTATTTTTGGCTAGACCAAGAAGTGACTTCCTTGTGATTGACTAAATATATGTTGATAGAAAAAAGAAGATATGATATATAACAAATATTAAAGCTTAGATATTATTAGCCCTATGGGGATATCCTGGATATCATTTTTCCCAATTAAGATCAGTATAACTGCAATCATATAGAAAACCAGGAAAACTATATCTGCTGATCTTTACAATTATCAATTAAGAAGACAGTTTAAAAGTAGAGAACTCCCTAAATTTATCTTTTCATTGACGACTTCATATTGTGGGTTTCTTAAGTGTCTTCTAATTTCCAATTCTTCAAGGAAATCCAGTTCTTGTTTCTTATCACAAATATATAGTACTTCTAGTTCTGTGTTAGGTGTCAATGAATGATTGGTGTCAAGTAGATGTCTGGCGTAGTGGGATTTATCTGGTTGTTTTAATCTGTATGCTCGTAAGTGTTCACTGTATCGGTTTTCAAAATTTCTAAGGGTCTGATCCAAATGTACAGCATTACATTCTGGACATTTAAGTTTATATATACCAGATTTCTTTAATGGTGTTATTTTTGTTTGTACATTTAACAATTTTATACTTATGTTACTTTCTGTTTCGTTGCTAAATATTTTATCTTTATAATATTATTAGTAATATTTACTGCATATGTAATGGTTTTATAAGTTTTTATTTCTTTAGTTTATTTGGGAAATATTAGTTGTAATGCCACGTTTTCCTCTTTTTTATTAATTAGTCTATTTATCATATGTAATGGGTAACCGTTGAATGGTGCTATTTGTTTAATTGTGTTAATCTCTCCCCATATATAGATATGTAGATGACATATTAGATTGTTTTATGAGTAGTGAACGACAATTATATATATTTTTCAACCACATTAATAATTTACACCCAAAAATTAAATTTATATTAGAAGTTGAAGAAAATAGTTCAATCAATTTACCTGATTTAAAAATTCAAAGAGTTAATAATGTACTTGATTATTCGATTCACCGAAAGCCAACACACACTGATGTGACTATTCCATACACTTCCAATCATTCCATGTCACATAAACTAGCGGCATAAATACAATGATACATAGAGCATTTGCAGTTCCTATGAACAAATGTAATTTTGATAGAGAGATTAACACAATTAAAAAAATAGCAACATTCAACGTTCATCCATTACATATGATAAATAAACGAATTAATATAAAAGAGGAAACAGTGGCATTACAATTAATATTTCCTAAACAAACTAAAGAAATAAAAACTTATAAAACCATTACATATGCAGGAAATATTTCTAATAATATTTATTAGCAACAAATACAATGATTTCTTTTAAAACAGAGAGTAAGATAATTACAAATTGGTGTTAAGTTGAAAATGTAGGTTATTTTATTATGATAGTTTCTATTTCCTATTTAATGGACTCTGTGCTCTAAAAAAAACTATTAGACTTGTCCATTATCCCTATACTGCAAACATAATCAATTTTCAACTTTTTTAAATATGTCTCTTCTAACGTTTTAGAGAACGCGGAGCCTGGATTGCATAATGAAAGTGGATCAGATTATGAACATGATATTTCTAACACTAGTAAGGAGCTTATCAAATGGTAAAGGAACATATAATTATATTATTTTCGTTTTAGGTTCAAGTAACACCAGTGGTCCTGGTTATTTTGAAACAAGTTTGCTACGCGAGATCCAAAATAATTTTTCACACACATCTGAAATGGAAGTTAGCTCTGATACAAACTTTGCTAAAGACCTTCTGTATAATAAGCAATCGACTGAACAGAGGCTGAATGATCGTAAATTATCGCAAAAGCCTAAAAACCTTCGAAAAAAGCACACTTGTATTTATTGCGATTTACTGGTAGATAATTTTGCTAGGCACTTACAACGACAACACGCAGATGAGTTAGAAGTTCAGAAGTTTATGAATTTACCAAAATCGGATAAATGTCGAAAAGGAATTATAGATAAAATAAGAAAAGAAGGCGATTTTTGTAGTGGTAACATTGTTCCTGTACAAGAGAAAGGAGGAAAAATTGCTGAACCTTGTTCTAAACTACCTTGTACTTTTTGTTCAGGCAAGTAGAAAATTTTGACAGTAGGTTCGTTTCCTTGATAAATTTTTCATTTTAGGGTATTATTCGAAGAAAACTTTACGCAGACATATCAAACGTTGCCCACAAAATAAAAATAAAGGAATTAGCACACGCCAGCGGCATCAATCCATTGGACACACATATATGTCTAGTCATTTTGGTCCTAAAGATATTTTACGAACCTCTGGAGTCCTCGATTCTATGAAAGCGGATGAAATTTCTTTGATTGCCAAAAGAGACAAAATTATTTGCGAAGTTGGTAGAAAATATATAAAATGTCACAAAGACAAACATTTAGTTGTTGTAGCAAAAAGATATATGAGACGTTTGGCCCGATTATTAATGGAGGTTAGAAAAATTGACTCTAAGAACTCGCTTACGATGATAGATATACTACATCCTTCAGAATTTAAAAAGATTGTACAGGCAGTTAAATCTATTTCTGAATACAATGAGGTTACAAAAACATTTAAGTCTTCTTCATTAGCGTTGCAAATGGGAACACTTATTAAAAAAGCAATTAATGCAGCATATTACGTAGAAATACAAAGAGATATCAAGTCGCCCCCTTTAAAAATTTTAGATGTGATGACAAAACTTATTAACGATGAATGGGCTATAGAAATATCAACAGAAGCTGGTCAAAATTTAAACGTTAACAGATTCAACAAACCAACAGTGATACCGTTGACTGAAGATTTACAGGTAACTATATCTTCGGAAAGTGCATGGCGGGGGATTATAATTGTCACTTTATTTAACTATTGTTTTGCATTTGTTTTTGAAATCGTTGTTCATCTTTAATTTAAAACCAAAATTATCCAAGATTAAGTTAGATGGCTCATCTACAATTTTGTACATTTGAATTACTTGTTATCTAAGTATATAACTTTCTGAACTGGTGAGATGTGATAAAATCCCCGATTTGTGTTTTAGGCCAAGATTTCGTGTAATTGAATTCTATGTAACTCATACATCAAGAACTATAATAGTTTAGTGAGACTTTTAATTTGGTCAAAACTGAGTAATACTTTTTTTTTAGAAAATGAAGATTTATTTAGATGATGTAATTGCAAATTCAAAAAGGCGATTACAAAAAACAGTGAGGGAGCATATAGAGAGTTAATTGAAGGAACATATTGCAGTTTACTTTTATTTAATAAAAGAAGAGTGGGAGAGCTTCAACGGATCATGCTATATACATACCAAACCCACATAAATAGTACTTCTTCAGGAGACTTTGAAAAACTGCTTACACCTAGCGAAAAAATTTTATTATGTAAACTTAAACGGATCGTCATAAAAGGGAAACGAGGAAGAGGAGTACCCGTTTTATTCGATAAAACTACCCAAGAAGGAATCGATGTATCCTTGAAATACAGAAACAACTTTTTTGAGTCTCCGAACCCCTACCTATTTGGTTTGTGTCATACTGAGAATCCCATAAGCGGGTACCATGTTTTTAGAAAACATGTAAAAATTGCTCTAATTGATCCAAGTAAAGTTTCTTCTCTGACATCAACAAAAATGAGGAAACATCTTGCTACAATCTCACAACTATTGAAAATGGATAACGAAGATTTAGAACAACTTGCCACATTTATGGGGCACACATCTAAAACACATAGCGAGTGGTATCGATTACCTTCAGATGTGTACCAAACAGCAAAAGTATCTAAAATACTACTTCTGGCCCAAAATAATAATATTGACAAATACAAAGGGCAAAATTTGAATGAAATTCAAATCGATCATAGTATAATAGAAACACAAAGTGAGAGTGAGGACGAAGAAGAGACCAATTTGGAAACTGATACTGAAAGCTTACATTTAGTTAACGCCACAGAAAAGAGCAACCAAACAAAGAAAAAAAATACGAAAAAAATAAACAGGATTACTTGGACAAAAGAAGAAAAAGAGTTAACCGAGAAACATTTTCAAAGGCTCATACGTAAGAAAATTCCACCCAAAAAAAAGGAAGTTCAGGAGTTTATGGAATTATATCCCAAAATGTTAACCAAGCGAAAATGGGACGGAATCAAAGCATATGTTTGTAACCAGTATAAAAAATAATATGTCAAGTAGAAGTTCAATTAATAAAAATTAATGTTTGTCAGATTTTTCTAATTAGTGTATTTATATTTTAATCTGATTTTACCATGTTTCTTTTATTTGAAATTTCAATAAAATGAAATGAAATATATGAGTCATCTTCATTCATCTAATGTATATATTTACAAAATAGCTCTGATAAAATGATAACTTGTTGAAGTTATATTTTACTGTTTCACTTTTCTATTTTTTGGTAACAAAAAATCGAACTATATTCTATAATTTTTTAAACAGTATGATTAAATAGAGGTATGAAAAGAATAGTTTAAATACTATTTCGACACCTTACATAGTTTGAAAAAGATATTTCAAAACAATGATTATTTAACTAAAAACAAACAACTACTTTCGGGGGTATATACCCCGACGAACATTCAATTAAACTTCAAAGTTAAACGGGCTGGTATGATTTACAAGATTTAACCACACTTGTTCAAACTATGTAAGGTGTCGATATAGTATTTCAACTATTCTTTTCATACTTCTATTTGTTCACACCTTATTAAATATGTCACTGGAAACTGTGATTTAATATGATTAACATTTTTATCATCACAATATTTCGACTATCTCGGATACATTTTTTTTATATTCGAGCTGATGAAAATGCTGATAAGTAAAATATTTGCATATTTTCTTGAAATTAGAGTTTTATATGAGACAATAGTATGAAGTGTTCCAGTATCGAGGAGTCAAAACAAATCATCGTACTCCAAAGTGGAAAATGGAAATATACATTTAATCCTAAACACATCATCTATGTTAAAAATTGTAATATAGTACTACCTACAAATCCTCCGACTTTTGTCCCCAACTCAGGTAAAACAGGAGAAGTAAGAAGTATTTGAATAATCAGCGGATTAAGTCCAATCCTCACTTTCTATAATGCTTAATATTATTGCCCAAATAAATATAAAATTATATTATTCTTAATTTAGGAGTCTTACACTAACAAAATTTTTGAAAAATTTCCGGAGGAAAGAAAAAAGTAAATACTTAAATCTCAACCTTAAGGGGTCACATCGGATAATTCTCGTCCAGCATCTTTAAGCCGGACTAAAGCAAGCACTATTGCAGTGGTTATAAGGTCCTACACTAATGCGCAAGACAGGCGCATTTTGAAAAATATTCTATTTTTCAAACAAACTAAGGTGTCGAAAATGGAATTAAATTGTATTCAATTGGTAATTTCATTGAAGGCTGAAAACAATACAAAATTTTTATTATCCAAAAGTGTTTTATATATGGAAACACTTTATGCTTTATTTCTTTTTTTATTATTTACACGAGTAGGTATACGCGTAAATAAAAATTTGAGAGTTTTAAAATAAATCACGAAGTTACTCTAAAATTGTACTTTTGTTTAAATGCGCGAAGTTGACCTATTATAAGATAAAAGCGCGTGATAGAACCGTAAAACGATATTCACAAATATGCGCGTATATGGATGGGCGCAGAATGGGAATGTTTTTGTATCAGATTCCCAGTGAACCTACGTATATATATATATATATATATATATATATATATATATATATATATATATATATTTCAATGGAGAGGAAAATCTTACATAAGACACCAGTGATGTTGTTGCTGGTAGTGTCGAATTCTTACCAACTAAAAACCTCTCCTTATTTCCTCTGTCACACCACATTGGAACCGCTCTCGCATTACATCGATGTGGTGGCAGGTATGCTGATCAGCTCACTGAATAAATCTCTTTTTCCTTGGTCTCGATAATTGTTCTTACTACTTTATATGAACTTTTCCATGCATGTTCAACGTTAACTAAGTCTCTTGAAAAATTTTCAATGATAAACAAGTTATTTCTCTTTTCTTGATACCCTGCTCTGATCTCTTCCCATCTGGGACAAAGAAACAACGTGTGCTCTACGTCATCCACGTTCTTACAGTACTGACAGCGATAAGTGTCCGATTTCTTCTTCTTGTGAAGGAATGACTTAAAGCAACCGTGCCCTGAGAGTGCTTGCGTCAGATGGTAATCGACTTCGCCACAAAATCTATTTATCCACTCTTCGATATCTGGAATTATTTTGTAAGTCCATCGTCCCTTCGTACTAGTTTTCCAACGCTCTTGCCAACATGTATCTAAGGATGTACGTGCAACGTTTTGGTCCACTCCCTCGTAAATCGTCTTCCTTTCTTCAATCAATAAGGATGGGGGATACCAGCTATCACTCCCAATGCCTCAGCAGATATTGTCCTATACGCACTAGTCACTCTGATCGACATCAGCCTCTGTATGCTAACTAGTTTTCTTTTGTGTCGTTTATTATACGTAACCGCGCACCCCACTGGAGCGGCATAGAGAATCTGAGATTGAGCCACAGAAGCTAAGATTCGTATTTTTCAAGCTTTTGGGCCTCCCACATTAGGCATAAGACTGGACAAGGCAGATACTGTTTTCTCCACTTTCTCAATGGTACGATGTATATGTTCTGAGAAAGAAAGCTTTGGGTCCAACCATACCCCCAAATATTTCACCGACCCCTGTTGAGTGATTTTATTTACATGAATGTTGAAAGATACAGGACTCACTCGAGTTCTTCTAGTAAGCAGTACAGCTTCTGGTTTCTCTGGTGCTAGACTGAGAGAGTTATTCTCCATCCAATATGACACCATCAGAATTCCCAGATTTGCTCTCTCCATAAGGCCTTTCTCTTGTTTATCCACAACCACCATTGCTATATAATCAGCGAAGCCTATCAGGGTGACGTCTTTCGGCAAGTTCATCGTCAGCAGATCATCCTATAGTATATTCCAAAATGTAGGGCCAAGAACCGAACCCTGCGGAACACCGCTATTTATCTCTAAATTTTCCTCAATGCCCTCATATCCGATTATAATTTCTCGTTCAGAGCAACGCAAGTAGGTCTTCATTAATTCCTCTATTTCTTAGCTTATTTAAGATTATTTGTCAGGCAGCACTATTAAAGGCATTCCTCACGTCTAAAATTATCACAGCGCCTATTTTTCTATTCCGTGGAGAGAAATCCCAAGCCTGTTTTGCAATTCTTATGACGTCTATGATAGCATCTACGGTTTGCCTTTTTTCCCTGAAGCCGTACTGTCTTTCAGCAAGGCCGCCTGTAGGTTCCGGTTCCTTCTTAAGTCTAGCCAAAATTATGTGCTCAAATACTTTCCCTTCCACATCTTATAGACATACAGGTCGATACGAAGAAGGGTCATCTGGTGCTTTTTTACCTTTGTCAAGCAGTACCAGTCTGGCCTGCTTCCATTCTTTCGGAAAGTATTTTGTATCGCCAAGTGAGTTGTAAAATCTTAGAACAAAGTCCGTCTTGCTGTCAATCAGGTATTTCACAATTTCTGCAGGGATACTTCCTGGACCTGGTGTTTTTTTAGGTTCTGATTTGCTGTTTTTAGTTCTTCCAGCGTAAAATTTAGGGAGTAAGGGGTTTTTCTATATTCGAAATATACCTTCTCATGTATCAGAAAGAGGTGCCGTACCACTTTATGTATAGTATCTGCCGGTAGTTGGGGCTTCGGAGGGTAGCCAATGATCCTCTTCATAGCCATTGCCCCATATATCGGAGTTTATTCCTGCACAGTTATTGTTCCAGCAGACCTGCTTGGCTTTTCCTATAGCATTCCTCAACTCTTTTTTGGATTCTTTGTACTTATCTTGTAATTGTTGTTTTACTTCTGGTTCATATCTTCTGTTGCTTCTTGTGCATATTTATATATATATATATATATATATATATATATATATATATAGTTTCTTTTTTTTGGTTGTTGGTCTTTTTTATTTAATTATAAATTGTTTATTTTGTATTCTTGGGATTGAAGACCATTTTTTAAGACATATAACTAGTAGTTAATACAAGAATAGAACAAATACTCGTATTCCAATACAAATTTTCATCAATGACTGTCATATTTTTAAAATGTTCGTTTTGTTTGTGTGCGAGTTATATTCTGTTATGTGATACGTCCTAAACAGCTATAAAATATATTGAATAATTAAATGAACGTTCTGTCGAAGGTAAGATTTATTTGCTTTGCTATTAAGATTCTTTTTGTAACTTGTACCATTTCTTTTAGTTTTAACAAAAATTTTATTTCTGATGAAGGTCATGGAAAGACCGAAACGTTGAATAAAAATGTATTAACTACTAGTTATATGTCTTTAAAAATGGTCTTCAATCCCAAGAATACAAAATAAACTATATATATATATATATATATATATATATATATATATATATATAAAACACAAAACACCATAAACATAACATAACCGCTATGCACCTGATGAAAAGTAAACATGCCAATAAAGATAAACTTAATGATGTGTGTTCAAAGGAGATAGGGATACTCAAAACATCATAGCAAGAACTAAAATGGCTTTCTATTCCTTTCTACCGAACAAAGCGTTCGTAAAACACGACCAATGCTGAAGTAGCTTACAGAATATGAAAAAGTGATATAGAGAATTTATAGAAAGAATTTTCCTTTCTATGACGGTACAGAATACGCGTGCTATTTTCCTTTATCATTGCATAGTTATACTGATCTTAAATGGGAAAAAGATATCCAAGATATACCCATAGGGCTAATAATATCTAAGCTTCAGTATTTGTAATATCACATCTTCTTCTTTTTTCTATTAACATATATTAAGTTAATCAAAAGGTAGGTCACTTCTTGGTCTAGCCAAAAATAACTACTAAACATCAGGCAGGCATCATATGAAATGGAACTTCTGTCATTCTGACGCCGATAGTGATATCGAAACAATAGGCTATTTTTTAGAATTTTTACCATTTTTTCAATGTATTGTGGAATTATTTAGAAACAGTTAGTTTCATTTAAAAGAGGTTATTTAACGGCAACGAATAATAATGGTGTAGATCAATGGAATCAAGTATTATAAAAAAAGTTCGTCAGTCATAAGCTTAGCCGTTAAGCCTATGAACAAACCTCTGTACCTCCTAGGTTGACAGTATGCAAATGTTCAATGACGTGCAGACTGAAATGAATTCGTAATGTAAAGATGGTCTGGTCTCAATTTATATATGATTGTTCAATATCAGTAGAGGTTCAATCCAATATAAATATTGAAGTGACTTTGAGGATAAAATTGTTGACAAATTTTGTTCCTCAATAATTTGAAAAAAAAATTTATCATCAAAATAAGGAGGTGGCAAAAAATAATATGAATAAAATGATATAGCATCTATTGAAATTGGTACAGACATTATGTGAGTATCAGATGAAACAGACCAATACCAAAGATATATGAAGAAAAAAGCTAAATGTGGACGGCAAAGTCTTTTGGTGTGATTTAGAATTTTCAAATGGAAAAATATTTCTCAAGTGATCGTTAGATTTATCCCTGACTCCAATTCCAAAAATGTCAAATTTTAAGACTGATCTTCAAGTGCATTCGTTGCTGACTTTTATGTTAGTATAAGTTTATTGACTTTAGAGAAGCAATGAATATCAGATTATTCCGTGAAAGGTAAGGATACTAATGAATGGAAATATATTACTCCAGTAGACTGGCCACCCAGCATTACATGAACATTGTGATAACAGGAGTTCTCACTGCTAGTTTTTCTTCCAACATATAAACGTTATTTATTATTCGCTTTTTATTACAAGGTAATGAACCGGTTCATACACCTAGAGTAGTAGCAGAGTAGGTCTAGAATAACAAAATAAATGTTTTGCCGTAACGAAAAGGGTACAATTAATATATCAAGAATATTTTTCCGTATGCAAACTGTGACCCACTATGAGAAGTTTTGGAAAATTCTTGGAAATTGCAAAGTGCGGTTGCATCCAATGGCCAAGCAAAATATAGTTTCATTATTCTGTGGGAGTTAACTAAATTATATTTTTGTTAATCGGTAATCGTATTTTTATATTCTTTTAATTTTTTTTTCCAGAAATGAGATGAATGGAACCTATTTGACAAAACTGAGTTGAAAACAGCTACAGTTCCTTCAGAAACGTATAGCTTGTTATAACATTCAGAGAAATTGAGTAATTTGGAAAATATGTCAATATTTTGATTCTGGAACACACTCGAACACTGCTTGTGTTTTAATTACAGTATTTTATAAGAAAATATGCTAGAGACAAAACATACCTTTAGAATTCATCATTGCAGTTGAGTCTGATAATGGAGGTGTCACTTCGAATGGAACATGTACGCTGAAGTAAGGTTTATCATAATTTAAAACCATTTGGTTTTGGTCATATGAAAAATTATTATTATCTTCCGATTTCTCTACCCATCTGGCAATATGCATGTTTTCCATTGACTGAAACTGAAAAATTTTTGTCATTCATTCACTTTTGGGATGATGTTAAAAAAATTAAAAACTATGCGAGTCTCTAATTTGCGAGTACATTCAGTAAATCAAAGACAATTCTTTTGTTCGAAATATCTTTGTCGTCCATAACTATTTTGAATTGGGCTCTTTTTGATGTAAAGAAATGTTATTATAGTGCAGGTGCCAGGAGACATTCCGTATGCCAAAACCGTTGACCGGATTCTGATTTGATGATTTGAGTTAAGAAAGACTTAAAAAATGAGATCGGGGTCAGATTTTTTCCGATTTTCTTTCTTGAATATCTCGGAAACAATACGTCCTACGATGAAAATAATCAGGAGCTTTTTATAGAGAATAAAATTTCCCATCCTTTTTATTTGAGTCTTTTTTTTTAATAAAGCTTGCATTTCTCGAGTGATAGCGCGCCAAAATTTTGTTAACGTGGTTTTTGTTAAATATCTCGATAGAATTTCATCTAACTGTAACTCGAAAAATACTAGCTTTATCCAAAAAAGACGGGGAATTTCATTCTCTATAAAAAAGCCGCTAATTATTTTTACCATGGAAGGCAACATTTCAAGGATATTCAAGAAAGATTTTCGGATAAAAATCCCATTTTTTAAATCTTTTTTAACTCAAATCAGGTCCATGCTGTTTGCATAAGGAGTGCCTCCTGGCGCCCGGTCTTATACAACAGGTTCCAAATTTGAAATATAACGTCATCGATAATTTTTTCAAATGACAATCCTATTTTTTTATGACTATTCTTTGAAGGGTTTATCAACTTACACATGCATACCAAATATCAAATTACTTCTCGTTTAAAAGATATTCAACAAACATCAGCTAATTTGAAAAATGAAGGAATCTGATTCAACACAATAAAATAAGTAAGGCAATTTTAAAATTGAATGTCGAGAGGTTGTTTGTCAAACTGAGTTGATGTTGACATTCATCAGATGAAATTGACGATAATTCAAGACCCAAAAATAAAACTTTGGTCTCAGCCGAAATACATACAACGGGCAAACATCTCCTGGGCGCAATAGATAGAAGAAGCCGCTATGGCAGCAGCAAATTACGCTATAGCAAAATTTACTACACAATATGTTAAAACTACCACAAAAAACAATCAAATTATAGGAAGACAAATGGAAGTGAAATCAACTAAATAAAAATCTATAAAAGCGTAGGATCTCAACGCAATTATTTCCATTTCTGCAAAAGTGAACAAATGGAAATCAGTCCACCCAAGAACTTCACTCTCTCAACAATATTATAAACCAAAATAAAAAACCATCAACTATTGAGACAAAAAATTAATACGAACCACTAACAAAGACAACAGCCGAAAACGATGAACACAAAACAAATGACACCCCAAGAAGGAAACCATAGTCTCCAGTACAGACGAAAAACAGCAAAACTCAGAGGAGAATCCAAAAACATACACCAACAAAAAAAGCAGCTCTACATACCCTCCGATTACAACGCAACGTTTCGGCACACAAGGGTATGGTGAACAGACTAAATCAAAAATTCCTTCGAAATTAAGTATACCAACATTTCATCTATTGTATTTACAAAAGCAGTTGAAGATTTCGAGAATTTAAAACGTAGGTACGCTACTAAACGAAAAAATCCTATTCCGCACCGATTTCAGGAGAGAGGAAAAAACCCACGCATACGTCTTGCGAGGTTGGGCCTACAAAAAATTATAGATATAAAAGAGGAAATGGAGAAGACTAATAAAATACAAACAAAAGAAATATATAGAATGAGTACCAAGGGAATACTTTTGTACCTCATTGTTACTGCCGGTAAAATAACTTTCTTGAGAATTTCAGAGTTATAGAGGTAACAAGAGTACAATGAGAGCAACATAGACAAAATAAACCTATAATACCATGCCATATATGTCAATTGTGGGGCCACGCAACCGCAAATTTTGGAAGAACCCGTCGATGCTGGAAATGCGCCGGTCCACATCTAACGCCGGAATATACCAAAGACAGAATGAAGCCAGCCAAATGGTCCAACTGTGATGGTGATTACACCGCAAATGCGAACGTTTGCCCCGAATACGTCAAAAGGAGAATTTGGCTCGAAGAAAAGCGATCCCGTTAAGTACATTCCAGCCCCATCAGTAAATCTCTGGACCAACAAAACAAATACCAATATAATTTATTTTCCTAGTCTTCCCTCAAAATCTACTCAACAAAAACCCAGTCAAAATATTCCTACCCCAACTCAACAAAACAGAGCACCAAACATCACAATGACAAACGACATCATCAAATTCTCCCAGATCAACAGAAAGCTCAGGGAACTGCACACATTGGTGAACCTAGAGGAACTATCCAGAGCCGTCTCCGACCTCATCCATGAAGTGGGAAAAGCAACCAACAAAATGGAAAAATTTCAAATTTACAACAACTTTGTTGCCGGCATACACAACTATGACCTATAGGCAGGTACTTGATAAAACAGGCTCTTAAAAACGATATAATCTTAATCATTTTCTGTAACATAGAAGGAGATCTTTCAAAACTTCATTTAATTCGTCATTTTCTCGACATACAAAAACCAGATATTTTCCTCTTAATCGAGAAGTTCATTAAACAAAATAAAAATGTCAAATATAAAAGGTAAATAAAAACTAGTAAGGATCTTATCGAGCAAGGATATTTATTAGTTTGTCGTTTTATGAGAAATAACGTTTGTCGAAAAATCGAACAAAATACTTTACTAAACTGAAACCCACAAGATTGCGATTTTAATTACGATTGGCTACGAAGATAGGACAAAAACACAAAATGAAGTCATTCATTTATTCAGACAGAAGTACCATAAGTAAGATTGAAAAACAATTTCGGGAAAATGGGCATTCAAGAAAGCCAAATAATCATCGTCAGAGTGCCCTCAATGAAGATGTCAACATGAATGTACTCCTCTCTGTTCAAAAAAATCCTCATGTCTTCACTAGGCAGAAAGCCAGTCTTCAGTGACGAGAATCATCAAATCCCAGAAATTTTATCCTTACAGAATGACAATCTTCCAGGAACTTACCGAAAATAAATCGGATAGACACTACAGTTTTACGAACAAATTATATAAGAACTAGCTCAGAATTTGGCTACTCTGTTTCCCTATCCGGATGAAGCGGATGTCCCAAATAGACGCATCTAGTTTCAACAAGACGGTGTATTCTGCAAGTTAAAGTACATTGAACTTCCTTACGTTGACTTCCTGCATACGAAAAAATTACACCCAGATGCTAACATTGCTAAAATCAGCAAAGTCAAGGAAGATTCGATGAAACATTCGATGCCGAGTCATCAATATTTTATATATAAATTAATAAATATATTTTTTATCCTACACTATTCGAAAACCCAATTTTCGTGGCTCTAACGGGACGGGAGAGTAGGTATTTGCACGGCTAGGCAAGAAAAATGGCAAATAATGGCTAGGCATGGAAAACAACTTCACAAAAATAACACCAGATGGCACCCTATTATAAATGACGACGCGGCTGTCACTTTTAAATTTCAAATTGTGGCTTGAAGCTGCATTCACAATGCAAATACAATGAGTAGAGAGAAAGAGAAAATGAACGAAATAATTAGCTGATTTTTGGTTATGTCTTCTAACCTCTCAAAATGTGGTAACTTTTAATATAATTACTAGTGTATTCAATTATGAATGCAGAACTGCAATGACAGCTTACAAGGTTCTACGACTAATTGTTATTACTAATTGTTAATTTGTTCATTGTGACTGTACATTTAGGATTTTGTTGAAATTAAAACTAAGATTGAAAAATAGTATGTACATAGTATGTTATCTAATATGGGCGAATCCGACGGCAGTTATTCTACACCGGAAAGGATTATGCAAAAAGCAAGAAAGGCTACACTAAATTTGCTACTTGAAAAGTCGAAAGAAAAATATAACCAAAAATATAAACATTTTATGGATTGGTGTTTATTGCATTGCAAAGTACAGCCAAAATATTATTTTCCACAAATAATATGCCATTTTTTATCACTCGTTCGTCTCATAACAATAAAAGGTGCAGTCAAAATATTTCCCACCTTTTTTTTGTCATTTTAGAATCTAATCACTTTATGTGTAGGATAAAAACTATTGGAAAGTGGTTTTCCAGGCCCCAGAAGTGGCTAAGCTGCCTGGCCAATTCTTCTGTCAGCCCGGAAAACTAGTACTTTCACGTCTAGGTACACAAATAGCTATTTATTATAGTTAGTCTGATTTTAGTTATATCGTTTTCACCAGCTTTATCATATTGTTTTTATTGTAACAGGTCGTAGTTAATTAAAGTGTTTTTAAAAAGTAAGTTTGAAGTGGCAGTTCATATTTGGCGCAGTCAGTAGGATAATGGAAGAGTCCTTAGTGATCCTCGTCATTAACAAACGTTTATCCGTTATCGTCGAAAGAGCATACTCCGGGGGCAAAAACTATCGACGACCAGTATCCAATACCAAATATAACGGACATATTGGATAAACTTGGCCGATGCCAATACTTTACCACCCTAGATTTGGCGAGCGGTTTCCGCCATATAGAAATATGCCAGGAAAATATTCCTAAACCCGCTTATAGTGTTGAGAAAGGTTACTATGAGTATGTAAGAATGCCATTCGGGCTTAAAAACGCACCATCAACATTCCAGCAGGTAATGGATAATGCCTTGAAAGGACTCTCCAAATACGTTTGGTATATATGGACGATATGATTGTGTTTTCCACATCTATACAGGAACACGTTGTTAATCTCACCAAGATCTTCCAATGTCCTGGACGCGCCAGACTGAACATCCAACTTGACAAATACGAGTTCGTAAAAAAATTGGTTAGTTTCCTGGGACATATCGTAACTTCTGAGGGCATAAAACCGAAACCAACCAAAATTAAAGCCATTGCCAATTGATCCAACACCTAGAACAGCTAAAAATATCAGAGGATTCCTAGTACTTCCAGGATACAATAGGAAGTTTAAAAAGGACTTTGCAATACTAGCGAAACCTCTAACAGATTGTCTAAAGAAGGATGCCAAGGTCAAATATAATCCAGAATTTCCAGAATGCTTCAATACATGCAAAACCCTTTTGATCAACGAACCTCTTATACAGTACTCGAACTTTTCAAGACTCTTCAATATAACTTTGAAAAGAAACGAAACATCTAACATCTTGTCTAATGAAGGATGCAAAGATCAAGCATAGGTACTCCAGAATGTTCAGAATGCTTCAATACACCTATTGATGAACTAACTTCTTCTACAGTACTCGGATTTTCCAAGAACCTTAATCTAAATTTAAAAAGAAATAAACTATTGCCAATATTTCCACCCAAGACAGTACTCACAGAAAATACCATAACGAGAGACACGGCGACAGCTACTGTACATAAGAAAACATAAAACACAAATCCGAAATAAACTTATTCTAAATCTTCCTCCCAGATTCACCCACCTAATGGGAAAATAAATCAAAATCAGAGATTTGAAGGAAAATCCAGGAGTACTTCCCTTCAACCTAGAACCAGCAGAGATGCGTTCTAACACGTACGACTTTATGCAATTTTTCGAATTACAATGTATAGTGGAAGAAATGAAAACTGTAGATGATCAAAACTTAGCAGTGACTAAAGCGATAAAGGACGACCTTAGCTATCTTTATTTTATCAACATACAAAATTTCGATCAAGCCCTTCAATTTCAACTAAAATCAGCCAAAGAGAGAATATTATCCATTTATCCAACGTAAAAAAGGAAGCGAGGAATTCTTAACGACTTAGGAAGCATTACCAAAGCTATTTCCAGAAACCTAGACAAGGAATACGCTGAAATTTACAATATAACCATATACACATTTCAAACAAATCAAGAGAATATTACAAAAAAACGCAAATCATCGCATGAGCTTAAATTTGTGAATTTTGCGATTTCAATCACTATCTTCAAGCCAGAAATGTGCTGGACGAATTAAACCTATCCCTCAATTATCCTTCAACTCCCGAACGACCTAGAAGAGGTAATCACACTTTCCAAACTAAAGACCCTTCACAATAGTGTCTTGAGGAAAGATGAATTAAAATAGTTACTAACAAAAATGCAAGAGCACCACAGCCAAGATCATCTCTTTTATACAAAAGATGAAGACTTCCATAAATATTACGATATAATAAGCGTGGACGCTTACTACACAAACCACACTATCGCATTTATCCTACTTTTTCTCATTTTATATCTTAGAACCTTCAGATACTACCACTTATTCCCAATAACTATACAAAATTCTACCATAATTATTCCCCCAGAACTGTTCCTTTTAGTCAACGAAGATACTTTCCAATACCCCGAAATTCCATGTAAAAGAACTAGTGCCAAATATTTATGCAACGGAAAAGAACTGCAAACAATAACGGAAACCGAAGCCTGCATCAACCAGATTCTTCGACTGAAAAACACAGAAGCTTCTTGCAACTATACTTCAGTGCAAATAAAGAACACAATCATCCAAAGTTTATCGAACTCCCACTACGTAGCCATATTTATTGGACCCACAAAAATAACAACTAAATGTTCCACAACGAAACCAATAGTTCTGCTAAGTGTTTCCCTGAACGAACTCCCACAAAACTGCGAGTTTTGAATAATAGAACAAAGGTTTATTAGTGTTTTTAAATGAAACTCAAGGTCTCTAGTTAATTCCACAATATAATACAAGTTATTGAAAATTCTAAAAAATTGACCAATGGTTTCGATAAATCAATATCATCGTCAGAATCACAGAAGTTACATTTCATTTTATGCCTACCTGATGTTTAGTAGTTAATTTTGGCTAGACCAAGAAGTAACCTAACTTGTGATTGGCTTAATATATGTTTCTAGAAAAAAGAAGAAGATGTGATATTACAAATATTGAAGCTTAGCTATTATTAGCCCTATGGTGATATCCTGGATATAATTTTTCCAATTAAGATCAGTATAACTGTGCAATGATATAGAAAACCAGGAAAACTATATCTGCTGATCTTTACAATTATCACTTAAGAAGACAGTTTATTAGTGGAGAATTCCCTAGATTTAACTGTTCATTGACAACTTCATATTGTGGGTTTCTTAAATGTCTTCTAATTTCCAGTTCTTCAAGAAACCCACAATATGAAGTTGTCAATGAACAGTTAAATCTAGGGAATTCTCCACTAATAAACTGTCTTCTTAAGTGATAATTGTAAAGATCAGCAGATATAGTTTTCCTGGTTTTCTATATCATTGCACAGTTATACTGATCTTAATTGGAAAAATGATATCCAGGACATCACCATAGGGCTAATAATATCTAAGCTTCAATATTTGTAATATCAAATCTTCTTCTTTTTTCTATAAACATATATTAAGCCAATCACAAGTTAGGTTACTTCTTGGCCTAGCCAAAATTAACTACTAAACATCAGGTAGGCATAAAATGAAATGTAACTTCTGTCATTCTGACGATGATATTGATTTATCGAAACAATTGTCAATTTTTTAGAATTTTCAATAACTTGTATTATATTGTGGAATTAACTAGAGACCTTGAGTTTCATTTAAAAACACTAATATGAGCATATTCCACGAAGTAAGGGTCGAGACAGTCAATTTCATTAAAGGTTTATTAATTCCAAAACCTCTGTCCAGGGCGAACCATTAACGATATCACAAATTAAAACAAGCAACCTACAAAAACTAACAAAATTTAAACATCTGAACATGGACTGAGTGCCCATCATCGACCTCCATAAACTCATTAAGCAATCAAACCAAATGGAAGTAATAGAGACTGTAATGTAACCACGTCTATAATCATCTCTGGATAACCCCCATCTGTATAGGCCTTACAATTCACCTAATTCATCTTTTTTCTAGCCTAAAGAATAAACGATGCAAAACAAGGAACCAAAGGAAGACGAAGAGAATACCAAAGTTTTGTTCGTCCCTTTCATAACATCCCAATGGGATCGACAAGTTACATTACTTACATTGAACCTCATTACGTTAACCTGCTGCATATGAAGAACCCAGACGCTCACTTTGCTGAAATCAGCAAATTCGAGGAATATTCAATGCCGAGTCATCAATATTACTTTTCCGCCCAACCTATCTAATATGCGAGAAAAGTATTGGTTTACCCCAAAAAAAGTTGTAATTTTGAAAAAAAAATTTGATTTATTTTTACGTCTTCCATCAACAACAACACGAAAAACGGTTTTTATAAAAAAAATCCTGTATGTATATCGTCGTCGTCGTTGTCGTCGGTCACTTTTCGTTACATATCTTGTTAGCACGATACAGCCTCGGTAGTGCAACCAGTCACCAATTTTATGATTGAATATTATTCAGGACATCTCACAGATGTACCCTATTAATTTTCAGTTCACCAGAGCAAGTACAACAGGTGCTATAGTACTTTAAGTACGATATTTTTGTCATTTTGGAGATCTTTCAGTTTTTTAGCACGATACAGCCTACGGAGTATATATAAGTGACCAATTTCATGATTGGATATTATTCAGAGCGTCTCAAGGATGAACCCTATGAATATTCAGCTCACTAAAGCCAGTACAATGGGTGCTATGGTACTTGAAGTACCAAATTTTTGTCATTTTTGGAGAATTTTAAGTTTGTTAGCACGATACAGCCTCCAGGGTGTATACAAGTGACCAATTTTATGATTGAGTATTGTTCAAGGTAGCTCACAGATGTACCCTATTCATTTCCAGCTGACTAGAGCGAGTACAGTGGGTCCTATAAATCCAGATATATTACATTTTTGGAGAAATTTCGGTTTGTTAGCACGATACATCCGCCGAAGTGTATACAAGTGACAATTTCATGATAGAATATTGTTCAGGGTCACAGCAGAAAAGTTAGTTTTAATCTTTAAACCCGTTTATTTTCTATACAAATCAATCAATCTGATTGTATTGTTTCGTATTGTTTCAATTGTTACAGTTCATAGTTGATAACAGTGAGTTTTGAAGTGGCAATTCATTTTTTGAAAGACCTGTCTGTGAGTGTCTGGGCGATGTATTCCCAGGCAGATGGATTGGTAGAAGAGGCGCTTTTAAATGACATCCCAGGTCTAAGGATTTAACACCTTTAGACTATTTCTTAAGGGGGTACTTGAAAAGCGGGAAACATTGAGCGGTTACAAGAATAAATTAGATAGGAACGTAGGCTAATTTCCGCCGAGTTAATTAGAAATGTCCAGAACGAGTTTCAGTTCCCTTTAGTGTATTGTCATTTAGTTAACGGACATTTTAAGCATTTATTGAAATAACATGTTGATATCAGATAGATCAGAAGATCAGTTTTCTTCATTTTCGTAGTAAATGTTTGTTAAATATCTTCTCTATCGACAAGGAATAAAAATTTGATATTTGGTACGCATGTGTAGCTTCATATATAATAGTGACGTCATATTTCAATTAACATTCCATCACATAAAAACGAGCTTAATTTGAAATACTAATCGACCTGTTAGAGAAGGGGGGGGGCATTCAACCTTGGGGCCCACAAGAGAATAGTTCCAACAAGATAGAAATATAATCACTTAACAACTATCTAAGAAAAAAGCCAATTAGAAATAAGAAATAACTAAGGCAATGGAAAACTGGCTTGGGCATAAACTAATAGGTATACCATGATTTGTTATAGCAAAACATTCCTCCCTCCCATTCTATTGCCCCATCATTTGTACTTTTCAATACTTTCACATCAATTCTCCTGTGTATGTATTATGTCAAAAAATACCCTGTGATCTATGTATGTGAGTTATTACTGTTACCCTTCGTTTCAAACCTTTTCAAATAGGCTTTTTGAGTACATATAAAACTGATTGCTTGGAAGAAAATATACTTATTTTTTATGGTATAGCACTGTTTACCACTGTAGGTTTTAAAATATGTTATGGCCAAATATATTGATCTACGATCCTTCTATGAAATTTGTTTAATTTCCATATTTATCGAATATTTCAGCCAATTTTACTGATTATCAATGAGGTAGGGGTGGAGGAGCACATTCAACCTTCGGGCACATTTAACCACCTTCTCTAAATCTATTCAGTATTTGAATGTAGCGCCTAAATAAATCACACTCATTCCATATTGACTATATCTACTCTCATTGTAGTTTTGTAGCCATATTGTGAGTTTAGTGGGAGTAACAAAAATAAGTGCAATTTTGGTGAATTAACGGTAAATTTTCTGTTGAATAACAATATGCATTTGTGTCTTAATATCTGATGTTATATGAACTTAATATTTATCCTAATCTCGGTGATTCACTAGCGATATAAGTTTCTTAACAGCTCTAACCTATAATAAGTATTGTAAAAGTGTGGTTCGATTTTTATGATCATAACGGCATGGGGCACATTCATCCACCTATAGGTGGGGTACTTTCAACCATTGGTTAAATGTGCCCCTCAAACGTCATAATTATGATAAAAAAATCAAATTCAATTTGAAAGTTTGTTAGATGAACGTTTCATAGCTGGTTTGAAATTATATGAGAAAAACAAACATGGCAGAAGTAAGTGAAAATGACATTAGATGTGCGATTAAAGAAGTGTTGAATAATAGGATGTCTGAAAGGGTGGCTAGTAGGAACTTTAAAGTAAAAAGAGGTACATTACACTTTCGGTTTTTAAAATTATAATGAAAGTATCCACCAGATCATATACAACCTTATACAGTCATAATTCCGGCAACGACAGTGGTGTTGAAAATGAGAATATATATTGCAGTACACTGTGTCTCAGGTGATTACAAATGAGTTGGTGAAATACATTCAGAAATGTTCAGATATAAATTATGGGTTAACCTACAAACAAATAAGGGTTTTGGCCTATGACTATGCATCTGCTTTGCCCAAATGCAATATCATTGCCAAATGAAAGGTGAATAAGACTGCTGGAATTGAATGGCTCAAGTGTTTCATGAAGAGAAACAAACATAAAATAGCCCTGTGAAAACCAGATAGTACAAGTTTGGCCCGTGCTACTAGTTTCAACAAAAGAAGAGTGTCAGAATTGTTCGAGCATTATTCCTCCGTATTAAATAAGTACAAGTTCAGTCCAGAGCAGATCTACAATATAGATGAGACAGATGTAACTACGGTTTTAAAACCTGTCAAAATTGTTAAAACGAAAAGAAAAAGACAGGTGAGCCTTCTGCAGAAAAAGGTGAAATGACATCATTTGTAGGAATAATAAATGCAGTAAGCATGGCCTTACATCCAGCATATATTTTTCCCAGAATTTGTAATCCAGATGACTACTTCGTTGTTGCTCCTACTTCCAGCAAAACTCTAGGAAATCGGTTTGGTTGGATGACAGGTGATTTGATCTTGCGTATTTTGGAACATATTGGGAAGCATACAAATTGTTCAAATGAGAATAAAAGAACTATTGTTGCTGGGCAATCACCTCACACAAACTTCCACCACTAGATGTGGGAGTGTACGGACTTCTAAAATTCTATTGCTTGGTTGCATTCATTGACTGGATGGTTGATAACCCAAGAAAGAATATATCAATAAAATAAATTGTCCATCTCACAGAAATAGCTTTATAAAATGCCTTTATGTAACTAAATTGTTCGAGATATCAGGACTGTGGCCTTTGAACCGATTAGCTTCCAAAGAAGATGAACGGTATCAGACGGCAGATCCATTGCTGACAACAGTAACCGAAGAACTTGCACCTAGACCAGTAAATTTACAAATATAATGTAGGTACATTTACGAATCAATGAAGTGATTACATATTTCAAATTAAAAAATATTGCAGGCAGTCCGTCAACTTACAGTGCAAGTGTGTCAGGGGGTACAGATGTTAAGAAATCAACTATATCACCGTAATCACATATCACCAGGGATTACTTCATCAACCCACAGGAACGACGAAAGTGATGTTATGAGGTAGTGTACAATCTATACAAGACTGATATATTTTTTTATACTTAGGTGCAGATAAGGTTTCATAATCGAGTAATAATATCACTCCAGAAATTGTCAGGCCGTTTCCTAGAGCAACTTTGAAAAAAGTCCAAAACGCCAATAGTAGAAAAGAAAAGTCTAGAATCTTTACGAGCACACCAGGAAAAAAACGGCTCAAAGAAATTGAATATGCACAGGAGGAGGTCTGCAGCAATAAATAAAAGAATGAACACAACTAGTTCAGAATCGGAAGAATCCATCATTCTTGAATCGGATGAAATTTCTGATGAACTCACCGATGTAGAAAAATATACATCTCATAATAGAAGATGATAAAATACTAGAAAATGATTTTGTTTTGGTCAAGTTTCGCACTAAAATGATTGCATATTATTAGGCTGGAAAAATTGTAGAATGTTTGAACCTCAACGAATTCCAAATCAAAAACGACGTAAGACACCAGTTTACCAATTTAATTATCCCCTAGTGGATGACATATCTACAGTTGATCGCTCAGATCTTGTATTGAAATTACCAGAACTCAACTCTGCTAAAACTGCACGAGCTTCTACTTTGAAAACTTCCAATCTTGATTTATCTTCATATAATATCAAGTAACAAAGCGTTTCTATTTTGTGTTCTTCATTGGATTAGTGATTGTAGAATAAGGTATGTGTAGTTTTCATGTTCGGAGATCTGGGTTGAAACTGCCCCAATTAGTGGTTGCATGTTCCTTACTAAAGGGGCACGTTCAACCATTTGCCGATCATTTTTGAAGTGCTAACTTTTGGCACTGAATATGAAAATAAAGGGGAGTTTCTCCAGTAATGTTTTTCACAAAGTATGAAGTTCGTTAGCTCAAGACAACAAAGATATATTTTCAATAAATATCCTTCCACAAGCCATTTATGGAGAATTGGTTGAATGTGCCCCCCTTTCCCCTACTGAATTTATTCCAAGTTAGAGACTCGCACTGTATACACTTAAAAGTATTCACTTTTACCCTGACGTCATTAATATCTGATAACATAACCGACATACTTATTAAGTGGCATATCTTTCTATTAATAGTGAAGAACAGAACAAAACAATTTGACATTTGTTGGTTATGTTATCTGATATTAATGACGCACGGGGAAAGATTCAATAATTCAACTGTATCTATCACTTATGAATAAGTCATTTGGCTTTTATAGATTTTTTAATCTTATGTCAGGTAACTAATTAGTATTTTCATATATTTGTTTGACATTGCACGTCTTTTCGATTTAGAATCAAGATATCGAGATCTTTGGTTTAGGAAAGTAGTTTAATCGTTTTCTGTACACCTTCCTAAGTTTTGGTTTCATTCTGAAAGTATATCACTAAACATATTTTTAAGTAACATTAAAATGAAATCAAATCTTTTGAAACCCTGTTTTTCAACCGGTTTTCAGGGACAAAACAGTCGACACATCTGGGGCGTCATACTTGTATATGCGGGACAAAGTTATTAACGAATCAAAACAAAAGGGTAATGTGAAGAACAAGGGACCATATGCTGCAAGATTGCAACACGTAGTTGGATTTGAAAGGCCAGAACATCGGCTTCACAACTTTGTATTTCAGTCTATCTATGTAAATATACTAACATAAATTATTGCTAATGAATTAAATTAAATGAAATCCTTCAGTTTCATAAGTGAATAATCTGAAACAATCTGTCTCTGATTTCCTATATTTAATTAATGACATTTTTTTTATTTTTGACTTCATAATACATTTGCCAAATATTTTAAATTTAACCTTCAAAATATATATTTACCAATTGAACTAATCAAACAGTTAGAAAGTAGTTATCACAGAGATAACACATACCAAACAATTCAGACAAAATTGCTTCCATCCTTATCTTGAAAACTATCTAACTTAACTGGGACAAAGAATATTTTACTATATTCCACAAAGTATTAACATCATAATATATTTATCAAATTTTGAACCCCTTTTTAACATGTATTTGATAATTGGTGATTAATTTTATCTGCATATCTACTAAATACTACACAAGTGAACCATTTATAGACTAGGATAATGGAACATTAAAAAAATTGCAAAACAGTTTAGGTTTCGTTTTAGTGTTGAAGAATTTGGGAGTTAAAAAAATTCTATATTTAATGATATTAAACGTATTTTTCCTATTTACTTGAATTCCCCACAATTGCCAAATATTCCATGCGGAATGGAATAACAAAATAAATTATACTAATTTCGAATCAACCCAGTAACTAACAAATACAAACCTAAAAAATAGCTAAATGGTTTATGTGAGATCTCAACTTTTAAATTAAATTTGAGTAGAAATATGGAGACATTATGCTGGAATCATTTGTAATGTTTTGAAAGAATAGAGCAGTATTAGTAAATTTTCAAGATACAGGTGACATGAACTATATGAACAACAGTTAAATGTGTAATAATCAGGATAATACCGATATGATCTAAATGGAAAATCGCAAAATAATATAGGTATGTAACTCACCAGATGATCTTCGATCTTATATCCAGCTAAATGAGCGTCCCTTAAATTATTGAGTGATTGTGCTTCTCTCAATGTCGGTTGATTCAATAGATTACCCTGGTTGCTCACAGGGATTAGGTAGTTATTCTCCACCAAGGAATTATATGATGGAGGAGACAAAGTCTCACTTGAGCTTGGTGAAATGGGTTCCGTTAGCAACATTTGACCGGAGTGTTCTTCGTATACGGACGACATCATTCTATACTTTCAAATAAATGTAAACAAAATTACTGAGTTTGTGTATTTATAATGAGAAAAAAAACCCCGCCCCTTTACTCTATCAACCATTTACGTTATTTAGCTTGTTGTCGTATGGAAACTTAGTACCGTCAGTAGATTCCTTCAAAGTCATTAGTTGGAAATAGAAAGTTAAAATTTCATGAATTTGAAATTTTCAAAGCAACTATACCACGTACTGAAATTGCTTAGAGAATTTTGAGTAAGAAAACGAAATATCTTGGTTTACACATGGCAAATGTAACACGCATTACTTGTAAACTATGAAGGCGATAGTAAATAATATTTAATGATTGTTCATTATTTTTCACTTTAACATTATGCGTTTTGATTTTAGATTTTAAGGAGTTTTGCTATTAACGTTATTGAATATGTACTGGGTGTCCCAATAAGAATGTCCCTAGGTCATATATCAGAAAACGTTGATAGTATAGCTGCAGGTCATATATCAGAAAACGTTCATAGTATAGCTGCGGGAAAAAATTACATAATTGGAAATTATTTTCAAGTTTGTATGTCCACCGTTAGAGGACGTAATTGTATAAAAAAAATTTGAAAGCCAAATTTCACAAAAGTAAATTAATTAAGGGGCATAACAAAAACAATAATTGCATTCTTCGAAAAATTCTGCCTAATCTTGATAATTAAGTTTTAGTCAATCTATTCAAATACGGTGCAGGGGGGAGTGGGAACATTGTTATGAAAAAACGTCCATTACTGTGGTTCTACTTAACCGATTTTTGCAAACTTAGTCTTCTTGAAAACATTTCTTTTCCACCAATATAACAGTTATAATTTCGATGTCACATAATCAGTAGCATGCACGCTAGAGGCCGCAATTCTTTTTTTTTAAATCTAGTTTTCTGTGGAAAATATTAAATAGGAATATGCAGTTTCAATCGAAGATCATAGTAGTAGATATGATAAGCAACATAATAGCCAAAACTTCATGTCGATATCTATTTCCTGTCCTGAGATATCTTTAAAAGAAATGAGAAATTTCCTTTGAATATAGATTCACCTCCTATAGTTGTAGGTCGATGTCCAAGAGTGTAGCCAGGATTTATAACAGGGGGGAGGCAAACCATGGTCCATGGTCGTCCAAAATGTAAAATTTCAGGATAAAAAGAAAAGACAAATGAAAACAAAACTTTGAGATTTTAATTATACTTAAATTAAAATAATACCATTTTTTTTCTTGGGTTTAAACCAAATTTATCCAAAACTTCCTTCACTATGCAGTCCTGATTTTCCTTCAAAAATTTTCGATGCACATTCATCAAACACAACCCAGTGAGTCTGTGATCACCCATTATACTCCTGAGCCAAGTTTTACCCTTCGTAGGGTACTGAACGATATTTCCACGGTAGCAATAGTGGATGAGAAAGCACTTGATATTAGCAGTGCATGCCTTGTTGCAGGGAAGGAAACATTAGCTTCCTCCAAAAGCACAACCACTTCGATGTCCTTTAATTTGTCTTCTGCTAAATTCTTTTTCTTCCACATATTGTACCACAAATCTATTTCTGCAGAGACATCACCCAACTTATAAAATTCCATGAAAGATTCTGCATTATTTTTGAAATCTTTTGAAGCCATTTTGAGCATGCTTAAAAGATTATGATAAATAAAAGCAAAAGCTGGTGTATTTTCGTTGGAGAATCTAGCATCCAAAGACGAAGTTAAAAAATCAAGATAAGACATGATTATTGATCGCTTCCAGTATTCAACTGCAGACTCAGATGGTGGATTACTTCTGTGTATTTGCGTTTGAGTGACTCGTGGTACTCACAAATCAACCCCTACTATCTCTGCGAAATCAAGTGATTTTTTAAATAAATCGTAAGAAACATTTTCGACATCTTGTCGATCTTCTTTGATTGCATCTAGAATATCATCAATATGTTCCTTCACCATAACCAAATCCATATGTTTATCTTGTAAAACGTTTACAACGGGTTCCAAAATTACAGAGTATCTTGCAACTATGTTTAAGCCTAAGCTGAATAATGGAATAGTAACTGCACAGTGCAATTGGTAGGCAGATTTTCTTGTTGCATAGTTTCCTTCGACAGATAGATATTCTAGAGCTTTAACAATGGCAGTGAAGCTTTCTGAAAACCTTTTTATGCTCTCATATTTTTTCGACCATCTGGTCTCACAGAACCTTGAAAGATTTTGAACCGATTTCCTACGGGCTGGCGATTCACAAAAGAAGGTTATTGTGTCTTTAACCGTTGCAATTGTGTTTCTTATTTCTGGTAGCTTGCTAGTATTATTGACCACAAGATTCAGTCTGTGGCTGGAGCAATGGAAAAATAAAGATTTAGCGTACGTTTTTTAATAATGGCCTGTACACTATCTTCTTTGCCGGGCATCGTGGAACACCCGTCAAATCCGAATCCCACACAATTATCGGCGGAAAAATTATTATCTTCTAAAAAACTTTGAATTGCGCTGGCGATTGTATAAGCATCTTGACATTTTAACTCAATGTAGCCTACAAATTCCTCCCTGATTATTTTTTGGCTTTCATCATAGAACCTTAATCCAGTAGAAAGCTGCTATTTTCCTGCGATATCTGCTGTTTTATCAGCCATTACAGCATAAGCTTTTACCCGTTTACAGTCTTCGATTATTTTTTCTTTGATAACTTTACCGCATAATTGTATGATCTCATTTTGAATTGTTGGTGAGGTATAGACTGCGTTTTTTTAACATTTATCCAAGTGGCTCTTTAGCTTCTCATCACCAGAGTCAATCCTCAAATTTAAAAGGTCAAAGAAAACTACCTCATTTCCTTCTTTTCCTCTAAGCGGCAAATCATGAATTGCACAAAATATTATGCATGAAATAATTGCTGAGCATATTTGTTTATTTTCTTCAATCGTCTTATGGTGCCCTATTTGCAACTGGACATCAACAGGAGCATTTTCAAGGAATGCTTTTGCAGCAGCTGTTGAAGATTTCTGGTAATGGCTGCCAACGTGCTTTCTACAATCTTCATGTACATCCTTAAACTTCATGTAAGGCCTTACCGTGAATGATCCCAAAACCTTCAACTTTTCACGATCTCTCAAACCCTTTCTACAATTCAAACCCACCCACTATCTTCTCCATCATAAACCGCAAAAGAGTTACCAACAAACGATGTTAAAATATAAAATTTGACGTTCCATCCTGCAACAGAAGATTCTGCATTTATTCAAGAAACACTTACAAAATCGAACAATATAGACGTGAAAACGGAAACTACACATATTCCCAACACGTATAAACCGACAAATAAAAGACCTATTGAAGATACTCCTCCACCTGATAGCGATAATAACTTAACGCCCGAAAAATTATTCCCAAAACCAAAATCACCAACAACAAAAATGAACAAAATTAGCAAGAAATAGACAACAATGTCCTGCAAAGCGTTCATAATAAATTATTGGCCACATTTTATTTTAAATTGTGATAATTATTGGTTCTATTATTTGACGTTTACAATATATTAACCGCAGTATATCGTTACCTAGAAGATAAGACATCAAAGCAAGAATCACCATACTTAAGAGAAATATATTTTGTACACGACCACTTAATAATAAATCAATATTTTATCTTCTAACTAAAAGTATATGGTATCCATATATATATTACTAGAGTGATATATGATAATTCACACTTTTGCATTTACATAGCATATGTTGCAATGACAACACAACACTCACAACATTCCGGCACATTTTGATAGGTGACTAGAGATCGGGGATACAATACGATATTGTCTCTAAGTATTTTGCGTATTTTGTTTAGGAAATTTGTTTCTGAAATATATCGTATTGATACGATATTTTCTGATATAGATTTATTCAAAACAATGTTAAAATTGTCCATAATACCAAATTATTACGAACTGTATGTATCATATAAATAACATTGAGGAACCAGTGAATAGAAAGTCTGACATTGAGTCACTTAGTAAGATTTATACATATTTATAACACTTCAATAATGTCCATTCTAGAAACGAGGAGATTGATTCCCAAATTATTGTTTTGAGTTGATGGTGGACTGATGTGACTGGTCAGTTAATTGTTTTCAAAACAAGCATTAGTTTTTAGATCAATTAAAACAATTTTTTCTATTGCCTTAATAGAAAACTTAATTTTCGACCCATAAAGCAGAAAGAAAATTGGTATTTTTTCTCCCGCCGGGAGGTAAACATTTTTCCTCCCTGAGAACAAAAATGTTCGTTTACGATATCGTCGTCTTGGATGTGAATAGGTCTAACCCACAAAAATTGTAAATGCGGGTTATAGCTCAAAACGATCTTCAAATGGTAAAATTTTGTTATAGTGAAGAAATCTATGTGATAGACTGTTTCTAACCACCTGAACTGAAAATTTGCTAATAAATCTATCCCACATATCCGTTACGATAAAACGGTCTAAGATCATTTACCGCTATTCACGATCGGCAGGTTTTAAGTTTCGCGCCTTGGTAAATAGGCCTACGCCAAAAGTCGCGTGGTAAAATCCGTTATTAAAAAGAAAATAATTGCACGTGGTTTTAGTTTACTTTGTTTGACCGTACAGGAAGGTAGTAGTAAGAGGTAAATTTGGTTAAATCGTAAAATAGTGTAATCATGTCTTTTATTGCGGGAAATTTTTATACCCGAAGTAGACTATTAGTTAGTGAAGCGCTTAAAAAGTTTAACCTACATTTAAGTGAGGAAGAGGATGAAGTGGAGGATAATAAAAATATCAAGCAATACACAACTTTGACAGCGGTTCCTTTAGGGAGGTTTTTACCTGTATTTAATGTTAAATTGTTTGTTTTACGCTGGTTACATTTTTGTTTGCCTATGCCACCGCATTGTTAAAATAAATTTTCCTAATTTTTCCATAACAAAATAAAGAATGTCTAAATTTATAATAATACCGTTTCATTTTTTTTCACTGCTTGACAGTGTTCTTACTTTTATTTGTTTTATTGTTTTTAGATAGTGGTAAAGGGCTGGACGAGGAACCGGGCACCCCAACCGTTATCAAAAACGCAGAGTTCGGAAATAAAACAAAGCTAATATTTATAGACAAAAGTTCGCAATTAGCTATTTCGGAAGCAACAACATCCTCCAAGCAAATGGTTTGTGAAAAAATACATTCACCAGGTACTGAAGAAGATTGTGAGGAATTTTTGAACATCAGTGATGTAGAAGATCCTACCTATCATCCACATGAGGTAAATAAAAATTCTTCTGACTCGGGTAGCGAGAGCAGTGTCAGAGAAAATTTCACACCAATATTGGAAGAAGTTGACACTAATAATGCTGGTACTAGGAAAAGGACAAGAAACTCGAATACATGGAGAAGAAATATACAAAAAAAATTAAGGCTACAGGGCAAAGAATATGTTACACAGAAAGGAAAAGCAAAACGCGGTCGAGGTGTTAAAGTAGTTAATTGTCACTGCCACTACAAATGTCACACGCCTATTACTGCAGAAGTAAGAGGTCAGATTCATAAAAGTTACCTTGGTTTGGAAACTGAAGAGCTGCGATGGTGTTACATTGCTAAACATGTACAACAAGTTTCAAAAAAGCGCAGCTACGCATCTGCACCCAGCAGAAGAAATTTTACTTTAATCTATACATTTACCGCAAACAATGGAAAGCATCAAGTATGTCAAACATTTTTTCTTGAAACCTTAGACATTTCTTACCGAAAATTTAAAACTGCAATATCTAAGCTGACAGAAACTAACACTGTTAAAAAAGATATGCGCGGAAGAAAATCGCCCCCTCAAAAAAAAGTGAAGACGTCAAAGATATAATACGGAATCATATTAGGTCAATGCCTGTCGTTTCTTCCCATTATTGTCGCAGTACAACCAAAAGAAAGTACCTGGCGTCCGGTCTATCAGAAGCCAGACTATATAATGATTACAAGGATTACTGCAGTGAACTTGGCATAGAACCCGAGAAGGCCAGTTATTATAAACACATCTTCACTACAGAATTTAACCTTGGCTTTCACAGCGAGTATAAAAATAAAAGTACCGCTGATCAAGAGATTTTGCGAGAAGGGTACAATTCACACTTTTTAAGAAAAAAAGAGGCCATAGATCACAAGCTCAATGATAAGGATAAAGCTAAATCCGACACCACCTATGTAGCGTTTTATATGGATATGGAAAATATTTTGATTACGCCTTCCCCAAAAGTGGGAAAACTGTACTATACGAAAAAATTAAAGACCTTTAATTTCACGATTTATAGCCTAGGAAATTCTGACGCTACAAATTATATGTGGCACGAGGGGGTTGGAACAAAATGTGCCTCTGAAATAGCGTTATGTCTTTGGCACTGCTTGTCAAATTTAAACTCAGATATCAGGGAAGTTACGTTTTTTCCTGATACAGCTACGGGACAGAATCGTAATAGTATTATCTCTGCTATGTTTTTGAGGGCGGTTAGTTTGTTACCTATGGAGATAATTAATCAAAGTACATGGAGTCTGGCCACTCGGAGATGGAGTGCGACAGCGTTCATTCCTGCATACAAAATAGAGGAAACAAAATAGACATATTTACGCCTGAAGGATGGTATATGACAGCGCGAACTGTCAAGACAAAGCCACTTGGTAGAATAAGTGATAGAAATAAACTATACTGACTTTTTTGAGTATAAATCTTTTGCGAAAGAAGTGATCACAAATAAAAATAAAGCTGATGAAGAGACATTAAACTGGTTAAAGGTTAAGCGGTTGCAGTACAGAAAGCAGGAGCCAATAAAAATATTTTTTAAGGAAAGGCTAAATGACGCCAGTTTCAAAAGTTTAGGCACTAAGGTAAAAATAACTAGACAACATGATGCCTCTTTATTGACAGGCGAAATTGCAGCCTTATACACCGAAACACTACCTATTGAGAGAAAAAAACTGGAAACCTTATTAAAGCTATGTTCATCCAATGTTATTCCTTCAGTTTATCATAACTTCTATGAGAATCTTAAATCCCATGAATAAAACCCTAATAATTCTTTAGAGTCTGATGAAGATTAAAGACTTTAATAAACTGTTTATTTTTTTTTGTTTGTAATAAATATGTATGAAGAAAAAACTTATTTTTTAAATACCCATGTATAAAATGAAGGTGCATTTTTTATTTAGGCCTATACTTTTTGAGCAAAAATATTAAATTTCAATAGAGGTGGAAAGTTCTAAGCCACTTTCTAATCAAGTTTTTATAATGAAAAAACAAAAAGACAAACAATACAATCATACTATCAATTATTAGGTCTGTGAGAGGTTCATAACTTTTAATAATGAAATAAACAATAAAATAATTGCGAAAACCTAAAATTATACCGCTCAATATTATTTCAATCCCAGACTCATATAGCCGCATATAGTTTCCATAATTATTCATATAAGGAAGCACACAATGCACGCATTATAATCCTTAGAGGTAGTCGAAAAAACTATATACATACCTCAGGAGGAAAATGCTTTTCCTTCCTCGGATATTAAACTATCAAATTATTCGCTAGAGGAAAAGCATTATTTTCCTTTCTTGGTATCTAAATAGATTATTATTATTGATATATAGTTATTACTCCTTTTCATGGAAATGAACATCAGACGAAAGTGGAAGTCGTCAGTATTTGCTGGTGGGTTTTGTCTGGCTTTTTTTCTGTAACAATAGTTAGTGTTGACAGTTTGGGAATACCTAATGTGAGCGGTTTTAGTGTTCCTTGACTTATTTCGTCATCCCAATCAACGTCAACAGTAGTACCTACTGAGAAATTCAATAATGTTATTTTTCAATCTTATCGTGATCGTGAGAAAGGACATGTTCTATGACTGTTTTCCTTTAAAATATTCTCCAAGCACCAAAAAGCCAGAACAAAATGTCTTATGAATTGAGATTTCTACTTAACAGTGTATTGCAAGTTTTCAAGCGCCCCCCGAAACACTACTTTCTGACCTTCAGTCGTTTCACGGTTGAAATAGACATCCAATAAAATTATTTGGTTTCTTGTTTACGTCTTTCGATTAAAAAAAGGGAAAACCCTGACTCTAATTACAATGTGTAGGTAGAGAACTATGCTTAGTGGATGAAAATTTTCCTGAAATTTTGTGAAATGTGACTACAATTTGAAATCAACAATACAAGTAAGTCCTAATAATTCCAAGTCTAACCGGTTGTTCCTTTTTAGTTTATTATACGTATGATATTGATTCACTTTATCTGTAACCTGTTTTTTTTTGTTGCTACCCCGCCCCCTCGAGTAGAGAGTATTTTAATGTCTCGTCCGTCCAGACCTATATCGTCCAGTATAGCTATTAACTTGTCATGTTGAACGGGGTTGAATGCTTTCAAGCAAGCATATACATAGTTGTTTACATCTCGACATCGTTGTATTAGAACCAGGACAGTAAACAGCGCCTCCCTTGTACCTACACCGCTTTTAAAACCAAACTGTACCTGCCAATATTTCTTTAGCATTTGGTGTATATTCTGGAATGACCGATTTTCAGGAACAACTTTAATACATGGCTCATTAAGCTTATCGGTCTGTAATATTTACAATACTTGCAGTTAGCCTTCTTTGGTATGGCAACGAATGTCCAGTCTTTAGGTATAACTCCGGTCTTGTATATGCAGTTAAGCAAGCTCACCAGGATTACAAGAGCCCTGTCTTCTTCCAACATTTTCAGAACTTTCATTTGTGTTCCATCTGGTCCTGGTGCCTTTCCGTTTTTTGTACTTGATATAGCGTGTAAGAGTTCTGTCATAGTGATATCTAACCAGTCATCCAGAGTAATATTATGCGAAGAAATCTAACCATCTACACAGAGATGTTGAATATATTTTTTACATTACTGTAGTTGTTATTCTGTGCTACTAATAATTTGCTGTTGCTCGTGCATGAGAGTGCTGTTGTTGCTCTTTTTATATTGACCAGTTGTCTGCTTTTGAAGTTCTTGTACATATTAAAAGTTTCGTGTTTGGCATCTAGCTGCTCTACTTCATTGTTGAGTAGGCATAACAGTCCCAGGTCATATAATGTACAAGCCGAAAATGGAGAAATTGTAACACGAAACCGCAGAGATTTTAGAAAGTCTCAGAATGAGTTTACTGTTATACGAGAACCTTATCAAGAACTTAATAAAACTGAGACTGTCTCAACTCATGGTTCGCCACCTGTAATGTCCTCCACTCCTTATGTTAATAATAATGGTGTTTCTGAATCATCAAATCCAAAGACCAGCCTAGAACCCATGCGCACCTGATGTGGTCGTATTGTAAAAGCTCCTCAAATATTGGATTTATAATCTTTGAGGGGAAAGATGTAATATATTGTAGACTTCTGTGTTGCTAGTATGTAGGGTTATGTGTGTCATGTGTCAAAAAGTGACTTGGCAGCCCTGAGAGGCAGGGCAAAGGCAACAGCACATGACAACGCTTGTAAACAATTCATAAAAGGAGGATTCGATTTTGAAATAAAGTCTAACGGCAATTTATGAAGTGAATATTTCATTCAAACCTTATATACGATAATACATCATATTCAGGACCTGCTAGAAAATGATGGAAGAACCAAGTACTCAAAAGTAAGAACCAAAGTTGCTCTGACACTAGCGTTCTATTCATCGAGAGCGTACAATTTTGTCAGAGATTCATTCAATAAGAGCCTGCCACATTTAACTACTATGTCAAAATGGTATATGTCAGTAGATAGATCTTCAGGTTTCACCTCTGAATATATAACTGCTTTTCAAAGTGAAAAGTTGCAATCATTCATTACCTTGCAATTTGGTAATGGGTGAAATGGCAATAAGACGACAAGTGGAATGGACAGGAAAAAAAATGCTGTGGCATTGTTGACATTGGAACAAAATTAAACTCTGATATGGTTCTAGAAAAGCGTGAAGCTTTAGTATTCATGGTGGCATTAATCGACATTGGGAGGTTCCCGTGGTATACTTCTTGACAGATGGACTAACAGCTGCAGAACGAGCTGAAATTGTAAGAAAATACTTTGATTCCTTATATCAGACTGGAATAACATTTCTAACTTTTGATGGCACGCAAGTAAATTTTTCAAAGGAAATGAAGGGCAGATTTTAATAATTCTAAGTATATATAAACTCATTTTGACCATCCAATCACAAAGAAACCTGTATATTTCTTACCTGATGCATGTCATACGATGAAATTGGTTAGACATTTTTTAGCTTCCACAACTGACATGAGAAATGGAAAAGACAAAAATATAAAATGTGAATATAATTCTGAATTTGTTCAGAGACAGTATGTTAAAGGATTGTAGGCTGCTGCAAATTTGAAATCCAGGCATATTTAGCGAGCAAGAGAAAAAATGGAGGTTTGCTTAGCAACACGAACTTTTATCAATAGTGATATTGATGCGTTAAGTTTCTTGAGGGAAGATTTGAATTGCCAATAATTCAGAAACTCAAAGGCAACATCTGACTTTTTCTCCAGTTCAATAACTTATGTGATACATTTAATTCAAGAAATGCTTTTTCAAAAGACCCCTCTCAACAACGACATCGTCAGAAATGTTAAAATTTCTTGTTTCCACAAAATATTACATTCTGATACTCACTTTGAATAGTGTTCCATTTATAAAATCTGGAAGACAAACAGGATTTCTTGGCTTTCCTCATTTTGATCGAGAGTTTGAAACATCTTAAGATTTAGTGGAAGATAAAAAAAAGCTCTTAAATATGTTTTGACTTATTAATTTTCACAAGATCATCTAGTACTCTTTTGTGGCACCATACGAAGCAGAGGTTGTTGAACACAATATATTAATAAATTGTATTGAATGATGAAAACCCAAATTAAAAAACTGTATGAATTCTTTATTTTTTAAAGGCCTGAATGAATTCAATAAGCTACCAAAAGATGTAGGTGAATCACAGAGCTTGAAAAGTTTTAAGTCTTTGCTACGGAAACATATTTTAAATACTGAGCTTTAAATTATATCTTGTCAATTTTAATATTTCCGTGAAGTAACTGTATATGTTTGTATTTTTTAAAATGTACTATTTATTTCATATTTGCATATTAGGCTTGCCTATTTCAAAAAATTACTAATTACTACTACTGTGACAAGCAGTTGTTGTTGTAAAATAAAGTGTTTTATTAGTGAATAGGAAACAGTATACGCAATTATTCCTATATAGTTTAAGAAGGTTTATAGAAATTCATAGTTGTTCAATAATTTTATTTGTTTCTTATTATTTCAAAATTGAATAGAACTGTTTCAAAGGTTTAAGTGTCTTTCAATATCCTCATATATTTTTTTCCTAGTTTGAATAAATTAACTAAACTTCTTTTAAATACAATTATTTTCAATTCGATACAAAATATCCTCAAAAATAATCAGAGCAATACTCCACTGGATATTGTAAGACTCCATGTACATAGCGTTGCCAAAGCAGGAAAATGAATGTATTGCTGCTCTTTTCTACTACATTGTTAGAGAATTTAATGATGGCTTCAAAACAACCCTCATATTATGAATCAGATGCTAGGACTATTCTTTTTCTATGTCAATGGTATAAATCGAACCCAAATCTTTCCATCTGTCTCCATTTACTCAAATTTGCACTTAATTTGATTTGCGACATTCTACTATGGTTAATTTTTTGGCCAGTACTTATTCTTTTTCTTATCTTCAAGCCAGAGCACTACTTATTTTGCTCTTCAAATATACATTACCATTCAAATTAAAAATAAAAAACAATGGGAAACTATACCTTATATTTTGTGAAAATCACTTTCCATACTTCCTTTTTTTAGTTTTAAGAGAACTACAGCATCGCACTACTATCATTCGTAATATTTTACAAACATAGATCGGGTTTATTGTTTATTACGCAATGAACTACTAATACAAAATACTTTAGTTTTGTACGATATTTTCTTGCCTTGGGGTACAAAGATACGTAGGTATCACAGTTTTTGAAATGTGTCGACAACATAAAGGAAATACCTGATAGAGTTGTTAATGGAATATATGAGTTAGTCTGTCAAATATTATCAACCATTAAATTTCAGCATTTAAAAAGAGTGTTAAAGTATTTTCGAATTAATCTTTTTATAATACTATATTTAAAACAATAATGTAATAAATATATTTCTGGGAAAATCCAGGTTCAATGTATTTAAGCTTTTTCGTACTTCCGGGCCTAAAGTGACAACTTCACTCCCTTGTGACAGGTACTAAAGTGTCACATTTAATCCCTCCGGGATTAAATATTGACGAAACTCCCGGAACGATTAAATCACAAACAAACGAATTTAAGGGATATTTTATTGAAAAATATAATTAATTAGAATGGTAATTAACGTTAATATTCAAATTAATATTGTGACAGTTCGTCATATTGACCAGTCTTTCCTGGGTTAATGCAGCAGGTAACTGACGAGTAACAGATAGGTCCTTTTCATATTGAACTGGTGTTTGTTTCGAAGATCCTGCGGAAACAGGAAGCGAGAATGAGGACTGTGGCATAACTATAGTGGACGAATCGGCGACTTGACCAAATATTTTATCTGAAATTTTTTGTTTATTTTTAATAGACGATTCAATATATCCCTCGGCCACGTTGGAGGATTTCCATCCTCCATGTCTCTTCAGCACGTCTATTGTTGCTCCCGAATCAGCTAACAAAGACGCAGATGTGCGTCTAAAACAATGTCCCGTATAAGACGTCGCATTTTCTAATTTCAAGAAAGCTGCTATTTGCCGTGGAAATGTACCAAACATGTTTTTTCCTACTACTCGCGTAGTACATTCTTTGTTGATGTATTGAACAAAAAATTTTGAATGAGTTGTCCCTGTCTTTCGCAATGCCACATATTTCCGAAATATCGCCACAAAACTGATGGCACTGTTTTCTGAATTTTTGATCACAAAATTTCGGTCAATTTTACTTTTGGTGTTTCTAATCGCAATTAGGAAGGAATCGCCCAAATCTCTCACATCGTCGATTTCTAAATCAACCAACTCTTTTCCACGACAAGCTCCCGCAACGCCCAAAATAAGTGCAACCTACAAAAAAATTGATTTCTTAAAATTTCTGAATATAAACAAATTTCCAAATTTACCTTAAGCATTAAATATTTATCATCCGGAGCCTCCCGTAAGAACTGATCTACCTGCTCAGACGTGAGAATTCTTGACTTCTTTGGCTTAAATCCCTCATTTCTTCTCTTCAAAAAAGCTAATAATTTTGGAAATTTACTTATATCAATATCTTCTCTAATGTTAATAACCGATTTCAGCATTGAGTAATGTGCCCAGAGAGTTGAGGCACAAACCGCTTTTGATTTATCATCGAAGTAGACTAACAGGGCATTTTCAGTAGGTTGTCTCACATTTTTTAAGCGGCACCACTTTTTAAAAGCATCGTACTGCTGCTCGTATAGTTTTCTAGATTTCGGTGGTAACAATTCTTCACCTACTTCGGCTGCTCTTTTATCAATATCAGATACACCTTCTTCACTCATGATACCAATAATTATCAATAACAATGTTTCTTTACAATGACACTAGTAATGACAATGTTTCTAAATTATAACTGTCACAACGCAATGTTACTATGGTAACTTATTTTAAAGACAGTTTATTAAATGAGTTGAAGAGAGAAAAAACTGATTGAAATTATTGAAATAATTAATAAAATCATACCGGAAGTACGAAAAGTATCGTATATACCTTGCGACTGAAGTACATTTAATCCTTCAGGTAAATTATGGCCCTCCCTGCGGTCGGGCCATAAACTTTACCTTCAGGATTAAATGTACTACTTCAGTCCCGCGGTATATAATATACTATTATTTGTAACAATAACTATACGTATTTATTTATATGTATACTAAATATTTACAATATTCATTTTAACGCTGCTACGACTCTGTACTGTACTCCCCTGTTGAACAAAATGCCGCGCGTATAAAGGTATTTACATATAATTTTCTGGAGTGTCTTCATTGGTAAGGGGAAGCTTATTTTTGGAAATAACATACTCGAAATTGTAGCAACCAACTTTTCTCAGAAATTGACTTGACGATTTGTAGGAGTATTATTATTTTGGGTTAGCTGCATCTCTGTATAATGCAGCAGAGTACCACGAATCGATGTGTTATCAAGCAAATCTTAGAATACAGTATATAGTTTGAGTTAGATTTTAACCTTCCAAAACAATAAACTTTCTCCAATCGTATATTGCCATGTGAATTCAGTTGTCAAATGTAGTCCGTAAACATTTTATTGCAGATGTTGGTAGTTTTGTACAAAAGGGACCATATCAAATCAACTTTTGGTTACTTTTTATTGATAACAGTTAAAAATACAATACAATCATTAAATTGTTATTTCAGATATCGAAAATATGGGAATAGAGTGATTTTAAATTGAATATATATAAATATATATATGTATATATATATATATATATATATATATATATATATATATATATATATATATATATATATATATATATATATATATATATATTAATACAGTTCTATATAAAATGTAAAAGAGACATTGAAATAAGGAAAACTATTCATATTTGTATGCAATACTTTCGATACACACTGTATTATAGGTATAATCAATAATTTTGAAAGATTCGGTATAAAAATCAAATGTGACATTTTAATTTTCGGATGACGTTTATGTAGAATATATTTAATGATAGACAGAATTATATTACATTTTGCAGAATATATTTGAAAATTTAAAATACAGATGTCTCTGCTATCAGAATTACAATGATAATAAAAGAATTCAAATATCTCTTTGTTATAGGGAAACATAAATTAGTATTTTTTTTAAAAAAAGGAATTTTTCGTAACCAAAGGAGAGGAGATTTATTTATTTGAAGGAAGTTTAGTTAGTTGTGTTTGAAATCCCGAAGAGCCAACATCGTAATTAGAGTTGTCTCAATTTTTGGTAGATAGTAAAAGTTGTATATTTATACAACCAGATTCAAAAGCCATTTCATTATAAAGCCAGTGCGTGCATAATTCGAATAAGAATTGCATCGTGTGTAGTGGATGTGTTCCAGATTTCTAAATAAAATTTAGAAAGTTTCCTAAATTCTAAGACCAATTAGAATTGTACGAGTTGTCCAGTTATTAGTTGGTGAGTCGGATCCAGTTTCTTTACAATAATTTCTCGAGAAATAATAAGGCCTATTTTTAAATTAAATTTGACATAGATGCATCTATAAGATTTTTGATTGCAAACAAAATTAATAAATCATATAAGGAAATTCACATAAGAGAAGGAAAGTTTTGAACTAGAAAAATTTGAGTGAAGCTTGTTTTTTTTGACATTTATCCATATCAAGATTTAGATCGACAATTGGAACTTTTATTAAACGTTTTTCATTTGGTTAATTTATAGCATATAGGTTGTAGTAATTTTAAGTTTCGTAGAAATTACGACTGTTGTTTCATTTGTGATAAGTTTGGGAATATTAATTTGTTAATTTGTATTTGAATCTAGTAGTATAATATAGAATTTTGCATTCCAACTCACTATAGTCTTTTTATAACATTATTACAGAAAATTAAACATTTTTCATTAAATAAAACTGTCGATCAAATCAGTGACAGTTGGTAATTTTCAGTGACAGAAATATTGGAAACGTCATCAGAGATTTAAAGTGCCTTTTATAATATTAAACATACAGCTACTATAGGTTCTGACCAATAGTGAAACAAATAATTTGGAGATACGTAAAAATTTAAACAAATTTGAATAATTAATTTTTTTAGCAGTTTGATCCCACTCTGAGAGAAGAGTAATAGGTCGATTATACATATAACTTCATTTTTAGAAATACTAAATTAATATTTATTAGAGCCGGGCATATTTTTGACAACTACTGTCAAAGTAGAAATTTCTCACATAAAGTTTTAAGTTGTATGTACAAGAATTGTCGCTGCGACAATATACATCAACGTGAGGTGAATTGAAATTTATCTTTACAGGAAGGTTTACATTAAAATTAAATAATTAAAATTCATCATATAGAGAATTAGATATATTATAGTATATATACATATATATATATATATATATATATATATATATATATATATATATATATAAATATATAAATATATAAATATATAAATATATAAATATATAAATATATAAATATATAAATATATAAATATATATATATATATATATATATATATATATATATATATATATATGAACAAATGAACCGCCTTGGAAATTAGAAATTTCTCGACATTTCGGCTTCCAATTTGAAGCCAGTATCAAGAGGGGGGGTAAGGTTATTCGTTCATTAATCTAGGAAGTGATTCGATTCCGTAGTCTCAATCTACCTACTCTACGCAACGAATCACCCCCTTCGGCTAATTCCAAAGCCTCAATCTGCCTACTCCTTGGTATTTCACCGAAAAAGGATATAACAATAAAATAAATGAATAAAATGAAATAAAATAAGCTGACGATGAGTTTTTCATACCATCTGTTTTTCATACTCTTTGCTTAAGGGATGTTCTACCACCCTTGGCAGACATAGTCCCACTCTAGTAGACACTCATTTAGGATGGATTGTAGCTGGCACAATACCCTCTTATTGCATAGATTATTCTTCTGGAGAAAGCACTCCCACTATTGTTTCTCACACTTTCTTTGCAACTAACGTCAACCCGTCTCCTCTGGAAGATAAATTAGACACAATGCTCGAAAAGTTTTGGTCTCAAGAAGAGATTGAAAATCCTCCTAATCTGTTACCAGAAGATAAATTAGCTGAAACAATTTTCATTTCCACCACTCAAATTATGGACAATGGAAGATACCAAGTCGACTTACCGCTTATTCTCCCCAACGCTCATGAAAAACTTGGTGAATCGTTTGCACAAGCCAAAAACAGATTAATCTCTCTCAAAAAAATGTTTGAAAAACACCCAGAGAGTTTTATTGATTATAAAAAGTTCATTACTGAATATGAATATACCCCTCGACCTCACAAATATCACATCTGATTACAAATATTTTGTACCTCATCTCTGCATCATAAAGGAGCAGAGCGCCAGTACGAAGCTGCGCATAGTTTTTGATTTTAGCTGCAAAACAAGTTCTCGTCTCAAAGGCCCTCAAGTTCAGCCCAAATTATATGACATCTTAAGTAGATTTCGCTCATTCACATTTGTATTAACTGCGGACATCAAACAGATGTACCGATAAGTGATAATGAATCCCAAATTCAACTTTCTTCAAAATGTGTTATGGAGAAATTTTCCATTAGAACAATTCTCATGTATCGAATTGAACAGAATTTTTTTTGCCAAAAAAGTGCCCCCATCTGGCATGTCGAGTGCTTAACGATATTGCAAAACGAAATGCAAACTTGACCCTCGCTTCTGATGCTCTACTCAATCAAACCTATGTTCATGACATATTAGCAGGTACGAACTCATCCAATGATCTTGACATTTTATTAAAAGATTTGAAAATGATTCTAGGAAAAGCTGGTTTCCATCTTCATAAAATATGTTCCAACACTAAAGATATTTCTTATCAAGACTCTGTTAATTCGGAAACCGAAATTTACTTTAATTCACCAGACTCCCCCTGTAAAATACTAGGAATGACATGGAATCCTCACATCGATGAATTAAAGATAAATGTTTTTGCCTCACTCGAGTGGAACGTTCTTACAAAACGAACAATTCTTTAGCATTTATGTCAATGTTTTGACCCGTTAGGTCTTATCAACCCTATTATAGTTAAGGGTAACCTGATAATGCAAAAGATATGGTTACAAAAACTTGAATGGGATGAGGAAATAAGAGACCCATATTTTATTAAAGAATGGAACAACTTTTCAAGAACGATCTTACGAGTTAAAAATTTAAAATTTCCACGTTATTTATTTTTAACAAAAGAGATAGCGAAAATTGAACTTCACGGATTTTCGAATGCTTCTCAAGAAGCCTTTGCTTGTAATATTTACATTCGCTCAATTTATTCAGATGATTCCACCCATTGCTCTCTAGCCACTTCAAAATCTCGTTTTGCACCCTTACGAATAACCAGAATTATCCCTTGTTTAGAACTCAATGCCATGTTACTTTTGTCGAAACTAACTAAGAAGAATTTACAAATATTTCAAAATAAATTTATTATAGATTCAGTTTATTTATGGACCGATTCCTCAATTGCATTAACATGTGTTAACAGTCCTCCTTCTCGTTGGACAACTTTTGTAAGCAACAGAGTTTCTCAAATTCAAGAAATCATTCAAAACTGTCATTGGATACACATTCGCTCGGCGCTTCATACCGCAGACATGTTATTTCGTGGTAAGTTCGAAGATAAAGACTTCACATTTTGGTTTTCTGGCCCAGAATTCCTGAAAGACCCAAACATCGATTTTAATTCACTCAATATATTCTCTCCCATCCCTAATCCTCCAGATCAGAAAAAAACTGCATTAACTCCTTCGTATATAGCCGAAAATTTCTGGCAAAACATTTTTTCCAAGTTCTCTTCATTTTAAAGGTAGGCGTACATCTTTAGATTCGTTCACAACTCAAAGGCTACACATGCAAAAATATTAGGACCTCTTCAACTCAATGAGCTTGAAAAATCTCTCAATTTTATTCTTAAAACTATCCAAAGTCAACATTTCGAATCAGAACTGAAAGCAATCCCTCTTTCCAGACCAATTAAAAACAAATGAATTATTTCGATTCACCCGTTTGTAGATACCGATGGGTTTCTATGTGTAGGTGGTCGATTGACTCACGCACCCATTCCGTCCGCTCGAAAACATTCTATTCTTTTGCTATCCAAAATCATGTGGTATCTCTTCTCCTTAAATTTGATCACAACCGGTTTTGAAAAACTTGAATTTCATTTCATTTCATGGGGTTTCAGAACAAGCAAAACTTTTTATAAAGAGTGACATTTTTCACTAAAACTAATATTTAACCATTTTTGGTTAATGATGAATTCAATTCACTAACTGACAGAGTTCCTTTGAGCTTGTTTCTTGAATGATGACCAAATCGTTGAATGTACGTCACTTTGCGTTGTAGTTTGAAAATTGAAGAGGACTTTTTGAAAATACTTTGCCAAAAGTTGTTTTGGTCAGAAATGATTGTTAAAGTTTGCAATAATAGCGATACATGTTTCGCATGTTCGTGTGAAATGTATTCACGAATGAATTTCGTGTATTTATGAATGGAATTTGGGATTTTGTTGCAATCGTTTTTTTAAAAAGAAAAATTGATATTCAGTAACTATGAGAGAGTCACTTAACTTTTTGTGTTCTGTAACAGATTTTAACGGAACATCAACTCCGTTTTCGAGAATCTTAGTTGTAGATTTGAAGATAAATTCTGATAATTCATCTTCAATTGAGAGAGATTTAAAGTTTGGGTTTTCTTCGACTTCCCAGAACTTTGAGAGAACGTTTTATAATTCAGTGTTCAGTTTGGAATTTATGGGTTCAATGGCTACATGATACGAGATAGAAGGTGTGAGTTTTGATTCTTATTGGGAATTCAGTTTTCCCGATGGGAATTAAAAAGTATGGGTAGACAGTCACCTAGTTTGATGAGTGTCAACAGATTATAATAAACATCTCCTCCTACTAATAGATCGACTTTACCGGTTGTGGCAAAAGTTTTGTCAGCTAATTTATTTACAATCCGCGAAGGTATTGTTACGTGATCTACATCCAACATTACTTGGAGGAGTAGTAATTTCCACAAGCATAGCACAAGAGATTTCGAACTTTTTCGAGGTGTCAATGTTTGAGTGAAGCACTATATCCAACATTCCGTTAGATGTAGTACTGGTTTCAGATATGCCTGAAATATTCAAGATTCTCTTGTTCGGAGTATAATTGAGTTTTTGTATAAGTTGTTTGCCAATGAAAGAATTTTTACTTCCGTTATCCAAAATAATTCTTACAGGTTGATTTTGGCGATTGTAAATTGTTACCTGCGCGGTCGCTAGCAACACTAAGTAATTTTTTTTGAGAGAGCTGATAAACTGGACGAATTTGGAATTATTTCACTTTCTTGGAGGCTCTGAGATGAGGATGGTCTGTGCTGAGTTTGAGTAGTATTTTCTGAATGATTGCTGCGATTGAAAGTTTGAGTGTTATGTTGGAAATTTGAATTTTGCGAACCAGAATTGTCAGAATTATGATTAGAATTAAAATGTTCACCGTTTGAAGGCATTTGTCTGTTATTATTTTATTATGTGAATTTTGAAAGTGCAGTAGAGAATGAGGTATTTTGTGACAATGGACGCATGATTTTTGTGACAAACAGCACTGTGTCTCGTGCCTAAGCAATTTACACACAGTTTTTTGTTATTAACAAATTCATTTCGCATCGTTAAAAGTAATGATGCAAACGTTTCACAGGTATAAATTTTATGGGCAGTGTCTAAACACATAACGCATCTGCCAATGTTTTGAGTTCGATTATTCGAATTTTTGTGATAAGTTGATTGATTGTTTGAGTTTTTGTTGAAATTTGATTGCGATTGTGTGTGAAATACTATTTTTTTTGAGGTCTTTTGTGCGAAGAAACAAACGAAACTTGGGAGTGTTATCATACTAGAAATCGGATTTTTTAATTGAAAATAGGCTTCTTTAATAGCGTTGCCAGGTTTTTTGCACTGCAGCATCGCCATTTCATGTTCTCCCATTATTGACGTGAGTAATTATAGATATATCATCGGGTAGTCTGATCGAACTAGGTTTACAGTAGTGGAATCTTAGACTATGATAATACTTATGTTTAGCGTGTCATTGTTATGTTTCACATCTTCTACAGTTATTTCTCCCAACTGGTCATTGTGACACGCTGTATAGTTACAACATTATTCCTAATCAAACTTTGAAATATGAATAGCTGAATATATGAAGTTGACTACTTCAGTTACTGTTCGGGAGTATTTTGTAAGTAATAATGCATCAATACTCAATTGAAATTATATCGTTATTTTCACCACTACTTATCTCTGAGTATTCCATAGAACTTCAAAATATACAACAATCTCCAAATGTTGGTGCACTTGATGTATATTTGTAAATTCTTACATAAAGTCTAGTTATAACTTAATCTCTTAGTTTCAATAAAAAATACAGTAATGAATTATGACAAAAATACTACCAACAAATGAAACATACACTCACTTGGTTTGGAAAAATTAACTTTGGTCAAAATTATGTCTGAATTCTTATGGGAAAAAAAATTGAAACTGAAAATCACTTCAAATGGAAAAGGGCGGAAACATCTGATGGAAACGGCAATACTTGAAGGCAGTTAGTCTATTAGATATACCATGATAGTATATTTCATTAAGAGTAGAGAAAAGAGGCTTGTTCCGTGCTGGGCGCCGATGTTGGCGTTGTTTTTATTGTTCTTGAATGGATTATCAGTGTACCAGAAACTTCAACCTTTCTGTTTACGGATTCTGCGATGTAGCCTTCAGCCACATTCGAGGAACACCAACCTCGATGCCATTTTAGAGTAAGCAAATCTCGTCTGCCTTCGACTATCATAGATGCTGAAGATCGTCTTAAGCCGTGTCCAGTCTAATCTTCGGGATTTTCTAGGTTCAGATATTCAGCAATCTGCTTCATTGTATCACTGATTGTATGACACCCTGGATGTTGAGTAAAACATATATCAATAGGATAAGCAATAAATACTTTTTTATTATTTGTGTGTCTTAGATTAATATATTTACAATAAAAAATGCATGGATCAAAGGGACATTCCTCATTTGTAATTGTGAAACTTCTTGATTAGTGATTTTGCCATCTCGAAGGAATACTATCAAAAACCGGCAATTATCTTTCACGTATTTCAAAGTCAGACGAATCAAGTCTTCTCTTCGGCGGGCACCGAATATGTCAAATAATGAAATTACTTCGCCACTTCTTTGGCGAAATGGTCAGCAGTTAATACTTTGGACCCTTTCGGTGTGTAACTAACACCCTATCGTTTAACAAATGCAGTAGTTGTTGGTAAATTATCTATATATACATTTTTTTATTGCCAAACAAATGTTTAGCATTGAAAATTGACTCCATAAAGATGAAGCTTTCCTGGATTTGCCTTTTTCTGACATATTAACGAGAAGAATATAATAACTTACATTTATTACTTTCTTCTGTTGGCGTCAGTTGAAAAATAGATGATACTGGTTGTCATATCTCTCACGTGACTCCTTGGGCAGTGATTCTGCACTTAGTTTTGCCGCTTCACGTGATATATCTCCCTCTGGTGAAATCATTTTTGAATATTTCGTCTAAAAATATCAAAAAATTGACAAAAAACTAACGATATTTTCCTCGTTGCTAAGGAAACAATCAAACAATTTGCGATTTTTAGAGAACTGTCAATAACATATTAGGATATATTACATACTAGAAAAGAGTTCCTTGTTATGATCTGAAAATTCAGTACGTTTTATTTATATTGACTTATTTCACTATTTGATATATTTTGGTCATTATTTTTTGACGTTTCTCGAACCCAATAGAAATTTACAATTTCAGTAATTCATATACGTTCTAGCCAATCAAAACATTATTATAGTGGGTATATTCTACTTACATTATTCCAGCGAGAATAATTCAATGTACATTGTTTTTATTGAATCACAACCACATGACAACGGATTTTCTTGATTTGACGCGTCTGTCATAAATTTTCAAGAAATTCGTAAAATGGATCCCAAACGTTTTAGTGAATCATCAGTCGATAATATAAATAATATAATCAGTAGTAATATCACAAAACTTCAATGCATCCTAATTTGAATAACTCATTCTGTTTATATTGAGTCGAGTGATATGAATTTGTTGAAATAAAATATAAAATCTTAAAAATGATTTTGATTGTAACGTCAAAAAATAATCTATCGAATACCACACGAGAGTTCGATAAATTAGATAATAATTCTCCAGGCATTTTCTCAAACTTATTGCCATTGGAAAATAAACACTCGAGCCCTTCGGGCTCTCGTGCCTATTGTCTGGCAACAAGTTTTCTAAAATCTTTCGAATTATTTTCAATTAATTCTCACTCTCTTGTTATATTACTACTGAGAATAATCTATGGCAAATTTAATAGGAGATTCGACCTATTCAAAGATATCGAATTCAAATCCGCCAAAGATGCTAAAAACACCAAGCGTAAGTTATTACAAAAATAGTCCGATAAAAGAAAACAAAGTTCTGCAATTTTGAGCAAAGAAGAAATCTTGGACATGATAAAACTCTACTACGAAAACACACCGTCTGGCTTGCAGAAGAAATCCTACCATATTGCTTCCATATGAACTGTCCCGGTATGGTAGAGAAGGTTTTCAATGTTTAGTGCAGCGGCTCTCAAACTTCTTTGATGACGTAACCATTTAGAAAGCGAAATTCTTGACGGAACCCTACAATGAAACAATTGTTTTTAAAAAATATATTCTCTATTAATAAGCTAATAATAACAGTTACTTCTTGTTACTTACTTTACATAGTAAATTGCTATATAACAGTATAATAATAGAAGATATTAAAAAAGAAAAAATCTAACTAATGCGAGGTATGAACTGTTTTTTATTTTCCATCAACTGGTTGATGTCAGGTTTGATAGAAGACAGTTGAAGTACAAATAGCTTTATTAAAGATTTACCCCGAGACAGCCATCGCACTTCTGTATGGAGCAGCAGTGTTTTATGTTTGCTGCCATAATCTTCACACAATAATGAGAACAATCGGGATTGAAGGGGTCGAGATTTGATGAAATTAATTATTTTCACCCTAATTTTGAATTTGACGGCACTTGCTTCATCGCAAGTGCTTGTCTATGCAGGATACAATAGCTGGAACTACAATTAGGCGCTTTATTTTTTAATACTGACACTGCTCCAGCTGTTTTACCCGTCATGGCCTTGGCCCCATCTATACAAATGTCAATGCAATCGTTCCAACTGAGATTATTTTCTTCAAAAAATATATTTATTTTATTAAAAACTTTTTCTCCGATAGTGTTTGTGGACAGCGATGAACATATTAGCATGTCTGTTCAAGATTGTAAAATCTTGAAATTTATTTGTTAAGATACCTTTAAAATATGTGAGACATTTGTATGCCTCCCTTTTTTATTGTATATATTTAAGGTGTAAATTCATTTTACTTAATAGCTTTGTAGAAATATGTTGCGGAATTGATGAGATCTTTCTATTGTAGTAAATTCAAAGGATATTTTAATTTTATTTTCAAAATACTTTGTAAATATCACGGTTTTTCAACCATAATTGTAAACTCTTTTGTATGGGCATATGGATGACACCTTTTTTGAAAGTCGACATTGTCCTATAGTTAAGAAGTGAGAAAAAAGCACGTTTCACCCTATTATATATTGTATTGAAAAAACCCTAAATTTAGTGTCAATTCTGCATGAATTTTATGGTAGAGGTTCGGAAGACATGAAAGACATTTTTGAATCACCTTTCTAAGTAAGAAGGTTACAATTGCTATTGTAGTATTCCATAGAAACTTAACTTACTATTGGCGGCACCCATAGTTGATTCTAGTCTAGGAACCCGACAAGTCAAATGATACTGGCCAATAGGAAATATTTATTTTCGTTTGGTCAACCCAATCCACGTGTAAACACGCCCCTCGCAGATTTCTACTTAACACGTCTCACAACGTGAAGAATTCAGTTCTTCACACTCATCGAAACGAGCGCAACGCTCAACATCAAAGTTTTTCACAATCATCGAAACGAGCGCAACGCTCAACATCAAAGTTTTTCACACTCATCGAATCGAGCGCAATGCTCAGCAACGAAGTTAGTTTTTAACTCATCGAAACGAGCGCAAGGCTCAACAACAAAGTTAGTTTTTCACTCGTCAGTTCTACACTTCTAGACGCGAGTTTTACATTCATCGACGCGAGTTTTACACATTCATCGAATCGAGCTCAACGCTCAATATCAAAGTTAATTTAAAATTCATCAAATCGAAACATAAAGTGTCTTCCGATCTGAAACCACAGAAATTCAGCGTTCACAACCCAACTTTGTAGCACTTTGTAAATTTGTACATAATAAATTATTAATTTCGACATTAGCTTTGTCAAATTAAGATTATTTATTTAGTTGAATGTCCACGCCAGTTGACGAAGTTCAACTAGAAATATAATCAAAAACAATGTCTTTTTCAAAAGAACTTTCCCGATAACCAGCAAGATAGCCAGACCAGCGACATCAGTCAACTCATCCGTTTGCAAGATGAATCGTGTTTTTTGTAGACGTGTAACTAGTTGTTGTTTGACGTAGCATGCCAGATCATGAATTCGTCGTGAAACAGTATCGTTTGATAGCGGCACCGTAGAAAGATGCTTTGCAGATTTTTCATCATACATTTTATTATGTCGAACACACATGGCTTTATTAAGCCCCCCCCCCAAGGAGTTCCGCTTAGATAATGGCTGGTTTAGTGCATTATTTGAAAATCGAAATGAACAATTCGCGGTTGACCACCACAAGAATAGAGTATCACCCTATATTTCTCAAAACGGCGCAAGGAGGAGTATAAAGATATCCGAACAGTAAATGGTTAATACCGAGAACCCTGTTATTTCTCCTGTTCGATTGCTCAAGAAATTACTCAGCGAGCGAAATGTAAATATCAAAACTGACAGTTAATATTGTTCGGGATTAACCATATGCTTCAGGATTACACAAAAATATGCCGGTTGAGGCGAACATGATGTCTAAGTGGATGAAAGAATCTGCAGAGATGATTCAACTCGATATTAAAAAAATTAAAATTACCAAACATTCCGCACGATCCACTGCATTGTCTCACCTTGCCAAAACAGGTATCAATGAGCAGGAAATTATAAAAATCACAGAACACAGCTAATCCAATTGATTGAAACCTCACCTGCAAATGAATAATGAACATTATTAAAATATAATTAATAACCTGAGAGAGTGGGGAAGCATCACTAACTTTCAACACATCAGAATAAAACAATGTTGAAAAATCCTTCATCCAAGTACACAACATTTTTAATAATTATATTTAACATGTTCAAAACTCCAATGAGTCCTAATAACTCATTCTGTTTATATTGAGTCGAGTGATGTAAATTTGTTGAAATAAAAATATAAAATCTTAAAAGTGATTTTCATTGTAACGTCAAAATATAATCTATGAAATACCACACGAAAGTTCGATAACTTAGATAATAATTCTCCAGAAATTTTCTCAAACTTATCGCCATTTGACAATAGCCTCTCGAGCCCTTTGGGCTCTCGTATCTATTGCCTGGCAATTAGTTTTCTTAAATCTGTCAAATTATTTTCAATTTATTTCCACTTGCTTGTAATATTACTACAGAAAATTTTCAGATATTCGTTGAAAATATTTTGAACGGTAAATAGTTTGAAAAGTTGCAGGTGGTCTAGACAGTCTAAATGGATGTTTAATGATAATATAATGAAATAACTTATTTGGAAAATTGGAGTGACTAATTGGAGACATGTCTCAGAGTACAGTAGAATCAAAAATATCTTCCTTTCATATGTCGACTATTTCTAAATCAAAATCAAATTTATCGATGGACCAAAATTATAACCTTTGTTATTTTAATATTAGCTAAACTTCCTACTGTTCAAAATATTATTGATCGAGTTAATGTTACCACATTCTGGAAGGGTGTACGTTTAACGATTTAAGATGTTACTGCTTAGTGGTCATTTCAAGATATCTAAATGTATACCCATACAGTTTGTGTGAACAAATCATACCAATCATAGACACAATTGGAATTGATGTCATTATAAAAGAGGGTTCTAATCTATTTGATCCTTATGTTATTTGCCATTCAGTTTATATCATAAGAAATAACACTTTAAATAGGTACCTACTCATCACACACTTTCTATAGAATTTTGTTGTCAATATCAAACTTACATTATCCCTACCTTTTTCCAGTAACCATAAAAATATTTGTAAAAGCATTGGGCACTCACATTTTCTCAATTTTTTCCTAATCAAATTTCTGTAGGATAATGCCAAATGGATTATTAGCAAAAAACTATACAAGAAATACGCATTTTTTCCATTCTCAGTAGCTCAAAAATAACTAATAGTTGAATCCCATTCTGGGAGCTATCTCCAGAGGAACAAATTCGGCCGAAACTATGAATATCACTGATGATTATGGTCGTAGCGGCATGGAGCATTCTTATTAATTATCCTTAAAAACAAACGTTTTAAATATTCATTAGAATCATTAAACTAATCTAAAGTTTACGATCCTATAAAGTAAATAGTATTATTCTATTAATTAATAATGATTCAAAGTACTGTTAGTTGCTCTTGATCATCCCGGAGTGTTTGTGATTTCTTCTTTTTCTTTGAAATAAACATTGTATTCATAATGTGATGAAACGTGAAATGTGACTAATTTTATTGGATTTTGTTAGTAATATATGTGTTTTTGTTTGGAAAATTGGTTTTCTCTCCTCACAAACCTTCAAATTGGTGAGTTGTTAAATGTTCAGTTTCATAAAAAAAACCAAATCATTTGGACCATTCTCGAATAATTATTTGTCTAATAATTCCTTTTCCATCCATTCGAAGAATGTTCTCGATCGATTATTGATTAAAAATGACTGATTTTATTATTATTAAGCGTAAAAGGAAATTTTTTATATATGTGAGTAATAACTTAACCACACGTTAAGGACAAATACAAGTAGAAATGAAATTAAGGAATTTAGAATATCAACATAGATTTTGGCATATTCAAAAGGAAGTGACTTGTAGTTATATTTGCACTTTAGACCCTTGTACTTTGATTCATAAATATAGACAGAAAAATCATTCAAACATAAGGCAAAAATTTTTAGCAAATAATTATTTACAAATTACCAAGAAGAGGTAATTGTTCAGTTACGCACCATGTTAGATTTGAGCAAGAAATTTCTAAAGAAGCATCAACATTAAAAAGTGAAAGATTGTGAGTATTTTCGCGCTGAACATTGCAGTAATAAAAAAAAATGCTTTGGCCTTGATGAAAAGTTTCAAAAGATTATCTATATCAAACATCTGGTATTTGAACCTTTCTTAGATCACGTGATTCTCAAAAATAAAAACTTTCCCGAGCAAATGACTTTTTAATCGATTTGTGAAAGCCATCTAACTATACTAGGTTCTGTCTTGTTCGACTTGTTGCTGCAATTATGATAATTGGAATTAAATATGAAAAACTATTAACTAAACTTTGAATGTTCTCGGTATAATATTTTTGACCTACGATAACGAAAAACTTTTGACATGTATTGTATTAGGTTAGACGATATGATATAGTAAGAATGAAGAGTAGTAAGAACGTATAGTGGGAATATTACTTGGGAACTACATTCTTGTAATATATCGTATTAAAAAACTTTATTCTAAATCAATCTTTAAACAAGTTGGGGAACGCTACAGGTTGGCGTATACGAAGATTCCTAAACAATAATTTCAGTTTATTGAACATTTAAATTGCCGAATTTGTCTAATATTTAATGCGGTAACTAAACAATGAAACATAAACACTCTCTATATAGTTTATTTACGAAAAAAGACGATGATGTCATTTTTAATTACTGTCCTGCTTATCAAAATAAATATTAATTTACCAACCGTGAATACAATTTATCCTCACCAGCCAGGGCAATTTACAGCTAACAGGTTGGCAAAACTTCAAGATGTTGTCAAATCAACTGGTAAAATTCCCCAGTTTGTTTTGACGTTTATTGACATTCGATCATCGTCTAATATTTACAAGTTTTTTGGTGGTTTTAAATTCATTGCTTCTTTAATATTAAAAAAAAAACAGCTATTTTCATAACCAATTATTCAGGCAAATCTGCAGTATGTGGTTAATAAAATGCCGAAGCAGCTGAACAGAAAATGACAAGAGATGGTAACATCTTTATTGAGCTATTTTGAAAGAGAATGCCGAAATGGGGGCCCACTTCTCCCGCTTACTGCTGTAAGAGACGTAAGTTTTAGTATTCGCTATTTGTATTAATCATTATTAATATTATTGTTACATATTTGAATGTAAATGATTAATAAATGTTTTCAATGTTAGGTTAGGTTAATTAAACTTGATAATATATTATTCTTTCATAAATTGAAGTAATTATATTGTAGAGAGTTGCAGAAGCTTTACAACTTAGCGTTACCACTGCTAACCGTATTGCCGCCAAGCATAATAGAGGTGAACAGCCTAAAAGCCCACCTAAGAAGAGACAACGCATAAAACCTACTGTTGAATTTGATAATTTTGATAAAAATGCTTTCCGAAATGTTATATACGAAATGTATGGAAACAGTGTGTATATTGAATTTACTGATTTATTTTATTCACAATTAACTAACACAATATTTTTTCTGAGGAACACGTAACCTTGGAAACTTTAAGAGACAAACTCCAGGAGCGGGAACTCTTTAATGGTTGTTTAACATCACTCTGGAAGATAGTGAAAAATAATGGATTCAAAAACCAAAAAGATGATCCTCGTCGTGGTTTAATGCAGTTGTCACATATTACATTAAAACGTGTACATTTTCTACATGAATATGTCAAGATAAAAAGGGAAGGTTTATAACAATTTGTGTTTTTGGATGAGACCTGGATAATTAAAGACGGTACTGTTGGACGTTCTTGGCAAGATTCTAATCATAGAAGCGTGAAAAAAAACAAAATTGGTGGTCCAAGGTAATTGAATAGTAAAATTTAGCAATTAATTTATGATGTACTAACATTCTTGCCATTTTAAGACCTTTTCCCCCTTACCACTGTATGTTCAACCCAATTGAACATATTTGGGGCATGATTAAAATTTTTTATAGAGATCATGTGGAAACTGATGGTTCTTCAACAGGACAAGCTATCGGTGTATGTAGAAAATCTTTAGAAAAAGTGATTCCTGATATTTAGTCAAAGGCAGTAGAGCACACTGAAAAAATTATAAAAGATGGGTGGGATAGAGAAGTAGTATTTGATAGACAGGATGTGCCTCCACTTATTATTAATGTTGACAGTGACGATGAAGATAGTAATTATTTTGTAGTGGAAATCTTGTGTTTTATTTTTTGTATATTTTTATCCAATTTGCTTTATTTAGATCTTTTCAAAATCACTTATAACTATTTTTAAATTAATTAGGTACAGTTATTTTATAATACACAAATTAAAACAACGACCACAGTATCTCTACATGAATAATACTGTTAAAATGGGAGATTTTTTATTTTTATATCTTGTAACAAAATTTTATTTTGTGTATCTATATTTTTCTTTTCCATTCTATTTTTATTATAATAAATATAATAGACATTGTATAAAGAAACAATATTTAACTTTGCATAAATATGATTACAGCTTGTATTGGTTCCTTTTAGCGTAAACCCTTGCAGTGCTCTTGAAGATGGTTCTATAGAGCATAGAATAAGGTATAAGGACCTACAGTTCGTCATTTAACCCTCTTCTATGTAAAATAATTGAATGTTAATTCGAATATAGAATGATTGGTTACTGTTTTTTGTATCTTATCCATAGTTTTTCATGGATAAATATTTATATTAAATTAATCAAGCCTATCATATAAGCCTTTTATTTCTAAATAAATATTTTTCACTTACGCCCTATGAGGCACGGTTCAATGAAAAAGAACTGTGAATTTAACATCAGATTGACTTTTCTAGTTTTCGTTAAGTACATGAAAAAACTACAGCTGGGCAACATCACAATATTTTGTTTTGCAGCGTCATCGTTTTTTTATCGTAAATAAACTATACAATAAAAATTTTGACTTAAAATGTCAGTTACAAAATTTATAAAAATGACAGCAGAAGAGGTCAAAATAAATCTTCATGTATAGAATTCAATTAATGTTGCTTTTTGTATAACAATGTGCTACTTTACTAGATTAAAAATCGATTAATAAAGTGGCTCTTTTGTGCATAGGACTGTCACTTTACTATATAGTAATGTATTAATAAAGCGGAGTTTGACAGAAAATTTATTTAAATATTAGGAACATTGCTATATTATATCGATTATTCAACAAGAGAGCAAACGCGATATTGATTGGTGTATAAATGCATGCTGATAATAGAAAATCAGTGTGTTTTCTATTTTGTATTTCGGCATTTATTTTGTTGATTATTAAACTAAAAAAATAAATATATGTAATTATCTACAATGATGTGAAAGTGACATGTCATAAAAATGTCAGGCGTAGATAATGATTAAAATGAATCCGGCGGCAAATAGATTTGGTCATTATAATCTGGAGCAGATTGCAAAGGAAGTAAAAGAAAACGTTTCCGATAATACAGTGAGATCGAAAATGTGCATATGGAAGCAATTGAGTGAATTCTGCGAGACTCGAAATTAGCAATTATAATAAATTAATATTTATTTGCCTCACCTACGTTATTGAATAATCTTAACAAATACAACTCGTGTAATTCATGATTATCGCAAATACCTTCTCTTTTTTGTAACATATTGAAAAGTATAGACACCTAGTGTGAAACTTGTGAATCATCATTGAAACGTCATTCTAAATATAGTTTTCGTATATCAGATTAACCGCTTGCATATTTTCTTTGAAATCATAATTGAACCAACAATTACAACTTTACATGGTGCCAGAATTATGAGAAAAACGTGTTAAATAGAAGAAAATACGTGAAAAAGTTGTAAAAGGGATACGAACTGATAGATAATCAAAGTGTATTGTTGTTTATTGTGTCATATTATCTGTCACTCATTGTAATTGTACGTTTTTTTCTAATTAAAACCTAATTTCTGAGGTTTAACGTATTCATGTATCAATTTAATTAACTTAGATAATGGCGAAAAGCGGAAACTCTTCGGCAGATCCTTTTGCCAAATATTTAAGGCCCGAAAAATTCAAAGTCGATCCGGGCAGCGTTGGTGCCGAAACTAGGTGGAAGCATTGGTTCTCCACGTTTGAAAATTTCCTCGAAGCGTAGGCCCTATCAGGTACGATGATAGAAGATAAAGTGAAGCTAAAGTTACTGGTAAATCAGCTATCCAGGAATATTTATGCACACATAAAGGAAAGTAAAACTTATGAAGTTGCTTTCAAGATTCTAAAGAACACATACTCTAAACCACAAAATGAGATATTGGCTTGTTACATACTCACTACGAGAAAACAAAAAACTTAGTGAGACTATCGCTGACTACGTTCGAGAGCTACGCCTCTTAGCTCAAAGCTGCAACTATGAAACTGTTGAAGCCGTTGAATTCTATAAAAGTCGAGCCATAGCGACGAAAATAAGGGATCGTCGAGTCTGACATTACACGACGCTATCAAACAAGCCAAAACTATTGAGACGGCTCAGAAAGATTCTCAAACGATGGTTAGTTACAAAGAGAAAATCCTGAATGCTCTAGCATCGCCAGAGAGAGTAACTCAGCCAAGTCCGTCATCGAGTCGTCCTGAAGTGGTAGCTGCTGCGCCTCCAGCGATATTAAAATGTTTTTTTGCGGAGGAAAAGTACACCGACGAGTTACATGCCTCGCATTTCGAGCTAAGTGTCAAAATTGTGGCAAAGTCGGGCACTTCTCCAAAGTGTGTCGGTCAGCCGGCAAAACCACAAGCAATGCCGTCTTCTTCCGGACGACCAACTCTATCTTCTCGGCTGCGTCACCGTCAAGTCTTAAAACAGAAACTGTCTGAATTATCGTTAATGACGTCCGTGCTGACGCTCTAATTGACGCAGATAGCTCCGTAAGCTTCATAGACAAGGATATCGCCCAAACAATGAAACTTGAACTAAAACCCTACAATCAGACTATCTCTCTCGCCTCACTCAGCCACACGTCCTTTATAGATGCTATTAGTTTCGCTACTCTTACTATTGGCAAATACATTTACAAGCAACGTCCTTTACTTGTAGTAAACAACTTGTATGCTGATGTCATAGTCAGCCACGACCTGCTCAAAAATCACTTGAAACTTGAATTACAATTTGGAGGATCAAAGGAACGTCTACAAATAAGTGTGATGGAAGCAACAGTACCACCGGCGTTGGTATCTGCTAATCTGTCCGCTGACATTATACCTATTGCTATCAAATCAAGAAGGCGTACTGAGGTTTTTATCAGAGAAGAAATTTACAAACTACTTGAAGATGGAGTCATTGAAGCGAGCATCTCCCCATGGCGCGCTCAGGTGCAAAAGCAATTCACGTATCTCGATGCTTACCCATTGCCTAAAGTGGAAGATATCGTGTCCAAGGTCGTGAAATTCAACGTTTTCAATCAAATAGTTTTGACGTCTCCTCACCATCAGGTACCCATACTAGAAAGAGATAACATGCGTCGGAAAAAAAGAGGCGTGTGCAATTGTTTAGAGCCTAAGAAAATGGCGACATCTGTTGATATCACGACACTTCATTGTAATCACCGATGAGCAATCGGTCAGCCACGTATTCAATCAAAAGCATTCATCGAAAATTAAGAACGACACATTCGAAAGATGGCGCCTCGAGTTATCTTTCAGTACAGACCTGTAGTCGAACATGTCACTGCAGATGCCTTATCAAGAGTATGTGCATACATGAATACCAACAAGCTAATAGAGCTGCACGACGCCCTATCGCATCCAGGTATAACGAGAATGTATCTCTAGACGATGATTAACAAATGACTGCTTCATTTAGAGTATGCGCTGAAGTAAAACCACGTTTCGCCAAGGCAAAGGAAACCCTAATAAAAGCTATAGGTCGATTCGAAAGGCTCAATATCGACTTCAAGGGTCCACTGCCATCGATTACACCCAACAAATACATATTTACAGTAATCGACGAGAACTCATGCTATCCATTCGCATTTCTATGCAAGGATATGACGGCGGCAACAGTCATCGAGTGCCTAAAGGATATTTTATTTACTTTCGACCAGCCCTTGTATATACACAGCGAGAGAGGCTCCTCTTTCATGTCTGAAGAATTACAAAAATTTTTGAGAAAACATGATATTGCATCTTCACGTACCACACCCTATAGTCTACAAGGGAACTAGCAAGTAGAAAAATTAAATGGAACGTTATGGCGAACGATACAACTTAATTCAAAGTCCAAAAATCTTCCTATCGAGAACTGGGAACTCGCCTTAAAACCAGCAGCACATTGTGTGCGTTCGCTGCTGTGCACCTCAATAAATACGACCCCTCATGAAAGGATGTTCAAATTTACAAGACGCACCCCGGTCGGGGAATCCATCTCATCGTGGCCCAGTCCTCATGAGGAAGAATGTCCGCTCCAAGAATTACCCTAACGTTGAAGAGGTGGAACTTCTCCATAGTAATCCAACCTACTGTTATATAAGACGGAGCGATGGCCAAGAATCCACAGTATCAAACAGGCAACTAGCGCCCATACCGGGAGATGAGGACCCGTCGATAACAAGCAATCTTGCTGAGGTTTTTGAAGAGGCAGAGTCAAACAAAAGATACTGTGAGCCTCCCAGAAACGATCCATCAACCAATAATGAAGCAACAAAGGATGAAAACATGAAGACTGATGATCCATGTCCCGGCTCCTCACAACTTAACGACGGCTCGCCACCGTTAAGAACCGAAAGTGTCCCACTTTATTTACAAGACTACGTTTCAGACAGGCAGGGGTGTCTTGTTGTTTATTTTGTCATATTATCCATCACTCGTTGTAATTATACGTTCTCTTCTAAGTTACTTAAAGCTTAATTTCTAAGGTTTAACGTATTCATGTATCACGAACAACGCAGTATCTGGAATAAAGCCGCCAGCGTTAAGAACCGAAAGTGTCCCACTTTATTTACAAGACTACGTTTCAGACAGGCAGGGGTGTCTTGTTGTTTATTTTGTCATATTATCCATCACTCGTTGTAATTATACGTTCTCTTCTAAGTTACTTAAAGCTTAATTTCTAAGGTTTAACGTATTCATGTATCACGAACAACGCAGTATCTGGAATAAAGCCGCCAGCTAACCTACAAGTGACATAATGACTCTTTTGGCTTTTTAAATAATTTAGGTGCAATAACTTAGAATGAAAGAATGGGATATTGTAAGAACTTACAAATTAAATTAACTGATTCAGAAACAGAAAATATCAATATAAGTACAATCGATCTTTGCAACGAAATTGATAAACTGTCAATTCATATTAGTGATAAAAATAATACTAACATATCTCGTCATTAACGATTTAAAAGGAATATTTCCTAATTTATTTGTAGCATTACGAATATTTTTAACCATGCCGGTCACTGTGGCACACGAGGAGCGATCATTTTCGAAACTAAAACTTACTAAAACCCTTCTTAAGATTAAATATGGGCCAATCGAGGCTTACAAATTTAGCAGTAATTAGTATCGAGGAAGATATTTGTTCCAGTATAGATGTTACAGATTTAATTAAAGAATTTACTTCAAAGAAGACAAGAAAAGTAGATTTTAACATTTAAACCCATCTAGGAATATATTTTTGTTATTTTTTCGTTTTGTTTTTCTTTTCTTTTACTACCTTAAGAATGTAAATTTTATTTTCATTGCGTTTTTATATATTTGTCAATAAATAATGTTGAAAAATGTGTTATTATTAATTTTCCCAATCTAAAATGTAAACAGTAGGTGCGTCATACATACACCTCAAAATCGGCATTGAATTATCCAATTACACCTATCTCCAATAAGATCTAGACACATTTGCTAGATAGAGACGATTTTTACTAATGAATATTTTCCCGGCGTAGGTAGGCACTTTTCTATCCGACTAGACTAAAAATTGACCTCATATCTCTCCTCACTAATCAAATTTCGACTAGGTACGCTAATAGGGCGGCATATTTTGTTCTTGCACCCGGGCGGCGGATACCCTAGGCTCGGCCCTGATGGTGAGTGAGATATTTATTATAGGAATATTTTTGATCCCTGGAGGAGAAAAAGGTAGAGGAAGCGGGAAGGTCAGAGAGAGGTCAGTAGCTTTGATAAAGGTGTGTGTAATTGAGGAATATATTTTATAGTTGCTCAAGGGAGAGTAGAAAGATCAGTCGTTGAAGTGAAAAGTGAGTAAACAGGGTTGAGAGGATTGGACGATATTGATTTATTAGCTACAATATAGGAACCATCAGCAGGGCTAGAGCGCAAGGTACCAAGGCAGAGACGGAGAGCGGTATCGGGATCCGAGTTCAATAAATATGTAACGGATTTGAGGGCAGACATGTAGATAAAGCATAGTCAAGCTTCGAGCGGATGAGATCTCTGTAAACTCTTAATAATAAAATTTCGGCGGAATCCCAATAAACTTGACTGATGGTTTTCCCTTCTTCTTACATTAGGACTGAGTCCTGTGTTTTCATCAATGATTTGCCAAGAGTAATTGGGATACTGAAGACCAGCTTTCAAACCATCTTATAGGTGGTCATCCAGGTGACCGAGATGCAATCGATTTTTTTCTGTTTTGCAATTTTTGCCAGCCTATCATTTAGTATTCCGGCCACGTGGTCTCTCCATTCCCCTCTTCGGTTTCTTGCCCATCTTACTACATCTTGGATCTCGCATATTTCCTTTATTTTTTCACTTTACTTTCGGTCAAATAACGTATATCCTGTTATGGATCTTAGTTTTCGCATTTCTGTTGTTCTTAAAAGTCGTTTAGTAGTTGTGTTCTCCGCTCCGAACCTGTCAGGTGTAAAGCGGTTGTAGAGGATAAGCCAATCGAGCAACTCAATGTCTTTAAATATCTAGGCATGGACATCTGCAGCTACCACGATCCGGCGAAAGAAGTAAGAAGTCTCATAACTAAAGCAGCAGCTCTGTCAGGATGTCTTAGAGATGTGATATGGTCAAACCAGCACATGGGAACAGATAGCAAGATGAAGATCTATAAGACTTGCATCAGACCTATTATGACTTACGGAATAGAAGTACGCGAAGACACAAATAAAACAAAAAGTATGCTGCGCTCGGCCGAAATGAAAATCCTACGAACTATTCTAGGGAAGACCAGACGGGACAGGATGAGAAACACTGACATACGAGCTCAATGCAGCATAGTAGACATAGTCAGATGGGCAGACAGAGACGAAGAGAATGGTACGCGCACGTACGAAGAATGGACGAAAACAGATTACCGAGAATAATGATGGAAAGCAAGCCACACGGAAATCGCCCACCAGGAAGACCCCCAAAAAGGTGGCAGGAAAGCTGGCAGTCCACCTCGCAAGAAACCATCCAGAGACGGCTTCAGCAAGCAACAGACCAATAGGTCCATTTAAAAGAAGAAGAAGAAGAAGAAGAAGAAGTTCTCCGCTCTGGTTTCTATAGCGTATGTCATGACCGATCTTACGCAAGTTTTATATATTCTGACTGACTGAGAGTTTTAATTATGTTTAATCCCTTTAGACAGATACCATTGAGTTAATGGATATGGTGTTTCCAATTAAGTGGAGAGTCGAAGGTTATTTCGAAAATTTTACATTGGTTTACAAAGCGTAAAGGTGAGTTATTAAAGAAAATGTGAAGTAAAGGAGAATACGTTCTACTTGAGAATTTAATTAGTTTGGTTTTACTTAGAGAGATAAGGATAATCCCAATTAAAAAGATTATTGCGTTTTGAAGGAGTTTGTGTGTGGAGGGGATCGATTCACCATGGCAATAAACAATTAGATAGATCATCAGCATATTGGATATATTTAATGGGAGCAGGAAAGTTGTAGCATAGCTCGTTTATTGCGAGGATGCATAGAGTGGAACTTAATATTGATCCTTCAGGAAAACCAGCATATTATGGGCGAGGCAAGGAGAGTTTACCATTAACGGAATTTGCTACTAGTGGTAAAGATTAAACATTCCCATATCGTGAAATTCTGATAAAAATGCTTGTGAGGAAATTTACCTACCGATAATAAGGTACAGAAGTTTTATACCTGCTGGGGACGAATTTACCAACATCCCGAATTTTACCCATGTAAAATACAAATTAATGAGATACAATTTGGTGTGCCAATTTTTCAATACGTTTGATACTTTTCAATGCTCTGTACAACTTCAATAAGTCAGAATAACGTAAATAGTTTATCATAAACAGAATCATTACATGAAGACAAGCTATTTTCTCAATACTTAGATATGTTATTATCGTTATATGCAACTAAATAAACCAAATACTTTAAGGGCGATATTTGAAATTTTGTTTAGCATTTGTAATAAAATATTTGCCATTGATAAAAGCAATTCACGTGAAAACGTTGTGGGTATAATAGAAACGTAAATATCGTTGAGATAAAATAAAAGTGTTATTCATCAAGGAACCCAGTATTTTACAATGAAAAAATCAATATCATAATTACAATCATTATGTAAAGGATAAGCTTTTTCTCAATATTTAGATATGTTATTGTCAATGTGTACAACCAAATAGATCAGATACATTAAGGGCGATATTTGGAATTTTGTTTAACATTTCATTGTAACGAAATATTTGCCATTCGATAAAAGCAATTCACGTGAAAATATTGTGTATAGAAACGTAAATAACATAGAGATAAAATAAAAGTATATTCATCAAGAAGCTCAATATTTTACGACGAAAAAATCAATACTTCTAGATATTCCAATTCAATTTATAATAAGTGTATTATCAAAAATGTCTAGCAACAAATTTTTTTGGAAGAATACAAGGACAATGTTCATGGTACTATTTGAAGATTTTATTATCAAACGTTAAATTTAATAAAATTTCTGTAATAACAAATCTTAGTATCTATATTTTCAGATAACTGCTTCAGAGTTGTTACAGGAATTCATGAATTAATATTTACTGCACATAATGGTTTAGAATTCAGAGTTTGAAAACATCATTAGTGTTTAAATAATTGGCCAAAAATGTTTTCGCTTCGTGGAGCCTACTTAATAAAAGTTCAAAAAACTTTATTTTGTTTTTATAATTTTTTTTAAAAAATTGAAGAAAAATGTTTATAATCTTTGTGATACATTCAAAATGTTTCAATAATTAGTTAAGATTTTTTCCTTTTAAAATGACACTTCAGTACGAAGTAACGGTAAAAAAATATTTTCTTGTACACAATGTTATTGTTTATTGACTAAAATTTTTGTTGTAAACAATTTTCCAACCTTGTCATATTTTTTTAAACTACTAAAAATTACAAAAACAACCATAAGTTCCAAATTTCAACATACTTCTTGAAGAGTTTGTTCGAACCTACTATTAAAAATTAGGCTGATATCTCTTCTCGGAATATTTCTTTGTGCTCTAAACATAAAAACTTTCTACATTTTCTGCAACAGAATCGACTCTTGCGATTTTTTTAAGTGAAACGACCGTTGACTTTGACCCTTTGCTCATCTTGAGATGGAACTTGATTAGAATTGCAATCAAATGATTAGACACCAAATCAATCCCAAGACAAAGTAAAAAGTATTTGCAAACTATATTGTTAATTGAGTTATTCACAGTATGAATTATGAAAGAACTTATAATAGAGATATTCATCAAGCAATAAAATTCTACGATGGGCGAACGTCTTGTTGCCCTCTCTTAATTATATATATTCTACCACTTGGTGGTGTAGGGTATTGATGGTTATGTTTGCACCAATTTCCTCCATTCATTCCAATTCTGAGCTAGGTCCTTTGCTTCTTTCCAGCTTTTTCCTCGTTCATTCAATATTCCGGGTATAATCTTAACCCACGATTTTCTTGGTCTGTTCCTTTTTTGTTTTTTCCAATTTTCGCTTTCTGTACTCTCTTAAGAGGTCGTTCTTCTTTCACGCGTTGTAAGTGTCCCCACCATTGCAATTGTCTTTCCTCTATGAAATCCAATCTAGGTTGTATGTTCAGGTCCTTTCTTATGTCTATATTTTTTATACTATCGTTTTTTATCACACCCCTTACTCTCCTTAAATATTTCATCTCTGTCGGCTGAATTTTACTTTTTTGTCATTCTGTTAATACCCAAGACTCACACCCAAAAGTTAAAATTGGTCTACATATTATTTTGAATATTTTCAGTGCGGTGTCTCAGGATATTTCTTTTTTATTTATGAACTTTGTATTCATGGCATAATATTATTATAGTATATTTGTTTTTGCAATTCTGTTATTTATATCTGCGTCTTGTGTCCTGTTTTCGTCTATTATTGTTCCTAGGTATTGGTAATGTTTAACTTGTTCCAGTGCTTCTGTATCGATTCTTATACGTATCTTGGTCTCTTCTTCTCGAATCACCATTACTTTTGTTTTGTTCTGGTTTATTTTCATCCCCATGTCCGTTACTGTTGTATTCCATACCTCAATGTTTTCTTGCAACTCTTTTTCGTTCTTTGCTATCAATATAACGTCGTCTGCAAATGCTTTCACACTGATGTTAATTCTTTGTACTTGCAGATGTCCCACACATATCTTTTTACTCAAAACAGGGCATCTTTTTATAATCTCGTCCATGATGATGATAAATAGTAACGGAATTAAGCGTCCCCCTTGTCTTAATCCCATATTTATAGTGGATCGTTCCGAAATTTTGTTATTTCTTATAACTGCATTCTTATTGTTTTCATAAATATTTTCTACTATCCTTATAATTTTTGAATTAACTCCTCTTTCCATATTTTCTCTCTACGTACTCAATCAAAGGCTTCTTCTAGATCTAAGAAGGCCACGAACAATTTCTGTTTTCTCTGTATTGCTTTTTCTGTCATCTGTTTTATAGTAAATACATGATCCTTGGTGCTTCTTCCCATTCGAAACCCACTCTGAGATTTTTCGAGTGTGTCCTCTACTGTTAATCTGATTTTTTTTCTAATATTTTTCTCATAATTTTCATCGCTATGCTAATTAGTGTCCTTCCTCGGTAGTTATTACAGTCTTTTTTCTACTCTCACACTCGTAAATTCCATATTACCTACTATTTGGTTACTAAGTAAATATATCATTACGGATACTGACACGTAATGACTAGCACGTAATAAAATAAATTACGCTTCAGTTCTAGAAAAACAACAATTTATCACACAAGCCTAGTCAGTCAATGGTTTCGAGTAACCATGGAAACGATTTAGTAGAGGTTGTTTTGAATTAAAATAAGCTCATCAAATAGTGAAAACGAACTAACTAGTTCACCACCCAATATTATACAGTTAGCCGCGGACACTACTGAAAACATATTGCCAGAAAATCAAGAGGAAGATATGAAAATGTATACCGGCAGTTTATGGACTGGCGAACAATTAACAATGTAAGTTCATTTTCTGAAAACGTACTCTTGTCATATTTTGGAGAAATCACCAAGAAATTCTAACCATCTTCATTATGAGCATTATATTCGATGTTGAAGAGTACTATAACGTTGATGAATAATGTCAATATTGAAAATTACGCAAAATTGCGAGGTTACTTAAAAAGACAATCCGACGGTTTTAAAAGCAAAAAATCAAAAACCTTACAATCTGATGAGATAAAAATTATTTATTCTGGCTACTGTTTAATAAATAAATGCTACTTGTTATTCATGCGTTTTATTTTTATTAATGAAGTTATTCGTAGAAAAAGTATAGTACACAACTAGAGTTGTAAGCTTATTACATGCTTATACAATTACCACACTCGCCGCTACGCGGCTCGTGCGCAACTTTTCTATTCGCATGTAATAAGCAACTTACTCTTGTTATGTAATATACTATTACATCACCTTTTTTTAATATTGGCACTATTATTGCCTTCCGCCAGTTTGTTGGGAGCGTCACATCTTCTATAGCTTTATTGAAGATATGAAGCAGCATATCTTTTCCTTTTTGTCCCACATTTTTTATCATTTCTGAAGTTACTTTGTCATATCCAGGTGCTCTTCCATTCTCCAGTTCTGTAATTGCATTTTCTATCTCTTCTTTACTAATTTTTATTTCTGTTTCTTCCGTTATGTCAACTTCTACTTTTTCCTCTGTATGTTCTGAATCATTATTGAGTAGTTCTTGGTAATATTCTTTCCATCTTTGTAAGATTTCTTTTCTCAATATTACTCAATTCATACTTTTAACAAAAAATATGTTTCTCTATTCTCATATTTTTTAATGTTCTGTAGAAGAGTTTTTGATTTGCTTTAGAGTCTTCTATTTTTTCTCCAAAATTTTGCCATTCCTTATTCTTTGATGTTTTAATTAGTTCTTTTGGTATTTTTCTTTCTTCCTTGTATATATTATACTGTTCCATTTGAGAGATATTTATTCCATGCCATTTTTTTTGTTTTACGTGCTTTTTTATTTCTCCCGACCACCACGATGTTTGTTTTACTTCACGTTTTCTCCTATTTGTTCCATATACTTCTGTTCCAACATTTAATATAATATTTTTAAAGTAATTCCATGATTTTTATTCACTGTTTCTTTATAATTTAGTTTCTTATTTACCTTTTCTTGATATCTCTGTGCGACGGTTTTATTTCTTAGTTTGTAAGTTTTTATAGATTCATAGAGTATTTTTTTTTGTTGAAGTACATTTATAGTTTCTTCTTTCAATATCTTTAAATTTGGATCCTACTACGTAGTGGTCGCTGCCAATTTCTAGTCCTCGTTATACTCTTGTATCTTTTAATGTATTTCTATGTTGTTGTTCCATTACTACGTCATCTATTATTGATTTTTCGTTTCTGCTTATTAGTTCTCGAGTGTATTTGTGGATATATTGATGTTGGAAAAATGTATTCGTTATTATCAAGTTGTTTATTAGGCAGAAATCCAACATTTTTCTTCCGTTATTACTTCTGACGTTCTCTCCTCAATTTCCAATAACTGTTTTATATTCATCATCTTTTAGGCCTACCTTGCTGTTAAAATCTCCTATTATATACAATCTCCCCTTTGATTTTTCTATTGCTTCTGTTAGTTCGTCCCTGAATATTTTTTTATTGTCAGCTTTATCATCTTCGTTTGGACCATATACTACTATGATGGTTTTCTTTTGGTTTTGCCTCGTTTCTAATTCGATTGTAAATATATTTTCCGACCATGATTAGTTTTTCTAATTTCTTGTTTATTATGCACGATACTCCTCCGGCCGCTCTTTTTTCTTGTGGTACACCGTCACAAGTTTCCATATTCTTGTTTCTCATGTTTATTTTTTAGCAAACCCTACTATTTATTTTTAATTTTTCTATTCCTTTTATTAAAGTTTTATTATTTCTGTTATTGGTATCATCTTCGTCATCGTTACTTACTTTGTTGTCGTTGTCAATGTTTTGGTGACTATTATCATCATTATTTTCTCTTTCATTAAAATTATTAGTGTTATTATTATCGTTATTATTACTATAGTCAATAACATAATTACAGTTCCCTTCATAATTGATATCGCCATTCTATTATCATTATTGTTATTGATAGTGTTAAGGGCGTCGATTTGGTGGGGGGGTGTACTGGGGGTAATTACTCCCCCCCCCAAGAATAAAAAATAAATGGAAAATTATAATATTTTTTAATTAAATTTGATTATTAATAGGCGAAAGGCTGTATTTGTGATATGTTTGGTCAAAGAAATTTAGTTTTGTTTCTAAAGCTAATATATGTTATTTATAGCTCTCTACAATTTAAATTTTTTTTCTTACCTAAATCAAAAAACCTTTACCCCCCAAGAAAAAAAATTATCGACGCCCCTGGATAGTGTTGTTAATATTATTTTAGTATTTCTTTGCTTTTCTTCCTTAAAATTAAAGTTAGACTTACTACTATTATTACAATGACTAAACCTAAATGCATTATCTAAACTAAACCTTAATATACTGTTATTTTCTCTTTCATGTTGTTCTTCATCTTCTTCTTGATTCAATTTTTTTAAGCAGTTTTTACTAATTTTTTTTTCTTGTTTTCCCATTTCCACTCTTCTCCTTCAATCTGTATTTTTCCTGTAGCCAATCTTAGTCGATATTTTCTTTTCTTCATATGCTCTTCTTCTTCTTTATTTGTCATGCTTGTTATCAAACGTTGGCTATCATCAAGAGCTCTGGCGTTGGTTATCATCGAGTTGACAATTTCTTAGAAAGCTTCTCGATCGGTAGCTACATGAAACAATTCTTCGACTGTTCGACCTGTCCAATGTCTAATATTACGAAGCCAAGAAAGCTGTTTTCTACCAATCCATCGCTTTCCTCCTATTTCACCCTGGATAATTAACCAAAGCATGTGATATATATGCCCCCTCATTATATGTCCAAAGTATTCGACTTTTCTTATTTTGATGGTGTTTGTCAATTCTCGCTCTTTATGTATGGATTCTAACACATGTTCATTAGTTACGTGTGCTGCCCATGGAATTTTTAGCATACGGCGATAGCACGATATAACTCAAACGCTTCCAATTTATTTAGGTGCTTGACTTTCAGTGTCCAGGTTTCACATCCATTAAGCAAAACAGACCAAACTTAGCACTTTAATACTCTTAGGCGGATGTTCATCGAAAGACTTCTATTACATGGTACAAAACGCCAACTAGTGAATCTTTTACGTGCCAGTTCTATTCTGGTTGAGATTTCTTCATCGCTTTCAACTCTATAGTCCATCCAGCTACCCAAATATCTAAAGTGTAGTACACTGTCCAGAATTTTATCACCTAATTTTAATTTTGGATACTCGACATCAATTTTACCGACAACCATCCACTTCGTTTTCTTTGTGTTGAGACTTAAACCCTTCTCCTTGCATGTATTGTTTACTGCATTTAGTAGTGTTTGGAGGTCTTCGAGACTTTCTGCCATTATAGCAGTATCATCAACGAACCTAATGTTGTTATTGACTTCTCCACCAATTTTAACGCCTTCATGACGACATTTCAGCGCTTCTTGAAAGACAGCTTCCGAGTAGACATTAAAAAGCATTGGTGACATGACACATCCCTGCCTAACGCCACGTTAAATAGGAACTTTTTCTGAAACCTCTTGTTCCACTTGTATTCTAGCAGTCTGGTTATAGTAAAGGTTTTTGAGCAGTCTTACATCACATGAGTCAAGACCAATTCGATCTAAGCATTGAAACAGTGGTATATGCGGTACATTGTCAAAGGCTTTCTCAAAATCGATGAAACATGCGTAAATGTTTTTACAAAATTCAACACTCTTTTGCAGAAGTGTTTGCATGCAGAACAACGCCTCACGGGTACCCATACCGCCTGGAAAACCAATCTGCTCATCACTGGTTCTGTCCTCACAAAGTCGATATATACGATGGTACAATATTTTCAAAAATATTTTAAGTGTGTGACTCATCAAACTGATAATTCGGTAGTCACCACATTCTTTTGGGTAACTCTTTTTCGGGATAGTAACAAATAAGGATTCTAACCAGTCGTCTGGTATTTCACCAGTGCTATATATCTTGTTAAATAAGAATGCGATAATCCCAACGCTCTTGTCGTCTAATAATTTTAGCAGTTCTGCAGGTACTTCGTCCGTTCCAGGGGTCTCTCTTCGCTTTGCTTGATCTATTGCTTTTTGTACTTTGGAAACTAGGATCGGTGGGCCTTTGTCCCTGTTTGATGTTGTTTGTTGGTATTCTCTTTGATCGTCTTCGAATAATTCTTTTATATAATTTTTCCATTTGGTACAGCGCTCCTCTACCTGACTTAGTATTCTTTCACTAGAGTCTCGGATAATACTTGTCTTGTAAATTTTACGTGTTCCCGTTAATTCTTTTGGTTTTTTGTGTAAGTGGAAACTGTCATTAAGTTGTTCCAGTTTTTGAATTTCTAGACAAGATTCCTTTAGCCATCGTTGTTTTGCTGCTGTAATTTTTTCCGTATTTCCTTATGAGTTTTATTATACTTCCCTCTATTTTTGGTTTTGTGTTGTCTTCTTATGTCCATTGAGACTAAAATATCCTGTGTCATCCACTCCTTTTTAGTCTTACGTTTTTTTGGTAAATTGTGTTGAGCTGTAGTCATTATTGAGGTTTTTATCTATTTCCAGTAATCATTCGCAGTGCTAGGGTCTTCAATTATAATTTGGTGCATTTTAGTGTTGATTTCCTGAGAGACCTTATTCAGTATGTAAGGTTCATGAAGTGCATCTAGGGCTATCGTAGGGGTCTTCTGGGTTTTATTGACTGTTTTTAACTTGATTTTAATTATAGAACACAATAAAGTTTGGTCTGAATGGATATCTGCACCTGAGTAGGTCTTAACCGACTTTATGCAATTTTTAAATCTCTCATTGATGAATATATAATCAATCTAATTTCTTATAACGTTGCCTTCTCTATCACTTGGTGCCTTCCAGGTGTACAGTCTACGATTTGGCAGACAGAACCACGTATTCATGATTACAAATTTTTCTTCCTGGCAGAACTGTACCAAGCGTTCCCCTCTATTATTTCGATTTCCTAATCCAAATTTACCAGTAATATTAAGAGTGTTTTCTGATCCAACCTTAGCATTAAAATCACCCAATATGATAGTAATTTCATGTCTTTTCGTCAAACCTAAGGCTTCTGATATAAGTCGATAAAGAGATTCATCTTTGTCAGCAGTGGGTGCATATATTCTAATTTTCCGCCCAACCTATCTAATATGCGGGAAAAGTATTGGTTTACACACGAAAAAGTTGAAATTTTGAAGAAAATGTTTGAGTTATTTTTATGTCTTTCATCAAGAACCACATGAAAAAATGGTTTTTAGGAAAAAAAACCTGTGTGTATGTCGTCGTCGTTGTCGTCGGCCACTTTTCGTTACATGTCTTGTTAGCACGATACAGCCTCCGGAGTGCAACGAATCACCAATTTTATGATTGAATATTGTTCAGGACATCTCACAGATGAACCCTAGTGATTTTCAGCTCACAATAGCTAGTACAACGGATGCTATAATACTTGAACTACGACATTTTTGAGAAATTTCCGTTTGTTCGCACGATACCGCCTCCGGAGTGCAAAAAGTCACCAATTTTATGATTGAATATTATTCAGAACATTTGACAGATAAACTTTATTGATTTTCAGCTCACCACAACCAGTACAACAGCTGATATAGTACTTTAAGTACGACATTTTTGTTATTTTTGGAGAAATTTCAGTTGGTTAGCACGATACAGCCTCCGGAGTATATACAAGTGACCAATTTTATGATTGGATATTATTCAAGGCGTCTCAAAGATGAACCCTATTGAAATTCAGCTCACTAAACATAGTACAACGAGTGCTATGGTACTTGAGGTACCAAATTTTTGTAATTTTTGGAGAATTTTCAGTTTGTTAGCACGATGCAGCCTCCAACGTGTATAAAAGTGACCCATTATATGATTGAATATTGTTCAGGGCGTCATATAGATGAACGTTATTGATTTTTAGCTCACCAGAGTTACTACAACGGATGCTATGGTACCTGAAGTGCCACATTTTTGTCCTTTTTGGACAAATTTCGGGTTTAGTACGATGCAGCCTCCGAAGTATACACAAGTGGCCAATTTTATAATTGGATATTTTCCAAAGTCTCATTCAAGGTGTCTCACAGATGTACCCTATTGATTTTCAGCTGACTATAGCGGGTCCTATAAATCCAGATATACTGCATTTTTGGTTACTTTTGGAGAAATTTCGGTTTGTTAACACGATTCATCCCCCGAAGTGAATACAAGAGACAATTTTATGATGGAATATTAATTAGAGCATCTCATAGATGCGGGAAAGTTAGTTTTAATCTTTAAAACCGTTTATTTTGTATTATATTTATATTAACTGTATATGCAGCTTACTGTACTAGCATTGCCCGATCTGATAATGGGACAACATTTTTACAGATTTTGCCAGTGATTTCTTTAGAATGACTGCTACACCGTTTTGATGTGGCTCATCGTTGATTCCCGAGTAATATATTTGATAATCTTGTGAAGTATAGCGCCCGTTGTTTGGCCATCTTGCTTCGCAGACACCTAGGACAGAAATATCGAGTCAGTCCATTTCTTGTAATAGGTTTCTTAGTTTTCCGGCTTCGTATAGTGTTTTCACGTTCCATGTGCATATTTCAAGCTTTTGGTTTTTGTTTAACTTTATTGATTTTTCACAGGGATTTCGCATGTTAACGACCGGGGAAGCCCTGAAATCTTCTCCTGCTGGATCTTGTGGTCCGATTCCATGATCAGTAACCTTTATTTTGTCGCCATTACTTGCCATGATGACTATTCTTGGAATATCCATCAGGATCTTTAATATAGCGGTTTTCCGTTGCCCACTATATCTCCATGCCGTTGGCCGTTTGCCGGCTCAATCGCCTTTTGGAACAATTTCTCATTCCAAGGACAAGAAGGTGCTGACTTGTCTCTTGTCAGTTCTTCCACCCTCAGCTGTTGACTGACAGAAGAGGAACTGCTTATCCCGGCAGTAACTAGGTCGACAGAGCCTCGTTAGTTATCTAGCAGGGTGCACCACGTGCAGGTGAGGTTGTGATTTGGGTTGGTATCATCTTTACCATCACCCCTTACACCATATGCTCTTATTCTGATTATATTTTGTATTTCTCTATTTTTTGGTGACATATCGTTTTGTATGAATATTCTTCGGTCCGCTTCATTTCTTAATGTAATCTTGTTTTGCATAACCGTTTTTTCGTAATTTGAGCTAGTAAATTTTATTAAACATGTCTTCTCGCCGAGTTTAACAACCTCATAAAACTTTGTACTCACTTCTAGTTCTTGATTCAAAAAAATTTCCATTTCGACTGCTAATTCTTCTTGGTTTTTCGTATTAATCTGTAGTCCTTGTACTACGATATTATTCCTTCTCTTCTGGTTTTCTACACGTTCGAGTCTGTCTTCCATACTTATTATCATTTCTTGCATTTGTTCTTGCTTTTTACTTAGTATTTTATTCTCGGTTTTCAGCTTCAATATTTCTTCTTGGTATTCTTGTTGCTCTATCCTCATTTGCTTAATCTCTTTAGATAAGTCCTCCACCGATTCTCCCATTTTTATCATCATTTCTATCACCAACCCTATGTTCTCTTCCATTTTTCTTTGGGTTTTAGTAGGTGATCTCTTACTTTTCCTAAAAACTTCATCTTCCATTTCCTTCTAATCTTCTTCTCAATCACTATTTCTTTTCTTAAATAATTCTTCGTCGTTCTCCATTCTTTGATTGCATGTAAATCCGCACCTGTCTATTCAATGTAATTTATTTTGGTAATTGTATGTTAATTATATTATAGTTTTCGTTATCAATTAGTAATATTTGACTATCCTGTCGACCTTGACTAATTTAACTGATATTCTGTATTATGTATTTTTGAATAGATGGTAGTTTTTCCTACTGGTTCTGCAATTTTCGTGGTTATAACTAATCAATTGTACTTTTAGTTTTATCACACATTACTGTGATGACTTCTTTATTTTTAATTACTCGTATTATCTCCAAAAATTGAGTATTAATACGAAACACAAATTAAAACATGTTTCTGCTTTTTTGCCAGGACCGAACTCCTCATGTCTCAATTATATTTTGCACTAAGTTTATCCACCAAGTCCTCACCACATTTTGTTGGATTCTGTCTACTATTATTTCTGGTTTTCCCGATTGGATATTGTCACTAAAATGCTCAGTGTAAATTAACAGAAAATCCTTTCCAGGCTTCGGGACATAGGGAACTAATGCAGTGATTTCTAATTTTTCTTTCTTTCTTTTGTGTCGTCATCATATTCACTTCTTCCATTAACTTTAATAGCCCTGCTGTTCTTTTTATAATCCATCGCTAAAAAAAGCAGATTAGTTATAACAAACAACAATAAATCCAAATAAACTCACCAAAGAATAAACGCACTAAAATGACAAGTAGTCGGCGTCGGTTGACTGCATCGAAAACTAAAATAAAATGTAACTACTCTCAATCACACTCATATAATTGAAGACCATATATTTTTCACTAGGCTCCCGAAAGGTACTGAGGGACAGTGTTCTGCTACTGTTTATAGCTTAAAGAACCAGTTTGCTCACCCGTTGTTTGCACATTTGATCTCTATGTTCCAATTTTTTCATTGCTCAACCAGAAAGTGTTTTTCACGCTCATGGAAGTGGAGCGGACTGATATAATCATGATTTGCAAACTCAACAACTGTGGGTAATAAGTGACAAATCTTCTGCTCATCTTGAATTTATTTTCCAGGAGTGAAAGTGAGTGAGAGAAAATATTGGAACAGTAAAATCGGTAAAATGATCTAACTGCTTGTGAAAGCAATTAACTGTGGTTCTGCTGTTGCTCCCCTAGCCTATTTTTTACTCCCTAATAGTGGAGCAGGAGCTCGAATAAAAGATGGTTAGTTTTGGAGTAACCCAATTCTAGCGCACCAGAAAATGTTCGTCTTGAAGTGCTCAATATAATATATCAAAAGTTACGACATCGGCTATTGCCCCTGACAAAAGTTATTGGTTATTTTTTTCATGTCATGTTTCATATGTCAATAAAATTTCTTATAAAATTGAAACGACAAATACTTGCTCAATATGTAACTTCCTAATGCCTGATAATCTTGAACACATATTGCTGGTTTGTCCGATGTATAAAAGCTTAAGAGAAAATTTTATTAGGATTTAAGGATTTTCGGATGATCTAGACTCGATATTATCCTCAATAGATCCATCTACACTAATGCAAATATGTCATTTCATCTGTGGAACAATGGAAATTATATCATTAATTAATAATCATTGAATATTATAGATATAGAAGTAAAATGAAAACTCAGTAAAAGTCGCTACTTTTATGTGGATGTGTGCATCTACTTTCTCAAGAAATGAAAGAGGAGTATCATGGTTATAGTATATTTATTTATTGAATGTCTAAATGTAATATTTTTTCAATTTGTATTTTTTTGTGTTGCACAGTGTATTTATCTATATCCTTTGCCTCTCGCCTTGTTCATGTAACCTTTTACGTGCGAACAATAAAAATTTATTATCACTACTAAATAAAATATTGCATAACTCCGTTTTATTATTTAATATTTATAGAAAATGAATAGTAGTAGTATACTCGCGAGTAATGGCTTTTACTCAGTCACTACCCACCTGTAGCTTCATTCTCGTGAGTAATAGTCATCATTATCCGCTCGCCGTATAATATACTATTCCTTAATCTTAATTATACAATATGTGATATAATAAATGAAGTACCTAATTAGAAGCGATAATTTTGGTATTATACAATCAGATTCTTTAATTTGTTTAATATTAGCTTCAAACAGAAATACTGTTAGTTGGTTATTTATAGAATTTCATAAATATCGGAATGTTATTATTTGTTCAAACTTTGTACCAATTCCTGCAATATACCGTATCAAATTTGACTGGTATGTACTATTAGTCAATACAATAATCTTCAATTGTGAATATTATCCAGTTTACACTGAAAATAATATTTCTCTGTAACAATTTGAAATTTGATATGATTCTACACAAGAAAATCTACTTCATCAAAACCCCCAGACATAACTTGAAGTGAGCCGTCAATACAGTATGTGGCATGTGATTAACGTAAAATCTCATTTAGTTTTTCAATGAACATTTCCATTTTCCATTGCGATTTCTGAAACAAGACTAATAAAATATTCAAATTTACAATATGTGTCATTGCTACAATGAAGTGAGAAAATATTATACAGGGTGTCCCGGGACTAATGGGAAAAAAGTCAGGAGTGTATAACCTGAGCCAAAATAATGTTAGTGTTTCATATAAACTTTTTCCATGCAGGCCCCCGTTTTCGAGTTATAGGCCTCCAAAGTTTTAATATTTAATTTGGTTTTCATTTTTATTTTTTGTACTAGTTATTTGATCTTTATAAAATTTACGGCAAATTTATTATATACGTGTATGTTTATTTTGGAAAGGTAAACAGATTTACAGTAGTGGCTTGAAGCCAGGGACGGATCACTCGCAATGGTTAGTGATCCAAAAATTTTGCAGGGATGGAACACCCTGTACGAAATTATCGAAATTGACTTCCCCACACATTACGCTACCGAAAAGGTACTCTTGTTGTTATTCGATAAAATGCGTTGTTTGGTTAATATTTACAGTTTCATTAATGCACTACGTACCAATTTACCTAACTAACTTATTAATATGATGTCCAAGATTTATCTACAGTACTACAAAAAATTATTTAACGATAGCAGAATATAAAAAAACAGTAACGACTTATTAATTCGAAAGTTGGTGAAAGTGTTTTTACCGTTTATCAAGTAACCATAGGATTAGTTCTCATTCGTTGTGTAGAAAAGTTCGTAGTCAGTACTTGTCAATAATTCATAAGTCCTTAATTTAACATTTACAATGGCAGAATTCACTTTTATTGAGTAGGCGGATATGCATGTAATGTATGGACTGCCTTCTCTAAACTGTTTAGAGGCCAGAAGGTTTTATGCAGAACATTTTGCAAACAGAGCATTGCCAGACAGACGAATGTTTGAGCGTATTGATCTCAGGTTGCGAGAAACAGGTATGAATAAGTAAATGTAATTTTCCATGTATACAAAACAAAATTTTTAGTTTTAGAAAGTTTTTTGCCAAAAAAATGTGGAGAAGGTCCAGTACGAAGCGTACGTACTGTGGCAGTTGAACAAGACTTGTTAAATTCATTTGATAATGAACCATCAACGAGTTTTCTAAAAGTATCAAGAGAACATAACGTCTCGAAATCAGTTGTTCATCGCGTCCTAAAAGAACAGCTGTTATATCCTTTTCACATGAAAAAAGTACACAGTATAACAGTGGCTGATTATCCTGCGCGACTTGAGTATAGCCAGTGGTTTCTGCGACAACAAAAGCAGACCATACATTTGTTAGTAACGTTCTCTTTATGAACAAATCCGGTTTCATCAGAGATAGAGTCATAAATTCTCATAATATGCACTTATGGGATGATGTGAATCCACATGGCATCATCCAAACTAGGAACCAGCAAAGATTCATGGTTAATGTTTGGGCAGGAATAGTTGGCAATCATTTGATAGGGCCATGCTTTATTGACGGTACGTGTAAATAGATCAATCATTCAGAGTGAGTCTGACAAGCGGATTGGAAATTCAGGATTGGTGACTTTATCCATAAATATTTTCCAAACAAGAGACAATCAAGCCGTATCAAGAAGAAAAAATTATAATCCGTAGTTATTTAAGTATAACCCCCCCTCCACAACACGTTTATTTTTGTTTGGACATAAGATGAAGCTGTACAGCAAAAGAGACATCAAGCAATGATTGATTCGAATATCACTCCCACATATTTGATGGAATGTTTCATTTATTAGTAAATAATTATTTGAATAACGAATTATACCATTTTATTCAATTTCATGGAACACTGTATCGAGTTTTGGAAGCAGCTCTTATTTGAGAAGTAGCAAATATTCATTATAAACCGACAGAAAAAACAGAGAAACATGAATAATGAAGTATTAGTGAATTATTTTTTGATTACCCAAATATCTACGTTCTAAAATGAATGAGCGTGTTCATTATTTATCAATTAAAAGTTGAATGTTTCTGTAGAATTCGATTAGTTCTAGAAAACATCTACACCAAACCTATTTTATTCAGTTATCGCAAGTGAGTTTCATATTACACGAAGCTGGGTCGGTATTGTGTAGCAAAATATTCAATAGAAAGTAGTAATAACAAACCTCTTAACAAAAAGTCATATGAATTTAAATACCAACTGTCAAATCTAACTTTCTCGTAGCAACGAACCCATCCTCAAATCCAGTCACGTGTATTAAATTCAAAACTAGCAATAAAAATCTTCTCACATTTCACTGTTTTTTTTTTAGTTTAAAAAGATCTTCATTGCAATAGTTTGTATAATTCCTATTTACAAGTTATGACAGAATAAGAAATGATAAGCCGATGATCTGGCCATTCTGCATCCGCTGTGTAAGTCTGATGATAATAAATTGGCTCTTAGCACTTGGCATTATCCAATTATTATTATAGTTGTAGAAAGTTATTTTGTCTCTGGTACGGACATATGGCTCCATGGCTTTTTCGACTGGCAAATTCCTGAAAAGCAGCTGAAAAGCTGGGTTTCAAAGTGAAACGTAGGTTTAGTTTGTGAAAGACGGCAAAATGGCAGATGTTGGTAGTGATGGATTTTTGTTATTGCTGAGTAATGATATGAGTTTTAGATTAGGAATAACTAGGTTAACATCTACTTGGTAATATTTGGTTGTAAGGAATAAGCAAATAATTATGTGAATAACGAACCATGCAGAACCCTACACCGACTATCACGGGTATCTTCGACACGACCGGCGGATTTGAGATTATCGCGTAGAAATTTGGGGAGACAATGATTGTAAAAATTACTGGATGTTTTTGATATGAAGTCCTTGAGAGTGGGTATGTCGACTTGTTCGTGTAACCATGAGGTTTTTGGAAGTTTGGGGTAGCATCTTGTGTATTTGATTGCCATGCGATGACACTTGTTTTGCACCAACTGCAATGTGTGGAAGTTTTGTTTGGCAGCGTTATAATACTAGGGCAGACTATGTCCAGTGAAGGTATGATGATCAATTTGTATATTAAGAGTTTGTTCACCGTTGAGAGACAACTATTTTTACAGATTATAGGGTATAGTTTAATCATTGCAATCATAGCTTTTGTTACGGGTTCATTTTGCGCAATGAAACCTTTCCTTTTGTTTAAGAGAGGAATGTTTTTCTTGATCGATATGTTATAATTCGATAGAGACAAACTCTTCACCCTTCGTCATATCGTCATAACCGAACGCACTCCTGTTTACTGCACTTCTGCTGACTCTGATTGTTCTATGATTAGAAGTAACAGGCCATGGCAATTGGTCCTTTAGTTTGCACTCTTGGTTACTTCGATTGTTCGATGATTAGAATCAACAGACCATGGCCATTGGTCATTACGATTGCTTAAAGGTGTAGCGTGGTGTAACGTAATTTCCACCACACTTTGAGTAGAGTCTAGTTTAGTGCAGTTAGGAATGAGTATTAAGTATCGAGTGTAAGGTATTGAGTGTAAATTACATCACGTGTGGTAAAGAGCTACACTTCGATACATATGAATGAACCTAACATTACTCTTGTTCATTGTGCAAGCCAGCTTAATTGCCCAAATGTTATTGTGTCCTTGAATTCACCTCAACTATCTCTGGTTTTTCAACAACACCTACTTGTCTATGAGATTTGACTAATGGCATATGCCTTATTGTAGTTGTGTTGGTTCGGCCAGAGATGGCGTGATTGGCCACTGTAATAAACACGAAATATGACAAAGGGAAATTTAGGGAGACCCTACATAGATATATAATTTTCTTGATAATATAATAAGTCGAATCCAATTTAATATAAAAACAATTGTTGACCTAGACCAGAAAAGAATTTAGACGAACAATTTTACACAACCGACAAGGTCGATGACAAAACACACGATGGTTTATTTATCAAAATATAGACAAACCTTGCAACTTAGTATAAAGAAATTGAAAATAACCTTCAATTACGAAAATAAAAAAAATATTAGATAAGGGCAACACGAAAAAAATTAAATACCATATCCCAAATCTTCTGAAATAAATAGCAGAAAATTTGGTAACAGAGGCAGTGAGGTAGTAACCCTCATAGAGTGCTCAGGTACTGTATGGCCTGACACCTCGACGGCCGTACGTAATTAGTGATATCGTGTTGTTGGGATTTGTGATATTTCAAAGACGTAAGTTTTTCTATGTCATTATAATTATTTTTTTTTAACAAATATCGTATTGACATTTTTATTTGATTTGACTAGGTGTCCAAAGATACATTTGCTGGTCATATCAAGTGCACTATTGACATTTGAGCCCCTCACCTAATATATTTAGGGAATAGTACGATTTGCATTCGATTTAATAATCCAGGGGAACCCTAAATTTTAGTCAAGGGAATTTAAAGAGTTTACAGGGATATTCATATGTAAGAATTATCTTGTTTATAAGTTAACCAGGTCATATTACCGTCATATTTCGAATTAGTTTTTTGTTTATAGTTATTTTCTTATATTATACAGGGATATTCATATGTAAGAATTATCTTAGTTATATCATAACCATGTCAGATTACCGTCAGATTTCGAAAGAGTTTTTTTTGATAGTTATTTCCTTATATTATACAGGGATATTCATATGTAAGAATTATCTTAGTTACATCATAACAAGGTCAGATTACCGTCAGATTTCGAAAGAGTTTTTTTGATATTTTACGGGGATTTTCATATGTAAGAAATAATATCGTATTTATACCTTCAGATTTCGAAAGACTTTTTGCACTAGTCCTGATACTTATTTTCTTATATTATACAGGGATGTTCATACGCCAGACATCTTTCATTTATGTCATAATCAGGAAAGACTTCTTTCAGATTATGGAAGACGTTTTGCCCGAGTTATATTAATTTTTTTCGTTCCTTATACAGGGATAGTCATATGCAAGACATCTTTTACTTTTGTCATAATAACGAGAAACTACTTCCAGATTATGAAAGACGTTTTTCCCTAATTAATTTCTAGTGTATCGTACGGGGACATTCTCCCCCGAGTAACTTTTATTTTGTCCAAACCACGGCTGAATTACTGGATTTAATTATTTACTGTTTGTAATATATATGTACATATTATCCACCCAGTCTGTTTCCTTTATCAACAACCCCTACCCTCGGACCAGCAGGTTTGAACGGGTTGACGCGACCTGCCTTAGAACTCAGGCTTGGCACATTGTATGAGCTCAAGAGGCCCCACGGAGACCTTGTCCGCTCGTGCCAGGAAACCATCTCCGCCGAGGTTACCCACAGGGGGATTCCTGGCTCTAAATTGTGCCATAAGGTACTGGTGACAGCACGCTGAAAAATTTAAGGAAATAGAAATTCAAAGGTTGTCCTACACTGGTAACGGAGGGCTGTAAACCGTAAACGACCACAGCGGTTATCACAGTGGTGACCAAATATTCATTACAAAGGATAAATATACAATCGGAATCTACCGATTCATTACAACGGAGACAAAAACCCATTCATTACAGTGGTGACAGCTCACATGTATTTCACTGGTGACAGAATAAATATACAGTTGATAAACAGTTTATTACACTGGTGACAGCGGCCACTGGATTATTACAACAGATTTCACCATACGTTATTACACCACTTTAGAATCTTCCTGGTCTTGCTATAACCATTATATTTCAATGACAAATGGCTGATTATTAATTGTCTCTTATATCGAATACAAATGTAATAGGCATGATATGCAGTGAACATTTGATAAAGTCATGACATTTGTATTCTACTCAATGTTGGAGTTCTATGTTCCAAGTTCCGAGTATACTGCTAGCGCACCTTGGCGGGTGACAGATGACTTAAAGTACACATCCGCCAATTTCTGTCATTTATTCTTGAATCTCCATGTTGAGTTGGGAGAAGATGGGCTGAGTCGAATTTCCTAACCCTTCGCTGGAAACTTTCAATTATATAGTTCATCGTTGGAATCTGTAAGTAGCCGGGTGACGCAATCAACTTTTTTTTTAAATTAGTTATAGTAAACTTGAACTTTTTTGTGTTTAATTTTATTTCTTTTAAAAGTTTTGGGTTTAAATGTACTTTTCTTTATTGCTTTTCTCGGGGATGCTTCAACTTCCACGAGGTACAGGTATAAAATTGTTTAAATTGTTTTTCACACATATTTTTATCACACAATTCGTTTTCATTAACGAATACTTGGTTTGATACCATCAAGTTTATTAATTTTCTCCCTTAATCTGAGTGTATACTCTGTGTGGTACAGAGTACCCGTGTTTGGGGGTGAGGAAAGGGGTGAGGAATTAATGAGTTACATCTTTAATATCAGTGTCTAAATTGGTTTGATGAATTTGAATAACAATTTATTAATATTATAGAATTCGATATAATTCGACTGTACAATTAGAGCAAACATTCGACTAGCATTTCACTCATTTTAGATTTTTCAATAAATATTATTGTTACACCACTGACAAGATGAGTGAAACTCAAAATATATAGTACAGGTAATCTGCTTACTACTTACAAAAAGGTCAAATAAATTGAATGTTGATGCCTGGAGCCCTTTAACTTTGTATTAAACTTTTTTGTTGTAACAAGAATATTTTGTCAAACCATACATATCCAGGGTCGTCTGACATAAAACTCTTGTATAATAATATGTTGAGAGTTTGTTACTAATACGAGAAAGGATTTGGATTTAGACAGATGTTCAATAAAAATTGTATTCTACAGTAATATTTGTGTTTATCCATTTTTTTCAATTAGTCAATTAAGAACACCCAATAAATACGTTCTCTCCTCACCACAGTGACAAGTAATATAAATCACAATGTCATTACTAATCTGGCTTCAGAAAAATTATTAAAATCGATTCAACTTGAAATAATAGCTTAAATATCAATATTCAAGTATTTAGTAAGCATTTTTGTAGTTTGTAAAGAGAATAAAGTATACTAAATATATTTGGTTCTTCTCATACAATATATTTCCAGCTTCAATTAATGCAACCCACAAAAATATATACATTTTTATATTCATAATTATTAATTGATAAGAAAAGCGTTATATAGCGCTACAAACAAATACTTTATAACCATATATTTAGATGAAATTGACTGTCTCGACCCTTACTTCGTGGAATATGCTCATCTTAGTGTTTTTAAATGAAACTCAAGGTCTCTAGTTAATTCCACAATATAATACAAGTTATTGAAAATTCTAAAAAATTGACAATTGTTTCGATAAATCAATATCATCGTCAGAATGACAGAAGTTACATATGTAATGTAACTTCTGTCATTCTGACGATGATATTGATTTATCGAAACAATTGTCATTTTTTTAGAATTTTCAATAACTTGTATTATATTGTGGAATTAACTAGAGACCTTGAGTTTCATTTAAAAACACTAATATATTTAGATTATTATGAATCAAACATTTCAAATTGAGAATCTCCAACTAGACCTCGATCAATGCTTTCAATCAGTTATAAAACTTACTCTTCGCAAAATTAAACTCATTTCGTGCACTTACATGACTGTACTCGACATCAGACTTACAAATTGAGAGGAATTAGGGTGCAAATATACATCAATCATGACCTGTGACAGGATCATACCTTAAGAAGTATCAGCTGTTCAGTTTTTGTGTGTTAAAGTCCGACGAGTGTATAGAAAATTTAGAGTTGTAGACTTGGTTAATAGATATTTTTCAAGTAACAAACAATTAAGCTATATCATGAAGAAAAAATTATAATGCATAGTCATTTAAGAATAACCTCCTCCGCAACACGTTCCCCTTTGTTTGGACATAAGAAGAAGCTCGACAGCGAAACACATATTCAAAGTATGAGTTTTTTCTTCAAGAATAATTATTTCGATCTTGAGCTATATCACATTATTCAATATTAGATAAAACTGTCCAGGGTGTGGAGTAAAGGAGCTATGCGGGCTCTGGCTCATTCCTCATGTAAAATAACATGAGAAATTACTTGGGTCCATTTCTGCAAATTCTCTTTCCAACCAGTAGTTTGAGCAATAGAAGATTTACGAATTCTCAAACGTTAATATGTAACGAAGTCTCTCTCTGTGTTTAACGTCGTTTATAGTGGTAATTTCCATTTCTATTCCTTCTACAATTTCTTTTAAGCGCTGGCAAAGCCTTAATTTAATACGCATAGTAATATTTTTAATTTGGGTCATACCTTCTTGGGTAAGAGGAATATTCTTCCATACCTCCGTAGAAAATTTTAAATTTTCTATCTAGGCGAATGTGTTGCCTTGGTAAGACAGAATACCATTTGTAGTAAATGTTACGAACGTTTCTTCAGTAGGCAAACATGTCCATACCATTATTATAAAGTATTGTGATATAACCATTTGCAATAAGAGCTTCTTTATTGTTGTAAACACTTAGGAATATATTTTTATAGTAACCCTTTAAGGAGTAGACATATATACGTATATTTGTTTTTATTGTTTATGGTAAACGCTCACCATCCCCTAACTTAAAAATAGTCCGAGGGTTTTTGGATTGCACATAATCAAGAAGAGTTTTGCTATTAGATGCCCACTTTTCTAAGAGAAACATCCTGATGAAAGGATAATTGTGATGACATCACAAAGTTTTATAAATTCCTCTTCTGTATTACCCCCGGTAATAAGATCGTTCATTGCAACAACTTTGGATGCTTTGGGGTACACATCGCAAATTTCAAAGGCTAGTTTTTTTAATCATCTAACACTTAGCCAATGTGAGGAAGCCATACCATAAGTAACAATTTTTAGTTCGGGCTCTTGCACGTCTTGAGTTTCACTTCAAAGTATTTTCTGGAGTGGCCTTTGTGGAGAGTCTACGAGAATCTGTCTGGACATATTGATAATGTCAGCACATGCAACCAGTTGGTGTTGACGAGATCTGAGTAAAGTGGATAGAAGGTCGTCCTGGATAGTAGGACCAACAAATTGCAAATCATTTAGTGATACACCGATGTCGGTACGAGCCGATTCATCGAACACGACACGCAGCTTAGTGGTTTGATTGGTTTCGTTGAATACTCCGTGATGATACTTCTGAATTGCAGTTTTTTGGAATCTTATGACCCAAGGAATGGTAGTCTTTCATAAAATCGGAATACATTGTTCACATAGTTTCCATTGCACAGATTTTAGCCTACCCTACCCAGAAGTGAAGGCGATTGTTTAAATGGTATTTGGACGACAAACCTACCAGCGGGATCAAGGTAGGTTGATTTCTGGGATATCTCCTCTACTTGTTGGTCATCACTGGATGAGACGTGGGTATCTGAGTTAACCTCCTCTATCACCCAAAAATCGTTCATTTAGTTTTAGAGGTCAACATAAGAAACATGTTTGCAAATAGTTTGTGAAGGAGTGCCTAGAGTTGTTGATCCTGAAACTACCCATCCTAAAACGGTTTTTTGAGCAATGGGTACATTTACCCCTAGACGTAACTGACCTAGCACAATAAATTATAGAAGGTGCTAGCACCTAGAAGCATGTCTATCTTGCCTACGGTTGCAAATCTTGGATCAGCTAGCTTAAGATGACCGGGTATTTCAAAACGTCGACATTTTGTTCTGGTAATCTTTCATTTATCACAGGAATAACAAGACAAGACACAAGCGATTCGAATTAATTAAACATTGAGTGGATAAAAACGGTACACATTTTGTTAATGGTGGAAGTCTCCTGGTACCGATGACTGATATATCGAACGAGGCACAATCTAGACCAAGTTTATCGCAAGACTCTTCAGTAATAAAGTTGGACTGAGAAGGTGAGTCCAAAAGTACACGACATATATGTAACTCGCCTGTTTTGCCTTCAACGTGAACTAACGCTGTTGATAATAACACTACATTTGCTTTCGTGTTAGGTGTTATATTTTTGCTTGCAAAATTAACGATGTTTTCAATTTCAGGTTGAACATATGTAGGTTGACTCATTGGTACTGTTACAAAGAACATAAAAACACTATTAATTTCAATTGAGAAAGGTTTATTGCTTGCACAATTTACAATGATTGATGGAGAAGTTATTTGACATTTACATTTTTTTGACAGCTAATATTGCTTGACATTATTATATACTTTTTAAACTTTTTTAAACTTAAATTAATTAATTAAACCTCCATATGACCAACATTTACTTATGCTAATATAAAGTTGGTTTGGTTAAACGTAGTATAACTAGTAAATGACTACTAAATAACCTTAGTTCTATACATAACATTAATTATCATATATATGTATCACAGCAAGTTTATTAATGGCTTTAGTTTGCAAATATCCTGTTTTGTTTTGATCTGTACTGACCTAACAAGACCATCACTTCCTTTAAATATATTGACAACTCTACCAACCGGCCATTGCAAAGGAGAGACATTATCTCCAACTAATAATACTAAAGATCCATTTTGGATATTGTTTCTAATATTATGCCACTTAGGGCGGCTAAGTAATTGTGACAAATAAGCCTTATGCCAAGCTCGCTAAAAATCTTGCCTGATTCTTGTACATTTTTCCCAAAAGTTTAAATAATTTATAATTTTATTAGATATTTCAGGTTCAGGAATAGAGGTTATTGCCTGATTAATAAAAAATGAGCAGGCGTTAAAAATGTAAAATATGTGACATCACTAGTAAAGGGTGTGATAGGCCTTGAATTTAAAATCCGTTCTATCTGAATAATAACTGTATTAAATTGTTCATATGCTAAATTTAAGTTTCCAATTATTCTATTAAAATGAAATTTCGCTGATTTCACATCAGCCTCCCAGTCTGCAAAAAGTAGTTGTGTTGAGAAGATACGGTCTTCCTTATTTTATCTACAATTTTTTTTTAATCGCAACATGTAAGCAACAACACGCTGTAGTTTGAAAATTGAAGAAAATTTCGATATAGGAAGTAGGTACCTCCTCAACAAAATTACAATTGACAGTTTTTGAATTGTCAAAATCTTTATTCCAATGTATGTCTATAATTACATTTACGTTTTTAAAATTGTGTTCAGCTGGCGAAAAATCTAAGTTTTTTAATTTTGGTGCACCTCGCTACCATATTACATTAGAGTGCGACTCAGAAGGCATCAAGCCTCTTGATAGACAATCGGCTGGATTAGAAGACCCGCTTACATGAGCCCACTTATGTTTCCTAGTTTTTTGTTGAATTTATACTACTCTTCCTTTTGTATAATCGCCTATTGCAGATGTGTTTTGAATCCAGCAGAGAGCTATTTGTTTGTCACTGTATAAAATCTTATGTCTAATGTTCCCATTATTTAGTATACCGAAAACACTATCAAACAATGTAGCTAGAAGCAAACATGCGTTAAGCTCTAATCGCGGTATAGTTTTTTTACATTTTATTGGTGCTATTCTACATTTGCTGCACAATAATGTGACATGAACATGGTCATTAAATATTGATCTTATATAAACACAAGCTCCATAGGCAATGCTAGAAGCATCACAATAACCGATTAAGTCAATAGTATTGGCTTCACTCATGAACAATTCACGGAATACATGTATAGGTTTCATATTCATTAAGTCACAAAAAAATTAATACCAAGGGAACAAAACCTAATTTAGCAAGGGTGTGTCCCAGTCTAGTTTCAATTGCCAAACTTTTTGCAGGAATTCCTTAGCTCGTGTAACTATTGGGCCAGCCAATCCTATCGGATCAAAAAATGAACCTATGAAACTGAGAACAGTACGCTTTATCCAATTATCAAATATTTTACCACTAGACATAGTAATTGTAAACTGATCTGATTTTAAATTCAATTGAAGAAGAGGGCCTTGATATTCAATCCAACATTGTGGATATTAACACTGTCAATTACTTTTCCACATTTATCATTGTCAGCCAGAACACTTGGATGACTAGCCGACCATTTATGAAGCTAAAAGCTACCTAGAGACATCAGCTTAGTAAGTTCAAGACAAGTCTCTTTGAGATTGTCTAAAGTGAAGGACCCAAAAAGAAAGTCGTCAACGTAGCTATTGTTCAAAACAACAGATGAAGCGAGAGGGTACTTACTGCCGTGGCGTAGAGGCAATTCTACCAAGCATCTTGTTACCAAGAAGCTGGAGCTGGTAACGCCATAAGTCACTGTATAGAGCTGTAAACATGGAAGTGGATCGTTGAGGTTTTCTTTCCACAAAATTAGTTGTAAGTGTGTGAAGGCAGGGTCTACTATCAGTACCTGTCTATACATTTGTTTAATGTCAGCGTGTATGTACGAAATAGTAGGAGTATGTCACAAAGTTCTTTGTTCATATAATATATCATTGAGAATCAAATTTAAATCCGTTTTTGCACTGCCGTCGAAGACAATGCGAAGTTTTGTTGTCACACTGTCCTCTTTTATAACGGCATGATGAGGCAAAAATGGCAAGATGTTGAATGAGTCTTCTAACCTAACCTCTTCTATAGGTATTTTTACAGGAAGGCTAACTTGAAATATATTCTCATTAATTGAGACAGACTTTTTAAAATCTATTTCGCATACATCCGTTTCTATGCCTTTTGTTTTGATTTCAGGAATGTGTTGGTCGTCCCAAAATTTTTGTAAGAGGGAGTCCACTTTGTACTTATTTATGGCATGCACGACTACCTTATTTGTAACGCCTTGTGATGTAAGACAAACATTGTCCTTTCGTATGTCCCCAGATACTATATATCCATACCTTGTCGCCAAACGAAACCATAGAATTGACCTGTTCACTACTACTGCAGGTTTTTGTGCTATCACTAACATTGGCCAAGTTCATAGCTTTTGCATTAGATTTGGATGACTTACCAGCTGGTAATTGTGTCTCTTCAAAACTAGTTGCCCTTCTATCTACAAAATTTAATGAATCTACTGTTGTATGTAATTTGGTAGCATCTCGTTCAGAGTGATAAACTCTGGAAGTCAAAGGTTCAAGTTTTCGCAGAAGGATAGGTATAATGAGCGTATCCCAATGTTGAATTTGCTGCCCCATGTTATGTAGAGCCCCCAAATGTTGCCTTACTATAGATACAAAGTGTCTAAGTTCGGATGATGTCCCCTTTGAGATTGGCTGGTAATCCAATAACGAATTTACATGATGAGTAATTACTAAAGGGCGGAATATATGCAAAGTGCATATATTTGCATAATTTACATATTTTTACAAATTTCATAAAAAATTGCATATTTCGGCAAAAATAAAATTTGTGTGCATATTTTTGTTTTTCGTTTTATCAAAAGATTAAGTGCGACCCTTGCAGATAATTGAAATAATTTAAAAGGTGGATAGGTTTTATTATTATATATTTTTGGACCCATTTTATTATTATATGGTTTATTGCCGGCATTTATTGGATGTTTAGGAATTTCCAAGTGATCAGCTTCACCGAACCGAAGTCGTGTTCGGTGGTAGTAAGTATTGTCACCGAACAGAAACCTCTGTTCGGTGCGCGAATGAATTAATAACAAAACTTTCTTTTTTCGGGGTCTAGTTGGAATGCGGCGGCTTGCTTTTATAGTTCGGACTTCAAAGTACCGACGCCAAGTGAACCTTCTTGTCTTGTTTCTTTTCGGTGCCTAATTGGAGATAAAATGTGGTCTCTTCTTTTGTATTTATATTGTATAGTTTAGTTTGTCGATAGAATCCAGTATGAAAAGAGTGATTTCGAAAATATTTATTTCAAACGCCTAAAATGCCGAAAGCCGCTTCGTGGATTAAAAATTTTCCTGAGTTGGAGTTTATTGGAGATAAAGTGTTTTGCAAAGTTTGTGCCAAAATCATTGTTTGTGAAAAGAAGTTCCAAATTGATCAACAAATAGCTATGCATAAAGCTAAGTTGCAGAAAAATAAATCTGTGCCTGTTCAAAATGTCAAACCAAAGAGTGAAAAGGAGGTGTTTCATCAAGACGTATGCAAAGCTTTAGTCGCAGCAAATATACTTTTGAAGAAACTGCAAAATACACAATTCAGAGATTTTTTGCAAAAATATTGAAATCAAAACATCCCTGACGAATCCACACTTAGAAAGAAGTATGTGCAAACAGTATACGAAACCGTAATGGGAGAAATTAAAGTTTTACTGGGCGATGAACATTTTTATATTATTGTTGATGAAAGCACAGACTCATGTGGTCGATATATCGCACATCTTATGATTGGAGGGCTTCAAGAAAATGAGCCAGGTAAGCCATATTTAATATCTTCTAAACAGTTAGACAAAACAAATAATGTGACCGTAACTCGATTTATTCAGCAGTCGCTATCAAATTTTTTTTTACCAAATCCAGTTCCAGTAGAGAATTTTTTAGTGTTTTTCTCTGACGCAGCGCCGTATATGGTTAAAGTAGGCCAAAACTTAAAAATATTTTATCCCAATGGTACACGTCACTTGCCTTTTACACGGGATAAACAGAGTTGCAGAAACTATTAGAACAGCATATCCCTTGGTGAACAAATTAATTTCAAATGTAAAGAAAGTGTTTTTGAAAGCACCTCTAAGAGTGCAGATCTATAAAGAGAAATTGACAGGAGTTAGTTTACCTCCAGAGCCCGTAATTCCTCGATGGGGAACATGGATTAAGGCCGAGATATTCTACGCAGACCATTTTGAAGCCATTAAAGACATATTTTTAGATTTAGAAGACAATTCACGTGTAGTGCAAAGTCAATCAGTATTCAAAAATGTAAATTTAGCTAAGGAACTTGTTTTTATTAAGGTCAATTTTAGTTTTATACCAGATATAATATTTTTGATACTAAACCATCCAACGAAGTAATACCTTGGCCTTATAACTTACTACCCAAATTAAAATATTGCCAGATCACATCAGTAGATGTTGAAAAAACTTTTTCTTTGTACAATAATTTTTTTACAGACAGAAGGCAAACACTTTTATCGGAAAATTTTGAAAAATATATCGTTATAAATGCATTTTATACTATTTTACCTATTATATTTTTCTTAAAATAAATAATTTCTGTAAGAGTCGGCGTATCTTTATTCCCATTTTTTCATGTTATATTCAAGGCATATAATTGCATATTTTGACAAATAAATGCATATTGTTGCATATTTCAAAGAAAAACTATGCATATATATGCGCATATTTTAACTGAATTGACGTGCATATATTCCGCCCTTTAGTAATTACTATGCATTTGTTGTAGTATATTTTATCTAAAAGATCTAAAGCTTGCTTATAGGATTTGTTCGCTAATGGTAAACCATCTATTGATGAAAGAGAATCACCTTTAAGATACCTTTTAAGATAGTACAAGTTTTGCACTGATGTTGATGAAGAATCTTGATCAACAACAACTTTAAATATGTCCCGGAAAGGTTTGTAGTTAGTAATGTTGCCATCGAATCGTGTAATATCTAGTTGTGAAAGCCTGCTAGGATGAGTCTTGTCTGGAGTTCCATTATTGGGCCTCGTTGTTTGGCAAATTCGCCTAATGTCCGTCATAATTCTAAAAAACCTTTTTTCAGTTCTATCCTCTGAGCCAGGTTCTTCATGGCTTATCATTAATAAGTCAAGACACAGCTGTTTGTAATTTGCCAAGCCTTTTTGTAACTCCTCGTTACGGACCTCGATGCCTTCAGTATCTATTAGCCCTTGGGCATTTTGCTCGTTTATGAAGGTTTCCGTACGTGTTAACTGCGATTTAAATAATCCTATTGCCTTTCTAATTCACTTTGACTCGTCTCCCTTTGGCGGCATCGTAAATTTTATCGAAAATCTCCATGTAGACCGTTTGAACTTCGCTGAAATATACGCAACAAAGCAATACAATCAGTTATTTTTTCTTCTTCATTGAAACTGGCTTCAAATTCACTAGGGATGGGAAATAATGAAAGAGATGACGTGATTGAATGGAATGACTCGTTCGGAAAATTTTAAGCTTGATTAATATTTTTCATTCACTTACTATTGAGGGCATCTTCCTTTAAAATATTGCTAATTCCGATTTTCCTCTTGCCTTTCATATGTTGTATCACGCACTCCCCGGGCGACACATTAGGCACACTCCCAAAATGGTATGAAATCTGACGGAACCAACAAAAACTATTATTTTTCCAGGTACACTGTATGTCGACTTCGTCACGGCACCAAATTTTATGTTACAAAGAACTTTAAGAAACTATTAATTTCAATTAAGAAAGGTTTATTGCTTGCACAATTTACAATGATTGAGAGAGAAGTTATTTGACATTAACATTTTTTTTGACAGCTAATATTGCTTGAGATTATTATATATTTTTTAAACGGGTATGTTGTCATTGTTAATGTTTGATGCATTTGCATTTTGTGTTGATTCAAAGTGTAGAAGTGTGTTATGCTTACCACGACATATTTTGCAATTTCCCAATGTTTGCTTGTATGATTGCCACGCAGGCAATTAACCCTTGGGTAGGCGCGCCTAAATTTCAACATAATCCGGCGCGCGGCGTATAGTGTACGCCATGAAGAGTTCTCACCAATTAAAACAACAACCTCAAAAAAAACCTATATTTCTATAAGAGAGTTGAAAGAAAAAAATTTTTGTTGAGGAATTTAAAAAAAAAATTTCAAGATGGTTGAAACATTTCAACTACTATTCAGACTCACTGATTCTATCAGAATTAATACAAGTATCACATTGAACAATTGATTTGCTATGCTTTTTACAAGAGAATTGGCTACAATTTGAACATTTCACTGTTGTATAATTATTTTTTGAGTATCCACAAAGATAATATCTTCCTTCATGACTCAGTGAACTATCTGCCACTCTTCTGGTTGGTGGCTTTCCTAACACATTTTCCAGAATGGACCTGGTATGCAGGGGTAGTGATTTTACCCGGAGTCTTTCTTGCATATGAGGTTTCATAAGATCCATAGCTAAGCGTTTCAGGAAAGATTGTCGTTGATGACCTATGTCAATGTCGAGTTTTCCGTATGAATATAAAATGTAACCATTTATTCCAGCTACATTGAGAAGTGCCATAAATGTAGCAAATGGTCATCGTTTTGTTCTTCGCGATACTGTGTATGCATTACATTTCTGGTCAACAGTATCAACACCTCCCTTGGTCCAGTTATAATCCAAAATAATTTCGGGTTTCCCGTTTCTAAGTCTACTGACTCATTATCGTGCATCGTAGAGATAAGTAGAACAGCTCCGGTATGTTTGGGAACATAAGAAACTAATGTCAGATTTTCTTGAAACTCAAATAAAGGCGATCCGACAACTCTTGATTTATTTGGTAAAAATTCCAAGGGAAACTTCCCTTTTATTCTTTTTTAGAGTTCCAATAAACGTGATACTTTTTTCTAATAAAGATTTACTCAACTCACAACTGGAATACCAGTTATCACATGTTAAGTTCCTATTGGAATGCTCTAAACCATCTACCAATCGAAGTACTACATAAGAAGGCGAATTACTGACTTGAAATGGTCCGGCAGGCTGCTTACCACAATATATTTCTAAATTATACGTGTAGAAATTTTTCGAGTCAACCAAAGCATATATGTTGATGCCATATTTGGCCGGTTTATTCGGTATGTATTGTATAAAAGAGCATCTACCCCGGTATGCTTCTAATTTTTCATCTATCGTCATAAATTCTCCATGAAATTAACTGTCTCGATCCTTACTTCGTGGAATCTGCTCATATTAGTGTTTTAAATGAAACTCACGGTTTCTGGTTAATTCCACAATATAATAAAAATTATTGAAAATTCTAAAAAATTGACAATTGTTTCGATAAATCAATATCATCGAAACAATTGTCAATTTTTGGGAATTTTCAATAATTTTTATTATATTGTGGAATTAACCAGAAACCGTGAGTTTCATTGAAAACACTAATAAATTCTCCAAGTGAATACGACTGCAATTTTTTTATAAATTTGTCAAAAAAATGTTCGTACTGCTGCTAGTTTATCAGATTTTTTTCTTTCTTCTCTGGTGTTTTGGTCGCCGAATCTAACCGTGAGTAAAAAGATAAATCTTTTTATGGACATAACAGCTCTACATATCTCGATTCCTGATCCATTTCTTGCGAATATTTCGTATAAATTTGTCTTATGCCCGGTTTCTGAAGTAAAAGATATCTATAGATAGGGCTATGTACTCAATAAGCTATATATATCTGGTTGATTGGGTTTCTGAACTCTTCGATAAACGTTATCTACGCGATAAGTTATCGAATACATATCTGCAGAAAGTTGAGCAGATATCCATTGGATAACTATTGGCGCAAGCGCAGGTTGTTGAATACATGTACCAAACCTAACCTCTACAGATATATATATATAATTCGTAGGTTGAATTAATAATAAGATTGCTATTGACAATATACATTGTGTTTTTATGGAATATTCAGATTCGTCTACATCGTCGGATGAAGAAATTTTAGACATAATTCAACATATAGAGCGGCTAAGAAATTTTCGTAACCGAGAAAAACAGTTCGAAAAATATAGTAACTTAGAATTTAAAAACAGATTCCGTTTAACGAAAAATACAGTCAACCTATTAATTGAATTAATCGGCCACAATTTGAACGTAATTAGTAGTAGACGCAATGTTTTATCCATAATGGACCAAGTTTTACTAACCCTCAGATTTTATTCCACAGGTATGTATATCCATAATTTATACTAATATGGAACTAAGAGTATCCCATTTTCTATAATTCCAGGTTCCTTCCACATCTTAAATGGGGATGATCACAATATTCACAAAACAACAGTCTGTAGAGTGATAGAAAAAGTAACAAGTGAAATAGCAAACATGCGTCCACAATATGTAAAAATGCCTCAAAATGAGAATGAAATAAGAATTGTAAAGGCTGCAATCTATAATAGGAGGCAGTTTCCTAATGTAATTGGCTGTATTGATGGTACACACATACCTATACAGTCACCAGGAGGTGAACATGCAGAGATTTTTCGAAACCGAAAAGGTTATATTTCTGTAAACGTGCAGGTAGTGTGTGATTCAACTTTGATGATAAGAGATATTGTTGCTAGATGGCCTGGCTCCACTCACGACAGTACCATGTTCAACAGTTCTCTTATCTGTGTATCTTTAGAAGCAAACCAGTTTCCGTCTAGTTATTTGTTAGGAGACAGTGCTTATAGTTGTAAGGAATATTTACTAACTCCTATTTTGAATCACATCACAATAGGAGAATCAAATTATAATGCTGCTCATATTCAAACGAGGAACACTGTAGAGCGCACATTTGGTGTTTGGAAAAGACGTTTTGCTTGTCTCTCATTGGGTCTTCGAACGAAGGTAAGTACTACAGTACAGGTTATTATAGCTACTGCTGTTTTACATAATATGGCAATATTACAACAAGATTTATTAGATCATTTTGAAGAAATTGCAGAGATTGATATTCCTCTCCCATTAATGAGAATATTGGCAACGCTGGAGGAGTTGCACTTCGAAACAGTTTAATTGAAAACTACTTTAGGTTGGTAAAAATAATAATTTATTGAAAATGTCTTAATGTCTACTTCAATTTGTCAATTACACAGGTATAAACAAACTAGTCTACTAATTACAAATTTGCATTTTTTGTTTCTGTCTGTTTAATAAGTGCTTTTATTTCCAAATCGTGCTTCTTTTGAAGATGTATAATTTCCATATCATTTTTCACTTTTAAATGTTCTAATTCCAATGTTTTTATTTCCAGTTCTTTTGTTTTTATTGCTTCCTCGATATCTAGAATTCCTAGCTTTTTTTTGAATTTCATTATCAGCCTCATCTTTTCCATTTTTCCTTTCACATAACCTATTTGAAATTGTTTTTAAATATGTTTCTTTTTTTTCAGTTGAAGGGGTATCCATTTCGTTTTTTTGGTGTTTGTCCAACAATTGGGAAATTTTTTGAAGTTGATGGTTCAACCACTTCAAATAAAATTGTTTCATTTATCATAGTATTACCCGAAAATATCAATTATAATATATATTTGTACATTATATAAATATTTGTATTATTTAAAAAAAAACTAAAAATAAAGTAATATTTGAATAATCATCACATTTTATTATGTTCTGCATATTTTTCATTATAAACCGTTTACCTATTTTACATAATTCACATGAGTTTATAAAAAGTGGTTAGATTCTAGCCACTTGCTTTATTATTTATTTTACACATTGCCGTATATAATTACTTTTCATTACCTTCATCAGATGTTGCATTTCTTTATTTACCTGGTCGTCTACAACCCTCAGATGTGTATCATCAATTTGATCCACTTCATTATTGACAGCTAAAAATTATATAACATAATTTGTCAAATAAACACTGAACAAAATTAAACTTCTTACCTTCATCTAAATATGAGGTTGATGAATCATAGACATTTGGAACGGAATAAAATTGTTCCTTCATGGTACTCACAATTTTAATATCAATTCCATCACTGTTTGGTGTAAATATTCCTCCTCCGGTTTTGTATAGTTCTTTCTGAAACATGTATGTATTTATAAGCATAATATATCATAATAGTAAGGTATACATGAATTAATTTAAAACCTACCTTATCTTCCATCATATTTTTCCTCGCCTTTTTTTTCATCCCGCCATACAAAGTATGTATCTGCTTCGTAGATCGATTGCCTGTTAGAGAATTAGCGTTAAAATTGTCTCTAATGGTGTCCCATGCTTCATTTTTCATTTTTACATTTGTAGAATCTGTTTTTTTGTTCTCTATGATATGTTTGTACTGTTGAGTTATCTCAAAAAGTAAATTTTTATCATACTCCGTAAAGTTTTTTTACCTTTTACTATCTTTGCTCTCCATTATTATTATTGTAAACAGGTTTTAGGATTTAGGAAAAATATAAACAATAAACCAATAGACTTGACAACAAATAAAATATGGTTAGGACTTCTTCCTTCTTTTAGGATTTGGCCTTAGACTACTTTACATTCAGCCAGTTAGTTGCTTTGCCATCTGTGTGTAATGAATTTAACAAAGTTATCTATTCAATAGTTGTCAGTTCCACAATTTATGCCACGTTGAAGTTCAGAAACCCATAATAATTTATTGGTTTGATAACTTTATCTATTTGATAGTTATCGATTGGATAACGTTATATACTGAGAAACCGGGCATTAGTCATTTTTTTAATCCCAATCAAAAATAATAAACCAATAAATGCCATAATTTCTGCTCTATCTGTACCTCTACAATCTCTTTCCCGGCTGTGAAAAATTCTCTTTTTAGATATATATAAATTTGTGAATACCACTATTTCATCTATCATATCAATATCGATGATTTTAGAAAAAGCGCTGATATAGTCTGGAAATTCTTTTTGGGTAGGACTAGTAAACTTTTTTATTAACAAAATTAACAAATTTTTTCTTGGAGTTTTAGCATATTTGCTCCCTAGAGGCCTCTACGCCCACCTAAATTCATCAAGTAATTGTTTTTTGCCTTTTGTTTTCTTCCAAATTCTCTTTATGAAAAATTCTTCGTCTGGTACTTGGCAATTCTCTTCTATATCGTTTTCTATCTCATCTATCACAATTTCAATATCGCCATCACAGTCCTTATCTTCTTCTATTTCTTCTGCTCTAGATCCTGAATATTCACCTTGAATCTGTAAGTAATCATCAGTCTCCTCCAGAAGTCTATAAATACTTTCACTGCTCATTTGAGCAATATCCAATGTCTTACTGGACCTAAAACAGACGTCCACTTCAGCTTTTGATTACTTCATACAGCTTCAGTCACAAATATATTCATAAGTTTGAGTTATACAGAAAAATAAATCAAATACCAAATGAAAAAATCACTTACATAATTAGGCGCGCGGAGTACGCAGTACGCCACTTTCGACACAGTACAATAAAAACTCAAAAATTATACAGACTAACACGTGCAGTCCACTCAGCATGAAATAGTTAACTGAAGCAATAACGGACAAAAGGTTAGATGGAAGGTTATTTTCGTAGGTTCCGATGTTGCCAAATAAGTCATTTTAAGCCACTGGCGTACTGTGTGTGCGCCAGAGCGCCTAGCCAAGGGTTTTAATACACAGATTAAGATTCTTGCTTTTTTCAAACCTATCGTTAACTGATATATTTAGAAACTTTGAACAAGATTGTATATAGTGGTTAGTGTTTTTACGAAACGCATATTTCACATTTGAGGTTCGTTTATAATTAGAATCTTTGGCATTATAGCTTACTGTATGAGTGGCGCGAGAACCCCTTGTCGCTGGTCGCTCCGGGGTTTAATTAAGAGTTTCCAATAGATCAGTTTTTTGTTTCATGAAATTCGAAAAATCCTCGAAGGATGATAAGATAATTTCATCACTATTTTGCACATTTTATTCATTAGAGATTCTAACCGTTCTTTCCTCCCACTCACGAGCTGTATTTCTATCTAATTTGTTGGTTAGTATAGTATAACAACGTGTCCCACTTTTCACCCGGTTGTTTCAGGGTAATTAATGAGCGCATGTGTCTGGACACTGTATCCATCATACGTCCCAATTTCGTCGAAGATTCATGTGTCACTTGTGTAATATCGAAAATTGATGTAACATGATTGTATACCAGTACACCGCCATTGTTGTATCTATGTAATAGAGTTAACCAAACATCTGCATAGTTGTTTGACGAAAATTCAATAGCGCGTATAACTTGGGCAGCACTAACTTCTAGGGCCGAGCGCAAGTAATGAAACTTGTGAATGTCACTTAAAACTGAGTTTTGATTTATCAGAGAATCGAATGTATCTCTAAACTCCAGCCAATGTTCATACTGACCGGAAAACTTGATTTCGGGAAGCTGCACTCCAGAGCAGTGGCGCCCCATTTGCATTTGTCGAATTACTTGTTGATGCATTATTATTAGAAAAAGCATTAGTTTTATTGTCAATTCATTAGAATAATTAGGATAATTTGGAATAGTTCCTTTGCATTTGTTCAAATTTTCAAAATATACTTGTTCAAATTATTCTCTTTCTGCACATTGACTATTTAGAAATTCCTCATCTTCTTTCATTAATGAGATTTCCCCCTGTATATCGTCAAAGTCCGCTAAAATAGTACGAAATCGTCCTAAACGTGCTTCTAAATCAATTATTTTTGTTATATCGAATTCATTTGTCGATCGGTCAACGGCTACATCAATCATCATCTTTTAACCCTTTAACGCCTAGATTCTTTTTTTTTTGTTATCATTGAAAATTAACACGGTTTTTTGCACATTTTTGAAAAAAAAAGGGTGTTATTCTAGAGAAACGCTAGGCGCTTGTTCAAACTATTTTGGAAATTAGAAAAAAATCAAACAATCTATTTATTGCGTATGAAAACTCACAAAACATTCTACACACAGTCCAACATTACATTTTTCGCACATTATTATGTGGGGCGAACATCCTTCATCAGCACAACGTCTTCTTGTTTATTTTCGTTATGAGAGACAAGATGTTCTCTACTATCGTATCGAAGTTCATCTGAAACTCGATTCAGAGTAACTGAACTTCTTAAAACCGCCACTCTTCCTGACCCTTTCGGTGGAACTTCATAACTTTTAAAATGAAGTTGAGCAATTTCCCTTCTGAAATTGAGCTGTGGCAATTTCCCGCCAGACTTTCAATGAACTCACCATGCATTGTGAATGGACACGTCAATTATCCATGTAGCAATACTCCAATACCATTTTTCCCCTCTAACGCCAATCCTGTATTCAGCAACATTTTGATCCATTCTGTCAGTTCCTCCCATTGACTGGTTGTAGGTGGCAATCACATTTGGTCGTTGTAGCGGAACAATTTTTTTTCAGCTTGCGAGTATCGCTTGACCTGTCCAATTGGATGTACCCCAAATATTGTGGAAGCGATCGTCACAAATCCATTGTCTCTCCACCTAACTAAGACAATCCCATCAGTTCGATCGATGAGCTCTCTTTTCCATTTCCCTTTTTGTTGGGAGTGGACATGATTTGGGAATTTTGTTCTCCCTCATGGTACCTGTACCGTGGTAACCATTATGCTTCAGGCATTTCAATAAATTTAATCCCGTAAACAAATTATCGAAATATATTTTAAAAGGATAAAAGCCTATTGTATATTGTATTCGTTCTAACATTCGAACTAATGGCTCTTACGATTTACCAAAAGCTTTTTCATAATCCGAGTTTCTTCTGGGATTGTTGCCTTGATACATTTCGAAGTCTATAATGTATCCTGACGGTGTATTCAAGGACCACATCTTGTAGCCGAAACGTATCGGCTTTCCCCCTATAAACTGTTTGAAACTGTGGCGCCTGAAATATTTTATCATGCTTTCGTTAAAGCATAAATTTTCTTCAGGTTTAAAAAGCTCCAGAAATTTTCCTCGAATTTGGTCCATAAAAGGACACATTTTCCAAATTTTATCTGATAGATCCGGCTTAGAATTATCGTTATATACTAATTCATTTCGCATATCCGAATTCGAATCCCAATAAAGTCTTTTCCCTGGTAAAACATTGTACCCACTCACGATCAATATACCCAAAAAACATCTCATTTCTGTTGATAATATTTTAGGATCAGCGCAATTTAGGAACAAAGCATGTCGCTGTGATTCTGTCACTGAAAAATCTATCATATCATTATCAAAAAATTTTACAAAAATTTGAACTGGGGTACAATTTTGGTATTTTTTGTAGCTGCCATCGGGAAAACTGGTGCACGCTGCTTTTAAATCACCTGTTATCCATTCAATTGTGTTTGACTCTATTGTTTGAAAAACAAACGGTACCCTTGAGAAGGTGCGGAAGATATTGACGCCATTGGTTCACTAAAGACACTTCCTGGCATTGTGTCAAAATCTCCAATTCGTTGGCCATCTGCAAGCTTTACTTCAGCTTTTGCTCGCAGTTGAGAACCTGGCAAATTGTCGATTAGTCTACCACCATCTTCTTCTCCCGAATCTTCGTCTGTAATTATTCCAGCATCAGGTGGTTCAGTGTATGTTTCACTCACGTCTTCATCATAAACCATTTATAGAGCTTCTTGCAACGAGAAACCACGCCTGGGGAAGCAAAGAAATAACAATTATTATTTAGGTTCAACATTACAACTACATTCCTCCCCAAAAAACCAAACATACCAAAATACTATACTTAATTTTTTATACTTACTCGAAGTTGGGATACATCGCAATTTTAGTTAAAACTAAGTTCTAAACAAAACAAACGCTATTACGCGGCACGCAAACCACCTTCATCGATTTGACACTGCAATGTTAAAGACATTAGAGGTATTCAAGCGAGACATTGGTAAATACCACGGTCATATCCCTGGTTGTCCTTGGTCATAGCCCTTTGACGTATGTTGTTTAATACCATTGGGACGCGCATGAATGGAAGCGGTCATTCTCATAGATAAACCAAATAAATTTTACTTTCTCTATGGTCATTCGTTTGTTGTTAATTTCTAATTCCTAAGCACATGTAGGTACAATACATTTGTCTTTTTTAAAAATTAGGTATTAAAGAACATATTTGTACCCAACGTTTAATAACAGAGAAGCTGTTTCCATCTCGTCGACAATAATTTCTACGTCCCTGCCTTCATAATTTAAAGAAAATTTGAATCATGTTCGATCCATTGTTGAATGAAGTTACTAATCAACATAACCAAAAACCAAAACAAACAAATGTCACTCAGAAGGTGGGGGTTGTAAAACAGCTTTCGACCTTTGTAAATACCGCGGTCAGTGAAACGTCAAGTGGTTACGTCTAAGGGCTATACAATGAAGTCACAACTAGATGACCAACTATAACCGAAGGCGCTTGAACTAGGATGGTATTTACCAACTTCTATTGGTATTTTGCGGTCATTCGCTTGAATACCTCTATTGATTCTTCCTGATGACACTAGTATGGTCCTCTATCGGGAAAAAATTGAAACAGCCAGTAATATAGTAAAACAGGTAGCTATGTTCTCGTTACGCTGAGGTAACGCTGAGCGTTAAAGGGTCAATAGCGGCGCGTTTTTTTACCAACAGCTTAAATTCGATTTCGTTAAAATCGACCACACTTTGAACATTGTCAGACATTGTAAATTCAAAGCAAAACCCCAACGAAATACAGGAATAATACAGTGATATGTTTGTCTTCTCCTTGATTCTTGTTTTACACAGTTCGCCTACAGTTGTTTTTTTGATTTGCCGCTGAACCCGATTACGAAGAACCAAATTTGTGTTATTGTTTGTTGTTATACTTTTCTCACGGGTTAAAACGGTTGAATTAAGTACAAAATTGTTTAAATTTCAGCAGCATATGTTTTTAGCTGTCATTGCAACTGTCAAAATTTGTATTTATTTACAAGGTTACCGGTTATCAAATCATGATACGGAGCACCGTATTTATTAAAAAATAAAGGGTTTTGAAGATTAAAACTAACTCTTCCGGTCTTATACACTCCAGAAGCTATATCGTGTTAACAAACCAAAATTTCTCAAAAAATGTAGAATATCTGTATTTATGAGACCCATTGTACGGTCTCTGGTGAGCTGAAAATCAAGAGGATTTATCTGTGACGCTCTGAACAATATCCGATTATAAAATTGGCCACTTGTATATACTCCGGAAGCTGTACCGTGCTAACAAAACGAAATTTTTCCAAAAATGTGGTACTTCAGCTATCATAGCAACAAGACATCATAACAGGTGGCCAACGACGACGACGACGACATACACACAGGATTTTTTTTCTAAAAACCTTTTTTTCGTGTTTCTCTCACAGATCAACGTGAAAGTGACTCAAAAAGATAGATTAAAAATTTCAAGTTTTTTTGGGTTTGGCTGAAGAGTAATATTAGATAACATGAAATTTCTTATTGCCAAATAAGGCTTTGTACATGTCGCCTTTCACTCGAGAAATGAATTATTGCCTGTTACATGACGGACACAAAGGTCCTGCTTATTTTTAATAAGTAAAAATACGGATTAAAATGAAATTGTTTCAAGTAACACATACCGTGCCCAACTCAATATTGCATTGTATATTATTTCACCATTGTCATCAAACCATTGAAACAAAATATTGGAATAATGTTAGAAAGGAAAAGCATCATAGACACATGTACTTATGTACAACGAACCTCTGTTAGATTTTCATTCACCCTTGGTAAAATACTGCAACGTTCACACACGGAACAATGTGCAACAAAAAGGGCATTAAACTTTATGTGCTCATAAATTTTCGGTTTTGACAGTTCATCCCTTACAGAATACACAGTAACCGTGAGTAACCTACTACTGAAATATTTAGACTTCATTCAGTTGATACTTTACTAGTAAAAGAGACACACATTCTGGTTTGAAGAATTTTTGGTACAAATAAAAAAAATTTGTTAAATTATACAAAACGAATGAAGATACATTAAATTTGAATCTATTAATATTTAAAAATCAATTTGAACTATCATCCAATATACTGATTGAGTTTTTGTACTTAAACCAGTTAAACTCAGTGCGATGTAGGACTGTGAATGTTTAGTGAGGAATATTGAAGAAAAAACCAAAACAGAAGGAAGATGTAGTATGAGGTAGGATGGACGTAACCATGTACAAGAATGGATTTAATTTGGATACATTTTGCAACTAATAAAAGTAAGGTAATTAATGCATATTCATAATAACTTGAGCATAACAAAAATAAAACATCTGAGTTTGTGGATCAACTAAATTGAAGTCATAAATGAATTTACTAAAATAATAAAAATTATATTTTACTATAGAATAAAATTACAATATTAATTAATAAATCATCTAAGCTCAATGATATTTGTTAGAGTGATTATCGAAAAAGAAAAATCTATTTTCCGTGACCAAATTTTAAATGACTATTAGTAATGTGAAGAAAATGTTTGTGCTTCTGGAAAATGAACGTACCATCCTTCAAATTAAACAAAAGTATATTATTTACAGATTTCTACTTTACATCGTCATAAAAGAATCTATGTGCCAAAATTATTTATAAGACCAGAACTATTTAACCCAGGTGTTATATTACATTTATAAATCGTCATATTTTTCAGAAAAATTTTAATTCGAACATTCAATGTACAATAAAACATATTTTCCTCTCCATATTTCCAATCAGATCTTAACAATAACATTGAACAAGAAGGAGATTATTTTAATTTGAAAAAAATAAGATAAAATGTATCACCTATATCATTGATAATCCAGTACTTGGACATTTATGTATAACATGTCAGCCTCTGGGAAAATCAAATCTTTGTAAATGTCTTCTGGGCTATAAATTGGTGTTTCTAATTAAACAAAAGCAAGTATGTACATGTCGACGTTATTAATAAATGAAAATATACTAACGAGAAATGAGGAGAGAACTAGTAATGAAAGACTTTCTTTCTCTCTTGCCTCCCCCTTTTTTTGTGTAAAAAATTAAGTTGGTCCATCTGATTTACGTTTTTCTTGTATCTTGTTTTCTGTTCTATACGAGTATTACGTTCTATCTATACACAATTGTCCAGGTATGGTTTTGCTTCATGTCCCTTTTTGTCCAGTGTCTTTCAGGATGGGTTCCATAATTTTGCTCCGTTATTGTGTTATTGAACGTCTTCGTAATGATCCTCTTCTATAGATTGTTGCTTCCACTTTCTTGACAGCGTTAATTACATTTAACTTTTTATCCGTATCGCTTATTTTCACTACGTTCATAACCACCTTCAGTTTGTAAAAAAAAAATCAAATTTCTTGAGTGTCATTGGGCTTTCTTTGTCATTTCCTTATCTAAAATAATATATATATATATATATATATATATATATATATATATTTGAACTAGTCCTCTATTATATAAAAACTATTCACAAATTTGAGCAGACATTAAAATGTTATATTAATACGTAGGGTGTATCATTAGACACAACCAAGTTAAAAAAAACTAAGATTTCATATAGACGAATAGAATGAAGTGAGCAAATATATTGTCAGATATTGAGAAAAAACAGTTACCAAAAGGATTTAAAAGATAATGAATACAAATTATAACAACAACATTGTATGAATAAGTATAAAAATTTTACCTTAACAATTAATCCCAGGTCAAGTCAATGTCAACATGTGTCCAAATAATCTGAACGCTGCCACGTGAATATCTGGATAAACAGAATGTAGTATCACTTGAAACCTGAAATAATAAACATTAATATTCAAATCACTAATTAGTTATCTATATTCACTGATGATGTTAGTAAAGGTTTAAATTAAAAAAAAGAATTGAAAGAAAACTCTATAATTGGTGACATACGGAACAGAGCCCAAGGTATCTGTCCAGGAAATATGATAATTCAATTATCTTTATAAATAGGATGTAATCAAATTTAGTGATTTTCTTGCCAACTTAAATTTGTTGGTTACTAATTGAATGTAGAACAATAAAGACAAATTTGGAAATAACTGAGAGTTTATGTAAGACAAAATTAGTGAAAATTCACAGATTTAAAACCATACAATTACATATGTATTAATCATTATTTTAGGTTGCAGATTTTGTATAATTAAATGTAAATAGTGATACCTTAAAAAGGGAATTATAACAAAATTTGTTAGTATAATATATGAATAAGAAATTTTATATAATCTCTAATACAATATAAACTTATATCAATAAGTGTTCATAAGTCCAGAGCTGTTGAAATAAATAATTTTACATTTTTTCTAAAAAACATTTAAGTCAACAATTATTGTGACAAAAATACGGAAAAGCAGGCTATGCATTTGAGGAGTCGAAAGTTTGTTGATTTGATAAAAAAAGACAATCGTGCTTGGATAGGGGATGATGAATGGCTTCTGTATAAGTCTCCTCTACAAGTTTTTTTAAACCAATGTAAAAGTCAAGTTTAAAGCCAGAAAACGTAAAGTAATTGTAATATTAGTGCGATTAAACTGTGTTATAAACGAGAAGTGAACAGAAAGGAGCATTTCTCCGCTGAGAAATTGTCAAGAATTTTTTGAGATGATAGCGACAGTCCAGGTACCGAAGCTTCGAAATAAGGTCTGTGCTTTTTAGTATTAATTTTCGAATTCCAAAAGAATATAGTGAACAATAAAATATAATTTGAACGTTTAAATAATAATCACACAAAAAAAGGCCAAAAATAATTACAATATGATGAATATCATATAATATCCATGGATATCCATGCATTTTTTTTGTAATCGATAGTATAGTACTCACTTGTTAAATTATTTCATTCCATAATTGTTCACGTTGTACATAAATGATCATATAACTTCCATTTCTTCTTTCCTTTCTGATGCATTGTTTAACTTTTTCTATCCACCACTATCTTCATTTAATTTCACTCGTATTTTTTATTTATAGATCAAATTTAAATAACATATAGATAATTTCAACAAATATATGAACGTTATAAGTGTAGAAACATTTCATACATATATCATCGACTGTGAATTTCACGTTGAGTGTCGCGTGAACCTCTACAAGAACATACGTTTCTCTTATGCGCCGACGCAATCATCCAAAGTATTCAGTGCGCATGACTGGATAGAATGCAGGAGTGGTATGAGGAAATTTGAATGTTAAAAAAATAATACAAAATTAGATCATAACAATTTATTAAATTATTTTCTGGAAAGTGTTGGTATTTTATTTTTATTTATATCCATAATAAATTTATTGAAAAATCTGCTTATTTCATTCAGTCTATGTAAGAATTTTTAAATCATTAAAATCAAAGATAAATACTCAGGAAAGATTTGGTTTCTGAATAAAGTAAAATATGAAATTTGAGAATTAGATATTCAGAATTAAATTATATTTAAACATGACTTGTACGACTTTTATACCTTTGATAAATAAATAAAATAACTTATAACATATAATAATTAAATTAAATAAACGGTCAATTGAAATTGTTGTAATATATATATATATATATATATATATATATATATATATATATGTTTCGTTATTCCTTTATTATAATAGAATTTATAATTTGATTATACCAAATGTATTCTTATTTTCAATATTAATTTATTTATCAAAAAAATGTATTTCTTATTATTGCCCAGACTATTGTTCAACTTTGATAGCTTCAGATGGCTGCAATTATTGGAACGTGAAATTGAAATGAACAGTTGATGATTTCAGGAAATATTTTTTTTAATTATAGAAGTTTTTAAACAGAAATGTGTACGCATATACAATATCTAAGTAACTACAATTATTTCATGACAATTAATAATTTTGATTATGAATGCATTCCTCAATTTTAAATAATAGTCTAATGTATTTTAGAGATCTCTAATAAAATATTCTAAAAGGTACTTTTTATTTTCTAAGTTTCCGTTACTTTCTAAACCAATCCTCACTCTAAACTTCCTTCTGCTGCAATTATCTTTTATATTCTTATTACTATTATCAAATGGGTTTAATTTTCTTTGTTTGTTCAAGCAAACGTTTATTTTCGTCTTTTTTGTCGAAATTAATTATAATATCACTTCCCTCTTTTGACGTTTTAAATCCCACTGACTCTTCGCTCATATAATATTTATTATTACTGATGTGTTCTTTATTTATTTCACGATTTATGCCTTTTAATTCATCCTGTTGCCTTTGTGCATCCTGTTCATTGCTACTAAATTCCATCTCTATACCATTAAATATGAAAATTTTCATTTCATAGTTTATGATAATATTGTTTTTTCCTAGTTCGTCATTTCCCAGAATTATATCATATTCCATATTATCCAATATCAAAAGCTGCATATCAGTTATTGTATCTTTTAATTGAAGTTTTATCATAACTGCTTTGTTTACTTCTGTCAATTTTTTTGAATTAATACCAATTAAGTTTACTTTTGGAATTTTATCTATATGTTGTTCTAAGTTTTTAATTTTCTTGATAAGTTTACTATTTATTAAAGACGATTGTGAACCTGAATCTACTATGATGTTTACCTCTAACTGTTCAATTGCACCCTTTATGATCACTAAATCTAAATTGTTTTGTTAACAAATATTTTCCAGCCATTTTATTCTTTGAACTTTATTTTTTTTACTATATCTTCTCCATCTAGCTCGTCTAAAATCTCTTGATTTGTTCTTCTTCTATATTCCTGTTCCCCTATTATCGCTGGACCCAATATTGTTCGTATTATCTTTCGCTCATTTATTCTCAACTTGTCTTCCTCTTTCTTTGTCATTGTGATCGCTTCTGCTGCATACATTGTTATGGGTCTTATTACTGTTTTATATATGTTAATTTTTGTTTTCTTGGTTGATATTTTACTTTTCAATAGACTTTTATTTGCTTGGTACGCTCTGTTTGTTGCGATTATTTTTTCGTCGATTTCCGTCTTTCTTTTCCTTTTATTGTCTATCGTTATTCCTAGGAATTTAAACTTTTGTACTTCTTCGAACTTTTTGTTCATTATTTCTTTATTTTGTCCTGCTTTCCCAAATCTCATTATTTTATATTTCTTCTCATTAATTTTTAATCCCATCTTCATCCCTTCTTCTTCAATCTCTTTCAGCATTCCATCCACGGTTTTGCTTCTTTTTGTCACTAGTACTATGTCATTTGCATATGCAATTATTTGTCAGATTTCCATTTGTGTCTTTCTTATAACGAATTGTAAAGCCGGATTGAAGAGCGTAGATGATATTGGATCTCCTTGTCTTTCACCTTTATTTATTTCGAATTCTTCCGTTTCCCCTTTTTGTGTCAAAATACTAACTTTTGATTGTTTCATTGTCATCTCTACTAAGTTTCTTGTTTTTTACTTACTACTTGTTGTTTTAAAGCTTTCTTAATTTCGTTCCTCCTTAGCGAATCAAAGGATTGCTCGAAGTCTATAAATAATATTTCTATTTCATATTGATGTTCGTATGCGTTTTCCATAATTTTCTTAATATTATTTATTGCATCTGTTGTTGCTCTGCCTCTAACGAATCCACATTGATATTGTCCTACGATATTAGTTTCAGCTATTAGTCGTCTTTGTATTATCGATGATAATATTTTATAGGCCACACTTAATAGTGTGATCCCCCGTTAATTCTTGCATTCTTGTTGGTTTCCTTTGTGTATTGTTATAGCTTGTCCAATTTCCCACTCGTTAGGCATTTTTTCCTCTCTCCATATTTTTTCAATCAATATATGTATTTAGTATTCAGTCTATCTAATATAATTTGATAAAACAAATTATATTGTTTTATTCCATCGTTCAGTATGGATATTCATCGAGTAAAAGACTCATCTATTCAATTTATGTTGATATATTTCGTATATTCATATAATCATACAATTGATTACTGCCGTCATCATTCTAAGATTCTCTTATTTATTGGGACACTAACCTAGGGCCAGTTTAATTTCAAGTACTAAATGTTTTATCACTATTTCATTTTACTGTGATGGAGAGTAGCACTTTATTCCAAACCATTAATCTACTACGAATTGCTTCCTCACAAAGTCTAGAAGAAGTTTGGACATACAGGTAGCATTTAATTGTGGGGGTATGCTAAATAATGTATGATTCATGTTATACAGATAATCAAAAGCACCTTGTCATCTTAAAAAACGGTACCTCTAACCAGTGGATCATTAGATCATCCAACATGTGTGCGAGTTTGTTGAGTATAATACTACGTAAGGGCAGGAAAGCAAAACGTTTAAATTATGATTTTTAGTAAGTTCATAATCAATTGAATTGTGAATACAGGGTGTCCCGGGACTAATGGGAAAAAGTCAGGAGCGTATAATCTGAGCCAAAATAATGTTAGTACTTCATATAAACTTTTTCTATGGAGGCCCTCGTTTTCGAGTTATAGGCCTCCAAAGTATTAATTTTGAATTTGGTTTTTATTTTTATTTTTTGTACTAGTTATTTGATCTTTATCAAATTTACGGCAAAGCTATAATGTACGTGTATGTTTATTTTGGAAAGGTAAACAGATTTACAGTACTGCCTTGAAGCCAGGGACGGACTACTCGCAATGGTTAGTGATCCAAAAAATTTGCAGGGATGGCACACCCTGTATGAAATCATCGAAATTGACTTCTCCACACATTAAGCTAACGAAAAGGTACTCTTGTTAGAACTCGATAAAATAAGCCGTTTGGATAATATTTACAGTTTTATTAATGCACTACGTACAAATCTACCTGACTAACTTATTAATACGATGTCCAGGATTTACTTCCTTTTAATCAAAATTACGAACATAACATTATTAAACCATTAAGAAAACCTCAAAAAACACAAGTTATAAAACATTAGACTAATACTAATTCCTAAACAACAACAAAAACTAACGTTATTCTAATAAATGTTCAATATGAGCTCCTCCCACTTCCACGCACATTCTAAGTCTACGAAGGTTGTTTCTTTGCACTTGAAAGAGCAATTTCACACTATTTCTAATAACATTGCAGTGTAACACAATTCTGTCTAATAAATCTTGCCTTGTTTGCACAGGTGTTGCGTATACCTTACTTTTGAGATAACCCTAGAGAAAGAAATCCATAGGATTACCGTCTCCTGATCGCGGTGGCCATTGAAAAGGGCCTCCACGACCAATCCATCTATTAGGAAACCTTGTGTGTAAATGCTGTCGTACATCTAAACTGAAATGAGGAGGGGCCCCATCATGCATGAACCATAAATTCCTACGAGTTTGTAGTAGCACATCATCAAACAGGTTCCATAACTAATTTTGCAAAAACTCCAAATATCTCTGACCAGTCAAAGTACCGTCAATAAAGTATATGGCTCTATCAAATGATTGCCAACTATTCCTGCCCAAATATTAACCATGATGCTGGCTCCTAGTTTGGATAATGTCATGTGGATTCACGTCATCCCATAAATGCATATTATGAGAATTTATGATTCCATCTCTGGTGAAACCGGATTAGTTCGTAAAGAGAACGTTACTAATAAATGTATTGTCTGCTTGTTGTTGTCGCAGAAACCACTGGCTATACTCAAGTCGTGCAGGATAATCAGCCACTGTCATACTGTGAACTTTTTTCATGTGAAAAGGATATAACAGCTGTTCTTTTAGGACGCGATGAACAACTAATTTCGAGACGTTATGTTCTCTTGATACTTTTAGAAAACTCGTTGATGGTTCATTATCAAATGAATTTAACAAGTCTTGTTCAACTGCCACAGTACGTATGCTTCGTACTGGACCTTCTTCCCCTTTTTTTGGCAAAAATATTCCTGAAATTAGAAATTTTGTTTTGTATACATAGAAAATTACATTTACTTATTCATACCTGTTTCCCTGTTTCTCGTAACCTGAGATCAATACACTCAAACATTCGTCTGTCTGGCAATGCTCTGTTTGCAAAATGTTCTTCATAAAGCCTTCTGGCCTCTAAACAGTTTCGAGAAGCCAGTCCATACATTAGATGCATATCTGCGTACTCGATAAAAGCGAATTTTGCCATTGTAACTGTTAAATTAAGGAATTATGAATTATTGACAAGTACTGACTACGAACTATTCTACACAACGTTTGACAACTAATCCTATGGTAACTTGATAAACGGTAAAAACACTCATAAAAAGTTTTTACCAACTTTCGAATTAATAAGTCGTTAATGTTTTTCATCTTCTGTTATTATTTTTTTGTAGTACTGTAGGTAAATCTTGGACATCTATTAATAAGTTACGTTTACCTCGTTGTGTACTTATAAAAATGGCGAATGCGTAAATTGGTACGTAGTGCATGAATAAAACTGTAAATATTAGCCAAACGGCTTATTTTATCGAATTCCAACAGGAGCATCTTTTCGTTAGCTTAATGTGTGGGGAAGTGAATTTCGATAATTTCATACAGGGTGTGCCATCCCTGCAAAATTTTTGGATCACTAACCATTGCAAGTAGTTCGTCCCTGGCTTCAATGCACTACTGTAAATCTGTTTACCTTACCAAAATAAACATACACATACATTATATCTTTGCCGTAAATTTTATGAAGATCAAATAACTAGTGCAAAAATTAAAAATAAAAACCGAATTCAAAATTAAAACTTTGGAGGCCTACAACTCGAAAACGAGGGCCTGCATAGAAAAAGTTTATATGAAGTACTAACATTATTTTAACTCATATTATACGCTCCCGACTTTTTTCCCATTAGTCCTGGGACACCCTGTATATCAAGTTGTATTTGATGCGAAATGGTTTATATACCACGAAGCAATATCAAAGTGAAACTCAACTTTTATTTTGAGAAGCAAATGTTTAAATCATCTACAGGGTGTTCCAGGAGATCATACCATACTTGGCAGATGATAGAGAGACAAACAATAATTGTGATATTTCATATGAAAAATTTTCTTTACGCCCCTCGTTAATGAACTATAGAATCCTCAGTTGAGAATTAAAAATGATTTTTTATTTATAATTATTAAATGTCTTTTCAGTTATAATGCAAACAATTGACTTTTTTGAACATTTTTTAGATATACCAAGTCGTCTTGTGATATCTCTTCTTCGTCTTCATCTATAAAAATAAACTTTTGCATTGTTATTACTACTGGTATTATTTGCTAATGATGATGTATAAAAAACTTTACTGAAACACAATTAATTTCAATTAATTTAACAGAAGTGAAAATACGAGGATAACAACAACACGCTTTTAATGCGAATAATTTCTAAATATTTGTCATTTATACACACTTGTGGTTTATGCACGATGGAGCACCTCCTCACTTCAGTGGTGAGGTATGTGCCCATATAAATAATATTTTTCTAGATAGGTGTATTGCAACGAGTGGACCAGTTCTATGGCCAGCACGTTCGACAGATATAAACCCATGCGATTTTCATTTTTGGGGTTATCTTAAAAAATTAGTCTACAGTACACCAGTAAATACAAGAAATGAATTTATTAAAAGGATACGTTTTGACTGTGAGAATACCCGAAATAATCCTGAAATGTTATTGCAAGTACAAAGATCTAATCTTAGAGAACTGAGGAAATGTGTGGATGTAAGACGAGCCCATATTGAACTTTTGTTGTATTTTTTTTAAACCGTTTTGACTTTTTTAAAAACGCTATTTATTTGACCAGTTTTTACACATTATGAACATATGAATGGTCCACCAATTCTTGTCTCTAAAGTGGAATATGCTATCGCAAACCTGAAAGATTGAAAAGCACTTGCGGAAGATCAGATACATCCCGAAGTGCTGAAACTAATGGACCCAATAATCTGAACGACATTCAACTTCTTCTTAGCGATGCTCATGGTTATTTTGGTCAAAAATCAATAATTTTTGAATAAATTTGAGTGCCGCATGTTACACGCTGAAAATTCGATATTTGCTTGGCATGAAACAACCGATATGCCAAAAACATCATCAATTTCTTTAATAGTGATTTGATTATTGTCCATTGCAGTTTTCTCGACTGTCCTAAAGCTTGTACCATTTATAAATATAACTATAAACATTTAATCAAATTTTTGAGTAACTTAAAATGAAGTTATATAGTCCCTACTCAAAATTCAATACAGATGCATTTTTCCGATAGCAAGAAATTGCACATCAGAAGTACTTTTACCAGCATAATAAAAACAATAATAAATTGAATGTAATGTAAATTTGAAAAGAACCCTAAATTTTTAGTGCATACCATGTATGTTGTAAATATCGACTAAGTTTTGATATTGAAATTTGATATTTTCGATATATCTTTAGGTCAAGCCATTTTTTCGGGCATGTAGAATTATTTATTTATTTAAAAATGCCTTTATTTACAGTAGATCATCCACTATTTATACATGGGTGTTTGGAATATACAGTGTGACAATTTAAAAACTTACAATGGGCTATATCTCACGAACGAAAGACGATATCAAAAAATGCTCAAAACTCTTTCTAGGATAGGAAGGGGGAACTAAAATGACATACAAAAGAACTCGCCCCCATCAACCCCCTAGGCCCCACCTATCCCAACTGAAAAAGTTTAAATGGCAGACCCCTACTTGTGATACATCAATGAAAAGCCTACAAAAAATGCTATCCAACGGTATGAATGATAATGGTATAGGGTGTATCAATAATTACCAAATTATTATCTAACAATTTTAAAAACAAACGTAGGAACCCTACTTGTGATACAATGTTAAAAATCTTTAAAGGCCAATAAAACCTTATTTTCAAAGATAAGTGTCCGAGGGGACTTTTTGTTGTTGAATAAAAACTTTAATTTGCCGTCTTTGCAAAAACAAGTTGTAAACATCTCTTTTTTGGTTTCTGTCGCAGTCAATAATTTTTTGTTTATTTGAGACATTTAAATGTCATTAATGTCATCATTGTGTACGATCAGTACTGTCATTCGCTGTAGTTGTCACGATAATTTACAGTATACCTGAACGTGTGGAGATCATTTTCATATTTGGCTCCCAGAACCAGTGTTATTTACGAACAGCTCAAATATTTAATGAGAGGCATCCGGACAAACATGTAAGTCACGTGTATATCCGCGGTTTAGTTGAAAAATTTAGAGAAACGGGATCAGTGCAAAATAAAAAAAGGATACTCCAAGATTACTGAATGAAGCAAGCCAAGTTGAGGTCCTTGGGCAATTTGCAATAGAGCCTACTGCATCGACACGTCAGGTATCTACAATGACAGGACTATCACGTGAGTCGGTCAGGAAGGTGTTGAAATTACATAAGTTTCACCCGTACAAAACGTAAATTCTTCAAGAACTATGCAATGATGACCCAGACCCAGAAAGAATTCGCGTTGAACCTAGACTATTGAAAAATATTTGTTTCAGTGATGAATGTACTTTTATGATGAATGGCAATGTGAATAAACAAAACTGTCGGTACTGGAGTGATACGAACCCGCATCTATTTAGAGAAGGTCACACTCAATACCCTGAAAAACTTAATGTCTGGGCAGGGATATTAGGGAATGCTTTAATTGGCCCCTTGTTTATACCAAGCAATTTAAATGGCGACATTTATCTGGATATGCTGGAAAACACCATCCAACCTTTAATTGTCCATGAATTAGAGAATCAACGGGATGACCAAGGTAATATAACTCTAGAAGAAGATTTGCTGCACTACCAACAAGATGGAGCACCTCCTCACTATGCAGCTGCAGTTAGGCACTGGTTGGATAATAATTATCCGAACAAATGGATTGGAAGGAGAGAGCTTATTGAGTGGCCACCGAGGTCACCAGACTTAGCGCCACCTGATTTTTTTTATGGGGTTACCTTAGGTCAGTTGTGTATAAAACTCAACCTGCGTCACTTGGGGACTTGCGGGAAAAAATTACTCAAGCATGTCGCGCTATTACTAGAACAACATTTGTCAAAGTTCGTGCAGAATTTGAAAATAGGCTGTACTATTGTCTACAAAACAATGGAACCAACTTTGAACATTTACTTCATTGACATGTTTAACAAATTTGTAGTTCAACAAAAATTTCATTAAATTTCCCTTTTAAGGCAAGGTTTTGTAATACACCCTGTAGCATTATTATTCATACCGTTGGATAGCATTTTTGTAGGCTTTTCAATAGTGTATCACAAGTAGGGGTCTGCCATTTAAACTTTTTCAGTTGGGGTAGGTGGGGCCTAGGAGGTTGATGGGGGCGAGTTCTTTTTTATGTCATTTTAGTTCCCCCTTCCTATCCTAGAAACGGTTTTGAGAATTTTTTGATATCATTTTTCGTTCGTGAGATATAGCACACTGTAAGTTTTTAAATTGTCACACTGTATACAAAGAATAAAGCCGATGGACTGGCCTTTCCTGGCACCCCTGTGAGCGTCTAATGCTCAACATGGTTCCTTGCCGAACGCATTATCCAATTAATATCATTGATAGTAGTAACTTTGCCCCTGGTATGAAAATATTTCTCTCTAGCATTTTCGACTGAGTTGTCCCTGAAAATCGGCTGAAAAGCAGGTTTTCAAAATCATGTAGAATTAAATTTCAAGACCTCTACTTTGTAGATATTTCGTTTATTCAGTTATGAAAATATTCTACTACAGTTTATGATTTAGAATTTACTTTGTGTAATCTTATTAATCAACCTTCCAGCCAATGTACATTTAAAATGTTATCAGTTGTTCCATTCTATAATTTTCAATAATACTACACTAAGATTTGACAACCGCGTTACGCAATTCTTAATTCTGAATTCTTTCGGTCCTTGTTCCCCTAAAAATTGCTCAACAAACTATGTAACTGAGTTATGTGTAAATTTACCTTGAAAATGATATGTTAAACTTAAAACTATTCCAATTTGATAATGGAAATAACCCGACATGACCATGAACAAGAGTTATTATATATTCTGATATATTCTGAAAAGAGAATTTTACCGCCCTCTTATACAGGGTGTCCCAAGAGTTCGTACCAACAACTTCGAAGATGATAGAGAAATGATGTTGGTATTGTATTCCTAGCCTTAAATATCGAAGAGAGTAAATGTAGTTATCATAAGATTTGAAAAGGACGCTATTACACCGGTAATTATCCTTATTTATTTGTCATTTTTCAAGATTCAATGATGGAATTTCATAATCTTCCCATTTTTAAATAATAAAAGTATTCTCAGTTCAAATATTTGAAAAAAACGTATAGGGACATAAGAAGATAAAAGAACTGTCTTCCCTCACACTCAATGCATTGTTGAAGCCGCTCATGCGTGGACTTTACAGCAGCTTCAATTTCTGCTTTTAAGAGGCTACGAATTGCATCTTGTATTCGTACTTTCATGTCGTCTCTCGTTGTCCATGAAATTAGGTGAACAATATCTTCTAACCGACACCATAGATAGAAGTCCAGACAGGTGAGGTCTGGGGATCGGAATTGCCACGGAAATAGACTCCCTTGTCCAATCCACCTCTGGTGATATCTTCGATCTAAATGTTCTCCCACATTTCTCGATAAATGTGCTGTGCAACCGTCTAGTTGCCAAAATATATTTTGCCGTAATTGAAAGGGCACATCTTCTAATGAAATAGGCAACTGGTTTACCAGAAAATCATGAAACACGGCACCATTTACTGGTTCATCGAAGAAATATAATAGTTCCGCCCAGGATGGCACACCACATATTGAGACTCCAATGGCATTGATGTTGGAACTCGCGCAACCAGTGAGGCTGGCAAAGAAGTACTAATTGGAAAAGGATTGTTTACGTCGGCGATAGGCATCCCAGTACGTGTGATAAACGTGAACGATTTCCCAATTACAATTAAGAAAGGAACCAGGTTTGGATCCTGCGTAACAGTGACGTCTATAGTTAGCCAAGAAACGGCGACTGACAATTCCAATGCCAGATTCGAACAAATGTTATCAGTAGCTTGCCAATCATCAAATTAAGCTGCAGTATCGAGATCTATTTGCACCAGAAGGAGGAAAGACTGGTAGAACATCAGACGTCAAACACAAAATCGATACTGGTAATGCCAAGCCAATTAGGCAATCAGCTCGAAGACAACCACGGGCGAAGAGAGAGAAACCTGAAAGAATAACTCGAAAGATGGCAGAAGAAAAACAGAACCATCCACCAGGCCATGGGTGTCTCAAGTAGTGCTCGTCAAGAAAAGGGATGGAACTACGAGATTCTGCGTAGACTATCGTCAGCTAAACAACGTGACGAAGAAATACAGCTATTCTCTGCCTCGCATCGACGATACGCTAGATACTTTGGCCGGCAGCATGGACTAAGGACAGTCGAGAAAACTGCATTGAACAATAGTCAAAGTACTATCAACTAAATTGGTGATGTTTTTGGAATATCGGTTGGTTCATGACAAGCAAATATCGAATTTTCAGCTTGAAACATGTGCCATCCTAATTTGTCCACAAATTATTGATTTTTGACCAAAATAACCATGATCATCGCTGAGAAGTTATTGAATGTCGTCCTAATTCACCCAAAAAATGTATAACTGGTAATTAAATATGAGCATATGGTAATTGTATTGAAAGCAAATGGAAGCAGCCATGAGGGACAAGACAAAAAAACACGCAGACGTATGAGAAGATTTTTCTCAAACCGTTTTTTCATGAGTTCATCTCCGAAACTCGTACATGAATGACGGATATCACCTTGAAATTATGAACTGTTCACGCAAATCAATACGAAAAAAACCTCCATATTTGTGTCAAAACAATGGCTTTTGTACCATGATAATATGCTAGCTTTTCATTGTGCGTGATTTTTAGGCCGAAAACAACACTGTAATTGAGCCACTATATTTCCGTACTTATCCCCCTGCGACTTTTTTCCTTGAGAGAACAACATTCTTGTCATGCTTTTCTTCATGTCTGGAAAAAGTCAGGATCCATAAAATGTGTTATGAAATCGTTGCAAGGATTTACAAACTTAATGACACAAGCGAATTGTATCTAATAAGGATTATTATTTGAAGAAATACTTTTTTAAACACATCACTATAAACTTATAATATAATATGATGTTCTTTTCTATGAAAGTTCGGTGTCCTTCTGAAGTGGGTGTTAATACGACATTCTAATTCTCAATATTTACTGCAAAACCCAACTAGTCGCGACATCTAGTGATATATGACAGAAACAATTAGTTAAATTCGCCCTTTCACTGGGGTAGATTATTATGCTAGGTAGATTTCTACATCAAAAGAAAAGAGTCGTAGTAAGAAAGTATTTGATAATGCAAAAATTTGTATTTATTGGATATTGATTTAATATCTTGCCAAAAGAATCTCAGTGTCGTGTATTTTAATAGAATATGATGTTCAATATTTTCTCCTGTTGAGTTAAATTTTTTTTGTTTTGCGACGAACCTTTAGGTATCATGGAATAATTGATAATACCTAAACTTGTAACAATTACTCTGTTGGCTATCTAATCTTTGGATGGAAATTTGGCCACTTTTGAGAATGTATGCCTCTCCACACAATTAGGTTGATGCAGCGTTGCCAAATCTGTGCAGTTCAGGCTTGTATTGTCATCTGATAAATTTCAATAGGGGATACAAAAAGTTCCATCCACAATAAAGTTATACGTCATTATTGACTAGTCGTTAGAAAGTTACACTCTTTATTTATTTCAACAATTAGAAACGGCTTTTCTCTATTTCTGCACTCCACAGGCACAAGAAACATTTGCTTCTAATTATAAACCCATTCAAAAATTTTAAAAAACAATTAATATATATGTTTATCAGTTATGCCTTGTGGATACCTTCTTTTTAATTTTGGTGTTTTCCCACAACTGTTATCTATAACAGCTCTTGGGCAAATTAGCACTTTTTCATGTTAAATTTATCCATGAATTTTCCACATTCTTCTGTAGAATATCCTTCGATAGTTTATTGAGTTTACCGTTAAATCTGCACTTCTTCTGTCCACATAAGATTTGAACACAGCCCAAACCATTTCAACAAGGTTAAGATCCGGATTTATAAAACATCATGTATTCGAGGTCATATAATTTTGTCAATATCATATTTCATAATATTATGTAGATCACGCTCCACCATGTCAGTTGTTCCTAAGTTTAAGCCATTATTAATCCATATATCTATCCAAATATATGTTGAAATTATGTACGTTGTTCAATAATTTCACCTTATCCACAACTATTAATTAACATATCTGTTACATATGCGACTTTTATCGAGTAATTCAATAATGAGTTGAATTTACTTGACAGGAATAATATTACTCAATCATTGTGTCAAATTTATCAAAAAAATAGTAAATCTGGATACAAGGTAGTGCCCACGCTACGACGAACCAAGCGAAGTGCAAGGGAACTACCTACCTTTTCTCGAGGCGCTTCGTTTTTTTATGAACCCTTATAACTTGGATTTGGATTATACCAGATCAACAGATTACTCGGGATATAATGTCGATATCTAAGTTATTGAACATATAAAATTTAATTTGCATAGCTCTTATATCATTTCATTACTGACTCAGTCACTGATGATCATCAAAATTCATAGGGTACTTCCTGAAGTCCTAGAAAGCGGAAATTTTATATCGAAAACCTCGTAAGTTGCGTTTTGGGCAAAATTCAGATTTATTGCCTTCTACGTTCAGGATACCGTACTTTATATACTATGAGAAGGCTATAAGCTTTATTTGAATATTTCGCCATCTGACAAAATTGAAAACCTCGTATTGAAATCTGTCATATCTGCAAAACTAAAAACCTCGTAGTTTCATTTTTCCGTTGACAGTGGTATGTTGTGAGTTGTGCAGTCTACTTCTTAAGTAATTTATCAAAACCTTGTAACAATTTGAATGGTAAGCGTTTATTGTTATTAGTTACTTTGTTGATTAATGCATTTTGTCAATGTAGAGATAGTGTAAGTGTCATAGAAGATAATTTAATTGGTAGAAAACCTCAGAATCGTTTATACTTTAGTTACGAGGAATTTATTTACCATTTTCAAAAAAAATTGAAACTTGCGAGGTTCTCATAATAAATGTTTGTTTCAGACATGATTTCTAGAATAAAGAAAATATTTCAACTATTGGAAAATGAAAGTTCAACTAAAGAAAACAAAGAAAATGAACAAAACAGTTCAAATACATTATGTCGGGACAGTCCGTATCTCACTTTGATTTAAATATTGCCATGTTAAATAAGGAATTGAATCCAAGTGAAATCATTTCTGAAGTAGCAGCTACAGAAGACATCTAAATTTTCCTTTTGAGGATGGAATGTCTCCTATTGAAGACCTGTCATTTTTAAGATACAATAAACCCACAAACAATAACGACAATAGAACAGGAACATGAAAAACAGACTGAAACATTACTTGATGTTATAAACACCCCAAATAATTTTAACGGAGAGTTACCAAACAACAAAGAAGAAAATGCTCCTGAGGGTACAAGTTGTGAAACAAGTGATGTAAATGAAGAAACATTAACCAAAGAAGATGAGACTGAAAATGAAAACTTAGAAGAAACAAAGCGACGGCGCAAAAAACATCTGACAAGGAAACGTGGGATTATAATAAAAACAAATATAACAGGATGAGAAGGATGGATTATAATGGAAGAGGAAACTCTGAAGATAGGAAAGCTGTGTTCAACAAATCAAGACCAGCTCGTAAAATGTAGCCACCTTGTGACTGCAAACAGAGTTTGAAAGGAAAATCATTAAAATGTAGACAATTTTATTCAGAAAATCCCCAGAAAATATTCGACGACTTTTGGACCAACCTGAATTGCGAACAACGAAAGCAGTTTATATGCGGTTTAGTGCATGTGCTGCCTACAGTTGGAAAGAAGTCCGAAAAGTTATCAAGAAAGAGTTTTGTTTTAAATTGAAAAAAAGATGGATTATCTCAGATTGTGCAAGAAAATGTTTCTGAATACATTCGGCATTGGCGAATGGTCTTTGCACAATTGGAATAAAACAGCATTAAATCAGTCATCTACATTAAATAATGGCGAAGCAAAAGAACCAAATACTAAGCCAAAAAGCAATGGAAAGGAAATTATGATTAGGTTTTTCAAAAATCTGCCCAAAATTGAAAGCCACTATTGCCGATAAAAGGAATAACAAACTTTTCCTTGAATCCATTTGGCAATCAAAACTGATCTTTTTGAAGAAAACAAGAAATTTTCTAAGCGAGAAGATCAACATGTTAATACAGTTTCCATTAAAACATTTGCGATGGAATTTGATGAATAAAATCTTAATGAAATTGACTGTCTCGACCCTTACTTCGTGGAATATGCTCATATTAGTGTTTTTAAATGAAACTCAAGGTCTCTAGTTAATTCCACAATATAATACAAGTTATTGTATTATATTGTGGAATTAACTAGAGACCTTGAGTTTCATTTAAAAACACTAATAAAATCTTAGTTTATACATTTCTAAGAAAGGTCAGTGCGATGTTTACACCAATTATAAGACTAAAAATCTTGCCGGAGAGGTGTTCTTGGAGCACCAAAAAAGAGAAGAAGATGCCGGAAAAGAAAAAGAAGGAGACAAGATGGAAGCTAAACATGTTTTTTGTGTGGATTTACAGAAGCTACTGCTCTCACCACAGTCAAACGTTTTTTCATTGTATTATAAACGCAAATTATGTGTCCACAATTTCACAGTTTACAATATGAAGGATCATGAAGAGTTTTGTTATTCATGGCACGAGGGAAAAGGTGATTTAACTGCTTCTGAATTTGCAAGTATGTATTTATGTCAAGTTGAACTATAGTGATGAATGTACCTTATTAAATAAACGTTTGGATAAAAAAGTTCGACTACTTCCAAATGACTCTTTGCCAAACTTGTACTCAGGGCCAAAAGAAATAACCAAAGAGAAATATGACAACTTGGAAGAATTGAAAAGTTCTTTGCTTTCAGACTTTCACACATTTTATGATCAGCTAAAGTTCGAATAAATGTTCATCTGGGTGCAATATAAATAATTGCTATATTTAGTTAGATTTATATTTTATGTTAATGAATTTTAACTTCATTATTTTTCATTTTGTGTATTTTTTCATGGGATCCAAATAAATTAATATAATCTGATTTACTTATACTTGACATTCTTTATAACCAGTCAGAATAACTCGTAAGGGGTAGAAGTTTCATAATATATTAGGGTGTATCTATATCTGCGACCCTAAATAAGAACATTTTTTCTCTTTATAGAGAAGACAGTCACATTAGTATATTATTTATAATAGACAATCACACAAACTGAAAAACTCGTATCGAATTTTCCCCAAATTAATTCGAAAAATTAGTAAGTTGCGGTAAAATCTAAAATAAGTAAATTTTACTGAATTCTATACCAATTATATGTTGTTTTGCGTATTAAATACATATAAACAAAATTTCAACACAAAACAGTTTTTACAATGTACTTCAAGTAATTTTTTAATGCTCCTGTAAAATTACCTAGAAGGTACTTCCGAGGTTTTCAAAGTAAGGTATCGATATGTAATCTATAGTGTTGGTACAAAATCACTAAAACAATTCTAAAACATGGAATTTTACCCCTTAAGCCCAGCTAGAGGCTGGAAGTTGGTATGAGACTTCCGCAACGCAAAATCATATTTGATATAGGGACTCCTTGTTATTTATAAATAATAAAATACATATTTCAGTGCTTTTAGTCAAATACCCATACACACACACAAAAACCCTTAATGCCCCCACTACTCGGGCAAGGATTGTCTCTTATGTTGAAAGGGTTGAGGATATTAATTGATAATTTTGCTAGTATAAATATCGATTTTCTTAATAAGTACAAAACATATGAAAGTGATACTTCGTAATATAATCGTTTGTTTCTTGGACTTCAATTTGTCGGTTGCATTTTATAATTGATTCACTTTTATAAGAGAAAAAATATATCTAAGAAACTGTTATTTTCTGTTTTCCGCGTAACCTCTCACTCTATTCGCAAACGCAATTCCATGTGTGTTAGGAGGAAACAGAGTTATGATCAATTCCTCGCCAAGGCATTAGTCTGCCTCGCTGGCCTAGTGCGAGTTGGCAAACGTATTGGGCTACGTTGGTCTTATTAGCCCTTTCCCTCAGTCGCATTATACGACACCCGCGGAAGAGGAGGGGTGGTGACAACTTGCATTTTACTCTGCCTTCACAACATGGCTTCGGTATCCCCTCCTTAAAATAGGCGGTAGCTCGAGATTTGAAGATTATCCAAGAAGAACGACAAGAATAAAGCAAAAATAGTTGTAATAATTTTTAATAACGGTCTTAGACACAAACCCTCTCTCTCTCCTCAGTCACAACTCATTCACTCCTGGACATAGGCCTTTCCTAGTTCCTTCCTGCCATCTTTCTTATATCATCCATCCATGGCAAGAGCGATATGTCTATACTTTGTCTCTCTCGGTCTCTATTTTATGATTCTCGGCGTCCATCTATCGTTGTCTCGTCTTGCTAAATGATCTGCCCATTGCCATTTCATTTCTGCGATTTTTTCTATAATGTCTTCAACCTTTGTTCTTCTGCGGATTTCCTCGTTTCTTATTCTGTCTCTCAAACTCACTCCCAGCCAGCATTGCCCTTTCCATTAACCTCTTTATTAATCGAAGTTTACTGGTGTTTCTTTGGCAATAGTTTACATGCCGTATATGGCAACTGGTAAAACACAACTGTTGAATATTTTGCGATTTATGTTTATTGGTATGGCACTATTCTTAAATATATATGACAGTTTACCATATGAGGTCCATGAGAGATTTATTCGTGTTGATACTTTTGTCGATATATTTACTTTCATTAAAGATATTGTATGCCCCAGGTAATTATAATCATTTACATTTTCGATATTGGTGCTTTCAATAGATATATTCATATTTTCTGAGTTCATTATCTTTGTCTTGGAAATGTTCATTTTCAAACCGACATTATTTCCTTCTTTGTTTAATTGCTGGAGTATTTCTACGATCTTTGTGACGTCATCTGATATCAACACAATATCGTCTGCAAATCGTAGTTTATTTAGGCGTCTTCCATCTGTTTTGATCCCTTTATTTTTCCATGTAGTCTTTTGAAGACATCCTCAAGAGCCCACGTAAATAATTTTGACGATATGGTATCGTCCTGTCGGACACCACGTTGAGCTTTGGTGCCTTCGTCGATTTTAACGTAGAGGTATGCGTTTTTGTATATATTTTCGATTATAGAGGTATACCTTGAATATAACATATTTCAATTGAATCGAAAGCTTTGTGGAAGTCGATGAAGGCCATGTGAAATGGTAAGTTATATTCAGTTGTTTTCTCAATAAGCGTTTTGATCGATTGTAGATGGTCAATTGTGGAGAATCATTTTCGAAATCCGGCCTGCTCCACCGGTTGGTATAAGTCGAACTTCTGTGTTAGTCTGTTTGTTAAAAGATGCGATAATAGGCTGATGGGTCTATAGTGTTCTATATTTGTTGAGTCCCCCATTTTGAACAGTAGAATGACTTCAGTCTCGAGCAAGCTTTCTGGCATTCTGCCTTCATGAACATATTTATTGAAAAGAATCAGGATATATGTTTCCAATAAAGTTCCGCCTATATCGATCATTTCGGTCGTTATATTATATTCGCCAGGACACTTGCCGTTTTTCATTTTACTTACTGCATTCTGTATTCATTCCTTCGTAATATCTGGCATGTTTTCCGATCCTACATTCATGTTTTTCCCGTTCTACCCACTGGACGCTCAAGTGTGGACTAGTACAGGGTAGCGTAGAATTATTCTATGGTTATTGCGATGTCCTTTTTATTTGTTATAATTATGTTGGTTTTGTTCTTCACCTTTACTAATTGTGTTCTTCTCCTTGATAATTTCGATCTCAGCTACTCCATGTTACCGTTATGTTCAATGGTTTCCTGTATTAATTTGGTGTTGTTACTTCTAATGTCTTTACGTATTTCCTTATTGATATTTTTGTTTAACTCCCTGTACTGTTCCGTGTGTCACTCCAGATTTTTTCGTTGGTTCATAAGATACAGAGTATTAACTAATATTAGTGTTTTTAAATGAAACTCAAGGTCTCTTGTTAATTCCACAATATAATACAAGTTATTGAAAATTCTAAAAAATTGACAAGTGGTACATTTATCGGAAATTATAGTTTTGTGTGGAGTTCTACCCATCCTCCACAAGCAAGAATAAGATTGCACAATATAACAAAATTTACATTAGGACGTCAAAGAGGAAATCAAGTTTGGTGTATAAAAGATGCACGGGATAAATTTATTACTCCAGAAATAGTTGATGAAATTATAATTTGTACTAATCGAGAAGCAAAACGCGAACTTGCAAAATTAGATAAGATTTGGTTGCAAATCGAAAGGGATTAGATGAATGCCTCTCTCGGTTTTAGTGTTGCCCAAAATCAGTCTTGGTCTTGCAGTCTTGGTCTTGTTCTTGCATTTTGCAAGACCAAGACAAAGACCAAGACCGCGTAATTTTAGGCAAGACCAAGACCAAGACCGACCGTGCAAGATTTGAGCAAGAACAAGACTAAGCCTGCGAGACTCTTGCGTCTTGCAGTTAGTACTGAGTGTCGTTTTAGGGAGCGGAGAGGCTTAGTTTATAATACAAGAAATTGACACGTAGAAAACAAACGAAACAAAATAAAAGAAAGTACTAGTGCATAAAATTTTGAAGAATAAATTAGGCAGAAAATAGGAACACGTAAAGTACATATATAAATGAAATCAGTGCATTTTAGTTGAAGGGGGAATTTACGCAGTCCGAATAAGTGAATAAAAAATAATATATTAAATATAGTATGACAATAAATAAAATGAAAATAATAAAAACGAAAAATAAACTATATAGAATAAAGTGTAATAAAATTATATGTAGTATGTTACCGAGAAAATGTTTATTTTCTTAATATTTCGAAAGTTACAGGCCGAAAAACACAAACTAATTTAAAATCTAACTTATAATAATAAGAGCGAAAAGCAGGACGCTACAATGACATGCGGCATCCTTTGATTTGCGGCTATCTAAGATAATGGACTATAAAAAATAGTATTTATTTCAATTGGAGTTGGAGGAGTACCTAAGTAAACCCAGAGCCGGCAGCTCCGAAGACATTTTAGAGTGGTGGAGGACGCATGAGACAGAGTATCCGGCTTTATCGAAGATGGCCCGTGATTTCCTCTCAATACCTGCAACTTCAGTACCTGCAGAGAGATTATTTTCTAAAGCATCATTAGTAATTAGAAAACATAGAAATAGGTTAAGTGATGAGTCAGCCAGATGGTTACTTTGTATTAATTCTTGGTCAAAAGAATGAATATAAAGTAACAGTAATGTCAAAGCTATTCTGTAGTGTTCTTTAATATAACTTGTGTTGTATTTTTATTTGAATAAATGGTAAATTCAGTAAATTGTATTGATTCTTGGTAAAATGAATTAATATGAGGTGAGGGTCTATCAATTTCTTTCTAGACAGATAATGTTCTTTAAAATACAGTCAAGTTAATGTCTTTAATTTGTGTTTTATATGTTTTAACCATGTTTAATAAATAGCAATAGGCTAATACCTAATTGCGAGACTTGCGAGACTCTTGCTGCAAGACCAAGACCAAGACTGGGACCGCAATACCAAGACCAAGACCAAGACCAGGTGTATTGGCGCAAGACCAAGACCAAGACTGGCTAAGTCTCGTCTTGTTCTTGCATTTGGGCAACACTACTCGGTTTGCTGTTGTTGGCTGGCCGTAGATGGCAGTTTTGGCAGTATATTAGAATACACATTCTATTTTTTAGCGAATGTTTTTCATGTATTTTCACGAAGAGTTTTCAATATTAAAATAAGCATTTTAATCTTTAACTCATGTTTCTTTCGTATGTTTATGATGAATAAACATAAAATATTAATTGGTGTCTTTTTGAACATACGAGTCTCGGAGACTCATGCTATGCATTTTTGTTACGAATTCTACCTATGCATCCTAGGGTTGAGAATTATTCAATTAATTTGATGACTTATTCCTGATTCATTTGCATGCAAATCAAATTTAATAAAATTCTATTATTTGCTCCTGATTATAATCACAATTCTCATTACATTATGATGAAAAATTCAATAAAATCACCGTTTAATTTAAAATGAACATATCGCAATTCAAGATTTTACACTGTCATATCAAGCATCACGATAAACGAGAAGAAAATGTAAATTTTATTTCCCAGTCACGAACAATATTGAAATACACTTCTGCCAGTTTTCAATAAAATGCAAATGTGGAAAAAACCTGACGCATGATGTTGTGGGTTGCTAAAAGAAATATTGGCATATACAATAAAAATATTTATGTTAAATGGAGATGGGGCGTTTTATTTCTCTTAGGGGTTTCTGTAAGCGACTTTATCGGGGAGTGGTATGTAACTGAAAACTGATCACCATTTTGTACATAGCAAATGATAAATTTTCTGATAATGTATTCAAGAAAGAACCGACTATTTGGATTTGTCTCAAACTTGTAGTGAAGTGTCATCAGCTTTTTCCAGTTTTTGATTTGTTCCAATAATTGATAATTGTCCATTTCAGTACAACTGAAGATATTTCAACACAATATTATGCGTCTCATAATATCTAAGTTAAAATGTTAATATAGAATATACACATTTTTGGGGGCACTTTATACACACGTTATAAATTGTATTTCTTCAATTGTTTTTAGGATAACTATACTTGGAATTATTCCAATCAAATTCTCATGACCAAACCATTCCCTGCAACTTGTTGACCTTATATTGAAGTTTTCCTTCTAACACTAATGTACTCAGCTCAATGAAAATATCGTAAATAAAGCCTATCAAAACAGTTCACACAGCGACATCTATGATATCACAATATAATAATACCGGGGGAGATGGCCGTATGAGAGAAACATCTATTTTACTTTTTGAAGAACTAGTAGTTAGATGGCATTACTTCATACTTTGTTTACCGCGCTTGGTGGAAAGTGGTTACAATAATCGGTAATTGAATGGAAAAATTGGGAGATAATATTTTCTTCCTACAGTGAAGTACAAAGAGAAGGATTATTATAATAAAGTTTGAGAGGTTATGCTTTGAGAAGAAAATTAATAAAAACTTGCTGCTCATTTAAAAACTGTCTTAGGAAAAGGATAATCATTGACTATTGACGATGTTAAGCTGTAACATTTGCAAAACAATCCAAAATATGGCACAAATTCAACAGGGCGGATCAAAAAGCTCTGGCTCAACTGAATCCAAGTTTTAAATAAAGTAGAAGCCGACGATAATTTCTATGAATTTTTGAGAAAAAATTATACAATAGATGAACCAATTCGCTCTTTTCTAATAATGACGCACTACAAGACTCTCTTTCAATAGGCATAAAGTAACGCTTGAGTAGCTCCCATTCCAATTGCTACACCAAAATATGCACATCTTACACATTTGCACGGAATACCTGGTCTTGTTATTGAATGCCAAAGGTCAGTAGCTGTCTAGTGTTCATCCAAAAGAAGGGCCAATATGATTCCAATAAACAATACATCCAAAGAAACATTCGTTTTTAAAAACATTATGCGAAAGTTGATCCAACTAAATTGATTTTCAAAGAATCTTACGAAAACTACAGCTAACAACCCAAATTGAGCCCGTATCTTCCACATTTCAACTTCATTGTATTGTATGTATGAAGAGTATTGTTGTATCATAGTGGAACCAATTCTTCTTTATTTTTCCACTCCTCCCATGATATTTCGTTAATTTGGCTAATCCTCTTGTTTCCAATTTTGTGTCATAGGATTTTCGTCTCTAATATTCTTCCTGACTACATTCAAACCAGTTAAGTCCCTTCATATCCATTTTTTATTCCGTCCAGCTCTATTTTATATAGAAGTATTTTACTTCGTCTGATTTCATTTTATTCTCATCTTTCTTTCCAATTGCACAGTGAAATCTTATTTATATATTTATACCTATAACTTGGTTCAGTTGGGCTCTTATTGATTTATTAGCACCATTATGTATTCCCATTTCGACCGTATCATGACCGTATAGGTCAGGTGTTTATCATCTACCTTGTGGTTCTTTCAATGCAGTATATGTGGGTCAGTCTGGACGCAGGTTATAGTCTCGTTTGTAATATCAATAGATATAGGAATACAGTTATATACAATACTCCTTCATCATTTGCCAACCATAGTTTATCGGATCTACATGATTTTAATTTTTAGGATATCAGACTTTTACATCAGTGTGTGAAGGGTGTTCGGGTCAACCTTCTAGATATGTCTGAAATACGTCGCATACATAACGATCCTTCGATCTTATGTTTGAACGAACAATTACAACCTTTAGAAAACTATTTATTCCTTAATTTTTGAGTTCTTAGTTTTGATAACACATAATTTGTTTGTTTTCAACCAACGTCATCTACGTTCTTTCTTCTTTTTGCAATTGCTGGCATTTTACTGATTCTTCTTTTATATTGATAATTACCTACTTCATATTTCAGACAGGCACTATTATTTCTTACTTATGGTGCATTTCAGTTTTCCGCCCTACCTATCTATAAGTGAGAAAAGTATTGGTTTACTCCGAAAAAAGTTGGAATTTTGAAAAAAAATTTAGTTATTTTTACGTTTTTCATCAATAACATCACGAAAAAACGGGTTTTAGAAAAAAAATCCTGTGTCTATGTCGTCGTCGTCGGCATCTTTTCGTTGTATGTCTTGTTAGCACTATACAGCATCCGGAGTGCGAAAAGTCACTAATTTTTGATTGAATATTGTTCAGAATATCTCACAGATGAAGCCTATTGATTTTCAGCTCACCAGGACCAGTAAAACGGCTGCTATAGTACTTGAAGTACCACATGTTTGTCATTTTTAGAGAAATTTAAGTTTGTTAGCACGATACAGCCTCCGGAGTTTAAACAAGTCACCAATTTTATGATTGCATACTATTCAGGTCATCTTTCAGATGAACTCTATCGATTTTTAACTCACCAGAGACCAAACAACAGGTGCTATAGTACTTTAAGTGCGACATTTTTGGAGAAATTTCAGTTTGTTAGCACGATTTGACCTCCGGAGTATATACAAGTGACCAATTTTATAATTGGATATTATTCAGGGCACCTTCTTGATTTTTAGCAGACTGGAACTAGTACAACGTGTGCTATGGCACTGAAAGTGCCACATTTTTGGTCATATTTGGAGAAATTCCGGGATATTTTCAGGTCACTTGAGCCAGTACAACGTGACCTATAAATCCAGATATACTACATTTTTTTGGTTATTTCTGGTGAAATTTTGGTTTGTTATCACGATAGAACCTCTGAAGTGTATACAAATGAGAATTTTATGACAGGATATTGTTCAGGGCGACTTACAGATGCGAACAAGTTTTGATCTTTAAAACCATTTATTTCACTTCATATTATTTGATTGCTACATAAGAGGCTTTCTGACAGAGTAGCTAACAAAATTATGGATATGGACTATCTTTACGCCAATTCAAAGAAAATGGCGATTATCTCGGCATTTTAAGGTTGTTTATGTGTAAATATTGTTTTAGGTTTTACTAATCAGCAGTTAAATTTCATTACTATAAAAAACTATTGAATCGTTCATTTCAAACGAAAACTTAGCCAAACTCCAAACTTAATTGTCAAACATTTGTGAAACTAATTATTCACAAAGGTAAATATAATGCATATAAAATTGTTTAAAAATATATTTCGATGATGAAATAACTGCATTAAACAACACTCTTACATCTGCATACAAATTAATGAAACGAAAATCAGAGTATTGATCGCCAGATGATGGCGGAATATTTCATGACTAAAACTGGTTTGATGCGCATCTGGCGGGGGAATAAAAAAGGGTTGCTAGTATGACGGCTCAACAGCACCCTCCATTGATGAAATGGTTTTACCAAAAAGAAGTAATATAGTGGAGCACATCGGATCAACGACAATAGATAGATATATTTGAAAAAGAATGAAAATTACAGGGAAAAACGTGTAACACCTTTTTTTCAAAATATTGATTTGCGTTTATTTATATTTTGTTCAATAATATTGGTTTCTATCGTTTTATTTCATATAGAATTTTCTTAAAGTGGATTGAATAACAAAGTTCTATTTTATTCAATAATATTACTATCATGATTAAGTATTAAAGTGCTAATATTTTATAAATATGTCTATATGAATAGCATGTTGACAATTGATCAGTTTATTAGTGATGGTTTTGGCAAAATTAATATACAGATGTGTGAAATCTCTAATTTTTAATTCACTGCTTTTGGTGATCATGTTTTTCGGCACCATTACTAGGTATTACAAGTATTTTCTATTGAGTCATTTCGGAAAATACTGATATTGTTATAAAAGGAAAAGCAATATATCTTTTATATATCTTCCTCATTATAAATATATTTAATCTCCTGATTCTTAACCAATTGCTAATCGATTATTAATTTATTATTAAATTTTGTATTGTTATATTCAATTGAGAAACATATGTATTTTTAAATTAGTTTCCTAATTTGTTTCAAATTCTATAAATTCTTTACTGATTTGCATTCAACTTTACATTAGTCTAACTCATTTTCACCACCTTATATTCATTCATATCCTTCTGTTAATGCGTGATTCGTTTTTCTAACAGATGTCGAAAAATAAAAATACGATATTTTTCTTATTTTCAGATTCTATTGCTTGTACTTAAACAGTGACTTGGGATTAACCACATGGCACACATTATAAAGATGGGTTGGTATTTGAAAACCGCCATATTGTCGCTGTATTTTTTAGGAATGTAGCGTAGTGCTTCACAAATTTTAACAAACAGGTTAACTACGATGTCGATTAGTGCCATCCGTTGCCGCTTTTTTTAGAAGAAGTGTGTATTTTCATTGCATATTTTCGGAATTTTGTTTCTTAATACAAGAAGGGTACCTATCTCAAATCTCAATAAAAGTACCTATTTTAAAAATAGAAAAAAAACACAAAAATTGTACCATGGGTTACAAAAGCTCTCATGGAATCCATTAGTGAGAAAATAGATTATATCTGTTGATAATAATATATATGTGGTTTTATTCTTGTTTCTTTATCAATAAAAACTTCTTACAACTTTTAACAAAACTTTTATTTTTTAAACACGTGTCCTACATTTCATCTCGCTTATAACCTCACTCGTCTACGCTTGTTTGTTCTTCTTTTCTTTTTTTATTGTTGACACTAGGCATAGAGCAAAATCACTGTTTCTAACACACCTCTTTGATTTTGTTCTTAACTTCATAAGTAACTACTTTTACGAATAAAAAAATAAAACTAGATATACTAATTGTCATATGTACCGTATTAATACAAATTATCATTAACTTTTAACAAGTATAACATATCTCTTGAAGTTTCAAATTTAAGTCTACCTAGAGACTTTGTTAGAGTGTCAGCAAGTTGATAATTAGTATCTATCTTAACAACTTCAATTAATTTTTGATTTTGATAATCATTTACAAAATGGTAACTCCCATCTGTGTGTTTAGATTTTTTCGAAAATTCCCCGTGTTTAGAAAGGGCATGGCACCTGTGTTGTCTTCAAATATTTTAATAGGTTTTTGAATATTAACATTAAAATCAAATAGAATACCTTCAATTGGTAAAACTTCTTGCACACAGTCTGTCAAAGCGTAAAATTCCGCGTGAGTGGAGGCAGGTCATACAATTTTTTGTTTTTAACAATTCCACATTACTGGATTTCCATGTACACGAATAATGATTCCAGTAGTAGATTTTCGACCTAGAGTATCTGCAGCCCAATCTGTATCAACGAATGCATCAATTTTGTCATATTCTGAATTATCATTAAAAAATAGTTTATGGAAGCGTATAGAATACAGATATTTCAAAACTCGTTCTGCATATTAAAAATGAGTACCGCTATAACAACTTTGAAAACGACTGAGATAATTTACCGCAAAAGATACATCAGGTCTAGTGCCACTACTAATATACAAAAGTGCTCCAATCAGGTATCTAAATTTATAATGCGTTTCTGGGTTTTCAGCAGGTTCAAGCTTTAAGTTTATTTCCATAGGCGTGGAATAATTCCTCGATTCAATAACAATGTATTGTTGTGCCAAGTTTTCAATATACTTTTGTTGACTCAATGTCATTTTTCTTTTTGTTTAACTGTTCCCAAATCTGTCATTTTGGGCATGCTTTATTTCACGTATTAATTTGTGATTGTAACTGCAAATTAAAAGTCATCTACATAGAGGATTATAAATACCTGACCTGTATCGTCAAGTTTAGTATATAGGCAGTAATCAAAATTGGAGCGTTTATAATTTTGACTTATCATAAATGTATGAAAGCACTCATACCAGTAACGAGGACTTTCTCGTAGGCCATATAAAGATTTATTTATGCGACATACCTTATTTTGTTGTACTTTATAACCATCTGGAGGATAGATATACACCTCTGTTTTGATATTGCCATTTAAAAAGGCTGTTTGTACATCCATTTGCTGAATACTCAGTCCACGATTGCACGCCACTGATAATAAAATCTTTAAGGTACACATCCGTGCAACGAGCGAGTATACTTCTTCCTTTTCATGTATTTGTTGAAAGCCGCGCGCTACCATACTTGCTTTATACTGTCCATTATTTTTTACCTTATATATCCATTTAGTTTCAATAATTTGTTTATTTTCTGGAATGTCAACAATATCCCATTTATCGTTTTCTTCTAAACTTCTCAATTCTTCTTTCATGGCGTCCTTCCATTTCTTTGGATCCTTACTATTTATTGCTTCTTCATAATTTTCTGGAGTCAGAACAGTACTATAATTTGCATCAATAATGTAGTCATCAAATCTTATTGGTAAAATCTGCTTTCGCTTGGGGCGGTTTTGCTCTTGCACCTCTTGAATCTCTTCCTTATCTTTTTGACTGTTTTTATCCTTTTCTAATGTTCCTTCCTCTTCCTGTATTTCTTCATTCTCTTCATCAAACATTTTAATACTTTTTTCATTTTCAATAAACTGTACATTTCTACTAATAATACCTTTATTATTAATTAGTATTTTGTGGTCTCCGTAGGCTAGTGAAATGGTGCTCTGTCTGCTAACCGAGAGGCCCCGGGATCAAACCCGGGCCTAGTTAACATCATAATTAAAAATTCGGAGAGCCACCTGTCGGAAGGCAATGGCAAACCACCGACAGTATTCTGCCAACATAGACGTTCGGATCCGTCGTTAAACTGTAGATCCCTTCTATCTGTGGTAACTGGAGAGCACAACATAGGTAGAAGTAAGAGGTCGCCTACGTCCGATCACGGATATGACACTGTAAGAAGATGAAGTATTTTGTAGCCTACATCCGTGTACCCTACCAAAATACCCTTATTAGCTTTATAGTCTAGCTTAGACGGTCTACATTCCTCCAGGATTCTAACGAAAGCTGTACTGCCATATAACTTTAAATTTGTTATATCTGGTTTTCAATTAAAAAATATTTCATATGGTGTTTTGGGTATTATTGTATTAACTGGTAAACGATTGCCTATATATACTGCTGTATTTACACATTCTGGCCAAAACTTTTTGTCAAGATGACCTTTTGCCAATAAACACCTAGCTGGACCCATAATTGTTCTAATAAATCTTTCAGCAACCCCATTCAACTCGTGTGTATAAGGTGGTCCCGGTCTTATGTAAATACCCTCATCTTGTGCAAAATTATATATACCTTTGTTAATATACCCCCCTCCATTGTCACAGTGAATTCCTTCAATTATTCTTCCCGAGATATTTTGCATTAATTTAACATATTTTTTTTAAGTATTCCAGCACCTCATTTTTTTTTTAAACAATAAACAACTGTTATTTTACTAAAGTCATCAATGAAACTAACTAAAAACCATTTTAAGCTTCCTTCTTTTTCTATTCGATGTTCTTTTTCTGAAATTAAAACTTCTACCTGAAAAAAAAATTGTTCATCTTGAACTGTGGAATTTCCTGCAGTGTATTCACCATTAGCTCTGGAACCCTGTTCATTATTGCTTCTATAGTTTGAATTTCTCGGTGGATAATAATTTCTTCTCTGAACATAATATCCCCTTGTTCTATAAGTTCTACAAAATTTTTGTAAGAGCCCAATACGGTTACATTTAAAACATCTCTTTTCTGATCCAATTGATTTTGTAGAGGTACCTGGTTGTAGATTATATTGTTTTGGTCGTTGTACGTTTCTGATCTATTTACACTGAATGCTTGTGTAGCTTTCATATTGCTACTGCTACTTTCCCTTTTTTGAAAATACAACAATAACTTTGACTTAACATATTGTGTTGTTTTATCTATTTCTGGCAGTGCATCCACTACATCTACTATGTGTGACAAATTTTCTGGGAGTGTGAGCAGTAAGTGGTTTAATTTATCATCCTCTTTAACATCTTCTCCAGAATTTTCCAACTCGTTAATAAATTTTTCGAAATCGTTAAAAAACTCATTTCGGTTATCTGTTTCGCTCATTTTTATTTCCAGCAATTTTCTTTTGCACATCAACTTCAGGGCACTGTTTTTGACAAGTTTGGTCTAGCTTTTTAATCATTTCTCTTGCTGTTCCTTGGGAAATTATCAACTCCAACTGGGTATTTGTTATACTGTTAACTATGTAGTTTTTTGCTCTAATCTCTTTTCCATTCTTCTTCACTTATTGTGCTGGGACTTGTTTCTGAATCCAGTACTTCTTTACACGATTTCATCTCTAAAAACAAGTTTAATCGGAATTTCCATTTCTCATATCCATTTCCATCGAATATCTGAAGAAATAAGTCATCCTTTTTATCCTTATTCATATTTCCTTTCTTTTATAACCTGAACTATTTCGATAATTTCTTCAAATCAACCTTCAGAACCACGGACCTCTGCTACCATGTTAATAATAATATATATGTTGTTTTATTCTTGATTCTTTATCAATTAACACTTCTTTACAACTTCTAACAAAACTTTTATTTCTTAAACACGTGTTCTACATTTCATCTCGCTTATAACCTCACTCGTCTACGCCCGTCTGTTCTTCTTCTCTTTTTTTATTGTTGACACTAGGCATAGAACAAAATCACTGTTTCTAACAATATCGACAAACAACCTAATCTTCGTGATTTATTTCTAAAATATAGAAATAAACTGCATTCGCTTATCGAAAAGACAACGCAATTTTTATAAGGAATAGATCATGGAAAATTAAAATAACAATAAACAATTATTAGAGTGTGGGGCAAGATTTGATTCGGAGAAAAAAAGAAAAAATGCCTTATGAAGCTATTAAAAATAAAATGGTAAATATACTGACATACCCCTGTGACATTGCAAATTAATTTAATCGGGTATTTTCAGAGATAGCTAAAAAATGAGTATAAACCCTCACCAAATATATGGTGAAAATTCTTTTTTGCCAAAATCGATGTTTTTATTACCCACAAATAGGTATGGTAAAAAACGATAATAAACAAATTGATCAGTAAAAATGCAACTGGTATTAATGAGATTAGTGCGAAATGTCTAAAATATAAATAAAATAAAAATCGACCAAAAAAAAAGAAAATTGCCCTCACAACGAGATTGCATGTTGTCACAAAAGAAAAGAAAAACTAAATTATTTGTGGTAAATACCGAACTGGATGGACTAGTACTTGAGAAGCTTAAAGGTGTGTTAAATGATGCAAATTGGCCTTCAACTTCTCAGGAGTCGCGAAAATTAACAAAAGGATTAAGTACGATTTTATTACCCTCAGGGTGCTGGTCTTCTAGTGAGATGAATATTAAATTGGTTTTTATTCGGTGGAAATATGACATATCCTCACGTTTAAATCGAGTGGTACTTCATCAAGATTTAACTATAGATGTAAGTGTTAACTATTATTTTAGTAATAAGATATAGAACAACTGTATTTGTAGGTATAGAGAAAAGTTGTCGTCGAAGATATACATAAGGTGGATGATGTTTCAAGTATCTCGGAAACATTAAAAAAGTCAACTAACTTACTCCATGTCCAGGAACTATTATTGATCAAAGGAGGTGGGTTAATTGTCAACCTTCATTCTCTTTATCACGTTTTTCATCTATATCATTACTTAAAATGAATGTTTCTATGTATTGTGATCTAGAAGACTATTTAGGATATATTTTATTAAAAGCGGCATACAATCCATTGGGTCTGAAATAAGATTTTACGAAACTACACTGAAATGGTTATTCATTAATAAAGATTATAAGGACAATCATTAAAATACGACTTTATTCATAAGATTAATTTCCATAGATACTTGATAATTATATTCTATAATTGAATGATTTGTATTAATTTCTTCTGTGATGGTTAACCTAGTCAACCAACTAAATATAGACAATACGGTATTTATGTATGTTTAATATATTTAATAAAATAATAGCCATATATATATATATATATATATATATATATATATATAATAACAAGATGTACGAATAGTGCGTGACATATGAACAATAAGCAACAAATAGATTAGTGGGTATTACACGCAAATAGAAGAAGGGGCTACTGAAAAGAGTGGTAACCGCAGACATGCATGTTTCTGGCTCACTAGCCGTCATCGGTACGGTACAACCAAGAAAAGATGTGAAACATGGGAGCAAAGGTGTTGAATGAAACATGAGAAAATATAACAGAATTCAGTAGGATAGTCAAACACAACATTTGTGTCAGTAATATTAGAAGATCTCGAATTTCGAGACATCAACCAACATATATTATATGCACCTCCGTGTCTATGTTGGTTACCACTCTTTTCAGTAGCCCCTTCTTCTATTTGCGTGCAATACCCACTAATCTATTCGTTGCTTATTTTATATATATATATATATATATATATATATATATATATTATAATATACCCCGTTTTATTTCGACAAGAGCCCCACGTTTCGGGTGACAATTATAATATATTTCTATATTTTAATAATTATATTATGATTTTATCTATATGGATTTTTAATTTGTAGATGTCACAATTTATGATTGTAACTACACTCTTGTGAATATGCCTTTACCACTGAATATAACCTATTGAAATTTTTGACAGCAGTTGTCAAATTAATATGCCCGGCTCAGATGAATATTAAATTTTATATTGTGAAAGATAAATCAATACACAATCGACTTACTCACTCTTATCTCATGGAGGGATTAAAGATTTCAAATAATAATTCAAATTTATAAATTTTTAAAGAATTTTCCAAATTCCAATTTCCATATTTCTGTCAAGTTTTACTTTTATTTTGACATTTCCTGTATGAATTGTTCGTTCTTCAATTTGTCTTGTGGTTTGTTCTATCTCTTCCATAGCTTCTTGTAATATTTTGTTCATTTTCTTTAATTCCCCATTAAGTTGTATCCCCATATTATAGTTTCTTCTATTATCAAACCTTGTTTATATAATTTCTATTTACATATGTTTTTAAATATTACTACTTGTTAATCATAAACCTTTTATTCACATATCGTTTTTATATCCATTCTATACCATGTACAATTCCTTTTCGTTTTCTAGATTTCGTTCCTATAATTCTGTCATATAATTCAATTCTATTTTCTTTTCCTAAACTTCGTCTTATTCTCTTCTCTTATTGTTTGATTCTCTATGAGTTTCTGTCGCTTCTTTCTGTTCTCCACCATATCTTTTTTAATTTTGAAGTCCCATATCTCATCAATTTCTTCCAATAATTGCATTGAAATTTGCATCTCAAATTCTTCCATATCATTGAATGTAATTTTAATTATTTTCTTCTCCATAATATGTTCACTTCCTATAATTTTATTTTCAATTATATTAATAAAAACTCTTGGATCAATTAATTTCATATTTCTGTCAAGTTTTACTTTTATTTTGACATTTCCTGTATAAATTGTTCGTTCTTCAATTTGTCTTGTGGTTTCTTCTATCTCTTCCATAGCTTCTTGTTATATTTTGTTCATTTTCTATAATTCCCCATTAAGTTGTATCCCCATATTATAGTTATTATTTCTTTTATCATATGTCACAATTTGTTCCACTATATTGACATCTAAATATTTTATTTTCCAATAAATATTTTCTTCATAAATTTGCATCACTTCTTCACTTCTTTGTCCTTGTACTTTAATAGCCTGTATCTTTTCAATTATATTCTCATTTTGTTTCTTTACTTCTACTTGAATAACTCCAGATACATTTTCTTCTATACATCTTCCTATTTCTTGAACTTCTTCTACCACCTGTTTGTTAATATCTTCCCTGATTTTAATGCCAGCTTCTTGAATTTCCATGCGTAAATTTTCATTCTGGCCCTTCATATCTTCTTTCACCTTCTCAATCTGCTTCCTAAATTGCTCGTTCTCTTCCCTAACTTTCTTGATCTCATTCAAACTTTCCATTTTCACCTCATCAATTTTCTTTTCTAAGTGATTCATGTTCCCCTTTATATCATTCATATTCTCATTCATTTCTCCCCTCATATTATTTATATCCCCCTTCATGTTGTTCATATTCTCATCTTGTTTGTCCATTTTTCCATTCATGTTGTTCATATTCCCCTTTATATTATTTACATCCCCCAATAATTGTCGCATCATTTCCATCATCTGATTTTCTTGACTTTTTCTCCCTTGCGCTTCCTGTCTTCTATCCTCCTGTTCTGCTGCTTCATTTCTCGCTGTCATATCTCCTTCTGATTGTTCCCTTCCTTGTTCCAAGTACTGCACCTGAAAATCACCCATACTATGTCTTCTTTGTTCCTCAGATCCACTTTCAACTCCTACCTGTTTACCATCCCTTAATGTCATTCTTCTTTCCATGGTCGATACTTAATTTCTTCATATTCTTTCTTAATGAATTTGCTGCATCAAATTATGATATTTCTTTATATTTATGCTAATAATGATAAATCTATTTTTGCCCCACTTTGCGGCGCCAATTATAATATATTCTAATATTTAATAATATTTGCCCCACGTTTGGGTGACAAATTATAATATACTATATATTTTAATAATTATATTATGATTTTATCTATATGGATTTTTAATTTGTACATGTCACAATTTATGATTGTAACTACACTCTTGTGAATATGCCTTTACCACTGAATATAACCTATTGACATTTTTGACAGCAGTTGTTAAATTAATATGCCCGGCTCAGATGAATATTAAATTTTATATTGGGAAAGATAAATCAATACACAATCGACTTACTCACTCTTATCTCATGGAGGGATCAAAGATTTCAAATAATAATTCAAATTTATAAATTTTTGAAGAATTTTCCAAATTACGTATTACGCTATTCCAAATCTAGAGTAACTGTTTATTCAATATACTACGAGACAATTAAATTATCTTATGACATATATGATTTAACTGTCAGGATATTAACCAAATGTCACTCATTATATCAAAATTTCTATATCCTGAAAATTATCAAATACAATGAGAATGAATAGGAAATGAGTACCAAAGAGTGATTGGAATTCAAATTTATATAATATATTATCAAATAACAAATTACAAAAAATTAGAACTTTTCAAAAATATTATAAACGCAGAAACAAAGATATAATTTTCTATCAACCTTAAAATTAAGACAACCTATAATTATAAATCTACTCGCTAAATAATTTATCAAAGTTCAAAATGTTTGATTATATAATTGATGTATATCAATGTCAAAATACGCAAATTTCCGTTTAAATTGTCTATTCCAAAATTATCTTCGCATGACGTTGAATTTTATTTGAGTAACGTTACTGTATTTTCAATCGAATTTATTACCATAAGATGCATCTAATTTTGGAATATTTTTAATAAAGGCCTATTAATTCTCGAGAAATACTATAAATAAACTGGACAGGACTCACCAACTAGGTACTGGTTAACTCGTTCGTATTCTGAACCGTGTCCAGAATTCAGGGACAACTTTCTAAATTAATAATTTAGAAATCGGAAAATCACCCACACTTTATCGATGCAATTCGTTGCGAATTATACACGCACTGGCTTTACAATGCAGGATTTTATGATTTGATAATATTCATATAAATTACTATGATATTTTAAATAAATTTGAGGCAACTCTTATTTCGATGTTGCCTCGTGGGAATCTCACAATCAACTCCCTCAACTTTCTATATAAATAACTCTCCTCTCCTTTGGTTACCAAAAAATTCTTTTTTTTTTAAATATAAATTTACGTTTTCCTATAACAAAGAGAGATTTTCATTATTTTAGTAAAATTGCAATTTGGCTAACAGACACATCTGTATTCTTGTTTTCAAATCGTTATAAAGTATATTCTGCATTAATGTCATCCGAAATTGAAATGTCAAAATTTATTTGTATATTGAAACTTTAAAATTATTGATAATACAGTGTGTATCACTAGTATTACATCCAAATATGCACATTTTTCCTTATTTCAATATTTTCTTTAGAATTTAGATAGAGGATATGTATTCATATATATATATATATATATATATATATATATATATATATATAAAATTTCGATTTTCAACTACACCTGCTTTTAGTCGAAATTTCAATGATTTCGACGTATTGGCCTGACCGTTCTTCGAAGGGTGAAACAGCTACATTCCTGGCTAATACCACGCAGAATATTGAATTACATCCCTTTCGAAAACCGTGACGTCGATCGGCTATTTTGCCGATACGGACATCTGTAGTGATTCGCAACTGATAGCGGTAGGGCATAGTACACTGACGCGTTTCGACCTTCTTGGGTCTCTTCAAGAGTGCCGTAATGCCTTCCAGTTCAGAATCTCTAATCCGAACTGGAGATTACGTCCTCCGACAACCTCTACTCGACTCGTGTAGTTACACAAGCGAGAAGTAGTCAGCTGGCACCATCTTCACTTTCAGTTGCGAATCAACATTTCGGTCAGGCCAAAACTTCGAAATCATTGAAATTTCGAATAAAAGCAGGTGTAGTTGAAAATAGAAATTTTATTTTTCATAAAGACACTTAGTAATTTATAAAATTATATTCATTTTATTTCATACGACTAATACGGTTGCATTTATCTTAGGTGTTGGTTTCATGATAAAATACTTACCATAAATGTTGAAAACCTGAAAAAATCACATAACTGACAAAACTCCAGCATAAAACCTGTAACAAATGTTAAATATCTCGGTATTATCACATATACAAATTAAAAGAGGGATTGTCATATTAAATACATTATAAAAAAGCTACAATGTATCCCTTATAAATTTAAAATTCCTCAAAAAATGCGTACCTGCTTGATATCTTCGAACGCTGAATTTCGGACTAGTAAAAAATCATCTCCGTTATGGTTATGGTATTAGCTTGGGAAATGTCACAATGAACCGTTAGAAATCATCCAAAAAAGATATCTGAAGATCATTATGTTTAAACCAAATAATGATTCTTCAGACCGATTATATAGGGAAAGTAATATATTTGATCTGAATCAGCACTATTTTCTATTTGAATCTATAAAATACCACACAATAAAAGACACTTAAATTGCACTTAAATATGGAACTAGAAACAAACACCACTATATTCCACCGTGAATGATACAGTCTTTCTCTCAAAGATCCTCTTCATATCTAGATCAGAAAATCTATAATTTATTATATTCCGGATAGTATCAAAAATATGTTATTGTTTTCAAAAAGAAATTAAAAGTTTTGAACTAACTTTTTCACATCTGTGAAACGCTCTAAACAATATCCTATCATAAAATTATTACTTGTACACATTTTTGAGGCTGCATCATGCTAACAAACCGAAATTTCTCCAAAAATGACTAAAAATGTGGTACTTCAAGTACTATAGTACCCGTTGTACTGGATCTAGTGGGCTGAAAATCAATGAATTTTATCTATAAAACACCCTGACAATATCCAATCATATAATTGGTCAATTGTAAACAATCTAGAGGCTGTATCGTGCTAACAAACTGATATTTCACCAAAAATTATAAAAATGTCGTATTTCAAGTATTATATCACCCGTTGTACTGGCTATGGTGAGCTGAAAATCAATAGGGTTCACCTGTGAGATATCCTGAACAATATTCAATCATGGAATTGGTGACTTTTCACACTCCGGATGATGTATCGTACTAACAAGAGATATAACGAAAAGTGGCCGAAGACAACGATGACGACGACGACATACACACAGGATTTTTTTTTCTAAAAACCATTTTTTCGTTTTGTTATTGTTAAAAAACGTAAAAATAACTAGTGTTTTAAATAAAACTTACTCTTTCGAGTTTATTGAAAATTGTTAAAAATTCTAAATTGACACTTGACAATTGTTTCGATATAACCTAAATATCATCGTCAGAATGACAGAAGTTACATTTCATTTTATGCCTACCTGATGTTTAATTATTTTTGGCTAATCCAAGAAGTGACCTATCTTGTGATTGACTTAATATATGTTAATTGAAAAAAGAAGATATGATGTTACAAATATTAAAGCTTAGGTATTATTAGCCCTAGGAAAACTATATCTGTTGATCTTCACAATTATCACTTAAGAAGACAGTTTAAAAGTGGGGAACTCCCTAGATTTATCTGTTCATTGACGACTTCATATTGTGGGTTTCTTAAGTGTTTTCTAATTTCCAATTCTTCAAGGAAATCCAGTTCTTTCTTATCACAAATATGTAGTACTTCTAGTTCTGTGTTAGGTGTCAATGAGTGATTGGTGTCAAGTAGATGTCTGGCGTAGTGGGATTTATCTGGTTGTTTTAATCTGTATGCTCGTAAATGTTCACAGTATCAGTGAAAGCTCACAATTACGAACTGAGTAACATCAATACTTTTAAGGATTATATATACAGGGTGTTTCCTCAGTAATCTAAAATATTGTAGTGGGAGCTTTGTCATTCCATTTAAGACGAAAAGTTCTTATAAGCATGTGATATGTCTTGTCGGTAATGAGATACAGGGTGTTGTATTGTTTTATTATTTCAACTTTGATGTTTTATAATTCGGTTTGTAATGCAGGTGGAATAGTGCCGTATTTTTTTATGATTGTACTCACTCCCCTCTTTCGATTTTCAACGAATTTCATTCTTTCCAATTCATAAACGTAGCCGATACGAATTTTTTTAGGGGGATTTTTAATAAAAATGTTTAGCCAAATTTAGGATAAGAAAAAATTGCTGGTTAGTCGTCGTTCTCGACCAGGTGTAATACTACTTTCCATAAAAACTAAAAAATAAATTGAGAAGAAAGCCTGAGTCCCTCACTACTCGAAATAGGCTAGCCAAGTCGTACAAAAATAAACGGTTTTGAAAATTAAAATTAACTTTTTTGAATTCCGGAGGATATATTCTGCCAACAAAGTGTAATTTCTTCGAGAATGTAGTATATCTGGATTAAAAGCAGCCGTTGTACTGACGAGCTGAAAGTCCAGTTAATCTGGAGAAGGCTGTATCGTGCTAACAAACCGAAATTTCTCCAAAAATGACCAAAACGTGGTACTTCAGGTACCATAGCACCCGTTGTACTGGCTCTAGTGAGCTGGAAATCAACAGGGTTTATCTGTGAGATGCTTTAAGCAATATCGTATCATAAAATTGATCACATTTTTACATCCGGAGGCTGTATCGTGCTAACAAGAAAAGTGGTCCACGACAGCGGCAACGACGAAAATACATACGAGATATTTCTCAGGACCGTTGTACGTGTTCTTCTCACTGAAAAACGTAGAAATAACTCAAAAAAATCTAAACTTCCAACTCTTTTTGAGCTAAACCAATACTTTCAACGCATCGTAGATAGAGTTGGCGAAAAAGTAACAAACGTTGAAATTGTAATACTTTCGGTAAACTTGTTTTTTATATGTTGTTTGGGTCTACCTGTATAGTAATTAAACCGCATTCTAAAATTTAAGCGCGCTGAGTTATTGCTGAAATGTCGCTAAATTTTTTTACTGATAGCTCCCAAGATACATGGTTCCCAATGTTCTCTATTTTCTCCCAAAATGTTTTAAAATGGGAAATGACTAATTTTCGATCAAAATATCAAGTATAATTAGGTATATACAGGAACATTATTGGGAAATGAAATTGTAGCAAATTTAATCACTCTCATTTTGAGACTAAAGGTGCGCCCGTAAGCGTTTGTTGAGTTAGAATGAAATTACTAGAATTCTTCTCTGTGTTTTATCTAGTTACATATATTATGCTAATCTAAATCTAATTGGAGTGAGAAAGAACAGAAAATGCTCAAAAAAACTATCATTTAAAAAATTCATATTATTTGACTGTAACTGGGCTCACCATCACTGTTGGGCTTACGCGTCTTCTTTGCTACGCGTCATCTTTGTGGGATCAGTAGTATCATTATCAATATCGATAGAAGAAGTTGATGCCCATTTTAAGAGCAGGTGAGACATCAAACACTCCTCCAGTATCATCCTGGGGGTCGTCAAACACTTCTTCAATAGCATCATCGGGTTCGTCTCCATCTTCTTCTACATTATCGTTTGGTGAGAAATTCGTGCACTTACGCCCCTCACAATATTTGCAGAGTGTAAGCACTTTATCTCAGCCTTCCTGCAAGACCAAGACCCAGAAAAACGTTTCTTGCACTCGCAGGAGAGGCCTTTTTAAGTAGCATGGATGTCGTGGTAGGTATCAAATCCGAATATGTTTGATGCCATCCTCAATCAGTAGGGGTCTTGTGCATCCCTAACCACTCCTGTATCTGGTGGTAGGTCGTGAATGAATGAAACATGGCTGCGTCTTTGGCAGGTGAAAGGCAAACTAAATTATTTTGTTGCTCGCCGAGGCCCTTAAAAATAGGGTATTGTGCAGATTGTTGAGAGCTTCTTGGCAATCTCCGCCGTACAGAGCAATTGAAAATGTCATGCCTGCACTCTCTATCTCTCCTGGAAGGGTATCTGGCTGCAAGAACCCTTCCAGCTAGTGAACGAGGTCGGAGTAATGTTTGAGGACACGAATGAATTTCAATTTTCCCTGCCCCAAAAATAAGAGGTAGCATCACACCCACTAAATCCATGTAGAAAAAGCACCATGCCTGGTGGAAGGCGATCAATCCTGCTATTGAATGAGGTAGAGGAAAACTGGGTGGGACCTGACCCTCCTCTATAACTTTTATGGAGACGTACATTGCCAGAGGTGAAGCCTAGTCCATGAAGAATGCGGAGTAAATCCTTGTCCTCTCCAAAAACGAAGACATTGGTAAATGTCTCACTTTTTGAATTTGCCGTCTCTACAATCAATAGATCGAAATCCTCTTCTGCTTACTTGGCTTCCACTCCGTGCGTCTGGAGTTCATACATCAACATTCTTATAAGACGTTGCTTCCACTGGACAAGAATTGATTGATTGTAACTTCGCCTTAAAACCTGGAGTTATTTGAGTTATGGTCCTAAATGAAGGTAATTAATTAAATTTGCTACAACTTCATCTCCCATTAATTTTCCCGTAGATACCTCATTATAAAGGATATTTTGGTGTGAAGTTTGCTATATCGTTTTTTGCATAAAACAAAGGGCAGTGAAAACATATTGCGGTTTTTCAACAATAACTCAGGACAAACATTTTAGAATGTTGCAAATCTGGATAAATACTATCTATGTTGACTCAAATAATATACCAAAAAAGCAAGTTTAGCGCAATTATTCCAATTTCTAATGTATCATGAGATTGATCTAGAAAGGTTATGGATAAAATAGTGAAAATACTTGATCAAAACGAAATACATTCAAACACAATAATAGGATATAGAAACATTGCGCCTGATGGTTTGTGCTACCTGGTATATACAGTTGATATAGTACCTACTAATGGAACAGTGAATATGAATAAAACAAAAATGATTATGAATGAAAGGAGACGATGAAAATTGCTGATATAGAATGTGAAAAAAAACTTAAGTGATCGTCGGAATTATGGTGCGGTTAGTGCAGATGAATAAAGAAAGACTACCCAGAGAAGTCATGAAAATAGGAGGAAGAGTTAAAAGGGAATGAATATAATATATCGAAAAAAGGGAAAGAAAACCTATTGGAGAAATGAAATTTGCCAGAGAAAGAAAAAGATGGAGAATTGGTATAGGAGAGCATAGTCGTCGCATGAACCGACGTCCAAAAGGAGACAAAGATTTAAGACAAGAACGATAAGTGATATGGTTTTTGTAGCACAAAGTTTGAAATAGGTTGACATCATTCATTCAATATCCGCATAGTCTAGAAAACACATTTTTCAAAACAAAAATATAAATATGTGACCTAATATTTTTATGTAAACAATGGCTCTGAAGCTTCTATATATTTATCAATTAGCGTCAATTACATTGCTGGTTAAGAATTCGTGAACTAATCTCAGCGTATCCTTATCCAAAACGCCTCATGATGACAACAAAATCAGTGTCATAATAATTCTATAACGTAACAATTATCCATCTAAATAATTAACGTCACTAACCATTTTCTGTGAACCTTTCTGAAGCTTGTGATACAGAAATGAATTCTTCACATACAGAAAACGTAAACCTCTCTTTTCAAACCTTAACGAATTAAGCTCATCCAATATTTGACATTTACATTTAGTGGTACAGTTAACTTCACTCAGTGTTGTACGACGTTAGCTCTATTTCCAGAATATGGTTACTGAGCAACTTGAGAGGGTCAGATGTTTAATTCTGAATTATGTTAACGTTAAGTGTTTAATGTATCCAGAGTACCTACACGGCAAATTACTTGGGATAAAATGGCAAGCTAGTACAGAATAATGTGTTTTGAAAACAACGGGAAGATACACTATTAAAAATACATATGTATCCAGCAAGGGGAAAAAATTCCATGTTCACAATTGTGATAGCTCATGAATAGATACAGAAAAATACGGGGAATTCATGCAAATTTGTCTCATCCAAGGGTTTGACTTATTCAAAAATAAATAATACGTAGATTGTGAATCGCAGTATGGTGACATAAAATCTCTTTTATGTAGTTGGTATTGGGGTAGATACATTAAAAATGATTGGCTGATGAAAAAACATTTATGTTGTATTGAAGTAATGAACTCTGGATTTAATTCCATCGACTAACGAAGGTGAACAAAAATCAATGGAAATTATAAATTTAAGACGTATGGTCAAGACAATAGCGTCATAAAAATTGCTTTGCAAGTTCTATTCGAAGATATATGATGATTTGATGGACAATGTGGATGTTCCAGAACTTTTAGCAATAGATATATTTCTGCTGGCATCTTCAGATAATGATTTTCTTCATATTTAAATAAAGATTTTACTCACAATCGATTGGCAATCGAGAGATTTCTAACAGAACAGTCGGGAGCCAACAATTACATACTTTTCCGGCAAGCAAATCTCACTTTCTCGGCAATCCAATGTCACTTTACCGGTAAGCTTGTGTCACTTTATTTATTAACATATAAAAACATCAGAATCAACTCGGTATTCATTCAATATAGGAAGAACAAAAAAAAACGATTTGGAATTATAATTATTAATAGTAACGTTAGAATTATGATTACTATTGACAGCTATAGCAATACATTGTAGCTTAAAGTTTTGAGTTTTTAGAATACAATGATTATGCCGCCGTTCCAGGAAATTCTGCATGCAAAGAATTCTGCTCATAATCTTCAGCCACGGTACTGTATTTCCATCCTCATAATCTCTCCAACTGTATTTCCTAATAATATCGTTGAAGTACATTTGAAACAATCTCCGGTGGAGCTATTAATATTTTGTAGTTTTGAAAAGGTTGCAATTTTTTTGGGAAAACTTCCGATAGAATTATACCCAAAAAGCTATCGTGTAACATTGACAAACCTCGTTTATAAGAATGTCGATGTTATTGGGCATGTCACAGTATTGTTTTACTATTTTCAACCATTCCGGCTTTGGAATCACAAATGTACGCGAGGCATAGGTTTTGGTTATATGAATGGTTATTATAATCCGATTTTCTACAATTTCTAAATAATTTATGCACATTTTTTAATCAAAGACACATGAAAGAAATATTTACTAACAATTTTTAATAAGCACTAAAAAAATCAAAATTTTACCTTTTGAGGAATATATTTATCGATGTTTGCTTCGGAAAGAACACTTGACTTAGCTTTGTACCCCACATTCTGCCCTCTCAAGTATGCTCGAAATATTATATAATTACTGATGTCGAAATTATGCCTGATATTTAATAGTGTTCGTAGTATAAAGTAACTTCGTTGCTCCATCTTTAAAATATAAAAATGATCTGAGTGAATAATTTCACCCCATAAAAGAGGGCGTTTTTAGTTTCATTTTATTTGTTAATTTTGTGAAAAGGTATATCTAACTATTGTGCCTGTGAGGCCGATCCCCTTTCAATGTTTCCCTTTTTTAGAGGTATTTTTTACCATTGACGAAAGCTCCAATGATGGCATATTTATTTGCCGAAAGCGCTTAGCTTAATTTTTTAATAAAATTTATTTACACACTTTCATCTTTTGAGAAAATACACCCATCAACCTTCTTCTACTTCTAAAATTCAAGTGTGTACATATACTTCAACAGTCTTCCATTAAAGTAACTTGACCATAATATACTGGCCTTATTCTGATTACTCAATTCACCGAAACAGGCAAGGAGCACCGTCTCAAAGGCGTGCAGCGCACCTTTAGCAACGCACCAGTAATTACATACCTTCCCCTGCATTTCTCAGGAATAAGGCCTTCGGATGCTTGTTCTGCAGCTACTCGAAGTTCTGGTGGCGTGAATTCAAATTAACAATCGGACATTTTTCGTTAATATTGTCAAAAATTATATAAATTGTAAATATTGGCCCAACTGTTGTGTTGTGCAGTTGATTCAAACTAGAAGAATTATTCAACTCAAGTATTTTATTTCAGATCATAAAAATAATATATAACAGTGACACCCCTCATCATGACCTACTATATTATATATTCTTCCTCTTAAAGATTCAACCTATTAGGTTTTCTTATGTCACGTCCTGATCAAATACATTGAGGGCTACATACAGGTGTAGTCTCAGGTTTAGCAAATGGAAGAATTATATTATTCATAGAGGCATTGTTATCCGCAAATTGAACGTTTGAAGATGGTGTATTAACTTCTTGCAAATCTGACTCATCAGTATCTACTTTAAGTAAGTTCTGTGTATTTTACTCCACTCGATTTCTTCTGGCTCTTGAATCCTTAACATTATAAGACCTTGTCGACTTACAATTTTCGCAGGCTTCCATGTCTTATTAAGATGGTAAAATACGGTCATATCACTATTATTTTTCAGTGGTTTTAAGTCTTTAGCAGTTTTATCAAAATATTTCTGATTTACACTACATTTCTTTTTTATTTTAGTTAAAGCATCCCCACATAATTGGGGTTGTAAAAGAGACATGGCAGCTGGAAGTTGGGTTTTTGTCATCCGACTATTTATTAGTTGGGATGGGGAATAGCCTATATTTTTTAGTGGAGCATTCCTATAATTTGAAAGGGCTAATTCAAGATCTTCTCCTCTCTCTAAAAATTTCTAAGAGCTTTCTGGATATACCAACAGCTTTGAATATTTGGCTATTAAAAGGTACATTATCGCAAACTAATAAGCCTGGTGGACCAAATCTAGCAATCACATTTTTTAATAATTTAAGAACACTAAAAGCACTTGCGCAAATTGGTAACAATTCCAACCAGTTGGAGTAAGCATCAAACAATACGACGTAACTTTGATTGCCATATGTGAATATGTCTGTTCCAACACGTTCCCAGCCTCTTGTAGGAAGTGGATATTGCAATAATGTTTCTTTGCAGTTTTTATGAGCAAATTTCTCACAAACCTGACATGATGTTACAAAGGTTTCCATATCTGATCCTTGTCCAGGTCAGTAGAATATTTGTCTACCTCGGTTTTTTGTTTTTTCTATACCTAAATGTCCTTCATGTACTAATTTTAACATCTCATTATGCAATATGGTTGGCACCATTATTTTATTTTCTAAAAACAATGAATTGTTTGAAACTGAAATTTTATCCTTAAGTTTTGCATAATTTATTACACTATCTGGAATTTTATGTTTTTGAATAGGCCAGCCATTATTGACTAAATCTATGACTAATTTTTATTGGGGGTAATTTAATGTCTCTTGTCTAAACTAATTTTTTCGATCATCTACATTGGAATGTACTTCGTTATAGTGTGAACTAATTACTCTATTTCCGAATCTGAGTTTAATCGAGTGTGTTGCTCTGGAAAGTGTGTCAGATATATACTTTTGCTTGCCAGGCTTATATGTAATTTTTAGCTGATAATTTATCATTTTCAATCTCATTCTTTGAAGATTTGGGATATTGAATGTAACTTATTTTTAAAAATTGTCTCTACAGGTTTGTGACAGCTGTATACTGTTACATTAAGACTATATATATAAATAAATGAAACTTTCGCACAGCAAAAAGTGTAGTCAAAGTTTCCTTCTCGATCTGAGCATACTTTGTTCAGTTCGAGTCAGGCTTCTTGATGCAAAAGCAACAGGGTGACCTTCCTGTAACAAACATGTACCAAGACCATCTTTAGAGGCATCTGTTTCAATACAAATTAACTTTTCAGGGTAAAAAAATGGTAAAACAGGAGCACTAATAAGCAAATGTTTAAGGTTTTGTACTAATGCTAAATGGTTTTCATTCCAGTGCCACTGAACATCTTCTGTGGATAATTCTCTGAGTGGTGAAGTCATATTTGACAAAGTAGGTATACATTTCCCTACAAATTTGATGATACCTAAGAACCTCAACAATTCAGGTTTATTTGTTGGTAAAGGCATGTCAATTATAGCTTTAACGTAAGACTTATTTATGGAGATACCATTTTTAGAAAAAATTTGACCTACAAATTTTACACTTTGTTTTTTATACTGTATTTTGGATGTATTGAATTTTATATTGTGTTTTGATGCCTTTTGTAAAACTAATCTTAAATTTGTGTCATGCTCTCTTCTGAGCCAGTTATTATCAAGTTATTAGAATGTAATTCTATTCCATCAATGTCACTAAACACTTCATAATTTTTTTTTCTGAAAAACCTCAGGTGCGGAGGAAACTCCAAAAGGCAATATCAAGAATTGGTATCTTCCATATAAAGTACAAAATGTACATAATTCAGAACTTTCAGGATCAAGTTTTATTTGCCAGTACACATCACGCATATCAATAACACTAAAGTACTGTTTATCAACTAATCTTGAAGAAGTTTCCTCTACAGAAGCAATAAAAAAAATGTTCTCGTTTTATGGCCTCATTTAAATGCTTGGGGTCCAAGCATAAACGCAAATCTTTGTTAGGTTTTCCAACTGTGACTAAAGCATTTAACCACTCAGTTGACTCATCAATTTTTTTATTCTACCTTGTTGTTCAAGATTATGTAATTTTTCCTTTAAACGTTCATGTAAAATTCTTGGAACTCGTCAAATTGGTGTAATTTTTGGTATAGCTCCTACTTTCAATGTGATGTGATGTGTACTAGTAAATGTCCATAGTCCTGCAAAAATATCTATAAGCTTAAAAGAAAGCATGCTATTAAATTCTACACTATCAATACGCTTAATCACATTTAATCTAATGCAATCACTTAAACCAAGTAACGGTACTTGATCTTTAACATCAGTTTTACACGAGAAAATCATTTCCCCAACAGATTTAACTACCATATGAAAGTAAAGAAATATCTGCGTGTAGTGAATCCCTATATAATTAATTTTAGGCATTTTAGAAATTAAAACGTGAAGGTCATGAGACGATTAATATTTCAAATTAAAAGTTATTGCAAGCATATTGTAAACAGCACGCGAAAACAAGTATATACAAACCGAACCATAGTTTATGCAAACACAGCGTTCAGCCATGGAATTCACCTTGACTGAAATCACGGCACCTTGATCTTTATAGAATATAAGCCGTTGACCAGCTGATTGTGCAGATATAGTGATATATACAGTAATATAGTAGTTAAAAATAGTAGACGTAGGTTAGTGTTGCTCGTTTTATAGAATGTAAAACCCGAATAATTTTTATAGTTATGTATTAGTAAGTGTAACGTATTTCGCTCTATGTGGGTACCAGTTTTAGTCATAATAAATCAACCAATGATTTTGTATGAAGACATTTTATTGATTCCGTTCCTGCTTCGAGGCTCAATGGTAGTGACACGAACATATTCTTGTAGAGAACTGGTGTCAGTATTTCAGGGCACATTCACCACATCACAATTAATTGATACATTTACATATAGAGTCGCAAAAATATGTGTCTATCATTAATAAGTACCTGTTTTTTTTCAGCTTCTCTCTATTTTACTATCTGGATTTTCAACCATACTGACGATGTTTACCAGTGAGTCTACATAAAACTTGCTTTCACCATCCTCGCTTTCATTATACTCAATTTCAGCTTCATCTTTAGTAACTTCATTTAGGTACTTGTCTTCTAGTGCTCTTTTTCTTAATGTCTCTTTGCTCATTTTGACACATTTTTGCAAAATGATTGCGCCCTTGAAACTTTGCACATATTTTGTTGTAAGCTGGGCATACACCACTTTGTTTATGAACGAAACCACAATATTTAAAAGTGTTTGGTTTTACAGAATGCTTCACGTTTTTGTTTGCATTTTTCATATCTCTAACTTGAGTTTTTGTATACCTTACTGCATTCACTTGTGGTTCACTTTGTAATACCTTGGCTTGATGTTTACTTGCCTCTGGGGCTCTACAGAAATCTAAAATTTGGTCAAAGCTAAAATTGCCTCCCTCAAAAGCCTTTCTTGAGTACTTTTATCAAGAATACTCATAACAATTCTGTCTCTAATCATTCATCAGGTTCTTTATAATCGATTGTCCACGTAAAGCTCTGTTACAAAATTGTCGAATGTTTGACTTCCTTTCTGTGTTATGGAATCAAGTTTGTACCTTTCAAAAATCAAATTCTTTTTTGGTGAAAAATAATCATCAATTTTTTTTATTATTGTCTAATATTTTGTCCGCACCTGCGACAAATGTGAAGCTATTAAACAGTTCGAGACCTTTATCTCCAAGCAGATTTAGAAAAACAGCTATCTTTTTCTCTTTTTAGGCAATATCTGTTGCCGTTAAGAACGGATTAAATTTTTGCAAAAAACGACACCAATTATGATATATTTCCATCCAAAACTAGGAGTTCAGGCGGTTTGAACAAGTTTTCCATTTTCCTTCACTAGCTGAAAACTTCTAGGGGCTTGTAACCTTGAAAACTTTGTCACAAAAATGTTCACTAGCTACCTGTTGAAACCTCTACACACCTGACACCATGTAAAATACTTGGGTTGGGCAGTTAATTGATACTAGAAGAATTATTTAACTCAAGTATTTTATTTAAGATCTAAGAAATATTAATAACAAAAACTAGCCAGTTGTCAATCTGACTAAAACAGTGACACCCCTCATCATGACCTACTGTCCCAGCAACGGACTCACAAATTGCTTGAAATTAATTTGTAATATTATGATAAAATTTACAGCAAGTAATAATTATTGTTAGAATTTTGGGGAAAATTATTCCAGCCTCACGTCTGCAGCATACCTTGCCGTTCGGCTGTAATATATTACTTCCCCATTAGGTATATAATATACTATTTCTGCTGCCGTAGTAAAACCTACTTCTTTAGTTCAGTTGAAATATTTTTTGTGAATAATAAAAAAACATGCGTACTTCGAATGTTATGTTTCCAATGGATCTGGTAATTTGAAAAGCTTATTCGGAAAATACATAAATGGAATTTCCAAATACTTTCTTATCCATCAATGTCATCGAAAAGCTGAAAACAAATTTCTTTGATATAGTGTGTCTCCTGTACTATCTGTCGATTTTATATAACAACATATTTTAATGGGCTGATAATGGTCATATTCAAATTTTTGAAAAACCCGTAATTAAAAGCTAATCAACTTTCACTTATCAGTTAAGAAATATCTTGTTCTTGTAACGATAAACAGACGCTTCTTCATTTCTGTATTAAAATATAACCACTCTATTAATAGATCTACTGTTCGTCCAACTTCAAACTGGTTATCATGAATGTGGTCTATATCAAATATTAACGATGTGGTTTCGACAATAAGGTGCCGAAATATTATATACTAAGCGTTATAAACTTATCAAAACAAAAGTATTCCGTCTTGAGATAACTAACAGTTTATATAACTCTGTCACCATATCCATATAGTCTTTGTCATTTGTCAAATGAGTTAGAAACCCTTGTATCGAAATATATAACTTGATTTCAATAATTGCAAGTCAATAAGTCTTGTCTCGATAATCTAGAAAGTAACAGAAGCAATTATTTCCGAAAAAATATTTTTGTCGATATGTTCGGATGTATGTCCTACAGTCATCGAGTGTTTAAACTTTGCAAACGCATTTATAATAGACTCCTTGAATATATTGGAATATAAGTTATAGGGTCATCTTTCCAGATCAATATAGATTCTGTCACCATATTTTTCTCCGGCGATGGTAAGTTTAGATACAGACTTTGATGTCCTGCCAAAGAGAGGCGGATCTCCCATCACATATCGGCCGATTTTGGATGAATTCTACCCATGTAAGCGATACTCCTACAGTATTAGTAGAGGTCTGGAGCTGAGTGAAGTCTTTACGGTGCAGACATAACACTGTGTTATTTATAAAATGCGACATAGGGTTTCCTGTACAAAACTGTCAAACGCGAGCTAACTTTTTTACCAAATAGCGTTCGTGAAAAATAATAACAGATTTGGAAAGGTCGTTAAAAAATAAATTCAAATGCACTTTCAATTTTCTTACTAAGAAAATGCATAATTATGTTTTTAAAAGTAGTACGCCATTTTTATAAAACATTGGAATACTAAGAACCGGTATCGATGTGGCCGAGTTGGTACTTGATTCTCAAAATTTAAAGTTGAACGTAAAGGGTCGCGGTTCGCTTCCGCAGTGTGTCTGAAATGTTTTTTTTTTCATAATCTTTGTCCACAAAGAACTTTTAAGTAGAGATATTTAAAATAAGAAAATTTTTTTAGCTAACAAATTTTTTTATTTATTTAAATGCTCAAATTGTTTTGCGTTTGCTGCTAAACAGTGTCCCAAACGATCATAAAAGTTCCGTCGTACATTATTAATAACAGTTCTACTAATTTTCCGATATTCATTAATAATAATATTTTTCAATTCATCTTGTGTCTCCGGTTCATATTCTGCTACCTTATTTTTATGAAACCCCATAAAACGAAATCGGTGGGTGCTAAATCTGGAGATCTTGCCGGCCAGTTTATTGTACCCCCTCGAACTATCCACGTATTTGAGAAAACAGTATCAAGGTATTCCCGTACTTCCCTACTGGAATGAGCCGGGCAACCATCATGTTGATACCATACTGAAACATTTCTAGGTGCAGCATTTGCAATTTGGGGTCCTATTTCATTTTGGAGAAGATTCAAATATTCTTGACCATTGAAGTTATTACTTAGGAAGAGGGGAACAATTATTTTATCACAAAATAGTTTTGTTTGTTAGTTTTTCTCTTTAAAACAAAACTAGACTCGTCGGTAAAACAGATGTATTTTAAAAAATTCCTATTTCGGTTGGCTTTTTCTATCATAATTTCGCAGAAAAAATTGTATATTGTCTTGCTCAAAACGTTCTTGCATATCATGAAGTTTGTAAGCTTTCAAGCCGTTTTATCTTAGAACACTGTGTACTTTAAAAATACCAACATTTAAATCTCGTGCCACGCGTCTAATGATGGTCCTAGGGTTAGGTTAGGCTACAACGACAGCAGTTAAAGATGAGGTCTGACCGTAGAGGTAGAGTTTATGTAAAGATGCTTACTAGTGAAGAGAGGTGAAGAATCAAAGGTGTCCGTCATATAACGGAGAATAAATCACTCTACAACATGAAAAATCAACAAAAATTACAATGGTCTCGAACGGAAAAGGAACAGTTTCAAACTTAAGAGAATGTCAGCGCTGGAAGGAGACTATACATATGGTAATGAAGTACTATAGAATCGAAACAAGCTATGACCAGTAAGGTGAAAACCGAATTAGAAAAATATTTATTTGCCCAACAATTTTCCATTGAACTGTCTCGACCCTTATTTCGTGGAATCTACTCATATTACTGTTTTAAATGAAACTTATTGTTTTTAGATATGTCCACAATATATCTAAAAAAATGTTAAGAATTCTAAGAAATTTGACAATTGTATCGATATTAAATATCATCGTCAGAATGACAGTAGTTACATTTCATTTGATGCCTACCTGATATTTAATAATTATTTTTGCAAGAAGTGACCTACCTTGTGATTGATTTAATATATGTTAATAGAAAAAAGAAGAAGATATTACAAATATTAAAGCTTTGATATTATTATCCCTATGGGGATATCCTGCATATCTTTTTCCCAATTAAGATCAGTATAACTGTGCAATGATATAGAAAACCAGGAAAACTATATCTGATGATCTTTACAATTATCACTTCAGGAGACAGTTTAAAAGTGGAGAACTCCCTATATTCAGCTGTTCATTGACGACTGCATACTGTGGGTTTCTTAAGTGTCTTCTAATTTCCAATTCTACAAGGAAAACCAGTTCTTGTTTCTTATCACAAATATGTAGTACTTCTAGTTCTGTGTTAGGTATTAATGAATGATTGGTGTCAAGTAGATGTTTTGCGTAGTGGGATTTATCTGGTTATTTTAATCTGAATGCCCGTAAGTGTTCACTGTAACTGATTTCAAAAGGTTTGACCCAAATAGACAGCATTACATTCTGGACATTCAAGTTTATATATACCAGACTTCTTTAATGAGGATATTTTTGTTTTTACATTTAACAATTTTGTACTCACGTTACACTCTTTTTTAAAAGAAATTGTTGTATCTGTTGCTAGAAATACTATCTTTGAAATATTACTAGAAATATTTCCTGCACATGTTAGTGTTCCATAACTTTTTATTTCTTTAGTTTGTAATGGATAACCGTTGGACGTTGCTATTAGTTTAATTGTATTAACTTCTCTATCAAGATTACATTTGTTCATAGGAACTGAAAATGCTCTATGTATCATTGAATTGTATGCCGCTACTTCATTTGACAGGGGGTGATTGGAACTATAAGGAATTGTCACATCAGTGTGTGTTGGTTTTCTGTAAATTGCATAATCAAGTACATTATTAACTCGTTGAATTTTTAAATCAAGAAAATTTATCGAGTTATTTTCTTCAACTTCTACTGTGAATTTAATTTTTGAGTGTAAATTACTAATATGGTTGAAAGATGTATCTAATTGTCGTTCACTACCTAGAAAACAAGCTAATATGTTATCTACATATCCCTACCAAAATAAAACATTTTTTGAAATATTATTTTTATAATTTGTTTATTTTGTCTTTCTGTGTTTATTCCATTTTGTACTCTAGGACAAGTGTGGAGCTGATCTTGCACCTTACTCATTAATAGTACGAAAACCAATAATTTGTTGAAATTTCCGTATGCGACTCACGAAATAGAATGAACCTGGTAATTGGGGGCCCCAATTTTTCAAAATATCACTTGGCAAAGATAGGCCAGTCCGGCACTGATCTCTTCCTCCATGTCCAGTGGATATATGCGCTTCTTTGAGAACTCCAAATAGCTCTTCAACAAAAATATAATACTTTATGTTTTCTTGGTCTGTGAAAGAGTGTATTAGTTTTGTAATACAGTTTACTTCAATTATGTCATATCGTCTAAAAAACCTAAGATCATTACTTTCTTTTTTACTCGTAGTTTTTAGGTTTTTTCCTTTTTGTATTTAGCTATCATATTTGAACCTGGTCATTGTCAATAAATTTACCTTGGAACTTGAGCGTTATAACCTTACTTATTCCCGAAACAGCTCTTCCTTTGAGTCTAACATAATTATTACGCACTGAAACTTATTGAAATATAAAAACACACTGAAGTCTTGGTCACTCTAGTCAACTACAACAAATAGACAAGTAATCAGCAACACTAGACGCACGCACGCAATTACATCTGGAAAGCAACAACTCGGAATCAACATTTACTAAACCACAGCAGACATAGTTAACTCTCCCTAGGAAAAGTTGATCTGTTTATTTTATATCAACTTTTACTGATACTTTTAGTAAAAGTTTCCTTTTGGTAGAGTCAACTCTACCTAACAATCTATTTTTCCTGTAACACATACATCAAATACATTAAGTATATCTGATATTATTCCTGGATTAATATTTTTATCTTCTCGTAATTTTCTTACAAGTATTAGACATTCTTTAGGAGGAATTTTAGTGAACATATTGGTAACATCAAATGAAGTGAGTTTAGAGTTATCTTGCAAGTTGAATGCTCTGAATTATTTGATTAGTTCTATTGAATTTTTAATTGATTATTTGGATGTGTATCCGTAACTATTAAATATTTTGTTAATTTTTTTTTGCTAATATATTATTAGGAATATTACCATAAGAAACTACAGGTCTAATTGGTTTAGTTATTTTATGTAATTTAACGGTTCCATTAATTGTGGAGAATGATGATTTTGGTTTATGATGGACTACTTTTCGTAATCACTTAAAAGATAAGTTGAATTATTAACAATATCTCTTACATTATTAGAAAACTTTCTTGTTGGATCTGCTCTAAGAACTCGCACGTTGCTAGATTCTATAAAGTTATACATTTTTGAATTGTACCTAATCATTAATTGTCAACATGACAGTGGCGTTCTCCTTGTCAGATTTTGTAATTGTTAGGTTATTATTTTCTACTTTATTTTGGATTGAATTTAAAACTCTAATTTCATTTGACATTTTACCTTTTTGATTTAATTGGCAATTTTTTATTTCTTATAAAAAAGTATTTGATTTAGATTTTAAAGCTATTTCTGGTTCTGTAGCTATGATTTGTTTAATATTATTCATAAATTTTGGTGGTACGCTGTACTTTAAACATTTATTCAAAAATTCTATTTCACTATCTGTAAAATTAGTGGCTGAAAGTTTTTCAAATCGTGGTGCAAAGTGTGGCAGTATGTAAGTACTTACAGTTTCATGATGTTGAATTGTATGTTGTGCGTGTTCAAGTTTCTGTAGTTTTCGTTTTTGTTTTTTACATTTCTTATGCTTCATCGTACTAACACTTTCTCTGATTTTGTCATGTGAACAGTCAAATTCTACACAACATAGAATGTAAAAATAAAAATATCACCATTAAAGGAGTCTGGTATATAAAAACTTAAATGTCCAGAATGTAATGCTGTCTATTTTGGTCAAATCCTTAGATATTTTGAAATCCGTTACAGTGAACACTTACAGGCATACAGTTTAAAACAACCAGATAAATCCCACTACGCAAAACATCTACTTGACACCAATCTTTCGTTGACACCAATCACTTAACTAGAAGTACTACATATTTATGATAAGGAACATGAACTGGATTTCCTTGAAGAATTGGAAATTAGAAGACACTTAAGAAACCCACAATATGGAATTGTCAATTAACAGCTGAATCTAGGGAGTTCTCCACTGTCTTTTGAAGTGATAATTGTAAAGCTCCGTAGATATCATTTTCCTGGTTTTCTATATCATTGCACAGTTATACTGATCTTAATTGGAAAAAGATACCCCATAGGGCTAATAATATCTAAGCTTTAATATTTGTAATATCATATCTTCTTCTTTTTCCTATTAACATATATTAAGTCAATCACAAGGTAGGTCATATCTTGGTCTAGCCAAAAATATTTATTAAACATCAGTTAGGCATCAAATGAAATGTAACTTCTGTCATTCTGACGATGATATTTAAAATCGAAACAATTGTCAAATTTCTTAGAATTTTCAATATTTTTTTAAAATATATTGTGGAATTATCTAGCAACAATAAGTTTCATTTAAAACAGTAATTTTTCGGTTGTTATAGCTCTAGTCCAAACAGTAAAATATATACTGGCGTCACATCTCATTTCCTAGCAACTTTCTCTTAAACAGAATACTGAGAATCCGAAGATAGCTTTTTGGAACAATGGGTCAAACTGACAAAATATGTTAATTTAGTTCGTTAGTATATTTTATGAAACTTTGTTAATTTTTTACTATTTCACAATAATTATTTTCTCTGCATGAAATAATAACTACTATCTATTTATTATTTACAAAATAATTTTTGTTTTCAGTTATACTATTGACGTATTGAAAATATACTGAAGATCAACAATTTAATCAACGGCTTTACTCCAGCTGTAATTTACCATTCGAATTTTTACCAGTGTACGCCATAGGAGAGCAAGAATCATCCATGGCCCTCTTTCATCCCTCGCAGAATCCAGCGCTCATAGACGCTATTGGGGCGTCGGCGTCATCACTAGCGTCCCCTTCTTGCTATGTCATCATCATGTCAACCATAGTTATAAAATTTTCTGTGATAACTCTCCTAGAACTTCTAAGATAAGTATTTTTGTCAGTTTGTGCATGATTTGATTAAAGTGTTTGAGAAAAAAGTGCCGAGTACATGTCAATGGATATATTTTCTTTGTTATAGGTAATGTGTTTTTTCAGATAAGTAAGAATTTAAATTTGCATTTTTGTTTGCGTAAGGAATAGCATTATTTCAATATATCTAGCTGTAACGTTGATTGCATTTCGAAATATCTTCTTGACAATTAAACATTGAATATATATTTAATTGTAATTTCTTGCCTGAGGGGTACATGTGAAAAGTTTTATGTAGCACTACAAGGTAATTTGTCATCATTTATTAGCTGTCGGGGATTCTATAGAACTCCGTGAATGCCGAAAGGCATCAGGTAAATTATTTTTGCAAAGGGCCAGATCATTTTATTCATTTATTTATACAGTGTGGCAAACCTGCTTTGAGTTACTTTTCTAGATGGTATAGGATTAAGTAAAAAGAATATAATAAATTGGCTTTGTTGCAGCCAGATTTGTGTCGCTTAATTTCAATCAGACGTTGCTTGGTGAGATTCGGATTTGGGAGATTTAAATGCATAAATGAATTGATGACATGCGCGAAAGTAGTGATCAAAGATGGTTCTCTGAATTTTTAATTAAAAATGGTAATTTTCCCTAATCCGCAAATGCGGTCGATTATCTGTAGTGAATTATTTATTCGTTCCATTGATTTTATATTCAAAACGGGTTTACTGAAATAGATAAACTGATTTTCTATTCAATTTAAAGGATATATTACAGAATAAATATCATTGTGAGTGCATATTTTGGAATACGTTTTCCAAAATTGGTTCATTGATGTAATTATTTTTAGACATTTTTCAAATCTTGTTGATTTTAGTTTATTTTTTGATATTTAACTTCTCCCAGCTTCCATAAGCCATTTTGAATTTAAACCAATTACTTACTCCCTAGTTTCCATATTTCTAATTTCCCGGATGATTATCACTTCCTCTCAATCCGGAACTCTTCCCAAACTGAATACGTTATATTCTGGTAGAGGATTTCTACTTCTGCGTCTAATTGCAGACTCATAGTTTTTTCAAAATTAATTGGAAGAAACGTCCAATCCATTAATGCGCTACAAATCATGTTAGGAACATTCTAATTTGGATGGCCTAATTCGAATATCCCGTATCTGGAAAAACGTAGGTTATGCAAAAAACTGTCCAATTCTTAAATTTTTAAGCATTTTTCATGTTTCCCATTTTTTAAATTTCATGTAACTTATCTAATGTAGAGTAATCGATATTTTAACCTTTTGTTAATATTTATGGCAGATACGGGATATTGAGGGACGGTCTCACTTGCGAACCTCTCACTTGAGGTCCTCGGCCCCGTTTGTATCATTTGAGAACCTTCGTCAAAGCCGTAAAATTTTCCATAACATGAAATACCATTAGTGTCTAGGCGAGAACCTCTCTAGCCTAGACACTAATAATACACCTGCAACTTTTTTGTACAATATATAAAATCCGGTAATTAATAGAAACATTCAAAAACATTCTTTGTTACAAAAGAATTTACATTTAGGTAGATGTTTTTCAAAATTGTTATGAGGAACTTTTGTCTTTTGGTAGTGAACATAATATGTAAGAAATTTAGAGGAAAAAAACAACCTAAAAATCGGAAGACTTTTACTTTCAATGTCAATAAACTACCTTTAAATAATTTCGTTTACATGTGCAATAAAATTAAACAAATTGGACCACACGTTGTAAAATTTCCATAGTTCGACCCAGTGAAACTTTGTTTTGTTCCAAGTCGGTAATAGTTTTTATTTACAACCATAGGATATGTAATGCTGTCATCACCAACGTCATTGAAGGTTGAGAAGTGTTACATTACACACCTCTACTTCCCGCCCGCACTTACCGCCCTCACTAACCGCCCTCATTACCCGCCCTCATTTAATCAATTCTAGATAAATATTTTAAATATTTAAAATAAACATATTTTTTTTACAAATTTTATAATACCTATTTAATGGCAAACAATAAAAAACAACAATGAACTCAAATACAACAAACTACTTATTGATATTAATCGTTAAATTTGAATTATTGTAAGCCTTTATTGAAATACTTAGGTCTGTACCAGCGCTGGACCCTCCAACAGTTGTCTCTTTGGGCGACAAATTAATTTCATGTTGAATGACTGAGGTTTGTGAGCTACTTGCAATAGCTACAGAAGACATGGCACATTGGGACAGCATAGTGGCAGTTTTCGTTTTATTCTCTATTTAGCCATCCACATAACCTTCTGCCACAGTACTAGATTTCCATCCTCCCAGGCTTTTTAATTGGAGTACACCTGCACCACTGTTGGCAAGTAACGTAGCGGCGGTTCTTCTGAGTGCGTGTCCTGTGAAGCTTTTCCAGTTCTCTAAATTCAAAAAAGTAGCAATTTTTTGGGGAAAATTAGCTATTGTATTGTGTCCAATTGGTTGATTTCATGCTATTCCTCCTCTGAACTGAACAAAAATCTATCGTTTTCTATGTTTTTTTCTCAAATTTATGTAGTCTCGAATGATCTTCACCCATACTGGATCAGTAATGAGAAATGATCTATTTGTATGTGTTTTAGAATCTGGAATCTCAACCGAAATGTTTTCTTCAAAAAAAGCCACATCCAACATTTTAATTTTCACTAATTCGTCCGTCCGACAAGCTCCAGATACACCTATTATTATTACTACCTAAAACAATAAGAAAAATTAATACCATAATACCAGTATACTTGTATTAGCTCAAACACGTTTGTTTTTTTTAAATACTTATTTAAAGAATCACAAATAATAACTTACCTTCATCGGTAGAAGATTATTTGGAGCTTTATTTAAAAAATCCTCTATATTCTTCCTCGAAAATACGTTCGATTTCTTGGGTCTAAAGCTTACATTTTGTCGTTTTAGGAAGGCTAAACATGGGAAACTATGTTTCGAAATATCAGTTTTTTCTTCAATTTCTAGCATCGTTCGAATCATACTGTACATTGCCCACAAAGTAGACGGCTTCTTTTGTCTGGTATGTTCTCCAAAATATGCCAGGAGTACACTTTCGGAACCGATATTTTTAACCTTTTTTTCTTCGCACCACTTCCTATATAATTCAATGGATTTTAGATACCGATGCTTACTTTTCTCTGGCACCAAGCCCTGGCCTGCTGCGTGAGCAGCCTGTCGTACTTCTGGTGGGGTACAATCCATAAATTCTTCGTCGGAAGACATGGTTTTCAATTTATAATTCGCGAATTTAATATCCAACTTTATCTGACATTTATTGACTTTATGTAACATTTACTCATATTGGTGACAATTGTATACCCCGTAGTCACGGTAACACGGTAACAATATATCTACTTGATTATTCTGAGAAACCGCGTTCTTGGTAATTTGTCGTTAAATGTAATATTTTAGGAATGTTCACAACGAAACAGAGTTTTATTCATTTTGATCGAAATATGATGGTTGTAAATAAAATAGTATACAAACCTCGGTAGGAAGTTTCATCCTGTCTCGAGATCATAGCTAACCTCGACGCTTTGCGTCTCGGTTAACTAACTGATCTCACGACAGGAATGAATCACTTCCCACCTCGGTGTGTAATATACTATTCCAATAGCTGAATCCAGACTGGAGTAGAGTTTGTTCGGTGTCATGTTGATTTCTAGCCTGTTTCGTAAAAATGTATTGTGTTTGGCGTCTTCTTTGAGAGCACTGACCAATTGGCAAACATTGGGAGTGACTGTTCCCAACCTTCTATTTAATTTGCTATGCCAAGATTCCAAAGGTATTGTCGTCCTGTGCTTTTCCATGTAGCAATTCCACATAGACCCAATTGCGTCATTTTCGAGCCACTGCTCAACGAAGTAGTCATTGAACTGCTCCAGTGCAGTGTCCACAGGTGCAGATTACGTGATGAAAAGCCATCCATCAATGATTTTTTAGGGTGGTAAATGTGATAAGGCAGCACACATTTTAACGTGCCGTCTTACGTCAATTTCAGTTTTATATTTCTGCACCAGTCCCAAATCCTGAACTTTTCGCCAAAGGCTTTGATTGAAGTGGAAATTGCAACCCTTCAAAAGAGTGTTGGGGAAATGTTTTCAATGTATTAATCATGGACCTTCCAAAGTCTATTTTGAACGTTTTGGGTTGGAACTCGGAGAGATATACACTTTCGTCTGAAAATCCATAATTACCTGCAACCGTCGTATTATTGAAACGTTGTTGTTTATCTCAGGTAATAGATTATTGAAAGGTCCGTAAGTGATTCGGTTTAAACTTGTATCGTAGGCTAGGTCCGTAAATGAGACAAAAACAGGTAAATTTTGCATAGCTCCTCAAATGAGAGGTCCTGAAATGAGACGACACCGATATTGATGCAGTTAATTTCTTAAAAAATACGGGTTTTTAAGTTTGGAAGAACTTTGAACGATCTAAATCAAATAACTGGATAAAATAAAGATTTTAATGGAAAAATATTGAAATATTAAACACAACGTAATTAACATTCTTTAACACACAATAATAAACATTCTTAAGAATATTCTCATAGTCGTTATTACTTTAAACACTTATTTAACGAAAAGTATGCCTTGAAGTTGGATAATACGTCATAGCCAATTATTCAGTAGGAATGTTATCATAAAACGCATGGCCGTCGGCAGTAATGAATGATTTCAATTCTTTCAAATGATTAAATTTATCTATATTAATTTGAAGTCTGTTCAAATGAAGTCTTGGATATTGAGTCACTTCAAATCCCTTTGGATTGATTCGCAGAGGTAGTGGCTGATACTCATGCCTAAAGTTGATCTTAAAAAATTTTCTTCTCAATACTTTAGTGCCCTTAAATCCATCACAGTTGGGTCATTCACCCTTGAACCAGGGCGAATACTTTTGTAGACCATTTCCTTTACTGCTTAGTTTCTAAAAATTGTATGGTTCAACAAAAAGGCTCTATATGGTCGTGGTTTTGCTCTGGTTTCTTCCGTAACTCGTATGTAATCATCAGGTACGTAAATTTGTCTAATTTTAATTTATACTTCTATGAGATGATGTACACTATCACACTCCATTTGGGTGTGTCCTTTCACCAAATACTTTTGCGCATTTGTCTGCCTTCTTTTTATTGCAAGGTTTAGCAGAGTATTAGACAAAACTGCATTCCTGATTTGGTAGCAGCATCCGTCAGACCATAATATAACTGCCAAATTAGTATCTGGACAATTTTCTTCTATATGTTTGACTATCAAAGAGGTGAATGTGGAGGTACTCAAGTCGCCCTCTGTTTCGTTCCACCAATAATTTACCCCCTCATGAGATTCGAAGTTGTATATTGTAAAATTGTGCACTGTGACTTTCTTTTTATAATAGATAGCGCTGGCGTTGATTAGTGGGCAGTTTTTCATAGCTTATAGATCCATGGTAGAAGTATAATTTTGTAAACGGCAGTCATCTTCCTTGTCTTTTGATTTTTCTCCGTGAGCAATATTTTTCTGCTCTATATAATTGACAAAATCTTGTTCTTTTATATTTTCAACCTCGTATGAAGCACATGTATGACAGAAATCTTTCTTTGGTTTGTAAAGGTTCATATCACAAAATGTATTATCAAAAATAGTAGAAGACACTTTTGCTCTATTGTTAGTATCACAATAAGTTACATATTCCCTATAAAGTTGTACTTTCGACTGAATTGTGGTTCCTAAATATAACTTACTACTGTCTTTGCGACAGTAGTAAGATGGCATTTTGGGAAGGCTTCCGAACCTCGAAACAAGACTGGCCCTTTTGTCTTTGTTATCTTCATGCTTCATTGTTGATTCATACATTATACTTGTGGTATTTAGACCATGTTCTGTTTCTTTAAACCACCCATGAGCCATGTCTTCATTTAGCCTAAAGGTATTCAAAAACATTCTTGTACATACTCTCTTCTTCTCATTGTTTTTATGTCTCAAATAATACCAGTACGTTCCAGCTCTTGTGGAAGGCCCGTCTCCTTTGGATGATCTCTTTGTTGTGGTGTACTCCATATGTTCTGTGATATAAGCCCTTTTCTCTCCCCCCAGTCCATTTTTTCCGAAAATGTTTCAAGCATGAGTATTCTTTCGTCTTCTGTAAATGTATTACAGAAATGCTTAGAAGATTTTTGACATACGCTCGACCTGCAAAAATCGCCCATTTTTCTTTCTGACCTGTCAATTCCATAAGGAATTTCTTTCTTTTGGTTGCTTTGATACCCTTCACACCTCATCCCCCTCATTCTTTTGTACTTAGTTTTATTAACCAACCACTCGGTTTTATCTGCGTTCTTCTTCCATTTATGTGTTTTGGTAACTTCTTCAGGTCCATAGTTGCTACTCAGTTCCTTATCAGGGTGAGAATCCGAATTCGATTGACCTTTGTCTTGATCAGCAGAGTCGCCATCATATCTCGCGTAATTTTCTAAAGATTCAGTGTCGGTATCATTAAAGTCAAGATTCAAAACTTCTTCATCACTGTATTCATTACATTCTGCTTAAGTCCCATCAGTATTTATTGTGTAAGTGGTAACTTTTGTTGTTTTTTCTCGGTGATTTTCTAAGGCCATCGACAGGATCTTCTTTGTTAGTAAAGAAGAATTAATCTGAAAAAATGGGCCAGATAAGTATTAGTTAAACTTTCCTGTAAAAAAATGTTTCTTATAAAACCAAGAAGACAAAGTGAAACGTAACCGTCTGAGTTAGAGCCACCTTTGTTTATCAATTTATTATTTTAGGGGGGATAATAAGTATAATATTATTTAATATACCGATACAACCCTGACTGTCTCTATCTTATTTGAATTTATTTTTCATTTAATTCTCTACCCAGGTCAATCACTACTACCAAATTTCTTCATCATTATCTCAAAACGTGAGTTTACCGCCAAAATGCAGTACTGAGAATACCCCGTATCGAATAAAATTATTTAAAAAAACTATGCTAACATCCCGTATTGCAAAGAAAAGTTTCAACTGGCATTATGACTATACATTGAAGTATTTTTATAAAAATATCAGTTAAGGCATATTACATGATCATGTAACTACAATATAAACCATAATTTACTTACCTTCTATAGATATTTGCACAAAAAATAATTATGATCTTACCTACACGATGTAAACATCTACGAAAACAACACTGAACTGGCAGATACGCGGTATTTTTTCGAGCATGCTAGAGCGTATTATAAACAGTTGATTTGAAAATATTTTCCTGCTTCTTGCAGTTACCGGATTTTGTAATAAGGTGTGAAGTATCCTTAACCTCATATTGCCCAGTCAATCTAAAAATTGTCATTTGTATTCGTATTAGGCCATCGATTTGGATTTTTCTTATCAGTTTTATGCAAATATCACTCGGGATGAAATTAATTGTACTATAGCTTTCTCACGAATCAGATATTTGGTATCTTATAATAGATTGTAGATGGATGGATGATGAAGCAAAACGTGGTGTGTTTGAATAATGTTTCTCTATAATATGCTTATAGTCTAGTCGAGAAGATGAAACTCGTGAAAATAGAAATTAAGCCTCAAAAAAATATGTATGATCGCTAATTAGATTCGGAATTTCGTCTAGAAAAATGTGCTGAAAGCATTTATTAGCACATAAAAATAGCAAAAGATATAAATTAAGATGAAAAAAGGTATTGGGTTTTTGGTCTATGTCTCATGAACTATTAACAACTAAGAAATTTAAAAATAAGAGATTCTTAAAGAGGAGGAAATTTCCGGTAAAAACTACTCATTCCCGGATCTCTATTAATAATAATTTTAATTTAACGCAGAAAGTAGGTACCCACGCGTCATTTTCGAGACGTGCACGCGGAGTCAATAGCTAGTACGTTACATTAAGTATTTTTTAGGGTATTAAATGTTTATTAGAATATTCGAAAAAATTATATCGTATTCAGAAAACTTCGAAGAATTTATTCTCGCAGGAAATTTGTCCTGAAATTAATTTTCCACCAAGATGGGCGATTGTTAATAAACACAATTTTCTACAACTTGCGTCTTCAATGTAAATGATAAAATATGTTTAAATATTTGGCCTAAAAATATTTCGCTTCGAGGAGCCCTTCTTATACAGGGTGAGTAATTACTAATTGGAAATAATTTAACAGTTGAATCATGACTTCAAATTATGAAGCTTTAACCCAAAACACCTAAATAAAATGTAGCTGCTTACTGAGTTACAGGGTGTTGTGTTTAAACATCTTTTTAACTCAATTTTATTCACAATCTGTTAATGGCGTTAACAATAAGCAAATTTCATGACAATTTTGGATTATGACAGTGTTAATAAAAGAAAAAGCATAACTACACTTACTCAATTAAATAATTTTCATGTAAATCTGTCTGTTAAGTCTGTGGGCTTAAAGCGTTTTAGACGGCGCACTTCATCGTTGGTGTTAAATAAGTCACGCACTAGAACATTAGAATGCGCACTAGCTTTGTTTTTGTTATTTTCACTGTACTTTGTAACTTCAGTTCTTATAGAAGGAATTTGCAGGTCCTTTTTAAGTTGTTTGGGACATACCAGGGTGTATTGAGGATTATTCGGAGTGTTTTGTTCTGAAATCGTTACATGAGTTCCAAATTTGAGTTGCTAGCTGATACCCATAGTTGAATACCATATTGGTTTTAATATGACTTTGTATATTAAGATTGTGTTTGGTAAGTTTAATTGCCAATGAGCCAGTACAGTTGTCGTAGTTTAAAACCCAGTTGCTTCCGTTTTGTAAATATATGCGATTTCCATGTCAGTCTTCTGTCAAGATGTAAACCTAGATATTTGATTGTATTAATGGACATGTATCTTTTCTCAGGGTAAAGGTAACATGAATTGATTTGGTCTCATTTGCTCGAATTTTCCATTTTCATAACCATGTCTGAATTTTGTTGAGGCTAGCTTGTAGGTTTCTTCTTGAAGCGATCACTGAATCTTGGAGAGATGCCAATAGTGCGGTGTGATCTGCGTAAGTCGCTGTTATTGTGGTTCTTGGAGTCGGTAGATTTGCAGTGGACAGCTAATAGAGCATCGGACCTAACACACTACCTTGCGGTGCTCATGCATCACTTATATATAAGTCTGAACCTCCTGATTCATATTAAACTGAAAGGTATCTGTCACATAAGTAGGATTTTATAAGTTCATAGAATTGATGAGCCAGAAGCTTTTTAGTTTATATTGTAGGCTTTTGTGCCCAACTGTATCAAAGGCCTGGCTTATGTCAAGGAATGCCGCTGAACAGTATCTTTTATTTTCGAAATCGCAGTTGATTTAACTAATCTATGATCTTCTTCTATTATTCCATGTTCTTCTCGAAATCTCAATTGATGTTCTGAGATGATATCTTTATTGTCTAGTATTGCCTTGATACGTTTCATTATTAATTTTTCTAGGACTTTGGAAAGCACTAGCAATAAACAGATAGGTCTATATGATGTTAATTCTTCTAAATTTTTTCTGGTTTTCTTATCATAATTATAATTACTGTTTTCAGTTGTCCTGGAAAATAATTTAGGGTTATTGTAGCGTTGAAAATTTGTAGTATTGCAGTTATTCCTTTCTTCGTTAATTTCTGGAGTATTATGCATGTTATTAGATCATAACCAGGGGCTTTCTTTAGATCAATCTCGTTCATTATGACATTTATAACTTTATTAAATTCCAATTTCTGTCTCCATTTGAAAAGGTTCGTTTAGAACTCTATTTATTTCCTCCAGCTCTTCAGATGTAGATTCCAAATTGTTATGTTGGAAGACTTGTTGGAGATAGTCACCAAAGGCGTGTGCCTTTCCTGCAATGTTTCTTGCCCACTCCCATTGTTTTTTCTCATTGGTGGTATTGATCTCTGGGGCCTTTTTAGTAGTCGGTGATTTCTGTTGGCCTAAGCTCTTCTAAATATCTTTGTATGGAGTGATTTTTTATATCAAGTATTAATTTTTTTAATTGTCTTGCTGCTTTATTAAATTTATTTTTGTCGTACATTGTTCTATTTTGCTGCCATAGTCTTCGTAGCCTTCTTTTCTCGGAATCATTTTCTTTCACAGTTGTAGGGCATAATTCTTTCGATGATGATTGATTGTAGTCTGGTGTTGCTGCCCAAGCAGCTTTCTGTATGTTCTTTGTGAGATTAGTCACTGCCAAATTGATGTCTGTGATTGTTTTTAATGGTATTTTCAAATCTATTTCTTGATCCAAAATTTCCTTAAAAGTGTCCCAATTTGTGTTTTTTTGCAAAGAGCAAGAGCTTTTTGGTTTGTGTATTATATCAGAGTACATATGTATTATGACTGGTGTGTGGTCCGAGGACATGTCTAGACTGGATGTAGTTGTGATCAGTTTATTGTCAATTCTTTTAGTGATATAGAAATCAAGGAGATCTGGTATTTTGTTAGAGTCTGAGTTCACCTGTTGACAGATAGTTGAAATTATTGGTAGACAGCGTTGCTAGTAGTTCACGACCCTTAGTATTTGTGACTCTGGAAGCCCAAACTGTGCTCTTCGCATTGTTAATCATCACCCGCTATGAATTTGTTTCCAAGTGTTTTGAAGAAATTTTCATATTTGTCTTTTGTATTGTTGTGTTTGGGAGGACAGTAAACGGCAGATATTTTAATGCTTCCAGTAACTACATCAACTGCGATGTTAGTGGCGTGTAGATGATTTTCTTTGTAGCTTTCCAGTTCATGGTGTTTTAATGTATTTTTTGTTATTATTGCTGTGCCTCCATGTGCAGTCCCATGGGGACGGTTAGTAGATTCGATTTTGTAGTTAGGAAGCCTTAGATCATTTTTGGAAGTGAAGTCCGTTTCCGTAACTAGCATGTAATCTATTGCATTGTTTGCTATGAACATTTTCAGTTCATGAGAATGCTGACTTAAACGTTTGCATTCCATAACGCTATTTTTAGTATCTGAGAATTTTGCAACAAAAGTAGTGATTCAATTCATGATTGCTCCCATTTACGTAATCTACTCATTGTTTTTAGTTCAGACATATCATTAGATTGTGTTGAACTATTTTGTTGTTGTTGTTGGATAGCGTTGTTACCTTCTTGTTGGTTGTTCTGATTGACTACCTGTGCAAATGTCAATCCCTGCGATGTAACCTTGTTTTTTCTTGGTATTTGTAGCTGTCGTTCTCTAATTTTGGGATATGCTTTCTCTTGCAACTGCTTATGTACAATGCATCCTCTATAGTTTGCAGGATGATTTTAGAAAGTAATTACACAAGTGCAACAAAATTACCGATAATTTTTCATGAAAGCATGTTGTCTAAAAACGTCTTGAGTAATATGAGTAGATTCCACGAAGTAAGGATCGAGACACAAATTAATGTTCCAAAGAAGTTTTTCGGTATATATGAGTTGAAACGTTTATCATACATTCATGTATACAATTTTTGGATTTGTTTCGGTAATATTTAAGTCAGAAATTCTATTTTCATAATCAAAATATTATTTCCACTTTTGGAGTTATTTTGAAAAACAATAATTATCACCTGTGACGAATTAGTGATTAATAAAACTGGTTTGACTGACCTTAAAACTAGCACGTACTTACAACGCATTATGTGCTTTTTTATAGGTATTCATTTGAAAATAAATTCATTATGCTTTATAATTTTATCACGTGATAAGGATATTCTATGTTATTAATCTCAATTCTTCGAATTTATGTTATGCGTAGAAAGGTTGAACAATTTTTTCATATACCTATAAATGTGACAATACAAATTAATGATTTTAGTTTAAACAGTAATCCCACAATATAAGCTGTAATTAGAAAGTAACTATTTTTTTAAAAAAACTTCATTCTGTAATGATCATAACATAATATTCGGTGCGACAATTTAAAAACTTAAACAATTCATCTCACAAACGAAAGAAGGTATCAAAAAATGCCTAAAACCGTTTCTAGGATAGGGAGAGAGAACTAAAATGAGATAAAAGAGAACTCACTCCCATCAACCTCCTAGGGTCCACCTAAGCCAAATAAAAAAGTTTAAATAGCAAACCCCTACATCACTGATTAGCCTATAAAAATCCTATACTAAGCCTATCCAATGGTATAAACAATAAGTGTACGAGATGAATCAATATTTGTGGAGCAAAATTTAATGAATTTTTGAATTAGTCAAAAACGTCAAGGAAGTAAATGCTCAGAATGGGTTCCGTGGTTTTGTAATCAATGATACAGTCTATTTTCAAAATATGTACAAACTTTGACAAATTTCGTTTTAGTAACTGCGCGATATGCTTGCCAAATTCTTTCTGACAATTCACCAAGTGGCGCAGGTTGAATTTTAAAAACAACTCCATACGAAAAAATCCGGTGGCGTTAGGTCTGAAGTCTGGCCAATCAATAGGATCTCTTTTCCAATCCATTTGTTCCGATAATTAGTGTCCAACCAATACCTAACTGCAGCTGTATAGTGAGGAGGTGTTCCATATTGTAGAAAGTGCAGCAAATCTTGGTCTAGAGCTAGATTGCCTTCTCTAATTTATGCACAATTGAAGGTTCGATGGTGTTTTCTAGCATATACAGATAAATGTCGTTAATTAAATTGCCCGGTATAAACAAGGGGCCTATTATAGCAACGCCTAATATCCCTGCTCAAATATTCAGCTTTTCATGATTTTTAGTGCAACCTTCTCCAAATCGATGCGGGTTCGCAGCATTTCAGTACCGACAGTTTTATTCATTAACGTTACCTTTCAGCATAAAAGTACATTCATCAGGGAAACAAATAATTTTAATAGTCCACGTTCAACGCGAATTCTTTCAGTCATAAGTTAACAAAACTCAATTCGTTGGTCTCATTCATCATCGCCTAGTTCTTGAAGAATGTGTGTTATGTACGGGTGAAACTTAAGTGATTTCAACACCCAACCAATTGACGTGATAGTCCTGTCATTGCAGTTACTTGACGTGTTGATGCTCTAGGCTCTATTTCAAATTGTCCAAGGATCTCAATTTGGCTGGCTTGTCAGTAATTTGGGGCATCCTTTTTTCATTTTCCACTGATCGCGTTTCTCTAAACTTTTCAACTAAATCGCGGATATACACGTGACTTGTCCTGATGCCTGTCATTAAATATTTGAGCTGTTCGTAAATACCATTGGAAGCCAAATGTGGACATTATCTCCAAACGTTCAGGTATACCGTAAACCATCCCAACAACTACAGCGGAATGACAGTAACGATCGTACAAATATTGAACACTGATGATATTTATATGTCTTAAGTTTATATATGTAGATATGGTATAGATTACATCAAGATACATGGGAATTTTATCAAGGCACATTCGTGATCTACCCTGTAGATCCGGGCTTTTGTAGTTAATTAAATCAGAAGCTCGTCTCTACAGGTATCTTACGGATGGAAGACCGCTCTGCTTAAGTTCCAATATCACGAACATCAAGGAAAAATACATCTGAATACTATAGTTAATGAAGAAGAATATAGTTAAATTTGTTGAAATGTTAAGAAAACTAGAAGTTAGAAGTTTTTTGAGATCGGGAATTATTTAAATATTGTATTAGTATACTTGCTTCTGTTTTTATTGGGATACCGGTTAGTTTACATGCGTATTGTGCATATTGCATATTGATTGATACATTGTAGAGAAGATTTGTAAATCTACTGATAGAAATAATTTAGTACAATATTTCATATTCATAATGAAATAACATACCCTCAATAAGAATATTATTCTCAATTGAACGAAATTAGTGAAACTGTTATAAAAATGGCGAATTGTCACGTGGTTTGTTTTATTTGTGTAAATATCAGACTTTATCTTGAAGGATTAAAAATTTTTCAAGTAACACCAATGTACATATTGGGCATAACTTGCATTAGATACAATAAATACTAGCGATCAAGGCCGATTCTACACAATTTAGTCATCTGGAAGACAATTACACATTACCAAGAAATATATTTTAACGTTTTTCAATTTTCGTACATGATTTCCAAAACCATATTTGAGTATTTAAGCAGGGGATAAAGTAATTGGTGTCTCACTAAATGAAACCTACAGGACCGAATCAGCATGAAATGAATTATCAGATTTTGCCCAAAGATCTCAGCCCATCTGACTTGGAAAGAGTTATATTACTCCTTACTGAACTCGGTTGTGTAATGTATGTTATTTAGAATATAAAAGTAGGTAACGAGAGCTGTATATGAAGAGCATACATACTATTTACTAGGAAATTGGATGTCACAATTTCATGAGATGTCGAAACACAAAAAAAATATAAAGCTAACGCACCAAGAAGTGAATGAAGCATCACCAAAAATACAGATGAATAACAAAACTGCTCTTTATTATTTTGCTAATTCCGTGTAAATTTTGCCTATTTTCGGTATTCCTTCAAAATATTTACTAGCTTGACTTGAATTGGTATTTCTGATACATATTTGCATATAAAAATATTGATTGGTATTTTGTTGTTTTGATGAATGCTGGCAGTAACAGAACTGTGTAATAAATTGTTGTTGTTGAACTGCCCTTGTTTTTGATTCAATATGGGTAAATAAAATGTGCATTATTTTGTAACTGCTATCATATTTCTAGGAAATAAACCACTGGATTGGAATATACCACATGAAAAATATTGGTTAAGTGGAAAAAGAGTTTCAACCAAGAAATCTATTGCAACAAAAGGAAAGGAACAAAAGAATTTTAATTTGAAGAAAGAGTAAGTAATTGTGATTAACTAATATTATTTTGGGAGTAAAAATAATTCAAAAGTAATATAGATAAGTATAAACTGCTTTGCATTTTATGATTCTGCAATCGGTTATAGACTCTTATAATTTAGACGTATTCCAAGTTTCTCTTACTGACAAGATAATTGACATTATAGTAACTCCCATGAGAAATCCACTTTTCAACTTAATTAATTATCTCCAAAGTTGGAGAATTCGTAACTTCGAATTATCTTTCAAGTCTGAGAGGGATTGCCGCTGAAAATGTGTGACTTACAAATGTAACCGAGCGGTTCGAATGGTGCCGAGTGATCTGAATTTTCTACTAAAACTCAATCGAGAAAGCGTAGCTGAAGACTTGCTAGAACAAGTCAATTACGGTCCCAAATTGATAAATTTTGTGATATTGTGATTAGATATGGGTTTACATGTGAACCACGTCTGTAACTGAAGAATATTGTCTTAGGGTTATGAGGCGCTTGAGAGAGAAAATGCGCAATGTGGAAATGAAACTCAAGAATTTTGAACCACGATAACGCATTATCTCACACCACAGTTATTGTGTATGACTTTTTTAACGAAACCCAACAAAACCTAGTAAATAATGATAAAAGATTTACATCCAGTACATAAGTCAACGTCTTCAAATGAGTTGAAAATGTATTGATGGATGGTTTGTATGTATTATTTGGAGAAGGTTCTACATTGTTCTAATTTACTGTTTCAACTCTTACCCTGTGGAATCTACTCATATTACTTTTATAAATGAAACTAACTGTTTACAGATAATTCCATAGGGCTAATAATATTTAAGCTTTAATATTATATCTTCTTGTTTCTATTCATATATATTAAGTTAATCACAAGGTAACTTCTGTCATTCTGACGATGATAGGAATATGGAAACAACTGTCAGTTTCTTAGAATTTTTGAAATTTTTTCTACATTGATGGCGATACATAAACTTGGATAATTCAAACACATTTTATGATTCATTAACCAATTTTCGGTACTGACACTGCAAAACATCAAATATAGGATACACTCTAATTAATCCAATTGTAGCAGTAAGGATAATGCTAGGATATAAGATATCCACATGGGACCAGATAAAATATCAAAAGCGGAGACTCAGTTGGGGATTGCCCGATCGAAATATCACAGTAGGGATAGTTATATTATGTAACGCTGGCCATTTTGTGATAGATGAACTATATTTTACAAAATAAAAATGGTAATCCGAATCTGTGGAAGAAGCCACCAATGGTGCTACTGTATTATGTTTATGTGTATTCGCAATAAAGTTTCATCCGCCCTATCAAAACCCTCGTTCTTATTATACAGTCCTTTTCATCACATGACAAGAGTTTCGAAATATTTTGTGCAATAATGGCTGGCAAAGCAATATTATCTCCATAAAAAAATCCATCAATAGAACACATTATTGGTGGTGCTGTGCTTGTTCCCAATTCAGTTGAAGCGCATAAGGTTAGCAGCTGTCGTACAATCTTATTGTCTAAATAAAAATGAGTAAATAATGATTGAATAATTTTATCCTATTAACTATCCAAATTGTTAATATAATCCTGAAACTATCAAATTAACATCAAGATCGATAATGAGTATTATTAATAATATTGAAATAATTTGGGGGAATTGGATTCTCTTCTATTGAACTACTTTATTCATGAAAAGGTAATGATAGTCTAGTCAAATAACGTCTGAAATCAAAATGTGTCACACAACTTTGCATTTTTGATATATTGTAGTTTCAAAGAAACAATAACAAAGTTTGAAGGTATTAGTGTCTGCAACCCCGGCAAGGGTTGAAATATATTTTTGAAAAGTGTTTTTTAGCAATTACTCGGAAATGGTCAAAGATAGGCAAAACAGTTATCAAAAATTGTAGAACATAAAAAATGTTGCCTTACTTCTTTTTTCCCTTCAAAATTAAATGAGTTAGGGAAGTTTGAACTTTAAGGGATGGACGTAAACTTAAGAAAAACATAAGTAGAAGAAAAATATGCAAATTAAAATTTCTTTTAACTGCTTAAGAAATGTAATATTCAAGTCTAGAGATCCAGATTTTTAATTGTTGAGAAAATTTATACAACAATTTAAAATTTTAAAATTGAAATATAATTTTTTTCGCTACATTTAGATTCCTGGTAAAATATTCTAAATCCAACCATTGCAAATATATTTTTCCTACGATCACTACCCAAAGTAGGCTTTTGCACACTCAAATCTAACCGCAAAGTTGATGTTTTCCGTGATCTGTCATAATTTGACATTATTCCCGCTCTAGAGCGTACTTTTCCGCTCGCATGTTTTCATTTACAATAAACTAAAGAAAGTTAGTAAATAATAGGTATATTAATAGTACATTATACACAAAGCGACTAAAGTGACCCATTTAATCCCGCGGGTGGGACCCATTTAATCTCCGAGGGAATCAATCCATATACGTTTTTAATAAAAATAAATACTACTTAGGATGGACTTTTACGAAACTTGGCTGTGCATCGAGGATGCACTTTTATAAAATGAAACTTGGCTGGGCATCGAGAACGGACTTTCATGAAATGAAACTTTGCTGGGCATCGAGGACGGACTTCCATTTTTTTGTAGTAAGTCAAAGTGAGCTAATAAAAAAAATAGCGTGAAGTATTCGTGGATAACTGGTCTCTCAAACACGCGTGATTTTTCGAGCACGACGACGCAGTGTTATAAGACCTTACAGATTAGACCGATTCAGACGTCATTTTAATTATTATTTTCTATCTTATAAACCCATCCAAAACACCTATGATATAGTTGTCGCTAATATTTAAAACTAATTACTCCCAATATTTTTCGAACCTCAATTTGTTTAACCTTGTAAATGTCATCTAAATGTCGTTTACGACTTTAGTAAATTTTAAATTGCCATCAGTTGCGTTTACGCCGTTTTTGATATATTAGGTTATTTTTCTTCTCGAAACCTTGACTCAAAACATCAAATTGCAAGAGTTTATGGACACAGGACACGCGTGAGACACCATTGAAGCTTCTGGAGTTTGCAATTTGTTGAATTTTTGTGTTAATAAGTGATATCATGAGCCAGCTTCCGCTGATCGAGCATCTAAAAGGGCACGAGAACTATGGTACGAGGAAATTCGCGGTACAGATTTATTTAGAACACGAAGAGCTTTGGGACGCAGTAAAAGACTTTTTCATGTTTTTTTTAATTATTTGTCTAAAAATAAGGTGATCGTAGAAAAAATCTTGTGTGCAATTCGAGCAGAAAGTGCGTTGTCGCTTTCGGCAGATTTCCCGCGCTCCGCTACGCGTCGCGCAGGCAACTCTCTGCCTCAAGCGGCAAAGTATCACTTTCCGCTCTTAATACACAAATAGCTATTTACCAGCTATATTTCGACGGGTGTGAATTTATACAGGTATCAAATTATTTTGGTCGTAGGCCGTTGAACGAAGGAGTCGGAGTTAAAAAGAGAGGACTATTGCTTACCTGTTTACTCGTATGGATGCTCGAAGATGAGTATTGCGCATGCCTTTACATTGAGAGGCCCGAGTAAGTGTGAGGTGGCATTATTGGAGAATCTTAATTCTCTCACTCTATTTCACGATCTGTTCATTCAAATACATAAGGACCTTCTTGCTTACTTGGTGATTGAATCCTAAGCCAGGAACTAAAAGCATCTTTTATAAACAGTTATCAACAATTATTATAATTTATTATCAGTAATTTAACATTTTTTTGAATCGTCCTCACGACTGTATTTATAGATCGATTCCATAATTCGGAAAAATAACTTGATATGTTAGGATTGATTTACAAACTTATAATATTTTAATTCTTTTCTATCATGAACATTTAATTTACCAGTTCAAAAAAATCGTCCCGCATGTCAAGTTCCTTTTTCGAATCTCGCAACTTGGAATCGACCCATGTATTCATTATTGGCAGATGCAAATGGTTAAATTAAAAACTTGATTTCATTTAAATTTTTAACGGATATTATGGTTAGATTTTCATTTCCATTAGTCAAAAATAGTAGATTTATTGTCGAAATGTAAATAAATATATACATGTACGTTAATTTGTATTTATTAAGAACTCAAAGTAAAATATAAACAAAAATATATTTTCGCCGTTTATAATATAAGAAAAGAGCATTTTTTCAATACTGATCAAATTCCATTTCTGCTTCATCAGATGAACCAATGAATGTTTCGATTGATTCATCTAATCCTGAATTTATAAAATTTTCAGTCCGTACTTCTTCTTCTTCGGCATCTTCTAAACAACTTTTGCAGAATTGGTTACACTTCAAATCACTTTTCTTACAACTACATCTAGCTGATGTACAGTTAGTTTTACAACCACAAAACAGCTAAAAGTTAAATTATAATAGAACAAGTAACTATTCACAGAACAATAAATAATAAATATTAACCAAAGTTTACATACTTTTTCAATAAGTTCCTGTGGTGCTGGATTTGAAGTTGACATGATAGGTAGCATCATAAATGATGTCTTTCTCCATCCCCATTTCTCAGGGATCAAACTATTATCCAACCACGTTTGAATCTGATAATAAACACGATTTGTGTGTTCACGCAATGATAATCGTATTGGTGGCAAAGAAGCCAATACAACTTCTTTTTTAAACGCAGCTGCTAATGCTATATAAAGATTGTATCTTAAATCACCAATTTTTGAATTATCATCAATACCATGGCCGTATAGATGTAGTATTATTTCTTTGGCAACTTCATAGAATATGTCAACTGAGCTGTTATGTTGCTTCTTAAATAAGGAGATGATGTTTTTCCCCTTTTTAAAGATGGGCTCTTGTTGTATCGCATCCAGCAAATCCATGTATAAAAAGCTAAAATGATTTTAAATCTCGATTATTCTGTGTTGAATATAAAATATTTGCACTTCTTCCAGAACTTATTTAGTAAAATAGATGATTTCAGAATTTGGTGGAAGGATAGTAAGTCGACATAATTTCCCACTATCGTAACAGGTTGATTCGAAGATTTTACTTTCATTTCAATAGCTGTCTTAACAATAAAAAAATATGCATCTTCCTCGGCAATACTACAATTTATTTTCTATAGTTTCAAATAATTACTCAATAAATCAACACATTTCCATATATTTGCTATATTTGAAAGGAATTTGGTTTGGGTTAATGTTATTAAGTTATCTGGTGAAATATCCACATCGGCGGCTACATACTTTTGTTTCCTGCGATATCTCTCGTAAGCTTCTATTCCTGCTGTTTCTCGTGTTATCCATCAAATATGACAGTAGCGTGTAATCCAAAGTGTTTGATGATAAATTTATAATAATTATGGAGATGTATTTTTTCCGTCATGCAAAACTACATGGTGTAATAACCATCCTCCATCGATTACATAAATATAATTTAATGTTAGTGCTGGTGATTGCAGAAACGAGTCGAATATGTTATATAGTTCAGATTTAGCAGTTTTTCTCATCAATCCATGCTCGTCGAACAAACTTAAAGGAAATGGTGACAATTTATAATTGAAAGCTTTTCTTGTTAAGTTTTCATCACCATGAAAAAATAGTGAAATTCTTTGAATCAATAAAAACGCATCTACAGACACAAAATCATATCCTATGTGCATAACATATTTTGATGCTGCAAGTGTCTTGACCTTAAAAGCGTTAGAAAATGAAACTTTATCAGCATTTTCATCAATTATTGTTGCCATGACTTTAATGCCTAATTCTACTGCCATATGACAATTTTTTGTTGGCCCTCCAATTATACCAGCTCACAATAATAATAATTATGTTCTATTTTCAAAAGGTATTCGCTTCTCAGCCAGAATAAAAATATTCTTATACATATCTACATGCCCTTCACTATTACAAGAGACAACACCACAATCATTTTCCAGGTATTCCATAATTCTAAACGCTGACGGCATTGCTATTAATTACCTAGTAACAACACTGGAATCGACACCTCTGTCATGCTTTAAGTCCGTTCCGAAGAAACGATTTAATGTCGTTTCAATAGGAATTTCACTCCGGGCTCGAGCCCACGCTTTGTCGGACCTGAAAGTTGTGAAATATCCTTCTTTTGTAAATTGATCCTATTCCACAGGATCCATTGTTAATTCCAAATTAGTCATTTATTGTAAGTAAATTTGACCGTATTTGGCGATTGGTAATGACAACTTTGCAGTTGGACAATTTTTTCCAATGCTTCTATTTGCTCTTTGCACATATCCACAATGAACAGTTGCTCATTACAATCACTAAGAAGTGGAGGGTTTGAATCCCAATCTTTAAAATATTACTCTATACAATTTTTAAATTCGGTGGTAAGATTTAAACTTTTGCAAATCAAGTTACCAAATGCTGTAAAATTCATGATGTGGACTCGTAATGCTCTTGCCTGTAAACATTTGTTTTACAGATTCTGCTGCATACACAGTTTCCCATAAAACTTCAATACCACTTCCGGCCATAATATATCCAATTGATTCAAGATAGGACATGAGCATGTGGAAACCACCTAAACGAACAACTAAATTTTTCATCTCTTCACTATGACTTTTTTGGACAATTGAAAGTGCTTTAGCAAATAATTGCTGGTCGTAGGTGACAAAACATGTTTTTCTATTGGACATACGGGTTTCTCTTGCTGCATAGTGAAATAAAGTATTTAGCGTTGTTAAGTTCGATGGCGGCCCGTTGATGAAACAGACAATCTCTGACATTGAATAAGGACCTTGACAGTACTTTGTTATTGCATCTTTAAAACTACATTATATCAAAAAACAGAATAAAAAAAAGTTGTGTGAAACATTTTGATTTCAGACGTTATTTGACTAGACTATGAACAAATATAAGTATCTTTATCAACCAATCGAAAACTTCGGCTGCAATAAAATAAATTTTGCATATTTTCAATATTCACTTGGCAGATGCTTCAATAACTTTTTAATGATTTTGCAAACAGGGTTAAGAAAAATTTATAAAATAATATGTATTGGCTTTAAATGATATATGTATCATTGTTATATTCATTATGATTGTACACATGCTTGTTTCATTTACAGTACGAGAAATATGGCTGAACCGGCGCATGTTCACTCAAAAAATTGAGATTAACTTTTTGAATTAGAAAATAAAATCACAATAGCGATGTAGGGCTATTATCAACTGAAGTTATTAGTATAAATAAGAATTAGTTATATTTACAACAACTGCGAAAAGCATAAAATGTTTCCACCAATAAACAAGTGGAATAATTTAAATGTGTCAGATGATTTTCATTACCACTATAGAGGGTGATTGATTAGTGTGATAACGTTCAGTATCTCCTATGACCTTTGAAACATTAATTCATAAGTTTGGGGGATTATAGCCATCATTAGTCTTCACATTCTAAAATAATTTACAATGTTTTCTAGAATGTTGTGGCATATCAAAGTTACATTTTTTTAAATCAAACAATTTGGTTTTTACTCAATATTTGGAATCTGCTTGATTTCCCTGTTACAACAGTGCTGGATTATGAAGTGTTCCACGTGATTTTTGAAAGTCCTAACCAATTTTCCATAAAAATCGTAACAAGTTCAATACCCGGTACAATGTAAAATGAGAACTAATAATTGTAGGTATAGGAACAACTTAAAAAAAGAAGGAATAAATAGATTATAATTTTCCAGAATTTTTACTACTAATCGAATGCTTTGACCGGAACAGATCTTCATTCTTGAATTTCATTTACATTGTACAGGTTATTGAACTTGTTACGATTTTTATGGAAAATTGGTTATAACTTTTTAAATGCCCCTTAGAACACATCATAACCCTATATTATTGTAACGGGGATGTCAAGCAGATTCCAAATGTGGAGTTGTTGTTTCATTTAAAAAAATGTAACTGTGATATGGCAGAGCATTCTGGAACACCCTGTAACATTGTAAATGATTTTACAATGTGAATGATGACTATAATCACTTAAATGTTCAAATTGATATCTCAGATGGTATAGAAGATACTGAAGTTCTACTAAAATGGTTTGGGTAAAATGGTTTCAATAAGTATTATTATCTTTCAAAAATCTATATATACGAGAGGAATTGAGTAAAAAACTTCACAAATCAAACGTATAGGCATAGACAATCACTAACATGTCCTCTAACTAAGCAATTCAATGCCAGTAAATTGCTCGTAGATAAATTGTTCTTGATTCTGATGCTATTCACGCATATGTATGTGTAACCTATATCAGTTTCCAAATTGTTTTTCCGATATACTGGAATAATATACTAGGGTTCTTCTTAGAACATAAACTACGCACATGTAGCAGCTCTACACTCTTGTCATTGTAATGGAGATATGTGACAAAAAAACGCGTGGTGTCATTAGCAATGATTCAATAAGCGGTACATTTCTAAATGAACAGCGGCTTAAGATTGAGATAATATTTGAATAGAGCTGTAAAATTTACAATGAGATTAATTTGTGTCATAACTTCTATAATTTTAATAATATACATATGTTTTCACATTTTTAGGTTGCCTCTAGAATGTGTGGCATCGAACAGAAGTTATTTCTACAATCCAAGCAACTGGTTATGAGGTTCAGAGTGTAGTTATTAATAAAAATATGTTACTCTTGTACTTAGATTGATTTTGTTTCAAGTAAAGTTAAAACGATGTAATATTTCCAACCAAACTTGAAAACTATGATTGATACGTCTATAAACTAAGTAAAATATGAATTATTTTACGAATTTATCTTGAGTATAGATAGTCAATTCGATTCTTAACTCCTTAACTCAACGTCGACTGTGATTCTGCATGTTTCATAAAATGTAAGAAATATACAAACAAAACATTAAAGGTTATTATACAATTGTCCAAATATTAACTATGGCCACGGATGGAGTGGCCAGATGGAATGATTTTTTTTTACAATTGTGAGCAAAATTTATTATTGTTCAACTGAAAATAGTGAGCAAAGTAACATATTGAATCACAATTGAGCAAAGTAAATAATTTTCTTATTACACGATGGAGTAACTTTTTTATATTTATTTTAACTTAATTAAATTCGATTGTAAACATAATGTACTTCTGAGTTTTTCATTAATAAACAAAGTACAATGTTTTATTTTTTGGGAAAATTGTATTTCAAGGTTGTGAAAAAACTCATGTCTAGCACACTTTAGCATGTCAGCATGTCTTTTCTCACTTGTCGAGTTGGCGCACTCCCTTCGCTCGAGCGGCCAATTTCTGGACGCGTAGGAAAAAGACATACTTTGTTCACTTGTACTGACAATAGCTATTATTTCTAGTTTCCTTCAAAAGATATGGTCTCATTATTCGATCTGTTGAAATAGCATGCCACACATTCACTTCACAAACAGACTATTATAATGAACCCTGCTGTGAGAATTTTCACTAGCCAAATAACGACAATTTTGTGATGAAACAATTCCATTTGCTGTGAACGTTGTTTTGTCAGAAAATAAAATAGTATCTATAGTGAAAGAACAGGTCATTTGCAATGTGTTCATTAGTAATTATAAAAACGTCAAGCTTCGTGGTATAATAACAATACTGTGAGGTATGAATAAATTTCCGATTGAATGAAGGGATTTAATTCTGCTTGAATATTGTCTGTTAGTGGATCATGCTAGTACCAACCTCTACTATTTTTTTTTATCAAATTCAACTTAAGATTTTCCCATAGACATAGTTATAAATTCAGCTAAGCACTTTCGGCAAAAAATAGGCCATCCTCAAAGCTATCCTATAAAATTACAAGAGTTGACTCATTGAAAAAACAATTTCAAAAAGAGAACATACGTTTTTAGACACCTAGCAATTTTTTTGACGTAAGACTTCTCTCACAGTGGATGCGTAAACATGCGAATTGTGGGACGCACGTAAACGCACGTCTTCGCGCGAACGATCCAAACTACTTGTTTTGAATGCAAGCGCTCACAGTGGCTGCAGATCGGTTCCCGCATATACGTGCGTACATTTGCGACTTGCGACCAGATCCCGGTTGGTTGGGATATTTGCGTTTGTTCGCGGTTTTCTTGCAGGCATTCTCTTGCGAAAGAATTGAAAAAAAATGAATAATGAAAAGCTAATTGATTTAGTACGAGAGCGGAAATATTTATGGGATCAGCGAGAACCAAATTATCACCATCGTAATTTACAAAAGTCCTTTTGGAAAGAAGTTTCCGAGAAAATTCATTTATCAGGTACGTAATTTGTATTTATTTAAACTATATTCCTGTTTGAACAAGAAGTATTTATAAATAACACAAAATATAAATAGTGTAAGCCTCGGCTCTAGTTCTGTTTTCATCCAGAGCTCCAAATCTTCTATTATTTCTGTTATATTGTCCTGTTTTCATATTAATTTCATTAATATTAATACCTTATTTTTCAATAATTATATTGTGCAGTAAACAAATACATTTAATAATGGCATCAGCTCGATCTGGCGTAACTTCAATAGTCTTTAATAATAATCTCCATTTACTGGCCATAATTCCAAATGCGCATTCCACCACTTGCCTTGCCCTTGATAAACGCATATTAAATATTTCTTCTTCCAGTCAACTGAAAATCAATAGGGTACATCTTTGAGACACCTTGAACAATATTCAATCATAAAATTGATCAATCGTATACTCTCTGGAGGCTGTATCGTGCTAACAAACTGAAAATTCTCCAAAAATGACAAAATTTTGGTACTTCAATTACCATAGAGTACCCGTTGTACTGGCTTTAGTGAGCTGAATATCAATAGAGTCCGCCTTTAAGACACCCTTAATAATATCCAATCATGAAATTGATCACTTGTATATACTCCGGAGGCTGTATCATGCTAACAAACTGAAACTTCTCCAAAAAAGAGAAAAATATCGTACTTAAAGTACTGTAACACCTGTTGTATTGGCTCTGGTCAGCTGAAAATCAATAGAGTTCATCAGTGAGATGCCCTGAATAATATTCAATCATAAAATTGGTGACTTGTTGAACACCGTAGGCTGTATCGTGCTAACAAACTGATATTTCTCAAAAAATGACAAAATATCGTACTTCAAGTACCATAGCACCCGTTGTACTGGCTCTGGTGAGCTGAAAATCAATAGGGATCATCTGTGACATGTCCTTAACAATATTCAATCATAAAATTGCTGACTTATTGCACTCCGGAGACTGTATCGTGCTAACAAGACATGTAAGGAAAAGTGGCCGACGACAACGACGACGACGACGACGACGACGACAACGACGACATACACACAGGATTTTTTTTCTAAAAACCGTTTTTTCGTGTTGTTGTTGAAGGAAAACGTAAAAATAACTCAAAAAAAATTTTCAAAACTCCAACTTTTTTTGGGGTAAACCAATACTTTTCTCACATATAGAAAGGTTGGGCGGAAAAGTAATACTGCTTATAATTACGGTACATACTGCCAGCATTAGCAGGGTTCTTAATCCTTATATGTTGTCCATATATACATCCCACACAGCTTGGGAACTTCCATTTTCTCCAAAATTCGTTGGAAATATTAGTAACCTCTTCATTAGAAGGGAAAGGCATATGAGTTTCCTGAAGACAATCCCAAAGTACTTTGCAAGTTTCATGAACAATTTTTCCTACGGTATTATCCGCAATTCTAAATGAAAATCCCAATTGCATGAACGATGAACCTGTCGCTAGATACCTAAAATAAAATAATTTATATATTTTTTTGTTACAGTTGACGAAGTAAAAAAACGATGGAGAAGTATACGAGATACGTTCCGTAAAGAATTTAAAAAGAGTACACAAGGTATATCAGGTGATGGAGCAGATGCAGTATTCGTGTCTAAATGGCCCTATTTTACTATGTTGCTATTCTTAAAAGATATAATGACGCAAAGGGCGATATCAGGCAATGTCGCCCGTGACATAACAGAAATCGATCCAGAAACGCAAGATGATGATGAACGTGATGAAACACAAAATTCCCTTCGTAATGTAGTTTCTCAGCAAAAAAAAAATAATCAACCACAGCAAGAAGAAAATAATCAACCACAGCAAGAAGAAAATAATCAACCACAGCAAGAAGAAAATAATCAACCACAGCAAGAAGAAAATAATCAAACGCAGCAAGAAGGAAATAATCAATTTGTCCATCATTTACCAAAAAACAGTAATATCACATCAAAAAAAGTTAAGGCCACTAATATTGAAGAGAAATTTCTAGAATTGGAGGAAAAAAAATTAAAGTATTTTGAAAATACTGCAACTGATGATGATTGCCAATTTTTAATGAGCCTTTTACCTTATTTAAAATCTGTACCTAAGTCAAGAAAATTAATTGTGAGGTCGCAGTTGCAGCAAGTATTGATCAATGAACAAATGTACTCGTCCGGTCAGTCACTATCATCATTACTTTGGCAACAAAGTACTTCTGCAGCAAACTCTTCAACTTCGGCCGATACTCATTATTCGAGCAACCACCCCTGCTCGACAAGATTTACAAAGCCCTACAGAAAGTCAACATACCTTGCCAGATTACTACCACTCATTTGATCCCACCTATTCCAGTTAGTTTGCTATGTCTACTTTTCATTTGTTTTTTACTGTATGGGATATATTTTAGTTTAGTTTAATGAAAAAATATTTTTAAAATCGATATCTCTTGTTCCTGTGTGAATAAATAAATTAAAATAAAAAACGTACCTTATAGTTAAAGCCAGGCGTTCCCTAGGAGAAATGGGTTCTCGAAAATTGCAATGTTTCGTTAACCTGTCCTTGATTACATTTAATATGTAATTAAAAGTTTCTTCTTTCATCCGAAAATAACTAAGAAACTTCTCTTTACTGTTTCTTAAATCATCCCAAATATGCTGAAATTCACCAAATTCCTTTCTTTTTCTTAGTATTTCAGTCACCCATACCTTCCGTTTTCTTTTGTGAATGATTCTTCTTCTTAGAAAAGTATTTTCTAACAAATATAAATCACGACCGGACATTTTAACTACTCGGCATCCATTTTTATCGCAGTCAATGTGCGAACTCAACGCATGTATACGCAAGATCACAAATTCGGACGGTTCCGCGCGTTTTTATTATTCGCGCGTATCCGCATCCACTGTGAGATAAGCCTAAGTTCTCTTTTAGGCTTATTTCAGAATGAAATAGGACTATTTTGTAGAGAGTAGATTTATTTATGTATGTATGTGTTATAAGGGAATTTGTAAGCACGATAGAGGGCGCACTTTTTGACGTATCAAAACCAAACTCGCTACAAAAATTGGTTCGGTCAAAATGTTTGACGAGTTTGTTAACGGGCCAGATTGGCCCAGTAGAAACAAAATGGCGGCCTGTCAAAATTTAAAAAAAATCATATTTCTTTTGTTTTTGATCTGACGCAAAAAAGTTACTGAGCGTTTTTTTAGAACTTTTGTAAAAAACACTTTTTTCTAAAACGTGCATGAAAACATTTATGTAAGAAAATTTAAACTTCACTGAAATAAGCCGTCCAATTGGTCTTGTGCCATTGAGATTTTTTCAAATGGTTTTTTCAATGAGTCAACTATTGTAATTTTATAGGATAGCTTTAAGGATGGCCTATTGGCCGAAAGTGCTTAGATAAATTTATAATCAAATACACACTTAGTATTCGTCGTATTATTCATTCAATTTATATCCAGTCTGTACACCAATTCTAGACAATTCTAAATAATATACAACTGTTTACATTATTCTTCAAGTCAATATCATTTCACATTCTAAGCAAAAAGCTAGTGGGGAAGTAGGATAAAGTAGTATTATTCTACCTACCTAACCTAACCAAATTTAGTTTGTTTCATCACAAAATTGTCGTTATTTGGCTAGTGAAAACGCTCACTGCTGGGTTCATTATAATAGTCTGTTTGTGAAGTGAATGTGTGGTATACTATTTCAACAGATCGAATAATGAGACCATATTCTTTGGAGGAAACTAAACTGGTATCTATTGTCAGTACAAGTGAACAAAGTACAGGTTGGCAAAGTAATTTTGGCAACTTCCGATGCGCAGTAGCAAAGACGTATGCGGATTGCAAGAGCTCACTTCGCTGGCAGAATTCGTAAGCTTCGTTTCGACAGTACAGTTCAGAGAAAAGTGTGATTACCAGGGTAGTGCAATACTAACTTGTTATGGCGACTCCAGAAAGTAAAGTTGTTCATAAAAAGTTGAGTGAACAAAGAACGGTCACTGAAAATAAATTTAACTACTTCCTCAGTTCATTTGTATAAAAATACACATGAGTAAAACTTTGAATACAACATTTATATCGACTTATTTTGTTGTCAGGTCATTGAACGAGTTTCTGCTGCCACGAAAGTTAGCCAAAGAACGCTTTCCCGTATTAAAAAAGAAGCTCTGGCAGGAAGTAATGCTGACACTAATGTGCCTACTAAAAAACAAAGAATGTCCAGTATCCGTATGGATCAATTCGACAAAACTGTGCTTAGAAGGCGCATAATAAGTTACCACATATCCGAGAAAAAAGTACCCACGATAAGAAATGTACACCAAACCTTTGCATATAGTTGTAGCTTCACAGGAAGTCGCGAATCTCTGCGGAAACAAATACATCCTTTGGGTTTTCGCTGGACTAACTTGAAAAACAACAGAAGTTTGTTAGTGGAATGTCACGAAATCACACATTTACTCCTACTATATTTGAGAAACATAAAAAAGTGCAGAGAACAGAACAAACCTATCATTTATATGGTTGGAACATACATTCATTCATGTCATACGCACCTTAAAGGATGGAGCGACAAGAGTAACGAAGAATTAAGAAAACCTGTTTAAAAAGGTAATAGGCTCATCATTGTGCATGCAGGAAATGAAAATGGTTTTGTACCTAATGCTGGTGTTATGTGGAACTCCCAGTCAAAAACATAATATTATCACAATGAAATGGCGTACGAAAATTATGAGAAGTGGGTACAAAAAAAAATTATTCCAAACCTACCAAAAAACGCTGTTGTGGTAATTGATAATGCCCCATATCACAATGTTCTAAATGAAAAATTACCTACGACTGCTTGGACTAAACAACAATTAAGAAAACTGGCTTTCTGAAAGAAACATATATTACAGTGAACAAATGTTGAAACCGGATCTTTATAACATTGCAAAAATGTACAAACCGCAATATTAAACTTATAAAATTGATGAATTGTTTATTTGACATAGATTGCAAATTTTAAGACTACCCGTTTGGGCAGCACTTGAAGAATATGTGGCCAAACGAAATGTTACCTTCAATTTTATGAAGTGTAAAATATTCTGTAATGAATTTCTTGACACATTTTCTGCAAATGATTGGAAAGTTAGATATGACCATGTTGAAAAATTGAAGATGAATTTATGAACAATAAACCACTTTTAGATACTGTTATAGATAATATTATTAATAATTTGGCCGAAGATGGAGATAGCAAGGATGATGAAGTTGATATAGAAAGTGATTTTGAAGTATCATTTGTAGATGCACATAATTATTCTACTGTTGATAATATCTGTACATCTAAAACATATTTTTCATTATAGTGTTTGTTTGTATGTGGTAAGACTGAATACATTAAACGCAACAAATGTAAAAATGTAAAGATGTGTTATGAAATTGTAGATATTAGAGACGAATTCCACTAGAGTGATATAATATTTGTAGCACATCTGTACATAGTTCTAAATAAACAATAATTTACGGCACCCAGAACCAAGATTTTTTGTTTTGCCAGTCCTAAGTCTGTAAAAAGTGTGAAGGGATGTTCTAATTTCATAGTAAATATTTGCAAGAAAAACAAAAAAATTACATATGAAAGTAGAAATATCTACCACAAAGAAGCTTTAATATTTTATTTATATTATTAGTATATTTATTAGACCATCTCTAAAGGCGATTTTCCCAATTTTTTTTTCAAATTTTATGTATAAACCCGAATTTTTACATTATCATCTACTACATATTATTAAGAATGACAATTTTGGAAAGCTTAACAGGTAGGCATGTCATTAACTATTACTACGAACAGATAGGAAAAATTGTTGGCCATTGTTAAATTTAAAAAGTCGTTTAACAACCCTTATCATGTTGTACGCTTTATCTACAGAATCTACCTGACTTCCAATTTATATACAAATAAACCTCAATGACGAATATTATGAAGAAACCACTTAAAAGACATCAATGTGAAGGAAAGGTGAAAGTTTATGTCTCTTGGAATCTATTTATTATTTACATCACATAAAATAATAAAGAGTAATTAAAGAATTCCCCGTATGTTTTTTGAATCAATAAATAATTATGTCTGTACAAAAAAACCCAATTTTCGTAGAAAAATAGAAAGAGCTAATGGTTTTTATTTCCTTATTCATTTAATCAATTATAAAGAACACATTAATGTTATTTTGTTTTATAATATCGATTTTATATAGCATTATACATGTGCCACAATTTATTATTTTTAATGTTTTTAAATGAAACTCAAGGTCTCTAGTTAATTCCACAATATAATACAAGTTATTGAAAATTCTAAAAAATTGACAATTGTTTCGATAAATCAATATCATCGTCAGAATGACAGAAGTTACATTTCATTTTATGCCTACCTGATGTTTAGTAGTTAATTTTGGCTAGACCAAGAAGTAACCTAACTTGTGATTGGCTTAATATATGTTTATAGAAAAAAGAAGAAGATGTGATATTACAAATATTGAAGCTTAGATATTATTAGCCCTATGGTGATATCCTGGATATCATTTTTCCAATTAAGATCAGTATAACTGTGCAATGATATAGAAAACCAGGAAAACTATATCTGCTGATCTTTACAATTATCACTTAAGAAGACAGTTTATTAGTGGAGAATTCCCTAAATTTAACTGTTCATTGACAACTTCATATTGTGGGTTTCTTAAATGTCTTCTAATTTCCAGTTCTTCAAGGAAATCCAGTTCTTGTTTCTTTTCACAAATATGCAGTACTTCTAGTTCTGTGTTAGGTGTCAATGAATGATTGGTGTCAAGTAGATGTTTTGCGTAGTGGGATTTATCTGGTTGTTTTAATCTGTATGAAAAGAAACAAGAACTGGATTTCCTTGAAGAACTGGAAATTAGGAGACATTTAAGAAACCCACAATATGAAGTTGTCAATGAACAGTTAAATCTAGGGAATTCTCCACTAATAAACTGTCTTCTTAAGTGATAATTGTAAAGATCAGCAGATATAGTTTTCCTGGTTTTCTATATCATTGCACAGTTATACTGATCTTAATTGGAAAAATGATATCCAGGATATCACCATAGGGCTAATAATATCTAAGCTTCAATATTTGTAATATCACATCTTCTTCTTTTTTCTATAAACATATATTAAGCCAATCACAAGTTAGGTTACTTCTTGGTCTAGCCAAATATAACTACTAAACATCAGGTAGGCATAAAATGAAATGTAACTTCTGTCATTCTGACGATGATATTGATTTATCGAAACAATTGTCAATTTTTTAGAATTTTCAATAACTTGTATTATATTGTGGAATTAACTAGAGACCTTGAGTTTCATTTAAAAACACTAATATGAGCATATTCCACGAAGTAAGGGTCGAGACAGTCAATTTTATTATTTTTAAATCCAATTCAAAATATTGTGTTACAATCGTACGTATTAGCTAGCAGGTAACTGCGTTTACAACGTTGTCAAGTTGTGTGGTTTTCTCGCGCATCGTGAACTGCCAAAATTAATTTGCCAACCTGTATATTTTTCTCACGCGTCCAGAAATTGGCCGCACGAGCGAAGGGAGTGGGCCAACTCGACAAATGAGAAGACATGCTGACATGTTAACGTGTGCTGAACATGAGTTTTTTCACAATTTTGAAATAGAATTTTCCCAATAAAATAAAACTTTGTTTATTAATGAGACACTCAGATTTACTTTATGTTTACAATTGAATGTAATTAACTAAAAATAAATACAAAAATGTTATTCCATCGTGCAGAATGGAAGATATATATGGTACAATTGGTAATTCATTATGTTACTTTGCTCACTATTTTCAGTTGAACAATAATGAATTTTGCTCACGATTGTGAAAAATAGTATATTGTGCAACAAGTGGGCATAGTTCAATTTTTCTCACGAGTGTGGAAGTTTGTAGCACGAGCCAAGGGCGAGTGCCGCAAACACACGAGGGAGAAAAGTACTTCTCCCATATGTTGCACACTATACTTTTTCTACAACTGCACAAATTTAAAGAGTACAAGTAAATAGTTTTGTAGAAAAAGTCTAAGCATCGAGGACCACCCACCGAAAACGGCTGGGCATCGAGTATAACTTTCTGAAATTGGCTGGGCATCGAGTATTGCCTACTAGATTCTCCATATAAATGTATGTAGTGTGGGCAAAGTGCCGTAAGAAATGATATTTCTCAAAATGTGAGCAATATATGGTTTTGAAATTAAGCATGTTATGAGAAATACGCTACTTTTCATAGCAGTTCTAGAAAAAAATATTTTTTATCTGGCCACAGTGAATAGGTATTTGGACAATTGTATAACCTATAATGTTTTGTTTGTATATTTCTTACTTTTAGAGAAACATGCAGAATCATAGTCAACGTTAAGTTAAGGGGTAATATTGTATCTTGTGAATATACTCAAGATAAAGTTTTTCAGTATATTTTTATGACAAGTTGATATTAGGCAATAATGCCAAGGTGAATGACCATGATATGATTCACTATATTATAGACGGATTTTATGATAAAATGCTGCCAAACGAGGCACGTATGATGTTATCAACTGTTAATAGTACCGAAGAACTTTTCAAGTTAATGAGTTGTATAGCAAGAGAAGAACAGGCTCTATACCAAAGCATCCAGCAAGGTCACATAACGGCAGCAACAGTACAGCTACTCAAGGTTCATCACCCGCAGCAGTGAAGTATTTTAACTGTGGGCGGTTTGGTCATAAAGTAAGTGAGTGTTGGCAACCGAAAAGAGAACGCGGTTCTTGCTTCAAGTGGGGAAGTGTATTCCATATAATCAGTGAGTGTCCAGCCAGGCATCAGTCAAACCAGCATACTGCAGATTCTACTACTTGCAACCCTAGTGGATCAATGGCACTAATTGGAGAACAGATTAGATCTAATGAACCATATTTTATTAATGTGCATTTCATTGAAAACAATTTCAACCACCAAGGTGTAGTCGATACAGGGAGTCCCATCTCCATAATTAGTTAGCATTTATTAAATTTAAGGGATATTAGTGTTCAGGAAGACAGCTCTGGTTATACTGGTATTAATCAGACTCCTTTACATATATTGGGACTATTTACATGTCAAATTGAAGTACTTGGCACTAAAATTCATGTTACTGTTATTTTAGCAATCGAACAAGTGAATATGAATCCAAATATCACAGTTATGAATTAGAGTGCCTAGCTATCATTTATTCCATAAAAAGATTTCATTTTCACCCCCAGGGAATTCCTTTCAAAATAGTGACAGATTGTGACAGCTTCAGGTTAACCCTGGCAAACAAAGATATCATTCCTCGTATTATGAGATGGTGCCTCTACTTACAGGAGTACAATTACACAATCGAACATAGAGGTAACAAATGCATGCAGCATATTGATTCTTGAAGGCAATACTATTGAACAAACGCTTGCAGTGAAACAAAGCACTGGCGATGGTATTTTAAGAATAAAAGAAACCCTTGAAAATTCAGAAGACCCTTTTTATGAGTTACGCAATGGATTAGTTCAAAGGAAAGCCAATATCGATATTCAATACCACAATGAAATGTCTTGAAATGCCTTTGAAATTATTTCCAGAATATATTGGTTTCCAAAGATGAGAACTAGAATAAAAAATCACATCGCTACCTGCCTAAAATGCATTGAGTTCAACCCAAAGGGAGGTAAGGCTGGAGGTTACCTGCACAAAATATAAAAGGGAAACTTGCCGTTTGAGACCATACATATGGACCATAATGGACCACTTAAGCCCAGGTACAATGATAAACATTTATTCGCAATCGTTGATGGGTTCACTAAATTCGTCAAATTTTACCTATACAAATCAACAGATACGAAAGAAGTCATCAGACACTTGACAGATTACTTTTCAAATTATAGCACACCTAAAGTGATTGTGTCGGATAGAGGATCATACTTTACTTCATACGATTTTACGGAATTTCTGGCTGAAAATGATATCAAATATGTACTGATAGCTACTGGATGCCCCAGAGCAAATGGACAGATTGAACGCGTAAATAGGTTATTATCCCCATTATTAGATAAAATAGGTAGTAGATGAAAAACAAGTCTATTGGGTTTCTGCAATACGTGAAGTAGAGTTCTGTATCAATAACACAATTAATCGATCCACAGGTGAAACCTCATCTAGATTACTATTTGGCAGAGATCAGGTAGGGAAAATTGAGGTTAACTTGAAAGAATCTCTAGAAACCATTAATGAGGAAAGAGACTTATGCAATCCACGATCAGATGCTGAGGAAAATAATAAAAAGACACAGGATGCCAATGAGAATTATAACAATGATAAGCATGAGGAGAGCCAAAAATTTAAAGTAGAACAGTATGTAATGTTAAGCAATTTTGACAATACCCCAGGAGCATCAAAGAAACTAATACCAAAGTTTAGAGGACCTTACGAAGTAGTAAAAGCACTGTCTGACGATAGGTATGGGGTAAATGACATCATTGGCTTCCAAAACAAGCAAATTCCTTATGAAAGCATAATAGACAGTAATAGGATGAAACAGTATAACTTAAGTACATCTATGTGTATGCAAAAAATTAATTAGTTATGTTATGAATGTGGCCCTTCAAGTTTTTAACTATTATGTTTAATGGATTATGTAGTATCCATGTTATTATGCCATACTACCACGTCAAGTACCTCACTGAATTTTACTACAAGTCCAATTATGGTATAACTTAGGTGGATCCGAAATACAATGTTTAATGTTTTTGATACATTTGATGTGACTAGGTTAGACAATAATTATGTTGAAAATTATGTTAATTCTATAACACATAATATGTTATGTTTTATATTAGAATGTTCATGTTGAAATATTTATGAGTATGTTACTTTTATATTCAAACGCTTATGTTGGAATATTTATGATTATGTCACTTTTATGTTCAAACGCTTATGTTGAAATTTTTATGATTACGTCACTTTTATGTTTATTAAGAAGCTTGAAAATTATGTATCCTAAATTTATGTTAGTTTGAAATTAATATTGTTTATTATATACCTATTCACTATGTTTGTATGTTTTGTAAACGTATGTAGATTTTCATTCGATTTAGGGCAATCAGTAGTCAGGACGGCCGAACTGTAGACAGTAACGTTTATAATTTTAAACTTCGCGCCGCTTCTACTCTTCCCGGTGGCTGGATGAACGCGGCCATATATGCTCTCTGAGGCCACCAGCGGCAGTTTGTATTTGATTATTATTGGCATTAAGTGCCCAAGACTATACATGGTACAATTGTAACAGCGCCCACAACAAAACCAAAATACATATTAAATTTCGCGCTACTATCTGATGCCTTCGTAGGCGTCAAAGGTGCGTGTTGATGAAGTTTTTGCCAGCCAGTACTGATACAATCGTATCAACGTGCAGTTAGTGTATTTTTTAAGTCGTAAGTAATCGTATAAAATACGTTGAAATTTCGTCAACGTTTTATTTAGACATGGCTCTAATAGTTGTGAAACTTAGAACTGATTATAGATGTTGCAGTTTTGTCTAGATTAATTTTAAATAATAAAATGGTAGCTGGAGATACTTGTAACATTCAATTGGGGGACGGTTGTAATATGATACAATTGTCTCCCACCGCAATGAAATTAATTTTGTTGACATTTGAATTTTCTTTGCATAAAAATGTCACGTTCGAATAACAAAAACGGAGAGGGGTCCTTCCAGCATCGATCTTCAACAGGTAACTTTATTGGTAATAGACCAAGGTGTCTCCGGAAGGGAAGCTGCAGAACGATTTTAAACTTGTCATGTTACTCTACACAGATATATCATGAAAGTAAAAAGTGTAATGAAAAGCCAAAAGTTGGTTACAATTCTCATAATAAAATGTTGCGCCCAGAAAACGAGGTAATATTTTGTGATTACATTCGCAATTCAGCTGTCATGTACTTCGGCCTTACACCTACTGACATTTGTTCTCTTGCATACGAATTTTGTAAGGGGAAAAAGGCAATGTTCAAGAACAACGGCACTTAACAAAAATGGTGTCGAGGGAATGTTTTTCCAATTTTATGAAGAGAAACTCTACATTGTCGATTAGAGTTCCTGAAGCCACAAGTCCCGCTTGGACTGTGAATTTCAACAGAGCGATTGTTGGAAAAATGTTTGATAATTTAACCAGAGTAATGGAAACAGATTAGTATGAGGCTGCCAACATATATAACGTGGACGAAATCCTAATAAAATTGTTACTACCAAGGGCACCAAACAGGTAGGAGCCGTTACATCTGTGGAAAGAGGAAGACTAGTTAACCTCTGTGTAGCTGTGAATACAATAGGAAATATTATCCCGCCTAGGAGGCGGTTTGAGCCATACTTCATGACAAATACTCCAGTTTGTTCAATCGGAGAAGCTAATGGGTGTGGTTGGAAGGATTCTGAAACTTTTTTCACTTCTATAAAATATTTTGAAAAGCATACTAGACCTTCACCTGAAAATAAGATTTTGCTTGCACTATATAGTCATAGATCTTACTTGGACTTACAAACAATTGACTTCTGTCGAGAACATGGTATAGTTCTTCAATCGTTCCATAAATTCCAGCTGGGTAGAAACCATTTAATTACTAGGCATCCCCCATGATCGGGTGCCAACACCACTGTGTTGGACAACAAAGAGACCTTCAATAGCTGTGGTCAATAAAAGTCGCTGACTCTTTAAGGATTTTATTACCATAGTAAAGTATGCTCATCAGGGACAATAAAAAAGGTACTAAGAAACAAATACTTAATACATGTAACTTAAAATACATGTAAATGCCATTGCCACAACCGGTATACCGAGACACTTCGTTTTTCTATCTGACACTCCGGTGACATTTCTCACTTCTGTCATCGAACTTATTATTTTCAGAGCTAGTGTGGATTACTTATAATTTAATTTTCATTCTTTCATTTGATGTTTCCTTTGAGACAGCCCTGTTGGGAGTTGAACCCTTTAGGCACAAATCCCAACACCAGCCCTTAGATCGGAGTATTAATAGGCCACCAAAATCATATTTGAACAGTTGTGTGATTATTTGTGACTCACCGGGAATTGTTGCTGAAGCACTACCAGAAGCCACTGTACCAATCGATATGATAAATTTATTCAAAATGAGTGGAATCCATCGTTTCAAACAGAATATCTTTCTGGATCATGAGTTTGCTCCGTCTTTACCACCTGATAAGCAATTGGATCCTATTGGTGATGATTCAGTAGCAGACCCAAACAAAAACAGAACACGTTTAGATATCATTTCTGACGATGTATCCATACCATTTACGCCCAAAAAACCTGACGCAGGCATGACGTTGCTCGGAACCAGAACTGTTCAAATTCGAAGCCATCAACTTCTATGAAAACATGAATTAAATGCATCCAAGGAATTGTTAGAACATATTCGATCCAGCAATAGAAAGAAAAGGAAATCTGCTATATAGACAGAAAGTCTGGATAAGACAGCACTAGTCGAGGAGGTAGCAAATGCAAAGAAACAGAATGCGAAAAAAGTAACGAGAGTGATTACATAAACGACAAAGGATATGGAGTCAAGCTCGTTATATGATGACGACGACTTGTGTTTGTATTGCCTAGCAGCGGTTCACAAACTATTTTGGTGACGATACCCTTTAAGAAAGCGAAATTCTTGACGGAACCCTACAATCAAACACTTGTCTTTAAAAATGTATTCTTTATGAATAAGCATGATAAAAGTACAATGTAACAGTTAATACTTATTGCTTACTTCACTCAGTAAATTACTATATTACAAAAGAAAAATCTAACTAATGGGAGGTATAATAGTTATTTGTAAGACAAGTGTCACAATGACTCGTTTTGTAGTACGAGTGAAATTTGTACACATCACGAGTACTACAGAAAGTCATTGTGACACAAGTTTTACACAATATTTATTATAATTCGTATTTATTTAATTATTTAAATAGAATAGAATTTCATATAAGTTCTTAAACTAGGAGGAGTGTGTTTGAATTTAAGTTGGCAATTCTGTAGATTCCTAATTGGTCAGATCACAGATGGTTTTTTTCAGCACTTCTGACTTTTGACACATTATAACCAAATAATTGAGTAAATTGTAAACAAACTTTCATTTATTTCATTTAAGCAAAAAGAGGATGATTATTTGTTTAGAGCTTCTTCATATATCCTATTGCGACCTATTTATATTATATCATGAACATAATTATTTCTGTAATACATCTTCACATAGATATCTGGTAATTTGTCCCAAAAATCGAATGTTTTGTATACCTTAATATGGATCCTATACAATATAAAAATAAACAATTGACAAATCATTGATAAATAAACGTTAGCGTACTTTATTCATTAGTATTTTTGATATATAAATCATTCTAATTTACCATTAATATAATAATTTGCTAGCTAGAACAACGCTAGACAATTTTATTTATAATTTGAGTCAAGGTTTAAGTCAAATGTCAAATAAAATTTTGGGGATATCTAAAATATCTGTGGATATACCTAAATCGAATATTCAATGTAAATCCAGTTGGAATATCCTCAGATTATTCTTTTTAGAATATTCGAATCAAATAGTTCTAAGGATTTTCTATGATTATTGATTTTTGCTCAAACGCTCTTTCTATTCCATGGGCATGCGTCAGTAGTTGCAGTTGACAGTTGACGGTAACGACCAGTGAAAATGGCGGTTCGACCATCTTATATAGATTATTGTTATAGGTGAAATAGTAGTAGTATGATTAATTATTTTTGATCGTTTATTAATTATTCAATTTTTTGCCACTGTGAAGTTGTTTAAATATGTTTCTACGGTGTATTATATGCTACGGGTGGAACTAATACATACGACCTCACGCATCAAAACAGGTACATTTTATTGCATTTTTTAATGCCTGTTGATTTATCAATGCATTTTTTAGAAAATTATCGATTTACTGCTAAAACTTTCAATAAATGATGAGGCAAAGTTTGAAGAAGTTGAGTCAGCTTTGCCGAAGAATCCTATGAATATTTTGTAAGTTGAACATTCAATATTATATTCAATTCAAAATGAAACTGCCTCGAAATATTGGAGTATTTATGTGTTACTTTTTAAATTTTAGTGCGTGAAAATATTAAAATAGTTGTTGATTTCATAAATTTTTGCAACAAAATTAATAGATAAATGTTTTCAATTGTAAGTAGAGTAGAAATTAACCTCGTTGCTAAGGGTACAACACAATTTTATTTTCTCAGGTAGTTTCACGTAATTATGTTACCGAGATGTATGCTATGAGTTCCTTAATCAAATTGCCTATAGTTACCTCTATTCCTTTTATCAATTGGGATTGACTAGAAAGCTCTACACAACTGGAAATCTGATAATTCAAAGTTAAATTAGTTCTGACATTTGGTAAATAAAAGTTCTTGCTGGTCAAGTGTCTAGTTTCAGGCATATGTATACAGTTCACACAGATGAAATCGGTGTTATATTCTTGTTAGTTTGTTATAACTTTGCTTATAAATGGTAATTGTTCAATTTTTAATACTTATGAGATTACCTTTCAAATTAATACAATTTTTGGTTGTACCTCTGGCATGATTGGAAGGTTCTTATTTGCAACAATATATTAAAAGATTGTTACAAAAAATCTTGACAGAGTTTTCAATGGAGGGCTACAGTATGCATGTATAAAGAGGGAAAAAAGCTTTAGAAAAACGAAGCTCTTTGGAGCAGTAGTAGGTATAATCATGTTATTTTATTTTGGAATGTACATGTAAATTAATTTAATATATCATATACAAGAAACAAATAACTACTAATCACTATTTTGTTTAGAATATTTTGCTTTTTACTTTTCTCCTACGGGACTTTTTTTAAATTACATGTTTGATGTTTAACTTCATCTTTTAAGTTTCAGTTTTTGGGATTATATTTTGATTGTTATACATACATACACAAAAATCACAGTAGAATAGAAATTGCTTATTAACAAAAAATATAATTATTTTATTGTTTCAGATGACGTCTAGAAGTTGGACAAGAACATAACAAAGAAGTTGAATTGAAAACAGGAATTTTCTTAGCCAAATGTAAGGAACGGCAGAAATCGGTTTCAAAAAGTGTCGTTGAGTATTGAGGAAGTCAGTGAATTTTGTAATCTCGGATTTGAAAATTATGTTAGTTTCAGTTATGTTATGAGGTACATATTATATTTATGTATGAATAAATTGAATTGAACTCAATGTTTCCCGTGCTTTAATGTTTTCAATTAAAAATAGTTTTTCCTATATCTATATACAATTCGAAATTTTGAAAGATTCCTTAGATATTTGTAAGATATATACCAGGAAACACTGGATCATGGTACTCGCCCCCATCCTTTAATTTGAGAGAATGAATATTTATTTAAATTTGGGACATTCCGTTTGCTTACTGAAGGACACTTATGTAGATATCAATTATTATTTTCCGCTTCCACAAGGAGTTATACCATCTTCCGATTTTCAAATGGAACACTCTGTATATTATTACATGGTCGGTTAGGAATGATTTTAAGGAATCCAAGGATACCAGGTTTGATGGTGATATCTCCAAAGTCTACGGAGAGATATCGCCAAATAATTTTCCCATAATCTCGATAAGTGCGAGAGAAAAGCTTTCCCTGGCGGGTAATTCTATTCTCTCTCACACTAATGGAGTTTATGGATAAAATAATTGGCGATATTGAACGAAAGTTGGTATCACTCCTGGTGGAACAAGAAATTGGAAAAGAATTGATATGTACAATACTGTCGTTAATTAAGTAAACATGATCTCCCAAATTTCAATCAATCATCTTTGAAACTAAATATGAAAAGGAAGGAGTATTCAGTACCACCCGCTCACCAGGTATCATCCATATTGGGATATTCTACAAATATTTGAAATTTTGCTATATACGTTCCACAGATATCCTCATAATATTCCTAATATTGCTTGGATATATGTAGAATATGCCTATTGGAATGTTCTATGAATATTCTGGATTATCTTGCTATATATATTCAACAGATATCCTCAGAATATTCTTCAATATTCTTTGGAAATATTTATAGAATATTCAAACACTTTCCCATTTCATGGTCCATAGAATATTCGAGAAAGGATATAAATATTTAAAGTGGGTCTATAGAATAATACAATATCTGAAAATGAATATTTTTTGTACGTCCATTGAATATTTAGTGCTACCTGGGTAAGTCAACGTTTCATTCATTAGTATGAAAATAGTTTTTTTATTTATTAAATGAAATCGCCAGCGCTTTCCAAACTTTGGTAAGACAAAGGCTGATACTAGGTTTATATTGCCGAAATCTTAGAGCCTTATGTTCAATGTGCATAAAGTGATGTCGCTATATATAAAAATTATCACAATTGTCTCCGGAAGTTAGGTTATTATTTCATAGTTAATAATAATTTTAATAATATCTGTGGATTAAGATACCAATATTTCTCACCTTATTAAAAAATGTTATGAATTAACTAACTTTAGAAACTAGTGAAATGAAGAGTTCATTGATCTGAATATTATACTATTAAGTCACAAAATTATCGAGAATCAGTCAATAGCAGACAAAATATCCAATATGCACCCAAATATTTCGTATTTTCTCTAAAGTTGGCCCCTTTGAGTTCTTCCATATATATGATGCACTTGTACCGTCAATCAAAGCTTCAAACCTGACCATAAAAGCAGTACAATTTTACCTCAATACTGTAAAAAGCATTATCATGTTTTGATTGATATTTAGTTCAACCAAATATGCATGTATAATTTTCAGTCCACAAACGTCGTTTTCATCATACTAGTAAGTCGATAGGATTATTATAAAATAGAGTTGTCGATAATTATTCAAAATTGTACGCATATTTTTGTTTTCGGAAAATAAGAACCAATTTTTTCGAACTTCACCCCTGTTCTACAAAGAATGATGTTCAGCGCGCTCTGTTGACGGGCCGGTAAATTCAAACTAAGTGTCCACGTTCCTAAAATTTTACTTGATGTTTACGTCGGCTTCTTCTCTCTATTCTCAATAGATGGCGAAATGTAATACAATTTGATGTTTCTTTGTAATATTTAATTGTAATGTATAATTTTTGAATGCATCTATATGAAATATTCTCCTGATACTTATATTATGATTATAGTATGTATTAGATTATAACTCAATTGTGAGTTTGAAGTGTTTTCGAGTTTTTAATAATATAAAGTTAATTGGATACCATGTTACATGCCTAGAGACTTCGCACATGGTGAAAGATGATAAGGTTCAGGATTGCGCGATTAGCAGTTAGAATAAAATCAGTTTTCTAATTTAATTACTCCTGATTTTTATTAAATATAGTATTCTGTAATCATTTTTGAAAAACCAGATCGGCGAAAGAAAAGTGTTGCTATTTGAAACTCTTTTAACTTTTTGAATAAAAATGTATAAATTTGGATGTGAATTGTACATAGAACTATTAAAATTGCACAAGTATTTGTTGTTCTCATCAGTTGTAATTTTCAGCCCGAAGCTGTGGCGGAAACAGGGAATCTTCGGAAATATAGAACTATGAGATGTTCTGTGTATTCTACCATTATTTTGTCATTAGTATTGGGTATTAACTTGAACAAATCTAAAGCGAAACCATCTCCAAACTTGGACAACCTACTATTTTTACTAACGGCAAAACTTTTTCCGCTGCTTTGTGAATCGCTCTTTACAAATCTATTATTACTTCACAGATCAAGAAGATCAACAATTGCCTATCCACCAAGACATCGCCAGCGCCTATTCCCAAAGGCTAAAATCTCGCAGACCACCAGTGAGGACAGCAGTTGAATTATATAATGACAATTTTAACATCGAACAAAAATGGTCAAAGGAATGTATACAGGCTACGACGCCCAACATCCATTTTAACCAGACCACAACGCAGAAATCTAATGGATTTGATATCCCGCGACATACCTGGAAGACTGCAAACAGAATCTGCACTGATCATGGAAGAACCGCTGACTCCCTATTGTCTCTGAGTATGTCGGATATGCTCTGTGCAAAGTTGAATGTATTTCTGGTGTTGTTGAATTTTTGACATTCCACTAAAATATGTTCGTTATTTGTTGCTGCTTCGCGTGCCAGATGGTCGGCTGACTCGTTTCCACTAACTCCGATATGTGAGGGAACCCAGATAAATACTCCCTATTTTCCTCTTTTTGCGGCGTTCTGGAATTCACTGTTAATTTCTTTGTGGATAGGGTTATTGGGGTAAATGCATTGGATCTCACACAGGGTACTCATTGAGTCCGTTATTAGGATTGCGTGAAGCTCTGCGTTGAAAATGCTGAAGTTGTAGTGTAGCTTAAATTTGGCATTGTGGGTGTAGGAGAAGATTGCTGCTCCTACTTCTTCGGCTGTTTTCGAACCATCAGTGTAAATATAATGATAGTAGTTGAATTTGTTTATTATTTCACTGATGCGGTTTTGTATCACGGCTGCTGAGATTTCGTGTTCATTAAAATTCGATAGTTCTCTGATTATTTGCGGTTGGTTTATGGTCCATGGAGGGGGAGAGTTTTTGCAGGGATGGTGAATTGTGGGAAATGTTATGGAGTATTTGTGGAATGAGCGGTTGAGTCGCTCGTAAAAAGGGCGGATGGCATCGGGGGTGAGTTAAGAAGTATATATTGGAACGGTTGCTATGGGCATTATGATACGTTGAGTTTTCAGGTGTGGCTGAAACTTTGATAGCGTAGGACACACTTAGGAAATCTCTCCTGAAGTCTAAGGGCATTTGACCTGCTTCATAACACATGCTAAGTGAGGGGCTTGTACAAAAAGCTCCTAGTGCAATGCGTAGTCCAGTGTTTTGAATGACGAATGACCATAGTCGACTTTTGACATTATTAAAGATGTGTATATGCTTAATAGAGTTGATGTATCGCTTCCCCAGGAAATATTTGTGTTGTGTATTGATTAACAATAATTATGGATTTCAGTTATATTTTATGTTATACTTTATTCTTGAACAGACTTATAATATATATGAACAAGAAATATCATTGACAACTAACGGTGCGTTGCTATGTATCCCCGTAACAATTTGAAAGAACTTTTAGTATGTTTATGGCTTGGTGGCAGGCACCCTTTAGGTTTGAAGCGTTGCTTTTTCAGGATAGTTTGCTGTCAAAAGTTAGGCAGAGAAATTTTGTTTCCGTGACAAAGGTTAGGTCCTTGCCATTTAATGTTGATACTGGGTTACTTCCTGTCTCTTTTTTGAGAAGATAAGGCATTTTGTTTTTTCGGTCGAGAAAGTGAGTCCGGTTGTGTGTGACCATTTCTGAAGGTTATCTAGTGTGGCTTGGAGAATCCGTTGGCTGGACTTTCGGATTCTAAGTCCACTAAATTATCGGTGGTACATCTGTTCTGGCGAAAACAGTTTTGTTCAGGAATCAGAAACTGTTTGTTTTCGAAGAACCATCTTAGCCTTCGGTTTATAATCTTTTGGAATAATTTCCAAGTTGACGAGGTTAGAGAAATCGATCTGTAGGAGTGGGGGTCTGATTTTTTTTTTGATGTTTGAGAATGGGGATTATATACGAGTTTGACCAGGATTTTAGGAAGTTATGTTGTATCCAAATTGTATTTAGGATGTCAAGGAGATATTTACTCGCACTAGAGCTTAATTTTTAGAGGCTAAGCGGGTTGTACCAAAAAAGCAAATCCGATCCATTTTAGCAGAATATCATGACTCAGAATTCGCAGGCCATTATGTTGCTGAAAGGACTTATTGATGAATTGCTAAACGATATTATTGCCCAGGAATGCGAACAATTATTGCGAAGTATGTGTCAAACTGTGTTAAGTGTCAACGTGACAAAGCAAATAATTTAAAACCAGCTGAACAATTGCAAACAACTATTCAATCTAAAAGGTTTGAAACCCTATCAATTAATCTATGTGGTTCATTAGCGTGGACTATGGATAGTTACAAATGGGTTTTCATAATAGAGGATACTTCCAGTAGGTGAGTTGAACTAATTCCTCTACAGAAGACCACTGCAGATAGGTGCGCACGATGCTCAATCGGTGAAATAATTTTAAGATATGAAACTCCATGAAGAGTTATTAGTGATAATGGTACGCAGTTCGTAAATGAAGTGATGCAACAAGTAGACCATGACTTAGGCTTCAAGCAAACTCTCACTCCTGTGTCCGCTAACCCTGTCGAACAAAAACACCGCGACCTCAAGTGTCAGTTGTCAATGTTGATAGAAAAGTAGCATACCCAGTAGAAAGAGAAATTACCGGTGATACGTTTCTCAATGAATTCGGTGCAGTCGCAGTCCGGTTTTAGTGCTACTTATCCTACGTTCGGGCGCGAATTAAGAGCGCCAGATGACGCTAATCTCGAGAGATATCTCCTTATCTACAGACTTTAGCAACAACCTTAAGTGTAGCCCGCGAAAATCACGAGAAAGCTCAAGATAGTGCCAAAGACTATAATGATAAAAGTCGCCGACCTGTCGCTCCATTCGAAGTAGGTGATACTCATATACTAGTAAGTTCGCTCCACGTCGCGATGGACCGTACCAAATCCATCGTATGTTCACTCCGACAACTTACGAGGTTACTACCATTAGCAAACCGTTTGAAGTGGTTGGAAAATGTCACGTATCAGCGTTGACTCCATACCATAAACTAGACAATGCTAATGCTCCAGTGCCTCTCTAGAATCCTTTGAATACATCAGAGATCACTGTACCCGAATCTTAGATGTCGTCTTCCACAGCTCGAGTTGTCTTAGCGACCCCTTTTGCGGAAGATACGCCGCAAGAAGATACTTCGCATAAAGAGGCTCAGACCCAACCCGTAGGTGCTCCTAAGAGAAAAATAGCTAAGCCCAAAAATTGCTCATGTTGTTTAGCGACCTCCAACTTTCCTGCTTCTACTCTCGATACGATCCATGGAGCAAAGGGGGGGAATTGTAGCGACTAGTCGATGAGGCATCAGACAGCAGAATATGAGAAAATAGAAGAAGACCAGACATTGTCATTCACAAAAAGTTGGCTATTTTGTTATTTCATATTACTTATTATTCCTGTGTAATTATTTAATGTTAATTATATTATTTAATCAGTTTAAAGTGTTCCGTACAAATGTGTGTGTAAGACAACCCACAATTAAGCACAAATTACTCGGCTTCTCCTCTGGTCGGCAGAAATAACCCGGTACTTAACAACTTGGCATTAGCACATATTGCGGCTTATAGGACAGACTGTACGTGATTTTTCTATGTACGATTCCTCGTCCTCCTATTATCAATTCACAGCTTTGACATATTTGTCTTAAAATTCTTTTTTAACTTTATGCTAATATAATTGATATTATTCTGAGTTTACGTTATTGTGTAGTCGGTTTTGAAAAGTAAAACATCCTTGGGTATACATTAATAAATATAATAAATTATTGGTGGTTTGTGATGTTGACGTTTTAGTATTTGTAATATTTTTCTAATATATAGTCCTCATTATATATTTTTGTTCCACTTCACTGTTTAATGTTTTTTTGTATATATTTCTATTCGCAACAATAAAGCTTGCGTTTATTTCCATCAATTTTGATCATGCATACTCCAATTTTATGAGATGCTCTCAATAATTATCGTCCATTCCATCAAAAGCTTCATGAATATTTAGGAAATTCAACATATTTCTATTTATCTTTCTCGCTGAAATCCTCCATCAGCATTTGTTGGGTTTGTATTGTTACTTGATGAACAGAAGCTATCATGAGTACTCACTTGCTGAGTATTAACTTTTGAAATATCAGCAATTTTTACATTAGTTTCAATATTGTCGTTGCGTAGCCACATCTTCTTTAGCGCCAATTTTATTCCTTCTCAAATTATATATTGTCTGTCACCTGCTTCAGTATGCAGTTTCAATTTAATACTGTAAATATTGTTTCGAACGTCTTTAATTCATCTTCCATTCCCTTCTATTGCTGTTTTGCTGTAATTTTGGTTCCCTCCCATCCTACCTCTGTCTTTTATCGGCTTTGCAAGCAATTTTTCAAGAACTATAAATGATTATTCCATTTCGATTTTTATCCATCGCCCATTAATCTAAAATTTATGGCTTCTACTTTTTAATTCAAAAGTTGACGCACTTTCTGATAGACTTGGAGTCGAGTTTTTAGTGAATCCTTCATATACTCTTTTATTTTTTTTCAAGAGAAGATAATAATTTTGTGAAATTAATTTGGCCGAACCCCAACGTGAATTAAATCAAATTCATTTGGATAAACTTTTTTGATGTAAGTTGTAAAACGCTATATGACATTTATAATCATCCCTTTAGTAGTATCTTCCAATGTCTACACCCTTGACATATAGTAATAACACCAATGACTCAGCAATAGATAATACGCTATGTGGGTGTGACTAGTCACCGGCAGCACGGTGCACCGATGACGGTGACGGTGTCAGAGCTCTAGCACCCAGGTGGCCGTGTCAGCTGCTGGGACAAGGCGACAAACATGCTCTTACCTGTGATCACCTCATTTCAATATTGATAATGAATGTTGTCAAGCGAGGACCACACTCGGATTTCGATAATAATATATACAGTCAAAATTATCGAATAACTAGATCGCGGATGACATGTTTTATTTGACTAACAAGTTTTGTTATTATTTTTTCAAATATTATAGGTAGAAACTTCAACAAACGTTTTAGATCATTCTACTTCGAAAGGTTGAATTATTGCGGAAAACTACCTTTAATCTGTTAATATTTTTATTTCAAATTATAGTTGGTGAAAAACTGTTCCTACTATTCCTATTTTGTGACGATATCATGAACTTTCCGTTTGCTAATTTTAATTACATAAAAATACTACTTAGAAGGGTGATAGAGCTTATACTTTCAGTTGATAATTCGTTTAGATTTATACAAAAGATTATATAGCAGCATCTCTAGCGACATATTTTTCATCTAGTAAATACTAATATACATAGTGATCCATTAAGAATGCAAAACCGTAAACTGTTGATTCTAGGTCCCAGCATATGATTCTCCAGCTCAATACGCCTCATTTTAATATCGTTTGTTTTGGGCCTCATTTTAATATCGTTTGTTTTGGAGGTACATAGTGATTGAAATATGGATTTGTTTTATTAATTTCGCACTAATTTTCTATTTTTCACTTCGTGAAAATTACTAATTTCCATTGTTTTTGTCATAAGGATAGCTAGTTTGGTTTGGGATTGCTAACCCCGTGATATTCCTTCTCTGTTTAAGTGTGATTGAAATAGAAAATAGAAATAAAAACTTCCAATTCTAACAATAATAGGAAAGTCACTTTTATTTTATTTACCTCAATACCTACACCCTAAATCAGAAAATATGTCCGAATATCTATATCACTTTTAATTTCTCTCATCCCCTTTACTAGCAATCATATTGAAAATCGAGTTGATTGAAATTAGGACTTCTTTGTGGCCAAGTCGTCACTTATCCACGGACGAGGTAATTGTTGACTTAAGAGGGGCCTCCTCACAGGTATATAAACCTGAAAACGTACACAATACTAGTTACTTATCTAGCAATTATTAAGTTCAAAATATTTACGATACATGTCGCTGGTAGTATTGAATCGGCTTTTACTTAATACAACCTATTTTCTCTCTCTGTCTTTGCACTCTTGACGATTCAAACAAACGTATCTCTGGATCAGTTGTTTCGATGTTTTGGTGTCAAATATTTCAACTATTTTTGAGCACAGACCACTAACCTTATATCTGTTTTTGAGATTGTATCCAAACAAAACTTGCTGCCATAAGAATTTCCATTTGAGTGCAGATTTTTTATTATTGAAGCGTTTAATAAGTGTTCTTGAAAGGGATAAATTGTTAAAAAGTAAGTAATGGTATCTATGTTTGAGGTTATGTTTACCGGATTATTTGATTAACGTGAAAATATAAGATGAATATTACTACTGTTTTCAAATGAAACTCGCCGTTTCTAAATAATTCTACAATATATTGAATAAAAAGTAAGAAATTTGACAATTGTTTCAATATTAAATATCATCTTCATAAATAATACTGATTATTTATTAGGTTATCAAAACATCTTTCAACATTCTCATGAAACCCTTTTTCAATGATAATTTGTGTTTGTTAACGAAAAATGTTTAATTGAAGTGTAGTGTCATTTCAAGTATATGAATGAAGAAAAATTAAAACTACTCTCAAAAGACAATAATTGCATAATTCATTTTGATGAGAATTTAATAGTGATAATTGAAAAATCTAACTAGCATCACCAGATACAAGGTGCGTTACATATTGCATGAAAGGACAAGTGCTATTCAGTAATATGAATGCCAACCGACAGCATTGTGGGAATTGCTAGAATTCAAGAATGGAAAAATGATACATACTCTAAAGACATTCAACCTTTCAAAATTTGTACCATTTATATTAACATAACAAAATGTTTTCATAATTATAAATTTTGGTTCGTTTCGTGCTAAGAAAATTAAATTTAGTAAAAGTTGCAATCTTACATGATTGAAAATAGGCCATTTAGTCTGAAAACTCTGAACATCGTGTCACAATTTTGCCTTAATCTAACCATATTGGTATCAATTTCAGAGTTATTTGTAATACCAGGCTTTACAGTTAATAGAAAAAGGAAAGTAAGGTACAGTGAGGAATTTCAATTTAAAATGTCAAACGTTTAAAAAAACTCTACTGTTACAACTAATATTTACTATATATTTTAGGTAGATCCATATATATAGTACTTCTACCTTGTTTGCAAAGATTGATCATGTATGTTGCGAGCTGCTTCATATTAAGGTGATCTTTTTATGTGAAGAGTGGAGCTGAAACATTTTTCCTTCATTAAACAAAAAAAAGTTGGCTCATTTTATTTATTCTATCCATAAAATGACAGTTACACATATGTTTCATCACCTGAATGGTAAATAAATTTTTTGTTTTTATATAAAACATTGTTATGTTTATTATTGGTTTTAGGAGCACTTGACCTTCTTCCAAGAGAATCACCCCGGCTGATAGAAACCCAAAACAATAATGCAACAGAGAGGTTCATGAATAGTGTAGCAAGATTTAATGAAGGAAAGCGATCAAATCTTGTACAAAGGGGGTCATATAAAAGAAGAGTCCAACTGTCAAATTTGAGGCATAATGCACATATTGGGTGGCACACAAGTCCCTACAAAAATATGACTGGACGCTCCCTTGGTCAGCATTTCAAAAAACTTCTCTCACAGAAGGCAAATGTACATGAAAACTGTTCATACCACCACAACTGTACCATCAGGCGAAAAACCGACAAACTAAATAACCCTGCAATAATAGCCAACTAATCAAAAATCAAAGAACATCTGAAAGAGCTAAGGGATAATAAATAACTGTGCGAAAACTTTGAAGAATACATCAGCCACAGGTATCCTAGGTTCCCAGCGGATGAAGAAGAATGACGGATGAAATTTTAACATGGATGTAAGATGGAAGTATAAAGATTACAATGAATATGAAAGGGTGAATGTTCACATCAGGTCTGAGATAAGAAAAGCAGAACGGAAGTGGTCGAAAAGGCAATGTGACGAAATTGAGATACTACAACAGATGCACGACACAAATGGAGAGCATAAGAAACTGAAAAAGGCGGCAGGAGTATATGGATCCAGACCAGCCACGATGGGGAGAAATGATTCAAATGAAATCATCACAGAAGCTGAAGATAAAATAGACTTCTGGAAGAAATAACCGAAAAGATATTTTCTTATAACAAAAGCGATAATGGAAGCAAAAAACAACAAAGCTGCTAGACCTGATAAGATACCTGCGGAAGTGTTAAAATTGATTGTTGATGATAACATGATGCAATGGGGATATATAGACGCCTTTTCAAAATGACATGGACTAATAAAGTGACGAACAAGATGTCTTACAAATAATGCACAGAGGAATGGAATTACTCGCTGGCATAAATAAGAGAAAGACTGCATATTTAAGCCATATTTTCAGAAGCGGAAAATATAATATCTAGCAGTTGATTTTGAAGGGTAAAATTGAAGGGAGAAGAGTTACGAGACGAAAGCAAATGTCATGGGTTCGGAATATCAGACAGTGTACAGGAATTAAATCTATTGGAGAACTTGTCCACGCCACCAGGAACAGAGAGTGTAATGTGGTCGCGAACATACATAAATGTGGATAGGAGGACTAAGATAGCTTCTAATGACACTTAAAACGTAAATACCGAGTCTTACTTAAGCTCTTGTAGAGATTCCGAATCACCTGGTAGTTGGGTTCTCTGCGACTTATGTATAATATTGTTGACAAGATATTGGTCTATTTCCATTAGATTAAGCAAAGCACAAATCATATGGCACAATATCATTGTTCGAAGACGCAGGTAAGAAAGTAATGATAATGATTTATTTGAAAAGAGAACAGATTTTTGCAACGTAAAATATCGCATGGTCTGTTAGTTTTGTTTCTCTGAAAAGCGACAAAATGGTATAGCAAATCAAGTACCTGTTAGTTTTTTTATTTTTATCAAAATTTGTAAGAAAAACTAAACAGCGAAGGTAAAAAGAAGAACTAGATAAGCCTCGACAATATTTAAATGATTGTAATGTGTCTTGAAGAATGAGAATATATAACAGTTCACAAAAACCAATGCATTCTCCCAATCTTTACAGATACATAACAAACATGGACCTGAACTAACGAAAACGTGAATAAAACACTATATTTGAATAGATTTATGGAAATATTGTCATTAGAAATAGAATTAAATGAAATATAGATAAAGAAACAAGGAATAAAATCAAAGTCATGGACGCTAGGTTGAATAGGCTAGGAGAGACGTAGACGATTCAATCACATATATCATGAATATAAAAAAGAGCCAGTAAAATATTCAAGATGAGACGGAGAAAGTTTGAAAGAATATACGTGAAACGAAACATTAGAATTAAAAATAAACAAGAAATAACAATGAGGAATGAACATTCCTCTCTCTTAAAAGAATGGTTCATCAAACATCAGATATGAGACATTGTGATCTACAGCCGATGATCACAAACATTGCAATTCGAAAGATGTTTGATATTCTTACCATCTGAGATGAGAGCTCTATATTATATTCTTATATCAACTGATCTTCTATCAATTGATACGTGAAATTCCGTTAATGTTTCGGAAATACATAACAAGAGCAACTCCTGTATGTTCAAAAAGTTAACAATGTAGTTAATTATTGGAAATAAGAAGTCGTTGTGTAGAGGAATAAAAGCAGTTGTTACAACGTTTTAACTAGCAGGTGCTCAACATATAGTGAATAATATTCCCTTTCTTTTTATTTCGTGGTACAAATTATATACATACGTTTCTTCAGTTATATTCGCTTCGAAGAGGACGACTTTTGTAAGGTTTGGACCATACAAAAGATTTGCTTTGGTCTCAAGCGCATAGGATAATCGTGTAGATGTTATAGAGAGCATCAGGATATTATACATAGAATACAATTTATTTGTTTGAGGTGATTATCAAGTTGTTCATAATCCAACATTGTTTTTTGGTAAAAAATGTAAGCAATATCTCATTGAGCTTTTTTGGTCTTTTACTAACACTTTTACAAAAATTCGTCATTTTCCATACATTCATCAATATATTTCCAGTTCTTCGATAGATTATGAGTATAGTTGATATATTCGAAGGAATCAGTCCTTAATCGTGATAAAACTGCATTAGTACATGCGATGGCAATTTATTGAGAGGTGAAAGTGTAATGAATAGGGAATATTATCTTTGTATTGGCATTTGGAGTAGATTATGCACTCATGTTTCCGGTAATGTTTCCGTTCAATACATCATTTCACGGTCAGTTGAATTATTCTATCTATACACCAACAGGCTATTACATTCCCTTAATCACGGTAGCCTAGTAAAATTTCATCCAGTTTCCTCTAAACAGGTCCGTCACGTTAGCTTTGTGGCCCCGAGGCAAGACTAGTTTATAATAAATATATGCTTTCATTTCCTTCGCCATTTTTTTATATAATTAGGGATTAATAATCTGCCTAATCATGATAAATATGTTAGATAAATAGTAAAACCAACTCATCGAAGGTAATATTAGAAAAAAACATTATATAGTTTCATAATTAATCATTTTTTTTTCTAATATTACACAAAAAAATTATCACAATTTTTAAGGTATTGAAAAATGAGTATTTAAAAGATTAAACAAGGTTCCTAAATTACTTGTTGTTTTTGATGCGTCAAGTAAAAGTTCTTCAGGTGTGTCCCTTAATGACATTTCAATAAAAGGTTACCAAGTCCGTCCTAATTTATATGACATTTTATGAGATTTAGACAATACCGTTTTGCGATTACTGCTGGCATTGAAAATATGTACAGGCGAGTATCAACCAATTCTTCAGAATATACATTAGCGACAATCCCCTGCAGATCGCCTTCAGTGCATTGAGTTGCAAACAGTTACTTGTGGTACAAACTCTGCACCCTTCCTAACAACTCGATCTCTTACGGAATTGGCACGTATATCAGACAAAATGACACTATTGCCGACCTAGAGACGTCATACGATCAGCTGAGTTTACTTCTTAATTCCGCAAGGTTTCAACTTCATAAATAGAACTCAAATTCGTCCAAGCTTAGAAAAACTCCTTGTCCAAATGGAGATACTACAAGCCATAACATTTCAATAGAGAATGTTTCTATTAAAGTTCTGGGGCTTTCCTGGAGTAATGTATCAGATAATTTCCTGATTTCTAGTCCTTATTCCTTTCCTACTGATAATAAGACAAAGCGTAATGCGCTTTCCATAATTGCTCAAATGTTCGATCCGCTAGGCTTCATAGGTCCAGTAATTGTGACTAGAAAAATATTCATTCAGAGAGATTCTTACTGACTGATGTAACTTTATAAACACATTAACTGATTTACAAAAGTTGAAAATGCACGTTCATTGTTTCTAGATAAACAAAATTCTAGTACAACTACATGGATTTGCAGTCTGTATATTCAGGCAACTCTGTTTCTAGCAACCTTGTTACTTCGAAGTCAAAAGTAGCCCCAATTAAAACCATAACTCTTCCATGATTAGAGTTATCTGCCATGGTGCTACTAGCTAATTTAACTAAAAAGATAATCAACACAAAGTGAAGTTTTCTTCCGTAAATTTTTGGACCAATTCCCAGATATCTTCATTGGATTCAATCCCATCCATCCAAATAGACAACTTTTGTAAGCAATAGAGTATATCAAATTCAATCATTATCTTCTAATTGGAAATGGAGACATGTAAAATCGAGTGAAAATCCCGCTGACATTTTGTCTCGCGGAGTTCCTACTTCAGAATTGATCGATACCAAACTTTGGTAGCATGGACCAACTTTATTGCTCGATGTGAATTGGAATTACATAAATACATCAAGGACTGTTCGACTTTGATTTAATTACCAAATTCTCCTGTGATTTTATTTTCAACTTCCCCTGTATAATACAATTCGAATATTCTGCTCAAAACATATAACTAAATATATCCTTCTTCTCAATATTTAATATTTCTTTACATCAACAAAAAATTCATTTTAACTTTACTACCACATAGGAAATACAGATAAATATCGTTTTCTGAAATTCCAATGAATATTTCAAAGTACACGACACCTTATCGCTTCATAAAATAACTCTGTTATCTGTATCTACGAAACCTTTTCAGGCCACAAAAAAATCACCCCAACTTGCAAATTTTCACTCGCTGTATCTGACCGTTACGTTTCAAATTCTTTTATCCCATTGGCCAGATCCTAATATTTTGCTGCTACCTCGCAACCACGTCAACCGACATATAAATACGAATACAACCTCAATTATAGTCACTTCCCAGTCGTCACTCGTCATTCATACATTTCCCAGTCAGCGGTCATACAAACTTCCCAGTCGTCACTCGCACTTCCCAGTCGTCACTCGTACATTTCCCTCTTCATCATCTAACCGTGGTACATAAAGGTACTCAAGTTATAAGAGCACCCAGCGTTTTTTATCCCGGTAACAAACATGTGTATTTAATCTTCAATCATCCATTAATCCCTCATATTATGTGCTAAATAATCACAGTGTAACGCGTATGATCAAGTGAGTTTCTTAATTGTCTACGCAAAAATAAAAAAGTTATAAATTCCTGCAATATAAAAAAATGAACGTGAAATAAGTGTTCAATTTCTTCATACATTTCATCATACATCCTACATCAGTGAATACAATCATTTGGTCCTTCGAGAGCATCAGCCAACAACAAAAAACTTTTCATTCCATCTATTAGCCCACGTAAAAAGGGTTAATTAGAACAAGAACTATTGTGGTTGATGCCCCGGAACAAAGATATATACATCATCGGTTTCTAACGCCCAAATTAAGTTTTAGCATACTTATTTTCAAAATGTTTCTAACATTGATCGAATAATTAATTCCATATGTTACATGTTCTAATTCATTACAAATTCAAAAAATCGTTCTGCACTTTCCATTGGTCCTTCGAGCGTTCTAGAGAATGAAGCTGCTTTTGAATTCATTTTAAAACCGACCCAGATTTCCATATTTTCTAAATACATTTCTGAAATTGAGGTGGAAGGAACAGTTTCTAATAAAAACATTCTTCGGTAAAATCCAATATTAAACTAAAAGGGTATCCTATGCGTAGGAGGAAGATTGCAAAATGCATCTATTCCTAATTCTCAGAAACATCCAATTTTACTTCCATCCAAGAATCATGTGGTAATTATAATGCTTCGACATGAACACATAAAACTTGGTTATGCTAGAGCTCACACAGTTTTGTCAAATTTTCGATTGAAATATTGGCCTCTTGATAGCTTACAGCAAGTCAAAAGAGTCATACACAATTGCATAATATGCCACAGGTTTAATGCCAAATCTGCACAGCAGATAATGGCTAACTTTTCACGAGACAGAGTTTCTCAGTCACGACCTTTCGAGAAGGTAGGAATTGATTTCGGAAGTCCCTACTTAATTAAATCTTCCCGATTAAAAAAAGCCCCAACAACAAAGTGCTGGATTGTTGTATTTGTGTGAATGTCTACATATTGAATTAGTTTCTGCCTTGTTGGCAGAGGCATTTCTTCTCACTCTTAAACGGTTTATTGCTAGTAGAGGCAATCCCAGTGCGATATATAGTGACCGAGGAACTAATTTGATTGGGGCCAGCAACCATTTAAAGGAATTTTTTTTCAAAAACCCGATATCAAGAAAAATATTGCTGCCTTTGCTATTTCAACCCGCATTCAGTGGAAATTCATACCTTCGCATATCCCTTATTGTAGAGGTTTATGGGAGGCAGCAATAAAAAGCACAAAGGCTCATCTTCGACGTGTTATTGGAGACTCTACATTAACATATGAAGAATAAGGCACTATTATTGCCCAGATTGAGGCAGTCTTTAATTCCAGGCGTCTCTGTTCTTTGTCTAATGATCCTTTAGACATGAACTGTCTCACTCCTGGGCACTTTCTCATAGGTACCAGTATGACTGCCTATCCTGAAGACAATCTCACCGACACACCAGAAAATAGACTTTGATTTTGGCAAAAGTGTGCCAAAATCCAACAAATTTTTTGGAAAAGATGGCATGTGGAGTATTTAAAGAGGCTCCAAAACCGACCAAAATTGTTAAGTTCTTGTAAAAACTTCCAAATTAATGAACCAGTTCTTCTTAAGGAAGATAATGTCCCACCACTTAAGGGGCCTCGTGCTCGAATAATAGAAATTTTGTTTGGTTCAGACAACAAGGTGAGATCTGTAAATGTCAGAACATCTGACCAATAACCAAAATTTGTCCTTTGCCGATTAATCATTTGAGTATAGATTAAATCGAACTATGTTAGTTAATCTTTGTGCAACATGTATGATCAACTTCTGTTTTTGTTGTATAGAGTTTGTTTTACGTTAGTTCTATTTATATTTTTCGTTTGCTTATGGTGTTTGTCGATGCACTTTCTTCTATAATATTAAGTATCTTGATGATTTGATAATGGCTGCTTCTGTAACCTGCTCTAGGTAATACACATAACCACAGTATTGAATTTAATTATTTTCCTTTTTGTTTTATAATTCATTGAAGTCAGTTGCTTTAACAGCTGGAAGAACCAAATATGAATGGGTTGGGCCAACTTCCCAAACTAAAACACTAAAGAACTTACACAATTTGTACTTGTATACCAATCCTTCGATATTAATGAATGTAAGAAACCAGCACTGAAGCGACAGTGATCCTTTCCAACTTCTTCAAAGTAGTGGAAATAAATTGTTGATGAATATTTTTAATGTATATTTCAACAAGTACATGCATCACAATATAAAAAATATGCGTCTGGTTGCATTGGTTTTATCCCGTAATTTACCAAAATGAATTCCCTTTATGAAACAGGTGCACTGCGAGTATTTTGTAACTTTTTACTATAAAAAAAAGGAATTATTTTTATAATGGATGACAGTGACTGTTACATTTGCTACCGAACTGTCTTCTTTTTTTAAGCACATTATATATAATCAAAAGAACACAGACACTACTGATATAGATGAAATGCGTTGAACTGGTACTGCTAATTGAATGAACTAAAATGTTATAAACTGTTTTATAACAACTTTTGGTTTAATTACTTGGTAATTCTTTGATTGATTTCCTTCTTTGTGCATTTAAGCAGGCAAAGTCATCAATAACTTTGTGAAAATTAATGTTTTTTGCTACTTGTTCCGCCTTGTGCCATTGTAGGTACTTTTTAAATAGTTTTTTAATAATTTAAGTTTAGAAAAGATCGCTCACTTTTGCAATCAGTTCAACAATTAAGAAATTTTTTAACAGTTTTTAATTTCACAAACTTCTTTTGGAATGACTGTTTAACACTGCAGAACTGTGAGAATCATCACTTGAAAACTTTTCAACAAATTCAGTGAATTCTTGTGAATTTCATCTTCTGCGGCGTTTGCCAATAAGTCTGGATGACTCACTTGGTAAGTAACCAAAGCTGATTTCATACCTTGAAAGCGGTTGTTCAACTTAGTGAATAGAGTGTCAATCGTGGGATTGAACACTGTTACTCTGATGCAAGATTCTGGGTCAACTAACCGTTCATTTTGACATAGTTTATCAAAATGCTTTTTGACTGTTTTAACTCTTCCTTCTCTGATGTTTTGAGTTATACCCTAAACTTTACAAATTTCTATGGCCTACGAAAGTTTCTTTCATCTAGCAACGCCTCTCCCAGCAGATCTATTGCTGAAGAGATGTCCAAGGTTTCAGATTGTATGGCCTTGGATACCCAAGGTCAAATATACCCCTCCATCCGGGGCCGCTTCAGACCCCCTAGGCTCCTAGATCCCGGGGCAGTGCCCCGGCTGCTCCGGTGGTCGTTACGACCCTGCCTCTAAACTTTCTCGAATATAGATTTCGTCTGCTGTTTAACTTTATTCCGTTCCATTTCCCTGTCTAATTTTAGTAAGGTTACCTACTTAGATACATAGATATTGTTGTAATTTTTTATTTATATTACTGAATGGTTTCGTTTTCATCATTTTCTCTATTTTTTCAATATCTTCAGTTTAATTTGTACACCTGCTATTTATAAAAACAACTTTATCTTAAAAACTGAACTGAATATACTAGAAGTGGAATAGTTGATGAAAAACTAAATGGATATTGAGCCACTGGAACAACTACTTATAAGAGACAATTTTCGCAGCGTCCTTACAATCGGAAGGAGTATCAGTGACACATAGCTCGCGAGAAACTTCATCAAACTGAATATAAATTAAATGAATCATGTTGTGTAATTTGTTAATGTTAATATTATCTCGTAAATTCGCAATAATAACTGTGTATCGTAGAATTTTACTTTATCAATTAACAAAAGATATTTGTATATAATTATTAATTTCTATATAAATTGAGGCTTCTTTTCATTATTCATTGAAATTTCACCGCACCATAGAACAAGTTGGGCAATTCAAGCATAGATTAGAGAGCGTCACAAATGATTAACTGACAGCCGATATGAGATAGATACCGTAAAAGGAAGCATGACAAGTGCGTGGGTCTATGACATGTGTGTGAAGCGCGCTTTTTAGACAGGTAAAAATAAGCTCCTGTCCATTGTTGGAGCTTTAATAAAAACACAAGACGAAGGAAGGTATAGGCTATTACAAGACTAACATCTACCGAGACTAGCGGTTTAAAGTGCTCATATTTCATCTGCGTAGACAACAGATACTCATATTCTTCGTACGAGTTGTTAAGTATGCTGAAGGTGTAATTTTTTATCAGTATATAATAGGCTAGGTAATCAATAGTTGACAGTGCAGACACCAGTGTACATCTTTTGGCTTTTAATTCTTCTCGAAATATGAATAGACACAACAGGTGTCCTACGATGAGTATGTACAGATTTTTTCCTAAATTTATACAAAACTATGTTTTTAACAAAGTTTTAAACTGATATTTCGGAATCAACATTGAATTACGTTGCAAATTTACATATGTATAAATCAGGAAGAAACGTTTGACACGTAGAACAGAAGATATAGATGTTCATGCGACGAACAAAAATGAAATAAGCGGTTTTCCCTACCCCAACCTTACAATTATTACAAGGAAATTTATGAAAGATGTTCCAGGCTGGATAATGAGGTATGAAATCTCATTCGAACAGGAAATTTGCTTCTATTTTGTACGAAAAATGTGAAATTCAAGTCTGATATTGAAAATACTCATATAAAAAGTACGAGAGTCGCGCCAATATAATGGATTATGAATAATAGACATTATTTTGTTATTGTTTGGATATTTACACCTAAGAGTAGACCATGAGGATGATCTATAATGTATCGGAATATAACACCTACAACATAATTACTACTATTTTTTAGCAGAGATTTCATATTATGGTGTATTAAGCTATTTCATTTCAAAGAAAGTTTGTACGTTTATATCTGCTAGTAACCACACGATTATTAGTTTGATCATACTGATATCACTGCAAGTAGATTATAGAAGAAAACTACGATATTCAAATTTGCTGACATCTATCTAATTAAATATTTAGAATGAAAGGAATTAAGGATGATTCACTAATAAAAAATGAAATATTACACCTCATTCAAAAAGAAAAGTTAAACTACAATAGTTAAGAATAATATTATTATTTGATAACCAACATATGACTTTTGGAACAGCTGTGTCAGTTCCTGATTCCCATGTTTTGGTGAGTGTCAATGATGTTTGATGCACCTAGTTGTATGTATTTCATCATCTTTACGGAGTGACAAGCAGAGAACACAATTTCTTCTTTCCGCTTTCTGTGAGAAGTTATCTATGTGGAAAATGAAATAAGGTTGCTCGTATCGTTGTTGAATGAATACCCAATGATATTATTACAATTTGTTATACCTATTAAATACAATCGAATCAGTCTTTGTCACTTTTTCCATTATTAATTTACTTGTTCATCAAATTTAGTAGCAAATAAATATAATCAGTTGATCGTTAATCTCATAGGAGAAAATTTGTTTATAATACTATGCTTGCCGCCCTCCGACAGACATACTCTTAAGAAACATTTACTTTGAACTAAATAAAACAACCCATGTTTAATGGGTCTGATAAAAAGTATAAATTTTAAATTCTATTTCTATTTACGTCTATGTTTTATCAGATACCACAAGTCAATGTAATCAAATTGCTGGAGGAGCTATACACAATAACCCTCCATATATTCAGTTCTTGTTCACGTCTGGCACCTTTAAACATCTAGCTCACTATAGCTGCTTTCATTTTGTCTACAGCTTCTGTCAGTAACTTCTGTACCCACTCTACTCTTTTGCCACCAAAACCATCTCATATGTCCAAACGGTTGCTGCAAAAGTATCAGACCAAAAATAATAGAAAAAGAGAATTTGAGAATACAGCTAATATAAAGTGCCCTATTAGTGACTACTTAAGCTAATATTTTAGACATATCTTATTGCAAAATATGAACTAAATGTTTTTTAAAAACTGTTTCAGATAGATTTAATTTTCTACTTTTTTAAAAGTCATGTACACTTGGGATACATCATATATAAATAAAATAAATACAATTTAAAAGGCAAAAATACAAAGAACCAATATATGACCACTCTCAAACTAATTCCTAACCGCTCACTATACCAAATAGCAATTATAGAGTTTACATTTCGGTAGCACAGTAAATTCCTCGTTTGTTCAAAATCTTTGATTCATTAATTTTTATTATCACGTCATCACTTTTATACCAAATAATGTCTGGAGGATTTGGCTACTTCCAAATTGGACCGCTTAGAGTCATTGTGTTCCTTGTCCTATTCTTCCTATTTGATTTCCAAAAATTGTCCCGGAAACTGGTCGGTGTTATAGTAGACTACGCAGTAGTCCTCAACAGAATAGATTGTGTTCAATTCCTTTTCTCTATTGTTTTTTGCAACGGATTCATTCTCTTTTAAGGAGCCCCCTCCCATTATCCTTTTTTTCGTTTTCTCTCCTCTGTAATTGTTTTGGTAATGCCTCTTTGGGTTCCTCCATTTTTTCAGTTCTTTTCGATTTTTCCTCTCTTGTAGTTCTCTTTTCTTCCTTTAGTTTTGTTTTAGCTGATTCTTTCCTCTTATAATATTCCTGCCACGCAGCGGAAATTGCAACTGAAGGTATTTTGTCCTCGGATTTTCTATTCTTATTTTCTACAGGACTGGGCCATGAGAGAATTTATTAAAAAGAGGTTGACATAGATTCACCAACAGGATCTATATTATTTTTTATAGATGTTTTCAATTGGTAACATGGGAGAATTTTTGTTGTTTATCTGCGGCTTTTCATCATCCATTGATGGCAGTTCACCTTTATTTCCCTTTTCTACAATTTGATCAGTTTGTAGCGGCATCGGTTTTTCGTTGGGACATCTATTTTCTCTGTTATCTTCGGCATTAAGAACTGGAGCAGTTTCATTACTACTTTGTCGTAAGATGGAAATATTATCTTGTAGTAATTCATTGTAATGGCCCTTATCTTCATTGACAGCAGCTACTCTTATTACGATTGGTATTTCAGAGTTTTCAGTTCCAACTACATGTTGTATATTATCAGATTTGTCGAGATAGTTCACAAAATCACGACCGTTAAAAGGAATAACTACTAAAATAATTCATTCCATAGACATGTGCTGATCAAGGACATCAGTAATAATTTTATAATACTACTAGTATTCAGTGGTGAATTATTCAAAACGATTGGTTGTTCTTTGGAATTATATCCAAAATCTTCGTTAGCTTACATGCATCTTTTTTTATCGTGCCAATATTTCCAGTATTGAAACCAACTAGTATCTTCAATGTCACCATTCCACACTTCCCCGCATGCTTGAAACTTTTTTCTGGAAGATCAGACTGCAGTTGGTTCAAAACTAAACCAATGTAATCCGATATCTTTGTGGTACTGTCAAATCATTATTGAAAAGTACTTAATCGGGTAGCATCGTTTTTAAAATATTTTTTAAAGTCTATATTTTCAATATTATATGGAAATAATCCGGTTGCTATGAAACCATTTTCAATAATTTGAGCTTTATTTTCTACATCACCTAAAGTTTCTATAGGAGACCTGCAAAATCTTCCCAGCCAATTTTGGTTCCGTTGTTGTCCATGCGCCCATTCTGAACGGTTTTCTTCCAAGCCATTTTCAGAAGTCGAAAAAATGCGAGGTCAACGTCCAAAGGTTGAATAATATGAGTCGCCTTAGGAAATAAAGATACAACAACAATTTTTTTTCTGAACAAAATTCACTTAATGGTAATGTCTAAATGTGAAGAATTACCGTCAACGAAGAGAACCATTTGAAGGGGAGTGTTGTCAACAGCCATTGGAAAAAGTATTAACAATATGATCAAAAAATGTTCTCCTGTCATCCATTTCGGATCGCTCTGTACAAGAGCCCAGCCTGAAGGTCCTTCACTACTTATTTTTACATGCATACATTTTTAAGGGTATACGACCATAGGAGATGGAAAATTTCCTTAAGCATTACATTTAATTAGGGTTGTGAAGCATTTTTTATCATCGTTGGCGAAGAAAGAATATACTGCCTGTTCAAGATTATAAAATCTTTAATTTTATTGTTTACGATACTTTTAAAATATGTAAGATATTTGTATGCTTCCTTTCGTCATTGTATATATTTAAGGCGTAAATTCATTTTAGTTAATAGCGTTGTAAAATTTGTTTCAGAATTGATAAGATCTTTTATATTGTTGTAAATTCAAAGGATAGTTTCATTTTATTTTCAAGTTTTGTTAAATACCTTTAAAATATCACGTTTTGCAACAATAATTGTAAATAGTTTTGTTTGGGCATTGACATAGCACATTTTTGAAAGTCAACATCTTGTCGCATTGTCCTATAGTTAAGAAGTTAGGAAAAGGTCACGTTTCACTCTGTTATATATAATGGCGCGGGAATTAATGAGACTGAAGGTAGAAGAAATACAAGACAAAATAGTTCATCGCATGAGAAGCCACTTTGAATAATATTAAAATTGTCTCACTTGTGCAGTTTCTCCACACATTTCTACTCATTACTGAGTTCGATATAAGACAAGTTTACCTACTTGTTTTTTGTATTTGTTGTTATTGGCTATGTGGATATTATTTAGTAAAACGCTGATACAGGTTCTTTCAATACCATTGTTAACCTTAGTAAATAGATTTAGCACTGTATATATTAAGACATTTTTTTATACTTTACCTTCATTCGTTTTGCCAAAACTACTGTGTTAGTGAAACGCGTCAACAAGTTTAAATTGAACATTAGTTCAAATATATGAAGATTTAAACAAACTATATTGTTTTATTTCATCGTTTAGTATGGATCTTCATCAAGTAAAAGCCTCATCTATTCAATCTATGATTGTGTTTTGGAAATTATGTTTTTAAAAACTTCATTTATTTATTGAAAGTTATCTTTTGTGTTCCTGTGATTCTCATTAAATTGTATAAGATGGATCAGTTTTTGAGGGATGTTACGTGTGACACATTAAAATATTCAAATGTTAATGATCTAAACAATGCTCTAAAGGGGAATCAAAACCTATTTACTATCATTCATCAAAACATTTGCAGCATGAAAAGGAATTTTGATGAATTTAATGTTTTATTATCTCAATTAGAACAAAATTTTGATATGATTGTTTTAACCGAAACATTTGTTAGAAATGATATAGAATATCTCGAAAATCCGGATTATAAACTTGTGTATAATTATGGTAATTTAAATAGGATTGATGGAGTAGTGGTTTTCTTAAAGAATAAATACAAATACAGATCTCAATAGTAAAAATAGGACAATTTTCAGTTGTAGAAATATATATTACTTGTGAGAACAAAAAAGAAATATTAATAACATATCGCTATCCATCTACTGATAGTAATGAATTCATCATTGAGCTACGGCAGTACCTTGAACAAAAACATAGAATTAATTTGCAACAACATATATTTTTAGGAGATATTAATCTAAATATCATGGGATATATTTCAGAGCCCGCCTTTGAGTACCTTAATATATTATATGAATTTAATTTTGAATCGTTAATAAACACGTACACTAGGATAAGAGGAAAATCAAAAAGTTGCATTGATCACATTTTTCTAAAAAGTAACTGCATTAATATCAAACAAAATATCCTAGCAGCAACGTTTGAAAGCAATGTATCAGACCATAAAGCTGTAATATTAAATATTCCACTGAAACCCGTAAATTCCTTCAATATTAAATATCTCCATAAAAAAGTCATTAATTGCAATAAACTGAGAAATGATATGCAAAACAATAATTGGAATAGTTACTACAACTCTGATGATATAAATGAGAAATGTGTCATATTTATTAATACCTTCAAAATATTGGTAGAACAGAATATCCAATTAATAAAAATAAAAAAATCAGAACAAAAAAGACATAAATGGATGACAGATGGCTTGGTAAATTCAGTTAATAAAAAAAATAAATTATGTGGAGAATATATAAAAAGTCCCAATGATACATTAAAAAAAACGATTATTGCAATTATAGAGAAAAATTAAAAACATTAATAAAAGTAACAAAAAAGAATTATTACAGAAATGAGATTATTAAAAATAAAAACCACAATAAAAATTTATGGAACATAGTAAATAATTCAACTGAAAATAACTCTCAAAAAAAAGTAACAGAATTGCAATCTCATGATGGTAGATGCCGCTCAGTAGACAAATCTAACATAGCTGAACTCTTTATAGAGCACTTTAGTAACATTGGTAAAAATTATGCTGATATAATCTTGAATCCACAAACGACACCACTAAGAAACAAAAACAATGTAAACTCTATATTCCTATCTGACACCACTAAAAACGAAATCGAAATCATAATAGATTCATTTAAAAATAGTAAAGCACCAGGCGTAGATGGCTTAAAGGCCGAGACTTTAAAAAATATTAAATATGAGATAATACCACAAATACTACATCTCATAAACTTTACATTTCGTGAAGGTAAATGTCCCAATCAATTCAAAAAGACCATTATCTTGCCATTACATAAAAAAGGCGACAAAAGCGATATGTCTAATTACAGACCAATCTCCTTGATAACAAATTTAACGAAAATATTTGAAAAAACTGTAAATCAAAGATTAGTTACATTTTTAAAAAAAAATAACTATATTTCAAAAAGTCAGTACGGGTTCCAGGAAGGTTTGTCTACTAGCGACGCAATAGTGGAATTAGCAAATACAATCTATCGGTTAGTTGATGACTGTAAACCAAGTATCTGCATATTTCTCGATATAGCCAAGGCGTTCGATACTATATCACATGAACAGTTGATGGATGCTTTGTGGGAAGCAGGAATGCGTGGCCCAACATATGATCTTCTTAAAGATTATTTGAAGGACAGACAGCAACAAGTGAAAGTTAATGACGTTGTCAGCAACTTTCACACTACAACTTACGGTGTCCCTCAAGGCACCGTATTGGGCCCACTTTTATTCACTATATATATTAATGGCCTTTTCGATGTTGCAGTGGAGAGTAAAATAATCAGTTTTGCCGATGATTCTGCTGTTATGTACAACAGTGACACATGAGAACGCTTAAAAATAAAAATAGAGTCAGATTTTCCAAAAATTATCGATTGGTTCAGGCATAAAAAGCTAACAATTAATTTTGACAAAACTTATTTTATGCCATTCAGTAGTTATGAAAATTCCTTGCCACCTTACACTGAAATTGAAATTGAAAGTTCACAAAATATTAATATAAAATCCACCCATGAAATAAAATACCTAGTTATAAAAATTGATTCTCACTTAAAATGGGACGCACATGTTGGAGACATTGCGAGGTGTTTACGATTACTACTTTCAAAGTTCAAATATCTGAAATCTATTCTAGACATTAGCCAAATAAAAATAATTTATTACTCACTCGTAGAGTCAAGATTGAGTTACGGGATTCTTGGACGGGGTGGTATTTTACAAACACATTTAAAAACTATAGAAGTACTTCAAAAGAAAATTTTAAAAATTATATATAATAGAAAAATGGACTATAATTCTAACTTACTATTTTTGGAAAGTAGGGTCATGGATATCAGACAATTATATGTTTACTCTATTACATCTATAAAAATAAAAAAATCTTACGAAATATAGAACACAACTACTCTACTAGGTTAAAAAATCGAAAATTATGCAGCTACCAATATAAGTAGGAAAACAATTAGACAAAGGAATATTCTATATCTATCTGCCAAGATCTTCAATTATTTGCCCAATATGTATAAAATGTATAAAACAACTATTAATTCCTTGAACATGATTAAAATATTTCTTAAAAAATTTGTCCTGAATTCAAACAGTCAAGAGCTTCTTGCTATTATAGACCAAAAAAATTATTAATAAAATAATCATTGATAATTAGGGAAACCATAAAATTAGTATATAAATTAGAATATGGTCAAACTTACCTCTCCACAACTCACACGTTTCACCCTTTTTTATTAATATTTGATTATTATATTGCTTCCCTTCCTTTAATCTGTGATGAATTTTCGCAGGATTGTATAGGTGTATCCTGCTAACAAACCAAAATATCTCCCAAAATAAAGAATATCTGGATTTATGTGACCCATTATACTCTCTCTGGTGAGCTGAAAACTGATGGGGTTTATCTGTGAGATGTCCTTGGCAATATCCAATTTTGAAATTGTTCACTCTGGAGGCTGTATCGTGCTATCAAAATTGAAATTTCTCCATAAATGTACCCACTAAACAAGAAACATAACATGTCATGTAAATAAAACATATTTTTGATGTACACAATAATACTTGAATTCCCAGTTATATACACATCCTTATTTTTAGCAACTTCCTATAGGAAACATTCATACGATGTTAATTTGTATACTTCTTACTGATATCACATATAGAACGTTACTGTAATATTACAAATTAACATGTTTCTAAGATGAATACGTGTTGCAGTTACTTTCACATCTTTCGAAATAATTTTTAGTAAGTTCGTGTGATTACATCTTTACGATGTTAGTTCATAAAACTCTCAGTAATATCTCATATTAAACATCACAGTAACATAAAAAAGAAGAAAACAGAAGAGGAATTGACGAACGAACATATCTGTGGAAACAAATGACAAGCATGAAATGGCGGATGGTTTTCAGTTTTGTGTTGTGTTTTATTTGCAGGAAGCACATTTTTTGCAAGTACTTGAATAAAGTGGTCTTCGTTTTCGTTAGTTCCTACTTAGCTTCAGTTTCTATGCTTAGGCATAATTCTTGTTATAATGGACGAACAACAGCTGTTATCGGTGAGTACCTATTCTAAAATCATAATTATTAAAACTTAATACTCATTTAAGACTTTAATCGGCTATTGTACATTGAAATTCCAGGTGGCGGAATTGTACACTAACATTATATAATAGAGTTTACAAATTAAGGCTTTTTTCAACTTTTAAAATATTTTAGTCAGTAAGTATAATTTAAAAACGATTCACAATATTTTCAATCATAGATATGCATTATACCCTACAAAAAACTTAATATTGCGATAGGGTAGATATTATTATTAATAATGAAACATGCTCATATGTTGGCAGAGACTTGAATCTGGACGAAAATATTTTCAATGTTCAAGATGTTTCAGAAGCTACTTACATAAATAAAATAAAAAACAAATAGTTGGTAATTATGTAAAGAAAGGGGAATAACTATTTCAGATAGTGTGAAACATACATTGTATTGAACAGTACAACAAATATTGAATCGAGTATATCTAGTTCTAGTTTTTGTAGTAGCAGTCATAGCCATCAATATAGTATTGCAGGTTTAGAAAATTTTAACATTAATACTAACAATTCTTGTGAACAATTAGAGACTGTTAAAGACTTTAAAAACAGAAATTTATGTTAAAAAGCTCATTTCCATTTGAAAATACACTGAATACAATAAAAAAGCTGTAGGTGTCCCTTACAATGGTACCTATAGTAATCTAGTTGAAGAATATGTTACTTATGGCACTGAATGCTCCAGTCAACGAACAGAATTCAATTATTTATTATTGTAGAAACACAGCTATTGGATACTCAATTGGATACAATTAATTATAAACTCATTTAACTTGATAATGTGTTCATATCTCTTCTTCATAAGTAGTTTTTTTTGTATACAGTGTATTAATAATGCTTAGTTTTCATTAAGTTACAATTCCACGGTGTTAATATACAATATGTTCTAGGATGAAAATAACAAGATGAGAATAGTATATTATTTTATACAGAAAAGAAGTATGAATTTTCATGGTACACCTGAATTTACCTGCAAAATGGAGTGAGGCATGTAATAGAAGGCAAATCATTAAAAGTTACTTCTCGAAATAAAATATGTTGTTATTCCTTTGAAGAGCCCCGCATGTATCTTGTGGAAAATGGGTCCCAGTCAATTGGCTGAAAATCAAGTTTGATGTAGTTTATGATGATCGATCAAAGGTCTCCAAGGGCACAATTTGATCTAAAGTAATTGTTTTATTAGCTGCTGTTCAGAACACCTCTAAATGTTTCACAGATAAGGATTTTGAAGTGTACGTTATGGATTGGTAGAGGCACTCGAAACAGCGACTCTTGCATAAGAAAAAGTAATCGTAAGTAAACGATAGAATTTTATTTAATCAGATTGGATTTCTGTTGATTTAACGTAATGTTTATGGTGTAAAATTTATATTAGTTTTATTATTGAAAAACTATTGTAATAAATTTTCTGTAAACTAGCTGTAATGTATGGGTATCCGTAAAAGTTTATTAGTTCGGTTTAAAGGTATGTTACATTATGGCAACTACAGACTAATATACCCTTTTTTATTCATTGCTTTTACTGAATGCATTCAATAGTTTCCACTTTCCACACATGTTATGTAATATGCTTACACCATTTTATTTTTTTAGGTTGGATTCCTGGACAAGATATTTTTTTTCTAATTTTCTACCTGTTCATTCAAATTTACTGTACTGTTCATTAAAAGTGAATAAACGTTTTAAATCCTTTATTGACTTTTTTTGCTATTTCATTTTGAATGTACTGGGCAAACAACTAAGTACGACTGTAGGCCACATCTCAGAAAAGAATCATGGTACAACTTTCTAAAAAATTACCTTTAGGTAAGTGATACTGAAACATTGCTGGAAAATATTTTGCAGTCTCTACAATATCTGCTAGGGGTGGAATGAACACTCGAAAACATGATACTCCAAAAAAACATACTAAAGGTGTCCTAAAAATACAATTTTTGAAATCTTGAAGAGATTATGAAAAACTTTAATTAAGGAGATTTTTTGCCATTATTCTTCAAATAATGGGTGGGGAGGTTCAAACTTATTCACAAATGTATAACTTTTTCGTTTTTTAACCGATATTAATGATTTTAGCTGCATTTAGAAGAGTTTTTCTGTTTAATAAGATGGATAACAAAATTTAGATCATTTTGTATTCACTCGGAAATTACAAATGTGAATTGAAGCATTTTTTTAATTTTTATATCTGATAACGTAAATCCCTTTTCATCAGAATTTAAAAAATGTCTCATTACATTTGAAATTTCCGAGAAAATAAAAAATTGTCGACTTTTTCACATAGCGTTGACAAAATTTTTCCATTTTCGTTATTTTTGTTAAGCATATCTTATTAAAGAGGAAAAACTCTCAAATGACGCCAAAAACATTGATATCGATTAAAAAAGGGAAAAGTGTTACATTTGTTTTTTAGGTTGAACCTTCCCCCACCCCTTATTTGAAGAATATAGACAAAAAGTCCCTAATTACATTTTTTCATAATCTCATCAATATATCAAAAATTGTATTTCTACTAGGATACCTTTAGTATGTCTTTTTTGGAGATAATCACAGTATTATGTTTTTAAGTGTTCATTCCACCCCATAGCAGATATTTTAGGAACTCAAAAATATTTTCCAGCGATTTTTCAGGGTCATTTTCCTGAAGGTATTTTTTAAAAGTTGTACCATGACAATTTTTTGAAATATGGCAGACAGTCGGCGTTCTTAGTTGTTCACCCTGTATTTGCTGATTAGGCACAGAAACATCTATAGGATGTCATCTAGAATGTTTGAGGTATGTTATTTAGAGGTTTGAGTAATGTCCATACAACATCTAAGAGAATACACTGTATTGTTTTTGAAATGTCGCATTTAGATCATTGATAAGATGTTATTTTTTAGACATTGCATTAACATCGACAAGATGTTAAAAGGCATTTCAGAATGTAACAGAAATGTTGTTTTTAGTTCGTTATAAAGACTTCCTTTTGAGGAAGTTCTAGTAACATCACATTAATGTAAAAAGGCAGCGCTTTAACATCGCTGAGAAGTTAAGTTGAAACATCACAAAAGTTAACAGCCACAAGCTGGGCATAAGCGGTTGTATAGATGTGATGAAAACAAGAGGAAAAAAAGAAGAACATTATCACAATGTGATGTTGAATTAACATAACTGTAATATTTATTTGCATAGTGGGTAGTATAGGGGAAGGTGTCCTATAATGACATCCTTTTTATAAAAAAAAAACATAATTTTTTTGAATGCTTTATTTTGAAAATATTTTCACAGAAGGCCTAATGAATAATTATTAAATGTCAAAGAGAAACGTAATAAAATGTTATTAGTTGAACTATGTCATTTTAGACACTGGGGTGTCCAAAATGACATTGTATCAAAATATTGGCAAACATTAATTGCACATGTCACAAATAAATGTCTTCGCTTTTGGAGTTAAATCTGTACACTCCAAATGAGCCCACAACGGACACAGCGTACACTGGATCCAAGTTTCCTTTGACTTTGATGCTCTAAATAACCCATTGCAGTAAATGCAAGACGCATCATCGCAGTTGTGTCCGCTGGTACAAAAAGGTAATCAGGAAAAATGTTGGAATTAAATTGACTGATTCCTGTTTTAGCAAATACGCTTCATGCATTTTGGATTGTGGCTGATTTGCCATATGCTTCAGAAAAGAGTTCACTCACTTGGTAAGCTGTAATAATTCGACCTGGATGATTTTTCATTTATGTGGTACAAGCCTGATTGTAATACCCCTTTGCGGGTGCGAAGAAACTCACATCTAGCGGCTGCATACTGCGGGTGAAGTGAGCTGGAAAGCACATGAGAATTATGTTATTCTCTCTACAAAACGAAACAGCTGCTAAAGAGGTATGTCTTACATGACCATCAAGTAGAAGGAGTACTTTATTCTCCGGAGAGGGATTAGCTTGTTTGCAAAAATGTTTGAGACATTGAACGAAGAGTTCTGAGTTCATCCAACCAGACTCTTGGCACAAACCTAAACTTCCAGGAGGTGCTTCATCAAAAAGTTCATCTTTTTTGTTTTTTCTTGAAAATATGAAGGCAGAAGGATGCAACAAACAACATTTACATGCTGGCCTCTTTCTGCGCTTGTCAGGGATCCTACTTGTTTGCGCCCAGTTGATGCCAATATTTTCGGAGGTGTCTGGACAGTAGACAGTCCACTTTCATCCATATTGTACATATTCTGAACAGTGATGGATTTCTCTTGTAGAACAGAATCTAATACCTCAGAAACTTGAGGCTTGTTAAAAGCTTGTGCCTGAGCTGTTGAAGTGGTTTCTGGCCGTCGTAGAGATATGTCGGTATTTCTTTTGCGAGATTTTCTGAGCCACTCTTTTCCTGCGATTCCTTTTTCACAGTTAAATCTATGATCTAGTTTATGTTTTTCTGCAAACTCATAAGCTAAGTGTCTCACTTCGGTTATGGTTAAACCAAGCAGTCTATAATCAAGGTATTTTAGTTGTTTTACCAACTCTTTCTGTGTTTGGGAATCAATAGTTATTTGTATGCCAAGGACTGAAAGTGCTACTTTGTTGGACGAGTCCAACAAAGTAGTATTTCAGCCGCGGCGTACACAACATTTTCTAGACGACGCATAAGATCCAAAACTTTTTCAATTACACTGAGGGAAGAAAATAAATAATAGAGAATTATAATATAATTTTATTTATTGAACAATATAATGTACTTAATGATAGTTGCCACGGTAATATTAATTTATCAATTATTTGCAAGAAGTAATGTTGATTGTACCTCCAGGACAATTATTAATATTTATAGGATTGGATGCAGATGGAATATGTATATATCTACTAGATGTCAACTGTCAACATTGAAGTGGCTAGAGTCACATTTAAGGAAGTTGAAGATGTCTACTCCATAGCGTCGCGAAAGTGTTTAGCAGTACGGAACTGTCACTTTCACTACATGGAACACTCAAAACACAACTTTCGGTATGTAAATGAATACAGAACGAGCAACTCTCAGATGGCGTCGTCTAAAAAAGTTATTGAAAATGGGCCCATACTTTTCTCTACACCTTTAACTATTTTATTCGTATTAGCAGCTCTACGTCTTGACAGTTGCTTGGGGAACGTTATACACTTTAGATGCTTTTAGCCATCCCATTCTCTTTTCTTGTACATCTTTTATAGCTTGCTGCATATATGCTTTATCCCAGGAATGCCTATTAGTCTTTCTGATATACCTTCCAACAATGGTCATCTGTAAAAGAATTAAAAATCGAATGACAATTAATATAAATCATTGTATCAAAAAGCGTGGAAACTGTACTGTGCGTGGTATAAAATGACATACTATGTTATTTTAACAACAACCACAATATGTCATTTTAAACACAATGTTACATTTTCAATATATAGATTATTATTGATAAGGTTGAAGTTGCTATTGAAAAACCTATTTACCAATCAATTGTACACTGTTTGTTAGATCTATTAAACGGTACTTTATTAGTTGTTGATTTAAATAAACAAAGCCTTTGAAAGTAGATTTATTGATTTCCTACTTTTCACATTAATATTGACAAGAGGTATTTTTTCTTACATGACATAATGAATACACACTCGACTTCAATCATAGATGAATATGAATTCTTACACTGTTCACATATAACGTTAAAATCCACGCATACCAAACTTTCTTGCCACTGAAACATAACCTACACAATAAAACCGTTAAATATACATGGAGTGATCTGTAAACTTATAGTATATTTTGATAGAGTGTGTGTTACTTAGTACAGTTACCGAATAAGAGATGCCGCTTTTAGTTTCCTATATTACAGTGACTATATACAAGACAGTGGCGACAATTATGGTCGTCCTAGTGATTGGTTATCTATGTCACGTGGTATCGGCCGCCATTAGTTTGCTAAATGTTTGTTTATTCACCATTTGATTCTATTGTGTTCTTACCACAGTTTTTGGGTTTTGAAAGTTTTCCTGCAAAATTTGGTGTTTAAGTGCTATTTATAAACTTTCTGGACTGAAGACTTATTTATTAGTGTATTATTAATTGCTTTGGAACTATAATTATTATTTCATACACCATTTTCACTTGAGGTTTTTGGTTAAGCTATAAGTATAGTAGATAAGTTTAATATTACTGTACTTGTATTGTTATACAGGGTGTCCCGGGACTAATGGGAAAAAAGTCAGGAGCGTATAATCTGAGCCAAAATAATGTTAGTACTTCATATAAAGTTTTTCTATGCAGGCCCTCGTTTTCGAGTTATAGGCCTCCAAAGTTTTAATTTTGAATTTGGTTTTTATTTTTATTTTTTGTACTAGTTATTTGATCTCCATAAAATTTACGGTAAAGCTAGAATGTACGTGTATGTTTATTTTGGAAAGGTAAATAGATTCACAGTTGTGCCTTGAAGCCAGGGACGGACTACCCGCAATGGTTAGTGATCCAAAAATTTTGCAGGGATGGCACACCCTATATGAAATTATCGAAATTGACTTACCCACACACTCTTGTTGGAATTCGATAAAATAAGCAGTTTGGCTAATATTTACAGTTTTATTAATGCACTACGTACCAATTTACCTAACTTATTAATACGATGTCCAAGATTTACACCTACAGTACTACAACAAAATAATTTAACGATAGCTGAAGATAAAAAAACATTAACGACTTATTAATTCGAAAGAAACTTTTTGGAAGTGTTTCTACCGTTTATCAAGTAACCATAGGATTAGTTGTCAAATGTTGTGTAGAATAGTTCGTAGTCAATAATTCATAAGTCCTTAATTTAACAGTTACAATGGCAGAATTTACTTTTATTGAGTGCGCAGATATTCATTTAATGTATGGTCTGGCTTCTCGAAACTGTTTAGAGGCCAGAAGGCTTTATGCAGAGCATTTTGCAAACAGAGCATTGCCAGACAGACGAATGATTGAGCGTATTGATCTCAGCTTACGAGAAACTGGTATGAATAAGTAAATGATTTTCCATGTATACAAAACCAAATTTTAAATTTTAGGAAGTTTTTCGCCAAAAAAAGTGGAGGTCCAGTACGAAGCGTACATACTGTGGCAGTTTAACAAGACTTGTTAAATGCAGTTGATAATGAACCATCAACGAGTTTACGAAAATTATCAAGAGAACATAACGTTTCGAAATCAGTTGTTCATCGCGTCTCAAAAGAACAGCTTTTCACATGAAAAAAGTACACAGTATGACAGTGGCTGATTATTCTGCACGACTTGAGTATAGTCAGTGGTTTCTGCGACAACAACAAGTAGAAAATACATTTATCAGTAACGTTCTCTTTACGGACGAATCTGGTTTCACCAGAGATGGAGTCATTAATTCTCATAATATGCATTTATGGGATGATGTGAATCCACATGGCATTATCCAAACTAGGAACCAGCATAGATTAATGGATAATGTTTGGACACAAATAGTTGGCAATCATTTGATAGGGCCATACTTTATTGACGGTACTTTGACCGGTCAGAGATATTTGGAGTTTTTGCAAAATGAGGTATGGAACCTGTTTGATGATGTGCCTCTACAAACTCGTAGGAATTTATGGTTCACGCATGATGGGGCCACTCCTCATTTCAGTTTAGATGTACGACAGCATTTACGCACAAGGTTTCCTAATAGATGGATTGGTCGTGGAGGCCCTTTTCAATGGCCACCGCGATCAGGAGAAATTAATCCTATGCATTTCTTTCTCTGGGATTATCTCAAAAGTAAGATATACGCAACACCTGTGCAAACAAAGCAAGATTTAATAGACAGAATTATGTTACACTGCAATGATATTAGAAATAATATGGGATTGCTCTTTCAAGTCCAAAGAAACAAACTTAGTAGACTTAGAATGTGCGTGGAAGTGGCAGGGGCTCATATTGAACATTTTCTAGAATAATGTTAGTTTTTGTTAGTGTTTAGGAATTATTTTTTGTCAAATGTTTTATAACTTGTGTTTTTTGAGGTTTTCTTAATGGTTTAATCATGTTGTGTTCGTAATTTTGATTAAAAGTAACTAATTACGTTGTTTCCGTACCTATTTAACTCCCATTAAATAAGTTCTCAATGTTTTTATCATTTGCTATCGTCAAATTATTTTTTTGTAGTATTGTAGGTAAAAATCTTGGACATCGTATTAATAAGTTAGTTAGGTAAATTGGTAGTTAGTGCATTAATAAAACTGTGAATATTAGCCAAATGGCTCATTTTATCGAATTCCAGCAAAAGTACCTTTTCGTTAGCGTAATGTGTGCGGAAGTCAATTTCGATAATTTCATACAGGGTGTGCCATCCCTGCAAAATTTTTGGATCAACAACCATTGCGGGTAGTCCGTCCCTGGCTTCAAGACACAACTGTAAATCTGTTTACCTTTCCAAAATAAACGTACACGTATATTATAGCTTTGCCGTGAATTTCATAAAGATCAAATAACTAGTATAAAAAATAAAAATTAAAACCCAATTCAAAATTAGAACTTTGGAGGCCTATAACTCGAAAACGAGGGCCTGCATAGAAAAAGTTCATATGAAGTAATAATGTTATTTTGGCTCAGATTATTCGCTTCTGACTTTTTTCCCATTTGTCCCGGGACACCCTGTATATGGTTTAGAGTAATAAAATTAGTGATTAATACATATATTATTCAAATAAATATCTATTTTGGCCTTTTCATAACCATATTTCCTTGGTTCTTACAGTGGATTTTGAGCATAGTTTTAGACATTGAATTCATCGATTGAATTAAAATATAAAAGTATTCTCGAGTTTTATCAGTTGTTTCTTGTTATTTCTAAACCCTCTTAGATCTATAAAACGTTGCATAAGAATTAAAGTCTTTTAAAAATTATTATGTTTTTATTTGTAATAGGACAATGCTAATACCAGAAGGGACAATTCGCAAGATTTTTATGTCAAAAAATGTGTGAAGAAAATTTAGCTCTAAATATAATACCCGATTGTCATAAATTGAAAAATAAAATTAATAAAAGCTACATTGTATTCAGATTAAAAACAAGTTCAATAAAGAATAAGAGTGCTACTAAAAAATTAGCCATTGCTGGCCATTTGTTATGAATATTCAATAAATATTTGCAATAGAACATTTTTTATTTTATTATTTATTTGCTTGATGTTTTTTTTAATTAAACATAATTTCTCTAAGACAAATTCAAAAATATTGGGGCATTATGACATGTACAATGACCAAAAATTTTAGATATACGCTTCATAGTATCTCCTTTATTAAATAGTGTAAACATTTAATTACATAAATATTAAATAGGTATGTGTTTCAGTTATTCTGGTGGAGTTTCATCGTCAGAATTGCAGGTACAGTCTGTAACATAAAAACATTCATTGATTAATTTCAGATTAGAAGGAAAAATAAAGATAGGGTCATTATTTCCTAATTCTGTACTGAAATTGGATATAATTCTGATTACTAAAACCGTAATAGTCCAAATTTGTATCCCAATAACAAGTCAAATTATAATATTTTATTACTTATTTTATTTTTTCCTATTCACACAAGAATAGGGACTAACATCCCTCTTTGGCATATTTCTATATAATTAACTACCTGCTTCTGCTTTTGTTAAGAGGCCTGGTGCATTATTTCCGCCCCCATAATATTTGCGGTAATCATAGATTAAAGAAAGACTCCCTAGTACATATACCTACACTACATATTAAGATTTATTATAGTATCTATTTGTTTAGCTTGACATTAACCATTATAATCCAGAATTTAAGAACTTACCTTATATCTTTATCAGATGGTAAATAGAGATATGCAACAACATTACATCCTTGAAGATTTTTATTAACATCGGTCCACTTTTTCCAGAAATATTTTATGATTCACCTAGTAAAAGAGCTTTTATTTAAAATTGCATATTCAAAACTAGTTTAAAAGTGGTAAAACCCTTTTAAAAAGGGTTATTTAGTTGCATGTAGTCAAATGTAAATAAACCAAAATTAGCAAAATAATGGCTTATACCCAATTGTCGCCACTGTCTTGTATATAGTCACTGTACCTATATAGAGCAAGTGTGTTTATTTAGCAGTTATGTCATTTTATTACACTTCCCCTAAATAGATTTATAGGTCCAGTTGTACTGGCTCAGGTGACCTGAAAATCAATAGGGTTTATCTGTGAGACGTCTTGAATAATATCCAATCATCAAAATGATCTCTTGTATACACTCCGGAGGCTGTATCGTGCTAACTAATCGAAACTTCTCCAAAATGGTCAAAAATGTGGTACCTCAAGTTTCATAACACCCGTTGTACTGGCTTTGATGAGTTGAAAATCCATATCGTTGAGCTGTGAGATGCTCTGAAGAATACCGAATTATAAAATTTGTGGCTTTATGCCCTCCGTAGACTGCATCATTCTAACAAGACATAACTACAAAAAATGGCCGACGACAACGAAGATGAGATAAACACAGGTTTTTTTTCTTAAAAACCCCTTTTTCCTGTTTTTTTCATTTAATAACGTAAAAATTTTAGGAGCCGATAACTGAAGGAACTAATATTAGGACATTAATTTAATATTTACGTTTCCAGCTAATGTAAGTCATTAAATATATCTCCCTTGTAGTACAAAAATATTCACTTAATTTGTTGTTCTTCGCCACTCACCGTATTTGGATTTGGACCAAATCCCAACTGTGACGATTGCAAGTCAATAGAATTCTATTTGTTAATTATATTCAACATTACACAAAGTGCGAGATGTGTTGAATCTCTCTTGTAGGCGCATTCTGGCGTGACTTTAGAATGCAGCCAATGGGAAAGATGCCGGTATCCTATGGGTAGTCCATTTTCTGACAGGATGCGTCAGGGTGAAAAAATAGTAGTCGAGAGAGAATGTTTTTTAATGTGAAACATAAAAAGTCATGCTCTTGTGACATGTTTTTCTTAAGTAACAGGGGTGCTAAAATCATCGTTGCACGTATCAGTAGGTACAACATCGTCTGGTGTGTTGTAAGGTCTACTGTTGGAGTAATTAGTCTGGCCATTACCTAAAGATGTTCTATTTATTAAAGATATGGCAACATTTCGTTTCGGACTTTCTACCGGCAAATGAAGAAGTACATGGTGCTTCTTTTTACAAATGGAACACGAACCGGTTGATATGCAATTTGACAGTAAATGTTTTGAGCCTAAACAATCAAAGCACATACGATTTGATTTAACAAATTTATAACGACCGGGTACTGAGCTTTATGAAAATTTAGAGCAAGAATAAATTTTGTGGCTGGTGTATCTGCAATAGGCACACCCTGGAGGAGTGGCAGGGGTGGATTGGATACCACCAAGGAGTACTTAAGGGGTAACTTGATTAGTGCTCGATGCATTTAACTGCTGGTCTGATGATGGTGTTTGATTGGACAGTAACGTAATCCGATTATGAGGTGAGGTCACACAAGAAGAATGACCACGATGAAAATGTTCAGACTTCTGATCCTGAACTTGTAAGTTTTCCAAAATGTTACACCTTTTATCCAAGAAATCAAAAAACTTTTCGCAAGTAATGAGATTTTGATTATTTGCATTTTCTTCTAAAGCTTTCTTTGTTTGAAAAACAAGTTTATTTTTTAACAAATGAGTTAGTAGAGCATCAAACAAGCCTGCTTTATCTATATGTAAGTTTAAAAGAGAGGTTATTATTGACTTAGCATCAGAAGTAAATTGTCGAAGCTGTTGTGCCGTACATTTATTGACCAAGTTACAATTAAGAAGTTTATGGAAATGCGCAGCAACAATCTGCCGCGTATTGTTGTATCTAGAATATAGTAATCTGAGTACGACATCAAAATTGTGTTCAGTAACTGGTAATTGGGATATCAGTGCCAAAGGTTCATTCCTAAGGTACGATTTCAAATGAAAGAATTTTTCTGTCTTAGACGTTAATCGTGAGTTATTAACTATGAGAGCATGGAACAGGTCTATAAAGGTACCGTATTGCATGCAATCCCCTTGAAAAATGGGAATATCAATATTAGGTAGACGTATATTTGTGCTACTCTGTGCGCCGCTATTAGAGCTAGCATCGTGATTCGCAATACTCAAATTATCAACATGGGTTTGTGATCTACAACGCAAAGTAAAGTATTTGTCTTCTATCAATTCTCTTTCTGCCATCTCACGCTCAAGATCATTAGACGCTAATTCAATGGCCTCCTGTATTTCACAATATCTGCGAAAATGACTTTCTAGTGAATCTAACCTAAATTTAAATGCATATTTGTCAGTTCCAATAATATTCTTATCTAGCCACGTTGCAATTCGAGTTATTGACGCTTTACACACTGTTCTTTGCGTCATTAAATTATCCATATTTATATGACTTTGGGCTATTTTAACTCTCAAATGATAAATTGAAAAGATATCAAAATAATTTTGATGAAGCACTCACTATAGTAATAAACTCAATCTGTATTGTATTACAATAAATATAAACCCGTTTTTCTGAACATATTTAGCGTTATATTCAGAGAAATGTAAAAATATTCTTATTAAAAAAAATGAAAATGTAAACGTTTCCCACATTCAACATAAATCAGTATTAATTATAATTAAAAAAACTCAAGAACAAATCCTCTCCACACGGTATCACAAATTGAAAACTCAGATTCTGCTTTAGATTTTGGCTCACAAACATATCGTAACCGTAAAATAAATATTGAATGATCAAAACCTAGATTTAAATTAAATACATTAGACAAAATGCCGGTAGATCAAGTGGTACCGCAATTGAAAAAGGAATATCTGGACATGATTCCAGAATTCCATGGAGAAAATGCTTTATTACCCAGATTCATAGAAATTTCTGAAAAATTAGTAAATAAATTTCACAATACAGTAGATTTAACAGACTTTCAAAACGAATATTTGATGTCTAGTATTTTATCTAAAATTAAAGGCCAAGCCGCAATAAATATTTCAGCTCGTAGTATTTCAAATTGGCAGAATTTGAAAGATGCTTTATTGAACACATACGCTGATAAACGAGACATTTACACGTTAAGTATTGAAATATCGGAATTAAGGCAAGGAAATGAATCACCTTTTGACTTTTACAATATGATACAGCATCTTTTAAATCTACAAACATCATTATTAATGACACGCTCAAATGCAAGTGAACAAGCCATTTTAGGTAACCACATATTTTAGGAATTTAGCACTAAGAGTGCTATTGCGCGGTTTAAAGGAACCTCTCGGTACACGAATGCGTACCAAGAGTCCTAGCGATCTAAATTCAGCTTTAAATGTTTTAACGAATGACTTTCAAGTTTATTTAACTTAATACTTCCCACGACCATACAAATGCCGGTGTGCGCTTAAAGTGTATCAGAAATGTTTATCTGAATATAAAATAAAACTTTCAAACACTTACATATTACTAGGACGATATTATTCGTTACAACACGTATATCTCTGGGGAGACACGCATAGGAAAGTCAATAGGAACTGCAACACTTGAAAACGGGATGAACAGCAGCAAAAACGTTCCAAAGAGGCTCAAAGTATTTGTTCAATCAACTCGCTACTCTATCCACGAGCGACGAATCTGAGCAGGAGGCCCCATCATTTTTGGGACCCACGAATAAGTTCACTCGACAAATGAAATCTGACTGTAAATCCATTACAATGGAAAACGTAAGAAGGATACCATATATATTCTCGAAGGACCATGAACAGGAACTTATAATTTTCATAGTTTGTGTACAACGCTATGGCGTAGTTCCATGCGTTGTTATCCAATATACTCAAAGAAAAAAAAGACTTTGCTGTTAACAATGGGACACCAGGTCCGACTCGTTAATTCTGACCGTCAATAATATATTTTATCACTTTATATTCAAAAAATCAAAACTTAAAAGAAAAACATGTCACAAGAGCATGACTTTTTATGTTTTACATTAAAAAACATTTTCTCTTGACTACTATTTTTTCACACCGTTTGTTAAAACTCTACATCGGGTATTCAGAACAGAGTAAAATGCAATCATCCCCTACCACTAAACATTTAGTCATATCGCGGTAAATTCAAGTTATAGAATTTGGTTTACGCTACCCATCTTCACCAAAAGCGGAAATTTGTTTTTTTATGAGTTACGAGTATTAGTATTTCAGCAACGATATAAGAATAGACCCAGGCATAATTCTCACACCTAGAATTTACGATCTTCGTGGGGAATTTAATTTTATAATGTTTTTTGGCAATCATTAGGATTTTATGTTTGGTTCATGGAATGTATGTGTATTATGTTAAAACACAAGTAAATGATGTACCCAAATTCCTATAAATTGACAGATTTCTTGAAACAAAGAGTTGCAATGGAGTTTACAATTATTGGTTAGTCTGCTGTGTTGGCGAACCCTATATTTCTAGAAATGTATCACACAGACTTCAATCGACAAATGTTCGCTAGAACGAGTTACTTCTTAATACTTACAATCCAATCATACATAGGTGAATAATCGGTTTCCTCGAAGCAATTTGAAATGAAAAGTTTTTTTCGACAATCTAATAATGTATGTATTGTATAACTTTTCATTAAATTATGTAATTTCTTATTAGTGTTCTAAATGACACTCAACGTTTCTAACTAATTCCACAATATAATGAAAATTATTAAAAATTCTAAAAAATTGATAATTGTTCCGATAACTAAATATCATCGTCAGTTATCGAAACAATTGTCAATTTTTTAGAATTTTTAATAATTTTCATTATATTGTGGAATTAACTACAAACGTTGAGTAATATCATCGATGATTTTCAGTTATCGAAACAATTGTCCATTTTTTAGAATTTTTAATAATTTTCATTATATTGTGGAATTAGCTAGAAACGTTGAGTTTCATTTAAAACACTAATATGAGTAAATTCCACGAAGTAAGGGTCGAGACAGTTAGGTAAGTTATTTGTAATAATAATTACGCTTATAAGAATCGAATCTAATCTAATCATTCGATAGGTTCAATTTTGGGATAAAATAAATGAACAGAAATCCATAACCCGTATAATTTTCAATAGCACACACTCGAAAGATTCATCAATAAACCTGGTAGTAAAAAAAATTTGAATAAAATATGATAAAAGTGCGTAATCATTGGACTCTTTTAATACCCCAATGATCAAGTCTATCTGACAAGTAAAAGGCTGCTGAAGGAGGATGAAAAATGACAGTAATATTTTATCGAGAGATCAGATGGCGCCCTGCATACGAACTCAAGGATAATGAGACGGGTTGAGTTTGATACCCTTGCCTTCAGCTTTCGCTTCGTTTTCGGTTCTATCATGCCACAAACCTCGTTAAGCGCGCTGACATTCGGGGACAACTTTCGAAATTGGAAGTTTTAGACACTGCGGAATATTACTTTATAATAGGGTTTGCGTATCTCATTTCTCAAACTTAGGAAGTGATTGTCAAGTTAATGAATAAAGGATATAGATTCTAGAAACTTATTAAAAATGATCAAAAATATTAGCTACAGTTGCTCCGCGAATTAGTTTAATTTAATTGATAAGAAATTGATAATGGAAGGTCGTGTATTTATCAAAAAACTTCAAGTTCAATAATAAAAATATAGCAAACATCAATCAAATTGATATAATATTTTCATTGTGCCCGTATAAAGAAAATACATTTATTTGACAATGTAATTTTTGTTCGAGTTATTCAAATAGATTTCTACTGATCTAAGTAGTCGGATGTCTCAATGAGAATGGCTCTCGGCCATGTATCACATACCGTTTAGAGTAATCTGTGGGAAAAAAAAAGTATAACAACAGTGGCCTCGACAAAAATATGGAAATTATTTGTTTGTATTTGTACCGCTAAAGAACGTAATTGAATAAATAAAAATTAGAACGCTAAATTTCACAAAATTAACCTAATTAAAGGCATAACAGAAACAATTATGGCATTTTTCAAAAAATTCTGCCTATATTTGATATTAAAGTATATCTAGTCAAATAAGGGGTTGGGAAGGATGGCTACTTTGTCATGAAAATCGCCCATAACTCCGGTTGCATTGACCCGATTTTTACTAACTTGGTCTTATTGAAAACAGCTCTTTTTCACAAATATAAGAATTTCATTTTTAACATAACTTAATGAGTAAAGTGCATGCTAAAGGGCGCTATTTTTTTTTATCTACTTATCTTTGGAAAAGATTGAATGGGAGTATGCAGTTTTAATAGGGTATCATAAAAATACACCTAATTAGCAACAGAATTGCGAAAACCGCATGTCAATATCTTTCTCGTCTCCCGAGATATCTTTAAAAAGTGTACATTTTAAGCATTTTCGTTGGAATACAGATTACCTACCATAGTAGGTAAGTACGGAACGTATTTTAATAATTTTGTACTAATTGAAATCGAATTTTTTTGCCCTATCAATAATAAGACTGGCCGAACACAGTTCAAACAAATCTTTTTATAATGCTAACAGCTTTCAAATAATAAAAAAAATATTCATAAAGCTCTAATACTTTTCAATATGTTCTTTAGATCCTTTTTTGTTAGTGGGTAATAAATTTTTTGAGGGATTATTTAATTTGCCTGTATTTATAAGCACAAATATTTAATAGAATGGGTAATTTATTCTTTCACTTAGTTAACATTTGAGTTTTAAATTGATTGGTTCTGTCTAGTTGCGAAAAAAAAATGGCAAGTAGTACACGTTGCAGCTACAAAATTTCTCCTAACATGTTTTGTTATGTTTGCGGAGAATTTATGGTGAAGTCACAAGCCAGACAATTTTACAAAAATGTGAAAATATCCTGTTTTCATGTATGTCGGTGTTGTAATGAAAGATCAAGACAAACAATGGGCTCCCCTTGTATACTGTGTCAGCTGTAGCGTCATTGGTTCAGTGGATGAAAGAAAAGAGAAGTAGTATGCTTTTTGCTGTTCCAATGGTATAGCGAGAATCCACCAACCATTTAGAATTCAGTGGTTCCCAACCTTTTCTGGACCACCCCCCCTATAGAAGAGAACAAAAATTTCACCGCCCCCCCCCCCAGTCGCTTGTTAGTCCAAAGTAGTAAAGTGGTTAATTTTATTTGAATATCATCTGTACCGTCCCAATTGATCTGTATTTAGCTTTAATTTCAGTTAATGTCTAAATTTTATTCTAGAGGAATGATGAAGTAGAAATTTATTAAACGACTACCAAATGTACAATAATAGTATATTATATACCGCGGGACTGAAGTAGTACATTTAATCCTGAAGGTAAAGTTTATGGCCCGACCGCAGGGAGGGCCATAATTTACCTGAAGGATTAAATGTACTTCAGTCGCAAGGTATATACGATACTTTTCGTACTTCCGGTATGATTTTATTAATTATTTCAATAATTTCAATCAGTTTTTTCTCTCTTCAACTCATTTAATAAACTGTCTTTAAAATAAGTTACCATAGTAACATTGCGTTGTGACAGTTATAATTTAGAAACATTGTCATTACTAGTGTCATTGTAAATTTGAATATTAACGTTAATTACCATTCTAATTAATTATATTTTTCAATAAAATATCCCTTAAATTCGTTTGTTTGTGATTTAATCGTTCCGGGAGTTTCGTCAATATTTAATCCCGGAGGGATTAAATGTGACACTTTAGTACCTGTCACAAGGGAGTGAAGTTGTCACTTTAGGCCCGGAAGTACGAAAAATTGTTTATTAAACTTTTAAATATGAACAGAGAATCAATAAGAAATACAATCACAATAGAAATGAGAAATGCAATACAATTAGGAATACAAAATTAATATTGAAGAAAAAATCAATGAGACGGTTAAGGCTGGTGGAGTGTTACCAGTTTGTTGATATCGGGTTCCAATTTCGTTAACATCAATTGCAGATCGCCACGTTCAGTGATGTGTAGTCTGTTCCTCTTCTTTGACAGCAAATCAGTTACTGCACTGAATGCACGCTCAGCCATATAGGACGAAGGAAATGCAATTAACAACTTCTGTACTATTGTCCACAATCCAGGATAGAGAACTGGTATTGGTTTTTGAAGCCAGAACTCTTGATATCCACGTTTGAATTTTACTTTCAGTTCTTCGTTAGTTGTGAGTTATAATAGCTCCTCTTCCAAATTTGATGAGCCTTCAGTATCTGGGTTTGCGAAAGGATCTATAACCTAGCTTGGTATTTCCATGTTCAAAATATCTTGGAAACGCTCTGTAAAATCAACATGAAGAACTTCTAAGTGGTGGCAGTAAGTAAGTAAATCTTCCGGTTTTGCAGACACTGTTGATAATGTGGGAAAATGGTTGTACTCACCTCTACCAATATTTCTTTTGAATATAAGAAGTTTTCCTGCAAAAGCAGCTATGACGTTTTTAGTTTTAATCAAATTTAAATCATCACCTTGCAATTGTAGATTAACTTGATTGAATACTTTAAACAGGTCCGTGAAATAAGCGATGTCATTTTTTGACGTAATCAGGTATTCGCGCAATTGTTCGTTTTCTTCAAGAAATTTCAACACTGAGTCAAATAGATAGTAAAAACGATTCAGACAAACACCTTTAGAGAGCCAACGTACTTCTGTGTGCAGCAGCAAGCGAATGTAGTCTTCATCATTTTCATTGCAAAGCTTATGAAACAAACGGTCATTCAATGAATTGCTTCCAATGATATTGATTGCTTTAATAACGTAATTGAGCGACGCATGCAGACGTTCATTTAATTTTTTTGCAACCAAATGCTGACGGTGAATAATACAATGTACAGCGAGTACATTTGGCACTGCTTTTCTCAAATGTGCTATAAAACCCTTATGACGCCCGGTCATTGCTGGAGCACCATCAGTAGCAGCAGACAAAATATTGCTAATAGGAATTTCTTTCTCTTGAAAAAATTCTTGCATGATATTAAATATAGAATGTCCATTTGTATCAGATTCCAAATTCTTAGCAAATAATAACTCTTGATGAATTTTTTCTTCTTTTATAAATCATACGTATGATAAGAGTAGAGCTTCGTTACTTGGTAGAGTTGATTCATTGAGTTGAATGGAAAATTTGCAAGTCTTTAGGTAATCGCATAATGATATTTCAACGTCATTTGCCATTTCATCTATTCTTCTTTGCACTGAATTATTACTGAGAGGAATTTTTTTAATGATATCAAATGGTGTCTTATGATGGAGAACAGTTTTTAATATCTCTTCGACTGCCGGCAAAATTAATTCCTCGCCAATGGTGTGTGGTTTTCCTGACTTTGCGATTAACAATGAAACGTTATATGAGGCTCGTAGCCCATCATCGTCTCGTTTAGAAGACGATGCAAAAAGGTTTGATATAGTTGGCTGTTTTAAATATTGTTTTTCGAGTTCTTGAAAATAGAATATATCTTTGTTCTTCTTATCAGGATGCATTTTATGTAAATGCTCTTGTAGCCTAGAAGGTTTTATAGCTTCATTTGAAAAAACTTTTCGGGAAATTAAACACATAGGTAATGATTTGTTTGTAGAAGATTCCGCAAATCCATATTTTAAATATTCAATACTGTATTGCCGGCATTTCTTTTTTAATTTAGAAGTAGATTCAGCCATTTTCATACAAAAATTAAATTCTCAATAGATTTATAGATAGTAATGTTTATAAAATGACACACCACTCACGATTATTTACTACAGCAGAGCTTATGATTCACGACTATATATCGCGGCCAAGCACATACAACTAACTAACAAAAAATTCGTAGAGCTGTTGCTTTTATACGTTTCATTTCGTGCATGATTCAACTTGTCTGTATGCGAACATGTCGAAGCATGTTATTTTGTATGAACATCGCGCGTTTGCTTATCAACGTGCGAGGACAAGTCATACACTTCTATTCTGAACTAAAAGAAATTATTATAATTATTAGTATTATTATTATTGCTAATTTAAAACTGCTTATTAACCCTTATTAAATCATTTTTATTTCACCATTCCTCTTGACTGCTTATTATTTGCTTCTGAATCCGCTACCGCCCCCCTAAAAGTCTGCAGCGCCCACAGGGGGGCGGTATCGCCTCCGTTGGGAACCATTGTTTAGATGATTGCTATTTTAGTATAACAAAGACTGAAGGTAATTCCGAGAAAGAAAAGCGTAAGATTGAATATCACAATTTGTAATCTGCCATAAGACCTATTCCTCACAATCCAAACTTACCAGTACCAACGGTGCCTTTGGATTGGCAACATATTATTTTAAGAAATAATGGAGATAATAACGGTTCTTCAGAAAGCTCCAAGGAACAGTGTACGGACCCCACATTGACGCCTGGTTCCAGTTCCGGCGAGCCATATTTGGTTGTTCAAAAAGAGTTAAATGATATAATACTGATTTGGAGTTGTCAAAGCAACAGTCGGAACTTCTTGGTTCTTGTCTTGAGGAATGGAACTTACTTCCCAAAGAAACGAAAATTACAACTTTTGGAAAAAGAAGTGCCGCGTTTTCCACATTTCACCATATGGAAAATAGGTTATGTGCCTGTATTGCTTCCGATGGTTTAATGCAGGAACTAGATATCAATCATTCTTCTTGTGAATGGTGCATGTACATAGGCGCATCGAAATATAGTTTAAAAGATGAGTTATTACATAATGCAGGAACTAGATTTCAATCATTCTTCTTGTGAATGGTGCATGTACTTAGGCGCATCGACATATAGTTTAAAAGAGTAGTTATTACATAATGGAAATTAAAAACCATCTATACCAATTGCCCATTCAGTGACAATGAAAGAAACCTACGAAAATATGCTCCTACTTTTTAGATAAAATAAAGTACAACCGCTACAAGTGGCAGATATGTGGTGATTTGAATGTTACCGCAATTTTAGTTCGACTTCAGAAAGGGTTTATGAAATATTGCTGTTTTCTTTGTTTATGGGACAGTCGTACAGTGAATGAACATATGCGAGGCAAATTTGGCCAGGAAGGTCCAAATTTCAAGTGGGATCTCAAAATGTTAAGTATGTGCCTCGTGTAGACCCAAAAAATGTCCTTTTGCCTTCGCTTCACATTGAACTTGAACTAATGAAAAACTTTGTGAAGGCTATAAATAAACATGGTGAATGATACCTAGGACAAGTCATTCCCCAGTTAAGTGACGCCAAGTTAAAGGAGGCTATTTTTATTGGGCCACAAATTAGAAAGTTCCTGGACGATATTAATAGGAAAGCTTACCACGCAAGAACGTAGAGCTAGGAACTCATTCGTACGTGTCGAAAGGAGATTTTTGGGCAACAATATGGATGCAAACTACGAACAGCTAGTTAAATGACTTTTAGATTCCTATACATCGCTTGGCTGCCGAATGTCAATGATGGGTGCTTACTGCTGGTTTTTGAAGAGGGACGATGTGACCCCCCATAAAATAAAAAAATTAAATGTGTAACAGATAAATTTTTTTGATGTGTTATATGTTAGTCTAACATCAGTTATACAAATATAGTCGATACACAACGTTAAAAAATCTGTAATTTTTTAAATAAGTATTAAACGTAAATGTTCTCTATGTGATTTTTTGATTGTAAGAAAAAAACCTTACGTGTTACAGCTTTTTTTCGCCATTTTCGTATTTACATAGGTTTATTCTGTAATAGTATGCTATTCAGTGCAAAAAACCTACCAGTGAAATTTCAATCATTATTAAAAAAATATATGCTAATGTTTCTGAGAAACGGCGTTAAGGAAGTTAAAGTGAAAATATATAAAAACAAGTGGACCATGGAAAAAAACAATCATTTATCCATTGTTAATATATATAATGAATTGAAACAATAATAAAAACAAACAGCACTATAAAATATTTTTAAAAATCAAGACAACTAATGACGACCTAAATGTTTGAATACCCGCCCATAATTTTCGTCACAGGCGTTTACTATTTGAAGAGTAGATTGAACAGCAGTATCAATTTCTGCTCTTGAAATACTCTCAATGGCATTTCGTATTCTCTAGATCATATATTTTCGAAACATAAAAGTCTAAAACAGTCAAGTCTGTGGACCTGGATGGCCTATCGTCCTATCCATCTATCATGCATAATGCATACTACAACATCTCTGGAGTACCCACAGATAGATGAGACACCGATTGTGGCGCCATCTAAAGAGCCTGTCGACTAAAGAATTGAGTGATGTTCGAAAGATTTCTGTAATTTTAGGTTTTGGCGGTATATTCAAATATACTGTATTTTAATTATTTTATTTCAAATTAGCAATTCATAGTCCATCATTTGACATTTCAATCAATTTAACTCCATTAACTCAATAATGATTAGATGTTGAGTTAAATTAAATGAAATATCAAATGATGGACCATAAAGGCTTAGAATGGAAAAAATAATGATATGAACAGTTTATTTATTTTGGTATAAAAATACACAACAAATAATTTCTTTCACAAAGTACTTTTCTTAACAAACAGAATATATAATGTAAAAACAATGCAATAATTTGAGTAACATACATTCTAGATTGGAGTATCGTTAGATTTTTAAATGATGTTATATCAAGATAAAAGTAGAAAATTATATTTATAAGTTTATATTAATTCATTTATTTATTATTATACTCCTATAAACACACAGAACTGGACAAACTAGTGGAGTATAACTGCTAACTACTTAATAAAAAAAAACGTTAGCAATGAGTAGTTAACTACTATTTTTGGCAACTTTCTGTGAAAGAAAATATTTGAGTATAATTAATATGACTGTTAGAACAAAAGTTATTGAAATATTTTTAAATGAAACGTAGTTAACTACTGCCCAGATCTGTAAATACAAGGTACCAAGTACTAACATATAAGAGTTGCTAAACAGCACTTATGACTGTACAAAATATAAAATAATATATCTAGCATTTCATTTCCACTTAAAACACATCTTTATTTCTTCACTGGAAGTAATAAATAGGTCTTCATGGCTCTTAAAAATCCTACCATCTTGTGGAAATCCTTTCTCGTTTCTGGATGAGCTTCTACAATTAACAACAGTTATATAAGTAAACGCACAAAATAATAACAGGAAATAAGTAAACACACAAATGTGCTTGAAAATTCATATCAACAAAAGAAAACAAAAGGGGATATTATTGAAATAATAATAAAAAAATGTTTGAATGTTTAAATAATGGAGTTTTTGATTTTTTTTTGAATTAATTATTTTCTTTGATTGACAATTCTTTCGATATTAAATATTATCGTCAGAATAATGCCACAAGTTACATTTCATTTGATGCCCACCTGATGTTTAATAATTCTTTTTGGCTAAACTAAGAAGTGATGACCTATCTTGTGATTGACTACAAGTATTATATTATATTAACATATATTAAGTCAATCACAAAGTAGGGCACTTCTTGGTCTAGCCAAAATTAATTATTAAACATCAGGTAGGCATCAATGAAATGTAACTCGTGGCATTCTGACTATAATATTTTTTAATATCAAAACAATTGTAAATAACTTAGGATTTTTAACATTTTTTCAATATGTTGTGAAATTATCTAGAAACAGTAAGTTCCATTTAAAACTGCTATATTGAATACAATTAAAACTTAACTTCAATTTCTGTTAATTTCCTCTCATATTTTCTGGTGGGCATTTCAACTTTTCCAACTGGAGAATAATATGTATGGCTAGAAGGCATATCTAGAAAAAAATGTAGGTACGTTATAAGATTCTTTTTTTTCAATTGCAGAAAATAAATACCTTTAATTCTTTTAGGAATCGTCTCCTGTATAGGCTCTTCTACTTTGACGGGAAACAAAAAATTGTCTGTTATATCCCCCTTCATTGAATAATCTAAAATATATACATATTTAATAACATTTAATAAATTCATATTAAACAATTACTCACCATCCAAAACAGGGACGGCAAAGCAAACTTTCTTAATGACCTGCCTTCGTCTTTTTGAAATCTTCAGAAACACTGTTTTTGAAAATGAAGGGGACATATCCTCCATTGTTTCCTCGTCGTGGAATTGGATGATTTGTTCCCATTCCGTACCAGCAAACAGGATAAACGAAAATGACTCGACCAGCAGCACAAAATACGGGTCAGTTTTCTGTGACGAGCAATATAACATCGCGCATATGCAGTTATAAAAATCAATAAAATTTTATTACTAACGACGTTACAGTTTTCATTAATGTTTTGGAATTTTTTGAAATGCACCGATTTTAGTTACTCGACAGGCTCTATAGATGGCACAGTTTGCAATGTCCCTAGCCTGGTGTTATATACAACCTATGCGCAACAATTGCAGTTATCATGCTTTGAAAATACGTGCGTATCATGTCAAATGCTTCATGATCAGTAAGAATTATGGCCCCCACAAGGGTGGAGCTGTGTGGATCTCTGGTTCTAGGGCCCATGTCTGGGGGGCCCGGGTGTTCAGTTGAGAATACTTGAAAAAAAATATGTCTGTTATTTTTTCTGAACAGAGTTGAGTATAATGCTGCTAAACTGAATCATGATGTTCTAACATTTTTTGGGTTGAAAGTTTTATACTTCGTTCTCTAGCAGCTTTGCTCGTTGGAAATTGTTAAAACAGCATGTTTTTCAAAGCTTTTTTTTTCTGAAACTCGTTGGAGTGAAAGTCTACAAATTGTAGATTCGATTGTAAAGCACTATCCTTCGATTCTCGTTGAGAGATCTTTTCCTCTATTGATCAAAAAACGTCATTTTTTGAGTCAAAGAAATTTCCTTCAACGTAGAGACGCAATTTAATCAATACTTAATTGATAAGATTCCGGGGCTATGCGATTTATTGAAAATAATTTTGAATTAAGCAAAAGTAGTTGCCGAGGCAGTTGGCCTTAAATCAAAGTTTGTTATCAAAACGAAGCCAAGTGCAGATTAAAAAATGCAAAAAAGACTTCAGCTAGAAGTATCAAATAACTTCAATCTATCTGTTGTTCTTCCTATTTTGGATTTTGTCATGGCGGCTTTAAAAACAAGATTTGCGACCTGTGTACAAATTTGTGATATCTTTTCACCAGTTTCTTGGCTTTCATGAACTAAAAGGTAAACCAGCAGTCTGATTTCAAAGTATCCTTCAGATTCAGACAGCTTAGTTGGAGAAACTCTACACATGAATAGCGTCTATAGTACCGTCTTCCAATCAAAAAAAGAGCCGATGAAGATTCTCAAGTCCATATGTGTGAAAAACCTTCCAGCAATTTTTTTGAACCTGGGTAATGTAATTAGACTCTTTTTATACAATTCCAGTAATAGTATTTACAGGTAAAAGGTCTTTTAGGAGACTGGCGAACGGGTTCAAAGAAGCCAAAGCCGTCTTATCCAGTTAATACTAACTTAATAGAACATTTTAGTCAGACGGAAACTCGGAAGACTATTATTAAGTAGTATTACTTCCTAGTTTCACATAGATTCTAATTTTAATTTTTTGTTGATAACTTTTTTCATTTTAGTGTCTTAAATGAATATACAAGGTGTCCGAAGTTATCGTTTATAGGCAATATCTCACTTAATTTGAGAGATAATCCAATACTTTAGAAACTTTTATGAATTGCATCAAAAATCCTTCCTAATGACGTATCAGAAGCTGCATTTCATTGAACAGTCCTTTGGTAGCCACCCCTCACTTTCTATTTTGAAATGGCACCCCCTGTATATTAGTCGAAAATTTCTTGCCAATCTCTTTGGAATACAACGATGTAACATACTTGTTGGTTTTTTATAATTAGCACTACAAAAATTAACATTTTATGATTTTTTGCTTTACCTAATTATTCTTAATGGTTCCGCCCCTGTTTTTAAAAAAATCACAAGAAAGAAGTAGTTCAATATTTTATTTAAAGAAAACTGGTGCTTTTTATGTCAAAAAATTAATGACAGTTAATAATAATAAGTGTAGAACAACAATCATTTGCGAATAGTACCTAGGATGTGGTAGTTAATCGACGAATTAAATTTTTATACTATCCACAAATTTGAATTCAAAATTATTAATCTTGTGATAAGCACAATGCCATTCACATTCCGTTCAGACGACTATATTGATATGCTATATGGTTTATGGTGAATGCAAGACAAATGCTTGAAGAGCGGCCCGTTTATAACAAGAACGTTTTTTTCTCGGCGTCCTCAGGTATCACACATGGTGTTTCCTAAATTGGAACGGAAAATGCGCAGCGGTTCGTTCCCAAACAAAAACCGTGCACCGTACCGATATCCAGCGAGAACTGATGATAATGTAATTGATGTACTTGCGTATGTTGGTATCAATCTTCATACTTCTGTTAGAAACATAGCTGACGAACTGGGAATAAGCAAGAGCACGATACAGAGGATATTGAAGCAACACAAATACCACTCATTTAAACTACATTTAATTCAAGGACTGAGGTCTACTCATTTCGACAAATATTTTGGAGTGATCAAATCCGCTTCCACAACAATGGTGTCGTCAACACACACAATACCCGTTATTGGTCGAACGAAAATCCTCACTGGGTTCATTCAACTCGTTTTCAAACAGTTTGGGGTATAAATGTATGGTGTGGCTTATTCAAAGATCATTTGATTGGGCCATACTTTCACAAAGGCACATTGAATGGACACAGGTATTTAGATTTTCTTGAAAACAAATTACCTGAAATTATAGAAGACATTCCTTTGGCAGAGCGAAATACAATGATCTGGCAACAGAACGGTGCTCCACCTCATAATGCAGGCATTGTTGCGGAGTATCTCAATCAGTCTTTTCCCAACATATGGATAGGTACTTACGGACCTATAGCTTGGCCTCACCGCTCGCCCGATCTAACGCCACTGGACTTTTTTTGTGAGGCTATCTTAAAGAATTAGTATATCGAACACAGCCTGTAGATTTAGATAATCTTAAAGAACGCTTTCATGAGGCATGTCGTAGTATTACACCAGCTATGATTCAGGCTGCGTGCACAAGAGCGCTTTTAAGACGTTTTGAAGCTTGTATGGAATCTGCGGGAAATAATTTTGAATTTGAATTTTTTCTTCAATATTTATATTATATTTTAATAAAGGAATTTGGAAGTCACAAAATATTCATTTTTTTGGTGCTAATAATAAAAAACCAACCAAGTATGTTACATCGCTGTATTCCAAATAGAGTGACAAGAAATTTTCGGCGAAAATATACAGGGGGAGCCATTTGTAAATATAAAGTGAGGGGTGACTGCCAAAGGTTTGTTGATTAAAACTAAGTTTCTGTGTCATTATGAAGGAATTTTGATGCCATTCACAACAGTTTTTACAGTATTGGATTATCTTTTAAATTAAACGAGATACTGCCTGTAAACGATAATTTGGAACACACTGTATTTGTTGTGGCCATTTTTAAGTGAAAATAGCTTTATAAGTAAAATTTACTTTGAACTTATAAAATAGGTAGGTACTGTAAAATATGCGGGGGGATCACTGAGATCCTCGATCCAGGGCCAGTAATCGAATATGGGGCCTTAGTGAGAATTATCGTAGATTTAACTGTTCAAATTAATTTGATTCCGAATTTAATACCAACAAATAGCAATGAAACTTAAATAAACCAATTACTATGTTTACTAACTTGACATATATTATCATTCTGTTATTTTTCCATATCCCACTATTTGTTTTTATATATATTTCCACTTTAACTTCCTTAACGCCGTTTTCAGTAACAGTAACAATAGTATTGAAATAATAATTTAAATTATTATCAGTGGGGCAAGTAAAGTCAGTTTTAATTAGATCAAAATTGTTAAAATTCGTTCCGTACCTACAACCATAGTGGGTAAACTATATTCAACTAGAGATCTTGGCCTCTATTGATCCCAAAAACGTCATTTCATAGGTCAAAGAAATTTCCTTCAACGTAGAGACGCAATTAAATCAATACTTACTTGATGAGATTCCGGGGTTACGCGATTTATTGAAAATAATTTTGTATTAAGCAAAAGTACTTGCCGAGGCAGTTGGCAGTTCGCCAAAGTTTGTTATCAAAAGGAAACGCAGTGCAGATGAAAAATTGCAAAAAGACTTCATCTAGAAGTGTCAAATAACTTCAAACTTTCTGTTGTTCTCCCTATTTTGGATTTTGTCATGACGGATTTAAAAACAAGTGTACAAATTTGCAATATTGTTTCTTGGCTTTCATGGATCCATATAATGATGAACTAAAAGTTGAAACCAGCAATCTGCTTTCAAAGCATCCTTCAGACTTAGTAGATTCAGACAGCTTCGTTGAAGAAACTCTACACATGAAGAGCGTCTATAGTACCGTCTTCCAATCAGAAAAAGAGCCGATGAAGCTTCTCAAGTCCATATGTGAGAAAAACCTTCAAGCAATTCTTTTGAACCTGGGTAATGCAATTAGACTTTTTTTTATACAATTCCAGTAATAGTATCTACAGTTAAAAGGTCTTTTAGTAGACTGGCAAACTCTTTAAAAACTTCGCAAACGAGTTCAAACAGGCCAAAGCCGTCTTATCCAGTTAACGCTAACGTAATAGAACATTTTAGACAGAAGAAAACTCGGAAGACTATTATTAAGTAGTATTACTTTGTAGATTTACATAAATTCTAATTTTAATTTTCTGTAGATAACTATTTTCATTTTAGTGTGTTAAATGAATATACAAGGTGTCCAAAGTTATCGTTTACAGGCAATATCTCGCTTAATTTGACAGATAATCCAATACTGTAAAAACTGTTATGAATGGCATCAAAAATCCTTCCTAATGACGTATCAGAAGCTGCATTTCATTCAACAGTCCTTTGGTAGCCACCCCTCACTTTCTATTTTGACAAATAGCAATGAAACTTAAATAAACGAATTACTATGTTCAATAATTTGACATATATTATCATTCTGTTATTTTTCCATATCTCACTATTTGTTTTTATATATATTTCTACTTTAACTTCCTTAACGCCGTTTTCAGTAACAGTAACAATAGTATTGGAATAATAATTTAATTTATTATCAGTAGGGCAAGTAAAGTCAGTTTCAATTAGATCAAAATTGTTAAAATTCATTCCGTACCTACAACCATAGTGGGTAAACTATATTCAAAGTAAAAAGTTTAAATTTAACACTTTTCCTAAGTTAACTCGGGACATGAAAAGGATATGGTTTTCGATATTCTGTTGCTAATTACTAACGGACTTGTTTTTTTTCACGCATTCTTGTTTGAACACCCTTCTCCCCCCCCTCAGGCACGGGTCCTGGAACTAAGGGGTCCGCGCAGCCCCACACTTGGGGGGTCCATAATTTTTACGAACCATAAAGCATTTGATATGATATGCACGTATTTTTGAAGCATAAGAAATGCAATTGTTGCGCATAATGTATATATACTACTGCAGTGACGTTTGAGAACTTTTAGATTATGCATACATTGATAGATGGATAGGACGATAGGCCAGATCACCTGACTTGACTGTCTTAAACTTTTATCTCTCGAGACTATATGATCTAGAGAATACGAAATGGCATTGAGAGTATTTCAAGAGCAGACATTGATATTGATGTTCAAGCTGCTCTTCAAAGAGTAAACGTTGGCGACGGAAATGATGGGCGACAATTTGAACATTTAGGTCATCACTAGTTGCCTTCTTCTTCTTCCTGCTGTGTATAGGCATTATTGCCTGTTTTTCTTCACATCATTGCCTCTGCTCAGTCACCTGGGAGGTTGTCACTCCATCTTTTCCTAGGTCTTCCAAGGCTCCTTTGTCCTGCTGGTGATTTGTCCCTTGATATTTTCACAATTCGTTCTTCTGTCATGCGCTCAATGTACTCATTCCATTTTATCTTTCTATCCAGTACCCAGTCATTGATGTTATCTATCCCGCATGTTCGTCTTATGTTTCCACTTCTTTATCTATCAATTAGTGTTCTTCCCGCTATTCGAACTATTTTCATTTCTGTAGTCTCCAGTATCCGTTTCGTTTTAGAGGTCTCAGGTCGGGTCTCTGCTGCATAGGATAATATAGGTGTGATTGCGGTCTTGTATATGCGGGCTTTGGCTCCAGTTCGAATGTATTTATTTCGCCAGATTGTGTCATTTAGGTATGCTGCTGCTCTTGAGGCTCTTGTAGCTTGGTTTCTTACTTCCGTCTCCACGTCCCCATGTCCAGATATTTCGATTCCCAGATATTTAAACTTCATTTCCTGGTGTATTTTTTTGTTATCCACCACAAGCTTACATCTGATCGGTGTCTTGGAAGTAACCATTGATTTTGTCTTTGCCGCTGATATTATCATATTGACCTTTTTTGCTGTTTTGTTAAATTGGTACAGTAGCCTTTGCAGATCGTCCTCGTTCTCCGCCAACAGTACCGCATCGTCTGCATAGCACAGGATTTTGCCCTCTTTATTTCCCATTTTATATCCTCTTAGTTTGCGTACTTGTTTTATGATTTCATCCATCACTATCTTAAATAGGAGCGGGCTGAGAGAGTCCCCTTGCCTAATGCCCCTATTTGCAGGTATCTGTTCAGTTAGGTCACCATTTATTTTTGCTTGGATCGTATTTTTTGAGTATATATTTTCGATTATTTTAATGGCATTGTATGGTATCTGTCTATCATAGAGAAGGTGTATTATGTCTTTTAATTGTATTCAATCGAAGACCTTCTGCAAGTCAATGAAACACATGAAGGCCGGTCGATTACATTCGATCGATTTTTCCGTTATTTGTCTTATGACAAATATTGCGTCCGTGCAGGATCTTCCCGATCTAAAACCCTGTTGTTCACCTGCTAGTGAGATACATTCATTGATTTTATTTGTTGTTATTATCTTTGTGGTTAATTTCAGCGTTGTGCATAGTAGATTTATTCATCTATAGTTCTCGGGCATTTTTTTATCTTCCCTTTTAAATAGTGGAATCGTAATGCTATTTCACCACTCATCTGGTACTCTGTGTTGGGCAAAACATTTTTTGATTAAGGTTGTTAGTTGTTGGTTTAGCTTCTCTCCTCCATATTTAAGTAATTCGTTGGCGATGTTATCCGGACCTGGGCTCTTTCTGTTTTTTTAGTTTTTTATATTACTCTCATCACTTATTACTATCTCTGGTGTATTTAGCTTGGTTTCGGTCTCTTCTTCCTTGTATGGTTCCACTAAATATTTTACCCAGGTATCTCTTTCTACGTGTCTTGTTCTGATGAGTTCATTTTCTTCTGTTCTCTGATTTCTTATTAATCGCCAGATTTGTTTTTGTAACCCATAGAAGTCGCTTTCCATTCTTTTGGAGAAGGTTTCCCAGTAGTTGTCTTTCGTTTGTCTCACTAGTGTTTTTGTATCGTTACGGATTCTCTTGTATTCTTCATATGCTTCTGCCGTTTGTGACAACATGTAGTTTAAGTACGCTTTCTTTTTCTTTTTGCACTGTTCTTTGACCTTGTTGGAGAACCACGGTGTTTTGTTCGTTCCTTGTTTTTGCGGTCTTATAGTCCGAGTTCCAAGCGATTCACTTGCTGCTTCTATGATATTTTCTTTTAATCTCTTCCAACTGTTGTTAATATCATCATTTTCTTCTATCGGGTTTTTATCGATTCTTCCTTTTAAACGGTTTTGATATAGTTCTTTTATAGTTGTGTCCCACATGGATTCGATATTTGCCTTGATTTATTCAAATATTTTATAGTGCTGTGTAATTATCAAGCGACGGACTTTTCCAGATGGTATTTTTAAACCGGCTGTCCAGCCTTCAATAGCTTCCTGCCGTACATTTTTCACATTTTTATCTTGCCATACTTTTATCACCATGTGTCCCTCGGTAACCCATGTTTCATCCGTATCATAAATCCTTCTTCCTTGCTTCCAAAACTTGTTAATTTTCGTTAGATAGTCACTTCTCCACAATACTATTTCAAATGTTTCAATAAGGACACTCTTTCTTTTTTTCCGATTTGACATAATCGACCATTTAGTTATATCTAAATATGTTCAAAATCACAAAGAAACAAGTGAACAGTTGTACGATAAAACTAAACAAAAGGTAATTGAACAACGTAACATAAATATATCCGATCCATTCCATTATTCAAAACAAAAATTTGCTTATATTAAAACAGAACTAAGAAATAAAAAACTTCCCAAATTTAAACAAATAAAAATAATTCGAGAAAAAGGTATTTTGCTTGTAACAAACAAAGGTACTTATCATAAGAGGTATAGTCCGGAAACCCAAACGTAAATTACGAAAATTGTTACAGAATGTTGACGATCATGCGAACCCCACCGCTATGCCTGGTATTACAAGCATATTACATGACCTGTAGTGGAGAAGATATACAGAGTAAGAAAATTGAAACTTTCCTACTTCCCATACAACTGAGAAATGCCAAATTTGTTTATAGTACACATTCTATTTTGTACTATTTAGAATTAAGTCAATTAGTTAAACAAATAGATAGTTTAATAATACACATTAATTTGATAACTAATTGTATTACAATTATTACCGCTTCTAATCCCATATCTTATCACTCCTAGGCACAATCAGGAAAGGAATGCCCATCGTCGGAGAGAATCTATTAGTGCCAACAACTTTTAGTGCATAACGACCATTGTACTGTTTAATAGAAGGAAATGGTCTGGATGATTGCCATTTGATGGACGTCAATATCAAAGATACGATTATTCAACATAACACAGATAACGAAATCCTAATAATGCCAATGCAACCAGAAAAAGCTTTTTTAAATGCCAAATAAATCGACATCTCGAAGTAAAAGAGCCGAAGATGTTCAAAATTCCTCCAAATTGTGAAATATAGATTAATAATCTAACATATATAAACGACAATGAAATCAGCTACGGTAAACCATTCATTCTTCCAAGAATAGAAACAAGCGAAGTTATAACATCTTAACACTATCAGAAATCTAATATTACGAAATTAGACATCGACGAGTTTGTTTAAACTAATGAAATATGAAGACAATTGAAGCTCATTCAAGAAATCGTGAGCACCCAGAACCATACGCCAATAATTGGAAGTATTCGTGGAACTATAATCATTATCATAACCATGTATGCTGTAACCAAATTCAGGTTCAAAATCTTAAGGTGCAAATGAAAGTAAATAGAAGATTCACACGAAAGAAAAAAGAAATTTAGGGGAAAGCTAATCGAAAAGTCAATCCATACTTTTCGATACTTGAGGAGGGAGGAGTTATATACACCGCTTATCAAGAAACTGTATAAGAAAGCGGAAACCCAGCACCTATCTACCCTTCCACTCAAAGCGAACGAACAAACGTTCGCCTCGTGCTCTGGGGAGAACAACTCGAAATCCGCTGGGAAACTGTTTATTTGGGAGTGAGATTTACTCACACTCTCAACTTCATGGCCGACACATTAAATAAAGTCCGACGACGAGTTAATCTTCTTAAGGCGCTCATCGGAAGCTTCGGACCACTCTACTTCATACGTATAAGACATACGTACGTCCCATAATCGACTATAGAGGAAACGTCTATTGCACCCTTTCCGACCATCTCGTTAAAAAGCTTCGAACCTGTGAGCAGTCAATTCTTAGATACGGCCAATACAAGGCACCATACTCACCCAGTAACACTGTATATGTCAATATCGACATCGAGCCTATTCCTTGCCGTCTGAATAACTTACAAGCCCGATACGTTAGTAGCACTATCGAATCGGGCGAAGAGATATCGAAAAACGCCCTCCTCACACCGTGGATCGCTTACAGACGGCCTCTCGGCAGAAAACCCAAAAGGAAATTCCCATTTCCTCCAGTACGGCTACTAGCCACGACCGCCACGACTGCCCCGACGGATACATTGACTACCTGGACGATTCCTCAAACTCAATCCGATAATCAGACATATTTCTACTATCTAGAGTATCCACACAATTTCCTATCTTCATCCAATAATATTGCAAGAAGCAGTGCTTCTTCTTCCAAGTCACACATTTTTAATAATGCGTCGATTGTAGGTCGCTATTGCATATGTGTTTGCTTTCCAACGCGATCGCTATCGCCATTGCTATCGTGATCGTGATCGCGATCGCGTTCGCGTATGCGTGTTCTCCGCTCAAAGTAAATGTAGCATTCGGCCTCCTAGCTGTACTCAAAGCTGAGATATAGTTACCTCGTTTTAGGTAGTTTGTCGATATATATATAATTGTGGCAACTTTGCAATAGCTCTAACGATTTCAATAAAAATTTGCAGGTGAAGTTCAGGCTTCGCAAGATTTTACTTGTAATGTGAATAAATATTATTCTTAAGTTAATTCGGTGATTAATTTCCTTCAATAGCTAAAATTTCTATTTCCGCTTGTCTAAAAAATCACCTCGGAAAACTTATAATGAGAAATAAGTAACAAAAGATAGAAAATTGTTGTCTCGAAATATTCTTGGAAATTCCCTAAGAAAAAAATTGTTCTCTAATAATTTCCAGTCCATTAAAATAGAAAAATACGAAAGTTTTATGTTCCTATATGAAACTAGGATTGAACTCTTGAAAATATGATTAATTAAAATAATGTACCATTACCAAGTCGCAGTTGGACATGCTGTGACTATTTGAATGACAAGTTGGGAGTATAAATGCGTTATTAAAAAATTTTCACAGCATGATTACTGATCACGATACTTTTGTTTCACCGAAAAAGTTATCAATCTTTGTTGGTGAATGGAATTAATAGCTTTGGTTTGTCTATATCTAACACAATTTAATTCTGAAATTAGATTGGCAGCAGAAAGTTAATAAAAAATTATTTGAAAAACGACACAATTACCTGCAAGGTTATCTATGTGCATACTCATATCTGATATTCGTAACAATAGTTAATTATAGTAGCTATTCAATATTAGTATTAATCATTGTTCACGAGTTTTATTAATAGTAATTGAAAGAAAATAATGAGCATCCACTTTGTATTCAACAATTGAAGTGTATAATGTAAACGTATATATTCAAAATAGAGATGGTTTTTCAATTGGATGATACGTTTCAATTTTGTGGTTGTGCAAATTAAGTTACAGTTACTTGAAAATATAATTCGTCATGCAATTTAACATCAATTTGACCTACCATGTATATTAGGAAATCCAGTGGCATCTATATTGGAAATAATTAATAATATTGTAAAGCCATAAACAATAGTAGATGGGTAATAAAAGAGTTATTACATTATTTTGTTGTATACTAAGAACATGAATTCTTATCACCGCATATTATTATGTTTTCATTTGTGACAGATCTGATGTCTATGTTAGCTTCATGCACTACAGACTTGCGTTCGTTGGAGCGGTTCTGAACTCGGATTAAGGAATCATTCGACAGTCAACACGTTGGAGTTAAAGGTGTGTGATTCAGACGTTAGAGTTGGGTTTATTGTCTCAATTAGCTAATATTGAGAGTATGCGAGTAATTTTTATTACCTTTCCTAATTAACTATACGTCAAGTATTTATTTTATTTTTGTGGAGCATGTCCCCGTGGTGTTACTCCGAACGCACTATCCCTGATACATATTTTTGTAACGCGATTCTCCGTGATGTGTCTATGCATATATTATTCTGTGATATATACTTGTTGGATATCTCAGCTCTTATTGGTTATTGGAAGCTTTGACATCTCGAGAGCATTCTGATTGGCTGGCTGGTTTGACACGAGACTTTTTGATTTTTCCTGTGAATATACTGGACAATTCATTGTTCGCTGGGTATATCGAAGTGTAGTGGGTTGAATTTATGTCGCCAGTTTTGGATGAAATAATTGAATATTTCACCTTATATTAAGGGATGACCGATTGGTGATACACATTTCCCAGGTATCGTTAAATATTTTTGGAGTTGTTAGGAGAGTATAGACCTGTGGAAATACCATTTTTTTTGGGATCAGATAATTCAACCGACAGGTGGCTTTTTTTGTTATGCTGTCATTCCAGTTAATTGTAAGTATCAGAATAATTCTATAGTTTCATTAACTAGATTGTTCTCAAATTATATCGTAGAGGTTTTGTCCATTGTCTGATGAATTGATTTTTCTTTATAGCTGTACATTGCACATGAAAACCAATCTTGAAGAGGGTATATTGTTTCAGTAGGCCTTTATCACAGTACCTAGGGTAATAAAACCTTCAGCCCTATATATTTGGAACTCAAACTGGCCATTTGGTAAGAAATATTACAGTTTTTTTATATATAGATGAATATTCTAGTAATTTTAAAGCGTTTTATCTTTGGATAATGTATTTTTTTTGTTGATTGAAGGTCAACTGGTTTTATAGTTTAGGCACTTAGTTCACAGGTATTGGCTCCATATGAGCTCGTATCTTGTTTTTATGTCAAATGTAAAAAGATTATAGTTAATATGTTAAGCTCGATTAGTATTATAATTTTTTGTTGGTCAAACATGGAATATAGAATTTTCTAGTTAACTTTTGTTAGCAAAATTAAGTAATATCAATATTAGTTGATTAGTCTTTATGATTAATAGAAGTCTTGCTCTTATGAGATTAGTAGATATTTCAGTTTAGAGATCAGTAATAGAGATTACTCATATCGGATATATGACTGCTAGAGGGAGTTAATCGACTAGGGGGTACAGTTTAGATTGATATTTCGTTTTGATCATTGAGACTGAAAGAAAATGTATAGAGTAATAACATATTTCTCATTTTAGGGTTCTCTGTTCCCTGTTCTCTTTTCTTCTCTTCTTTTCTGTTCTGCTCTTTTTCTCGTTTGACAATCTTTACTATTCTGGATTTGGTTTTGGATTTCATTCTATGGGACAACGTTGAGTCAGAACAAACTTGTATGGGGGAAAACTTGGATTGTTACTGAAGAGTACAATATTGGATATTATAGCATTCTATAGAAGTAGTAGTTGGTAGCCACCACTAGCAACCATCAAGACACAGTGGATTTCACGCAAGTTTTAAACTTTGGTTTATGTGAAATACCTTTTTGCGCATAACACTTGTTTATATCCGTCAGTGTAGATTGTAGATAACTTTTTTATTACCGTAAGCCACTTGTGGTACGCAGATTACGATACTTGTGTTGATCAAGTATTACAAATACTTTGATCAACATACACTATTCAATTAAACCTGTTTTACCATTTATACTCACATTGTGGATTGGTGATAACTACACCCACTGTTGTTAAATTTGTAAACGTTACTGTGGCTATTCAATTTTAACATACTGAGTTATTTGAGTTGGTGGTAGTACGCGTATGAGCTCATATGATATTGCGCCATATTGTATTTTTAATATATACTTTCAAAATTTCACATTTAATTGCATAAACGTTATTTTGTACCATAGATACGTATGGTATATTGTATTGATTTAAGCCTATATTGTATTTGGAACTTAAGTACTTATATAGTTTTCTCATTCTACCGGCTAATCGAGTACTCGTTTGAGAAATTTCATTTGTATGTAGGTACTGGTTTGTACATATTTATACCCAACGAACAATCCAAGCTGTAACATAGGATTTCAATCGGGGGGAATTATAGGATTTTACCAGGGGGGTTTCATAGGATTTTACCAGCGGGGTTTCATAGGATATTACCAGGGGGGTTTATAGGATTTTACTTGGGGGGAATTAAAGGATTTTACTTAGGGAATATATAGGGTCTTAACCCAGGGATTTATAAGATTTTAAAGTACCATTGGGTACTAGTGGGTACAGCCTGTCAACCTTTTCTTTGTACAAATTGTAGTAGGATTGAGTTACTACTGGGGAGGGATACATTGGTTTTAAAGGTACGGGATATATATTTTTGGCTTGGGTTACTTGTATATATATATTTATTTGTATAAATTTTTGTACATCATTTATTCAAGGGGGGAATTTCACTTACCTATGATAATTTGTGTTTATGACTTATGAGTCATTTTGGACACCTGGGGGAATTTATTGTAATTTTGTGGTACCCTTGTATGTACTAGTTGTATTAGTAGAACCTTGTAAGATCACTTGATATACTAAGCCAATTCATTAAACTTAGACTTGGGTAAGTGACATCTGACTTTTATTTCTCCACCTATTTGGTAGTCTTAGGGTGGGAAAAACTTGTGTAGGTAGTTGTCGGGAGGCAAGATTGCCTGGCGCCCTTTTACATTTATTTAGTCTATGACCAACGGACTCCCCCCCGTCACCGCAAGAGTTAGAGGCAACGCCTAGAAGCGCACAGTATGCACCGAGTTTTAGGTTCATAGATCTCAGAGTGAATAACGGTAGGTGGCATGGATAATATATTAGGTGTGAGAGAACAAAATGATTGGAATAATATTGAATCAATATATGCAATCTATAGATACCTAGAGATTCATTTTGCAACAATTGCAAGTAGTCAGGATAATTTTAGTATAAGTGTTTTAAATGAAACTCACGGTTTCTAGTTAATACCACAATATAATAAAAATTGTTGAAAATTCTATTTATTATATTGTGGTATTAACTAGAAACCGCGAGTTTCATTTAAAACACTAATATGAGTAGATTCCACGAAGTAAGGGTCGAGACAGTTAATTTTTTAGTTGCTAATTTTAGTAGTTCAAAAAAAATAATTTTAATATGTGAAGATTAGTCAATAAGTTTGGCAGATTGAGGAGAATATATCCACTTGGAGATTGGATATTTCATAAATAATTTTTATTTATTTGCTTTCATATTAACATCAAAGACACAATAATCAAAAGATTTCATCAAGCTGATAGAAAATATGCTGAGAGATCATAATATTGGAATACTTATAACAGAGCATCTAGGCATAAATTCTAAAGATTTCAAAAATCTCTTGAAGAAAAAAATATAACAATGATTTTCACAGCAGTAAATGCAGAATTCTCTAATTGTTTGGAATGATAGACTTTATCAAACTTTAGTAAATAAAATATATGTGCATTGAATGATGTCGATAACAGATAAGCATGGACAAGAATAACTCATGTGTAAAAAAATACAATGTTCACCAAAATGTCAATTAAACACTGATACCAATATAAACCCAGAATAGTATTTATCAGGTTTCCTGAAAGAGATATCCAGGCATAAAAAAAGACAAGTAATTTATGTTTCAGTTAAATAAAAAAAAATATGTACATATATATATATATATATATATATATATATATATATATATATATATATATAATAAACAACGAATAGATTAGTAAGTATTGCACGCAAATAGAAGAAGGGGCTACTGAAAAGAGTAGAAAAAATAAAACAATAATGATATGAATAGTTTATTAATTTTGGTATAAAAATACACAACAAATAATTTCTTTCAGAAAGTACTTTTCTTAACAAACAGAATATATAATGTAAAAACAATGCAATAATTTGAGTAACATACATTCTAGATTGGAGTATCGTTAGACAACAACCAACATAGACACGGAGGTGCATATAACACTCCCGTCTGAAACTTCCGACCCAGATTATTGAAATAACAACAAGATGTACGAATAGTGCGTGACATATGAACAATAAACAACGAATAGATTAGTGGGTATTGCACGCATATAGATGAAGGGGCTACTGAAAAGAGTGGTAACCGCAGACATGCATGTTTCTGGCTCATTAGCTGTCATCGGTACGGTACAACCAAGTTTCAGACGGGAGTGTTATATGCACCTCCGTGTCTATGTTGGTTGTTGTCTCGAATATTCGAGATCTCCTAATATTACTGACACAAATGTTGTGTTTGACTATCCTGCTGAATTCTGTTATATTTTCTCATGTTTCATTCAACACCTTTGCTCCCATGTTTCACATCTTTTCTTGGTTGTACCGTACCGATGACAGCTAATGAGCCAGAAACATGCATGTCTGCGGTTACCACTCTTTTCAGTAGCCCCTTCTTCTATTTGCGTGCAATACCCACTAATCTATTCGTTGTTTATTGTTCATATGTTACGCACCATTCGTACATCTTATATATATATATATATATATATATATATAAGCAAAAGGTGATGATTGTCAGGTATGCGGTCAGTATAAGAAATAAAACTATATTCTCATTCTCAATATTTCGCTATTGTTCAATAGCATCATCAGGAGACACTACAATAATTAAAATATAAATACAATGACAAAGATAGGAATCATTTGTTTTGATTTTCTGATTTAAAAATATATATATATATATATATATATATATATATAAATATATATATGTGCCCAATTTATTTACTATTTTATAAACCACAGAATTGAACTTCCACTTATATAACGATAATAAAAAATAATAATAATAGTGGGTACTCTCACCTTAATTACCGATAAGCAAGTTATTCTATATTACAATAAAGACTTCAAATAAAAATGGCCTAAAACAGGATCACTATAAGCGCTCTCAATAAATATTGGTAGCATACAAGGAAAAGCAAATATAAAAAGAATTTAGCTGATCATAAAGAACACTTCGCGTGAGCTCAAGCGCAGGTTTTATGTATTTGTAGATTATCAAAATAATTAAATTTCTGGGTAAAGTGAAACCAAGCCGCTATAGTACACCACTAACAAAATGTATAAATATGTACCACAACTAGAACGCCTAGTCCTAATGCTAGAGCAAAAAAAGAGTGGGTAAACTATTTCGAAAACATATATTATGAAAGAATAATCCAAATGTATGTCTTTTGGTTTTCTTTCGAATATAACGTCTAATAACAAAATCTCTTCATTTAATAGAAAGTTAAGCGCAATATAAACAACAAATATACGCAACCTAAGCAAAATATACAAATAAAGTAGGGTAATTGTGGCAACTAAATATTCACAAAAATATTCAGTTGGATTCAAGTAAGCAATCACAATCAAAGATAAGTTTATGCAACTTGCTTGTATATCCAAATTAAAGTATATATTGTTGTAACAGATTTTTAAACTGTTACAATATCACCAAACTCATTTCAACATCTAGTACTCACATGAAGAAGATATAGAGTTCAGTAATTAGTTGTGTGTAATGTTGTAAAGAAATTTTCATTGTAGGGTGGGGCGAGCTGTAAGGATCTATGTTTGTGTTTTGTACATAAGAAATAATCCAATCAGATGAGATGTCAATGTAACAATATCTATCAAATCAAATTTTGTAAGTAAAAGTCGTGATGGAAGAAACGAATAATTAACGTTGAATGTTATTTCTTTGGTTTTCAGGTACGAGTTATCGTTATTACAATGTATTCTGCATATAAAATAAAATAATCTTCGATTTTAACACAAACAATTTCGTTTTTTATTCTCTAGAGAATATTACCATTATATACTTACCGCCGTTATCTTAACGTTTCCTCCGATTAGGAGGAGTAAGCAATCAATTACAAATGGTAGACTAAATTTTTACTTTTCCAACGAGTATCAAAGAAATAAAGAAAATGCCTACTTTGCGTATAAAAATTTGTATAAGCGTTTTGCAGAGATATTGTAGAAAAAGTTGTTTAACTACCTCGTCGATTTTTTCAGTTTTTACCCTGGGGGCTTCTTCGCAGGTTACATAATTAAACCGTTTTTTAGGAGTTTTAAAATCTTGTAAATGGTAGTTTCTCCAATTTCTGTCATATAGGCACATTTTGTAACTACACTGCGAACGGTACACGTTTAGCACCACTATTTTTACACGTGTTGTTAAAGCTGCACTTCTAAATTTCATTGGATTAAAACTTGTGGTTGATGCTATTTTTCTCACAAATATTCAAAATTTAATTTATTTACGTTTCTTGCTACTTTGCTCCTAGGAGTTTACAGACCATAGTACAGTTTAGTAATAAAATTGAAAGAGGTGGTTATGGTTTATGAAAAAAAAGGCGAAAGATTTATTCGCTCTGAGAAGAAGCCAGACACTGGTATGGAATCAAACCACCTCAGTTAAAGCCACTCGGGGGACACCTCAAGGAAGAGTAATATCTCCCCTTCTATGGAGCCTCGTAGTAGATGACTGCTGTACAGGCTAACGGAGCTTGGCTTCGAATGTATGGGCTACGCCGATGACATTGTTCTAATAGTCAGAGGCAAGTTCGAGAGCACATTGTGTGATTTATTACAAAAGGGCCCCAGAACCATTGAGCACTGGTGCTTGTCAGTGGGGCTAAACATTAACCCAACAAGACCATAATAATTCCATTTACGCGGAAAAGAACACTTCCAGCTATGAAACCCATATCCTTAAACGGGTGTAACTCGTTTTTGGAGTTACAAAGCTCCGGTGGCTCTTCGTCTGGTGAGCAGTGGTCGCAGGATCTTGCGAGTCACAAGAATCGACAGGAATAGGGCGCCACTTATTTTTTGGTAGTTTTTCAAAAATAGGAAATTACTTACACCACTCCCTTCTTTTCTAAATTCAACTTAACTGCGTTACTATAATGATATTAATAAACAAATGAAAATCAGAACCTCACTATATGGTTTTTTTTAATCAAATAAGTTTACAGGCACATGTAATCAATTATATATGATGAAAAACAAAAGTATGCATTCGGTGCATTAAATGTAAATAAAAACCATAATAACCCCTAAATACAGCTGTTTTTAAGTTCACATTTGGTGAACAGTTTATTTAAATTGAAAACTATATGTACATAGCTATAGCAAATGCCTTGTATAAAAATATAAATATGACAGGTTACGAAAGATAAAAAAAACAAATTAAACTCCCGTTGGGAGATTTAATAATTAACGTATGAATTTAAATCACGAAAAGTCGAATAGAACACTGTACTATTATAAGAAGGTAGTATCACGTAAACTAGTGGTAATAAGAATCTGCCAGTGCACTCCCCCAGTGGATTTTGATAAGTTGGAATGAACTCACCGACTCCAGGGTGGCGTATCACTTAACCCTAGAGTACTAATATGATTTGATTATTCCGTAATACTAATACGTCGTAAAATTTACGACTTTGGATTAAAACACATTTTAAAAAAATCAAAATATATTTTCCAACAGAAATAATAGGTTTTTCATCTTAAACTAATCAAATAAATGGATATGGTTTGAAAAAAAATGAATTATGCCGAAGAAAATGGACATTCTGGGCAACAATTTCTGTTGTGCTGTCCGCAGATTGCTCGTTTACACTGTACACAAAAGTTTGTTGTCATTCTTCTCAGACGGCTAGGGCAGAAGGAGCACACTGTCCGCTTCTTTGCCATAGGGTTATCTGGTTCAGGAACAGGCTGTATGTTTAGAATTTCGTTTATGTCCTGTCGAATATTGCGACGTAAATTGGGGATGTTCAATCTTTGGCGCATCCATGGCTCAGCAAGGCTTTTGCCCAAATTTAACATGAACTGGAAGCGGGAAGCAGGCTTCGTATTAGCTTTGTGAGAATTATGGCAGTATACTACAAATGAATTGATGGTAGCTATGTTAATCATTCCATAAAAAACACACATAGGCCATCTCCGGGTTTTTCTGGAGCAGGTCATATTACTGCATAGTTGATCCAAAGTATCTACACCTGACTTGGTTTCATTATAATTTATAATTATATCAGGTTTTCCATTTTCGGAAATGCTTTCACCTTCATGCAGAGTGGAAAGTAACAACACTATTTTATTAGGTTTTGGTGCATATGAAACTAATGTCTTTTTCCTATCAAAGCAAAACATTGATGTGCCTCGTTGCCTATTTTTCAATAGTTCTGGTGGTATTTCTTTTTTATTTTTTCTCAGAGTTCCTATAATTGTTAGTTTGTACGGCAACTCCAAAAGTTCATCCGCCAAAGAAACTGACGTAAACCAGTTGTCCATGGTAATGTTACGGTTACTACCATGAACCGATTTTGTTAACTCTTTCACATAAAAATTTGCAAGAGGTAGTCCTCCAGTATCAGTGCTCTTTCCTAGATATGGACTAGCATCTATCATATATTTGGAGGATGTGTCGCATAACATAATAATCTTAAACCGTACTTCGACGGTTTGTTATACTCGATAGTCGAAATTCTGTAAAGTGACTCATCGCTCTTACTGTCCATAAAATCAGTTGCAGAAGCGAACTTCATGAGCGCATCATTTTTGAAGGGTTCTTAATAGTCCTAAATAAAAAATAAATAGAAAATGTTCTTGTACGCTCTAGCGTTTAAATTTGAGAGAACAGAAATACGAAATTATTATGGTAGGTATCATTATGTATATACAGGGTGTTACCAAGAATAATACACATTTTTAAGGATGAGCTGTAATAAGATGTATATAAAAAAGTCGATAGTCGAAATTCTGTAAAGTGACGTCATCGGTTATCTACCGATTTAAAGTGAACTCCATGAGCGTATCATAGTTTAAGGGTGCGAATACTGAAATATCTGGAATTTCAATTTTTAACATTTGAAATAATAACTTATCACAAGTTGTTCATAAGTAAGTTAAAACAAAATAAAAAAATGTTTAAAAGTCAATTCCAACTTACTACTACTAAAACTAAAAAAAAGTTGTTTGTCAAGACCAAAATAAATTACCAATAAGTATAGGTATGTTGCGAGGTCACTTGTAAAATGTCTGACTAACTGGAAGCGGTATCACTCCCTGACGACTCCTCAGAATCATCGCTTTCTCCTCCTATATCGATAATGAGTGGTTCCGTCATTACTTCTACACGTATGTCTAAATCCCAAAACTTTATTTCTTCTTTTAATACGTGTTGAATACATTTACGCCAACTCTCAGCAGTAACGGTATGCAGCGCCTCGTCAAACAGTTTCTCAACGTCAGCTATTTTGAATGTACTGTTTTTTCTCGCAACATAATTTTTCACTTGGGCCCAAACCAGCTCGATGGGGTTTAACTCACAGTGGTAGGGAGGAAGTCTAACAACTGAGACGTTGAAATCTTTCGCCATTTCATCGACAACGTACTTAATATAACTGCTTTTATGTTTCCGTACGAGAGATAATAATTCAACTTTTAGCATTGCCTCGTTGTGCGGAATGCTTTTACTCTCTAACCAATCAATTATAACCCTCTTGCGGCTAGCTGAAGTAGGTATTTGCTCCAGTCGACGAGAGTGGTATGAAGCATTATCCATAACTATCACTGAACCAGGAGTTACCTTTGTTAAAATTGATCTAAACCATGTTTCAAACCAGTTACCATCCATCTCTTCATGGTAATCGACAGTTTTTTTGGACTGAAAACTTAGTAATCCACCTTCTACAAATCCTTCCTCGCTTTTAAACCGGAAGAGAAACCCTCCATAAAGGCTTGTCGATTGCTTCGTATATTCATGTCTTGCCACACTTTTGACACAGTGTGGCCTTCATTTAACCATGTTTCGTCAAGATAATATATGTGCCGTCCTTCGTTACGAAACTGTCGTATCTGTTTTAAATAATTTCTCCTCCATTCCACAATGTCATTTCGTTCAATTAAGGCACTGTTTCTACTTCTTGTTTGGTAACGAAAATTCATTAATTTTAAAGTTCGTCTCAAAACTTTATCACTGATGTTTGGTAAAGTATCATCAGCTTCTATTACCTTGCTCAATTTAGCTACCGAGGGGATTTCATTCCTAAAATAAAAAGAATGTATTTCCCTACGTATAGCATTCCGTATTTGGTCGTCCAAAACAATTTTCTTTCTTCCCCTACTTTCCGGTTTACAGTTTTCACCTCGTTCTCTTGTCAAAGATCCGTCCCGCGATTTCTTTAGAATATTGTATATAGTACTCTCAGAAACTTTAGTTAAATAACTGCACTTAATCACAGCGTCACTAACACCCAACTGTTTGTCCATGGCACGCAGTCCTTCGTACACATTTAATATGAGGACTTTTTCTTCCCGAATTAAATTGGTACGACGCCGTTTTTTATCGCTAACACCGCTACACTCCGCCATTATTGTCACTAAATATACCGATATAAATATTACAATAAATACCAATAATAACCGATTTATCACACAAAACCACAACACAAATACTGATGTTACGCTCATGAAGAGAATAAACACCTCACATAACTGTTTACTATCACTGTCTCATTCGCGTAGCTCGATCTATCTATCTCGTTCTCAAAGCCGGAACATTGAAGCGACTCTCCAACATTGTCAAATCGGCGAGTTTTTCACAACAAACTTTGCGTTCAAGAAATATACATAAACACTTTATTTCACATTTCAAGTAAACTAATTATTATTAGTCTGCTTGAAATTTGAAATAAATATATTAAATTGGTATTGACTTAATTACATTGCATCTTTTGTACCTGAAATATTGACACAATGGATTTGAAGTGTATTTATAAAATACAGCATTTCTCTCTAGAATACATATGGCAACTGCGCTTTAACCAAAGTGTTGATTAGATAGCTCTGACTCACTTTACACAATTTCGACTATCGAGTATAGGTATGTACATACGAAATGGACACCTTCCTCTAAATCCTAAGAGCTGTTCATCGATGGTGAGATAAGATGATGGAATATAGGAACTTCTGCATACATCTATTAGCATATTCCATATGTCACGAATAGGAGCGAATGAGTCGGTTTTTCTCCTTTCCTCCCTCGAAGTTTTATCGTCAAACCTGAGACAGTTTACTAAAAACGTAAAACGTTCTCTACTCATACAGGCGCGATAGAAAGATTCCGATGTGGTCCCTTCAAACATATGTCTAGCATTTAGATGATTGTCTTTTTTGGCGGCAGAAAAAACTAGTATTCCCAGGAAGGCTAATAACTCATCTTTGCAAAGTTTTGATACCGTAGCAGAATTTGCAGCGTATTTAGAAGACTGCCTAACAATCTCTTCATTGGTGTGAAGAATAACTATGTCAAGAATGTTGTCGTGAAAGAAGTGCAGAAAGTGGTCCTTTATTGAAGAACAGTTACGAGATTCTCCTTTGCAACCAGATATAAAATGAACAATATTCCTAGAGCTGTCTCTCTTTGACAAGACTGGCTGTTTAGATGACCACTTATGACCATTCTTACCTTTTATATTTATTTGTTTAGGAAAAACTATATTTGGATCCCTTCGACCCTGGCTTCGACATAGGCTGGCTAAAGGTTCATCGTCATCCGATGATTCTTGATCATATGACAAGAGAGCTTCTTCTGGACGTTCCTCTGCTAATTCTGGATTTTTTTTCTCGATGGCATGGTTGGTTGGTTGGTTATATTCTTCTGAGCTGTCAGAATGTACCGAATCCTCTTCTAAATAATCTTCCTCCCAGTCACTTCCACTGTCCTCGTACGGTTCATTATAATCATCTTCTCCATTCATAATCTTTTCCATTTCTTGTTGCAACTGCGACGCAGTAAGTGGTTTATTTGCCATTTCTCAGTTTCTGAAATTAATAAATAAATAAATCTTAGCTTTATACTTTGAAATTTGCATTTTGTTTCTACAAATTATGAAATATTATTAGTCTACTTACACAATAAATCGAGTATTCAGCATAAAACAAAGAAAAACATTCACAATAATCTTATCGCTAATACTATCACTAACACTAAAGCGTCGTAATATTTACGACGCGATGCGTAATTTCTGCACTTCCGCTGAAAATCCGACTGACGTGGACTTACCAACGTTTAGCAGAGTACTACAGAGGAAGCTACTGGGAGACCCAGATCTGCAAGATTTTCCGTTGTTGCCAAATTTCGGGAAAAATAATTCGGCGTCGTAAATTTTACGAGTATTAGTACTCTAGGGTTAAAACGTTGTTTTCTCGGGGCCTTCCTCCCTCAAAAAAACTTTAGACGGTTTATCCAGGCGTAGATGTATGCTACTTCGAGTCCAAAATGGCGGCATCGAACATGTGACTTGCTTTTGAGAAAATCAGATACCGTGATAATAATGGCTAGGTCGGCGAATCTGAAATTAATTTACCACTCAACGACTGTACTATTTTAAGAAAGTTGCTTAGTACGCTTACCTCCTTGTTAAGGGAAAACTTCTTTCCCCAATTCACAACAGCAGGGAGCGGCTTCTTAATAATGCCCGCAAACGAAACCCTAAAATCCGCTACTCCATCTCCATATTCCAAAACCGGACCAGTTAACCCGAAATTATAAACGGACTCCAAGTTTTTGTAAACCTTAACGGCCAATCAAGTTCTGATAATCCCTATGATAAATTCTTATTTTCGGCTGACCAATGGAATATCTCCAATAGATATGACGAACTCCGAACTCAACCGAGCTGGCTTAGTGAATTTCAGATTTATTTAGTACCCTAGTAGTCAACCTGTTTAGTGAAGTGTCAACGTCAATCTAATCAATAGTACCTATTATGAATGTCATTGTAAATGACATTGAAAACAAAACAAAATTCAATAAGGCGTTCGCAATAAAGGTATTACCAAACGACGACTAAAATCAACGACAAAGATTATTTATTTATGTCTGAAGCCATTCTAAACTTTGTGTACTCGTTGTATGAACTGTTTACGAAATGTAACCTCATTCAAATATAAACATTGTATTGAAAGAAGCAGTTTGATGAGTTTTATCATTATCCAGTACTGGTAAGTAAACAATACATTAACTTTTAATTATATGAAATTGACTGTCTCGACCCTTGTGGAATTAACTAGAGACCTTGAGTTTCATTTAAAAACACTTTTAATTATATATTTAATCAAGGTTTTAATTTCTTTTAGGAACTTGTGTAGCTGTTAACTAAATTACTGTTCAAGATGCAATCACCTGTGTTAATTAATTACAATACTTTGTTTAGATAATTTAGTGACACTTTTTAAGCTGATTATTGATTTAAAATAAAATATATTCCAAAGTAGACACACATTAATTTCTTAATGCTTAAGGTAAGTCTGAATGTTACACGGGGAAATCATAGAATGGAAATCAGAGGTTAAATATATAGGGATAACCCTAGACAGTAAGCTTCTGTGGAATAAGTATGTTGAAATAACTGCTAGTAAAGCAATAAGAGCTTTGATGGCGTGCACAAATCTAGCTGGTAAGAGGTGGGGCTGTAACCCAAAAATACTGCGATGGATGTACGCAATAATTGTGAGACCAGCAATTACGTATGGGGCAATAGTTTGGCACACAAAAGCAAGTCAGTACAGCCCGAGGAAGACCCTCGACAAAGTTCAAAGGCTTGCCTGTGCGTGCATCACTGGAGCTATGAGAACGTGTCCAACTAGGGCACTTGAGATCATTACAGATCTCACACCTCTACATATGGTGATAGAAAAATCTGTCCAAGAGGCAATTCTTAGAATATCTAAGGAACGTTCAGGCAATGATAGTATTGAAAATCAGGGAGCTTGGTCCTCTCTGACACGATACATCTCATTCGCGAATCTTCCCAGTGACGAAATGATGAGGAATATAAGCATCGAAAAGAATTTCACCACGATGCTAAATACGAGGAGAGACTGGGAAAGGGAATACACCACCAAAACTCTCAAATAGAACACCATTAGATGGTATACAGATGGTTCAAAAACCACCATTGGAGCAGGCGCTGGAGTATTTGGGCCTGGCACCAGATACTCATTATCGATCCGAAAAATATTTGGACCTCAAGAAAGATAAGCTACATCTCCGCACGGGCTTTCTTATAGGACACTGCCGCCTCAGGAAGCACTTAATGAGAATAGGTCTAGCAGAGATTGACGAGTGTAGATTCTGTGGGGAGGAGGATGGAACTCCGGATCACCTAGTTCTGGAATGCCTCGTCATTGCAAGCCAACGCAAGAAATGCTTCGCAGAAGAAACTTGTAAGAGTGAGGACCTAACATCGTTGAAGCCGTCCCAAATACTAGAGTTCATTAGAACCTTGGAACTGGAAGGCGAGCTGTAGTAGTGGCGAGTACAGCCCTGATAGGGGGGGCACAATAAACCTTCGGTTTCAGTGCACTGTAACCCCGTTAAAATCTAGTCTAATCTATGGTTTATGAAGAACCTTTTATTATTGTTTGACTGGAGTAAATTTTGCTTAGCTTATTAAACAAATATGGTATAAAATCTGCTAATTAGATGTTAGTTTAGTGATTGATTAGCATATTGAAGAAGTGTCGATAAATTACATGGTTCCATTTGCCATTGAGAAAGTTTCGAGATATTACCTGCTATGTTCAAAGCAAACAAACGGAAATTGTAGATCATATTTTACGGATGCAGCTGTTACATAATATACGGAATTTTCATAGAGACAAATTTTGGATAGATCTTATAAAATATATATTTTAAATATAAATGTCATTTAAAATTAAGCGGATAAGCATTTGTGGTTGCTTATTAAATTATGATCATTACCAAACAACTTCTAAACTTACTGAACAAACTATAATTTAGATCGAACTTTGATTTAATTAATATACAAACCGGCTAAGTTGAACACGTATAAATTTATATCTGCTATTAGTTCTGTTTTACTGTTTTTTTCCATATTCTGGCTCCTGGCGGAATTCCACTATGAATTTCATCAAAACATAAGTTTTCTATACCGGTATAGTTCACTGATTCTTTATTCGAAATCCTTCATGCTCAAAACGGCGATAATCAAAAACAGTCAGTACCTTCGTCTTTTATATCCAAATTTAAATATCCTGTGCAGCCGGTGTGGGCTTCTATAATACAGTGTCGCAGGGAAAGGGGGTTCCAAGAATGGCCCGAAAGACATGTCTAAAGCCTCTACGGTTAGGATCGGCCGGGATGACAAGCAATCATTAATCATGGCGGCTCGCAGTCGGCTACAGCTTCAACCTAAATTCGGATCGGTGGTTCACTGTAGGTAGATACGTAGATATGTATACAGGGTAAATATTCATTATGCGTCCACTATAAAGGAAATCAGTAAGTTATGGGGGTATTTCCTATTATATTTTATACGTTTTAAAAGGATTGGTAAATAACCCACTATGCAAATGAATATTACAGTCATGTTAATTCAACATCACATTGTGATAATGTTCTTCAATTTCTTCCTCTTGTTTTCATCACATGCACATCTATACATCCGCTTATACCCAGCTTGTGGCTGTTAACTTTTGTGATGTTTCAACTTAACCTCTCAGCGATGTTAAAACGCTGCCTTTTTACATTACTGTGATGTTACTAGAACTTCCTCAAAAGGAAGTCTTTATAACGAACTAAAAACAACATTTTTGTTACATTCTGAAATGTCTTTTAACTTCTCGTCAATGTTAATGCAATGTCTAAAAAATAACATCTTATCAATGATCTAAATGCGACATATCAAAAACAATACAGTGTATTCTCTTAGATGTTGTATGGACATTACTTAAACCTCTAAATAACGTACCTCAAACATTCTAGATGACATCGTATAGATGTTTCTGTGCCTAATTAGCAAATACAGGGTGAACAACTAAGAACGCCGACTGTCTGCCATATTTCAAAAAATAGTCATGGTACAACTTTAAAAAAATACCTTCAGGAAAATGACCCTGAAAAATCGCTGGAGAATATTTTTGAGTTCCTAAAATATCTATGGGGTGGAATGAACACTTAAAACCATAATACTGTGAATATCTTCAAAAAGGACATACTAAAATTATCCTAGAAATACAATTTTTGATATATTGATGAGATTATGAAAAAATGTAGTTAGGGACTTTTTGTCCTTATTCTCCAAATAAGGGGTTGGAGAAGGTTCAACCTAAAAAACAAATGTAACACTTTTTTCTTTTTTAATCGATATCAATGTTTTTGGCGTCATTTGAGAGTTTTTCCTCTTTAATAAGATATGCTTAACAAAAATAACGAAAATGGAAAAATTTTGTCAACGCTATGTGAAAAAGTCGACAATTTTTCATTTTCTCGGAAATTTCAAATGTAATGAGACATTTTTTAAATTCTGATGAAAAGGGATTTACGTTATCAGATATAAAAATTAAAAAATTCTTCAATTTACGTTTGAAATTTCCGAGTGAATACAAAGTTATCCAATTTTGTTATACATCTTATTAAAGAGAAAAACTCTTCTAAATGCAGCTAAAATCATTAATATCGGTTAAAAAAACGAAAAAGTTATACATTTGTTCATAAGTTTGAACCTTCCCCACCCATTATTTGAAGAAAATTGGCCAAAAATCTCCTTAATTAAATTTTTTCATAATCTCTACAAGATTTCAAAAATTGTATTTTTAGGACACCTTTAGTATGTTTTTATGGAGTATTATGTTGTCGAGTGTTCATTCCACCCCTAGTGGATATTTTAGAGACTGCAAAATATTTTCCAGCAATTTTTCAGTATCAATTACCTAAAGGAAGAGAGAGAGAGAAGTTCGTGTTTGAATCCTGTTGGGTGGAGTATTTTTGGGTGAAGTGCGAACTTTTCATGTGGTGCCCTGGTATAGGATTTGTTCCTCTTCAGGGCTGAGAAGGGGGAGTGTTGGGTGGTTATGTGCGCGTTGACCGAGAAGCTGGGTTTGGATGAAAAAGTGTCTAGTAGAGTTTTTTAAGAAGTGTCTGGAAAATGTGTTTTAGAAGTGTATGGAATTGAGGAAATTGAGTGGGCTTTTGCTAGAAGTTAGCTGGAGGGTTGTTTGAGTTGGGGTGCTTAGGGGGATGATGTTTTGGAAGCAGCGAAGCTCGATAGCGAGCGGAAATGGTGTGACAAAAAAGTGTCTAGGATTGGAGCTTGAATGTGGAAGACGAGCCATGTATCGTTGCCGATATATAGCTGTGTGTTGACCTGGCTAGGTGTCAGAAATTAGAGAGGTAAAAAAGGGTGTTTTGACTGAATTTGCAATTTGTAATTTGTAATTTGTAATGTCTCCGGTGTTGAGAGGGAATATAATAAGATAATAATTGAGTTTTGATTATTTTCAGAATTTTTCAAAAGAAAAGTGTATAGGAGACATTATTTAAAAGTGTATAGAAATAGAAAGTGATAATTGTTGTACTTGTAGAAGGTTGCGGGGACGTGCCTTCGGTGGTTCGGGGACTGTTTAAGGTGGTCGGCGACATAATAATCTTTAAATCCTCAAATCTAAAAATGCGGGTGCGTCGATCGTCGGTCCATTTGGCTAGTGAATAAATTCACAGAGTGTACAGGAAAACCGCAAAAACCTGCAACACCGACATGGGTGGTGGGGTATCATAAAGTATAGGGTGAGTCCAAAGTGTTGAACAATTAATAGTTGGAAGTGAGGATTTGGAAATGTTAGAGATGTTTGTTTATGGTATTGGGCTTTGTCGGAGAGTTGTGTTGAATTTTATTGACTGAATGGTGAGAGATATGACTTTTGTTGTTATCGGATGGCAATAGGGGACCTGTCAAGGTAGTCAATGTATTCGTCGGGGAGGTCGTCGTAGGCCGTGGCTAGTAGGCGAAGCGGAGGAAATGGGAGCTTCCTCTTGGGAATTCTGCCGAGGTGCCGTATGTTGGCCACCCACGGTGTGAGAAGGGTGTTTTTGGAGATATCGCTGCCCGACTCAATGGTACGGTTGACGTATCGGGCCTGAAGATTGTTTAAGCGAGAAGGGATGGGTTCGATGTCGATATTGACATAAACTGTGTTGGAAGGAGAGTATGGAGCCTTGTATTGGCAGTATCTTAGAATTGACTGCTCACAGGTGCGTAGATTTTTGACGAGATGGTTAGGGAGGGTGCAGTAGACGTTTGCTCTATAGTCTATTATTGGACGGATATATGTTTTATACGTATGAAGCAAGGTGGTAGGGTGTGTGCGTCCAAATGTGCCACCGAGCGCCTTGAGAAGATTGACTCTCCGTCGGACTTTATTCAAAGTGTCCATTAGGTCGGGCGTCCAGTTGAGAGTGTAAGTGAATTTCACTCCCAAATAGACGACTTCCCTGCGGATTTCGAGTCGATCTCCCCAAAGCACGAGGCGGAAGTTGTTTCTTGGTAGAAGTCGTTCGCTCATGGTATCAGGATGTTGGAAGACGATAGCTTGTGTTTTTTGAGGATTGAGAGTCACCCGCCATTTCCTGCACCAATTAGAAAATTGGGTCAGTAGATTTTGGGATCGAATGTTGAGAGAGCGAATGTCTGTGGCAGAGATGATAAGTGCGGTGTCATCCGCATATAGTTGGACGTTATCACGGGGATGTCGTGGGACAGGTGTGTCATACGTATAAATGATGTATAATAGGGGAGCGAGTATCGAGCCCTGCGGAACGCCAGTTTGGGGTGTAAAAGGGTCGGATATGCTGTAACCAACTTTGACGCTGATCGATCGGTCGGTGAGGTAAGAGTATATTAATTTGATGATTTGGTTTGGCAGTCGGATGCTCAGTAGCTTTCTCACTAGTCCGGCGTGCCAGACTTGATCGAATGCCTTCTGAACGTCCATGAGAATGGCGGCAGAACAGCGTCGTTGATTTAAAGCTCGGGTGACGATTGTTTGAAGGTTGGTGGTGGCGTTCTGACAAGAGTGGCCCGGCCTGAATCCGAATTGAAATGCCGGAATTATGTTGTTTTCAGTACAGAAGTCCCAGATTCGTTCCTTCAACAGGCGTTCAAAGACTTTACCTAGGACGCTGATTAATGATATAGGGCGGTAAGATTCAGGCTTTGTAGGGTCTTTGCCGGGTTTGGGGATGAGAACAACGTTGGCTGATTTCCAACAACGAGGAAAGTAAGAAAATGCCAAACAGGCGTTCAGCAGGGCGCAGAGCGGAGGGAAGATCTCTTCTGGCAGGTTTTTTAGTGCCTGCCTCGAGATTCCGTCGTGCCCTGGGGCACTGTTTCTCCCCGCTCGGCACGCCAGCTGAACTCCTTCGATGGTGAATGGTGAAAGAAGCGGAGAGTTCTCATCGGGTGGGATGTGTATGTGTGGACTTCGAGTGATATTTCGAGTCATGAGGTCGGTTTCAACGGCAAAGTCCCTGAGAAATTGGGGGTTGTCGAGTGGTGAAAAGACAGTTTGAAGGTTATTTTTGAAGGCGTTGGCTTTGTCTTCGGAGGTGTAGATTTTCTGTCCCTGCACTTCGAGATGTGATTCCACCTTTCTCCTAAGGCCGACGAGGCGGTAGAATTTTTGCCAAAACACGCGTCCTTGTCTGAAGTCCAGTTCGGCTGTTTCGGCCTTCCACTTTCTCTGCTTTTCAGCATTGATTTCTTGTCGAACCTGGGCGTTGAGACGGTTCCATTGTGTTTTGACTGCGGGATCTCGAGTGCGGACGTATAACCTGTATAACTGTCTTTTCTGACGTATCTTTTGCAAAATTCTTTGCGGAAGTGCATGAAAATTGGTATGTACGGTGGTGAGTGGGACGGCGATGTCTTGCGCATCGATTAAGAGGGATTGGAATTCTTCTGCGTGATTATCTATGTCATCAGTATTCTGATGAATGACGGGTGGTGGTAAGTTGGTGGAGACGTGATTTGCAAAGGAATTCCAGTCGGCTTTTTTGAAGTCGCGAAAGGTGAAATTTGTTGCTGGTGGTGGTATAGGGTTGTGTAGTGCGGTTTTGACCAGTAGTGGGACATGGTCGGAGGTGATAGGGTCGCCTATAAAGCATTCGTCGTCTACAAGAGTGATTAATCTGTCTCTGCAGATTATATGATCGACTATGGAGGAGCCAAGGTGACTTAGTAGGGTTGGATTATTGTTTTTAATCCGTATGAGGGGAAGTGAGACGAGTTGGCCGGCGAGTTGTCTGCCGCAGGGGTTGGTGTTTGTATCACCGAAAAGATTATTGCGTGAGTTAAAGTCACCCATTATTATGGCTCGTGGAAGTGAGGCTGCATATTCGAGAAGGTCGATAGATAAAGGTTGGTTGGGGTGTTTGTAATAAGAAAAGAAAGTCGTCGTGTTATTATTCCACGATATATCGATGGCTATGCAGTCCAAGTTCTGTTGAGACAGAAGTGCAGGGAGTGGGTGTTGTGATGCGGGGAGTCCGTTCCGGACGAGAAGTCCGTTGCCATGACAGTAGAAGTTCCTGTCTAGGTGGAAGGTGGTGTAGCCAGTGAAGCGAGGGGGGTTTTTTAAAAGAGTGTCTGTGACAGAAAATACCTGTATATTCTGGGAGTGCAGAAGGTGTTTAAGAAGATGTCGCTTCCTGGCTAGACCTTGGCAATTCACGGTCCCGATCGTGAAGTCCATGACTTAATTTTGTCTTTTTGTCGTAAATGCAAAGTGGACGCGGTTACCGGCGCCACTTGTTACGGTACAATTGTAACCGTAGAAGGAGGGGACAAGATGAGAAAGAGTATCGGCGACTAGGCCACGGCTAGTCGGGACGGCGTTCATAATTGTCGTTGCCAAGATCTCGATTAAGATCTTGGAGTCGGTGGTCAAGTCGAAGGGGGCCTGTGGTTTTTCCAGTGTGACAGGCGCGATTTCTTGGGCGGATTTCGGTGCTTCCAGCCGCTTGGGGCACCGAGGGTAGAAGGCGGGGTGTGGACCACCGCAGTTTTTGCATGATGGGCTGTCTGCCTTAGGGCAGTTGGTGGACTTGTGGTCGGCCGCTCCGCAGGAAGGACAGACAGGCTTGGATCTGCAGGTTTCTGCGAGGTGGCCTGTGCTGGAGCACCGGTTGCAGTATTTTGATACTGCGGGTAGTGGGTCGGAGCGGTTTGAGGCCTCACATGGATGAGAGAGGCCTCACATGGATGAGAGAGGCCGTGGAATCGAATGCCCCTTGTTAGGGCCATGTGGTAGGCTTGTTCGGATTCAGTAAGAATCCGAAACATAGAGGTGATTTTACCGTGGCGGCGGGACATGATGCGCCAAGACCTGGTGAAGGGGAAATTCTTGTCTGTAAGAATTTCTTCGAACTCTTTGTCCGAGATGGTGGTGTCTACATTTCTGCAGACCAATGAGAAAGTCGGCTTTCGGGACTTGGAGCGGTGGCGGTCTTGGCGAGTAGAGCTTAGGCGGATGACGGTGACTTTGTCGTCACCAAGGGTGTTATGAAGTTTCTTTGCGAAAGCTTCGTGAGAGATGTCGGACCTGATTTTTAGGAGTGCGGTCCGGTTGGCATTGGCTTTGAGGTAGAGGATTTCGCCTCTCAGCAGCTCGTTGGTGTTTAATAGGTTGAAGAGTTCTCGCTGAGAGACGTACTTAGCAGGGAGGTTGCGTAGGTTAAGTGTCTGTTGTGTTGGGTCAGCGTGTGGGTGTCGGGGTTGTTGGGTCTGGGGCGTTTGTTGTTGTCGAGGCGGTAGGTGGTGTTGAGTGGTTGGTGGAGGTGGCGTGGGGATTCTTCGGTCTCTCTTGCGTTGGTTTCCCAAGAGAGTGAAGTCTCCATCTTGGTCTGGTCGGTTGGTGGGTGTTCGGTTGTTGCGCGGAGATGAGTGAATTGAAATGGATTGGTGTGATCGGGCAGAATGAATTGAGCGGGACCTGGAGGAGTGTCGAGAATTGGTAGTTGATTTGGGGGGGTTGGATGGTGATTTTGCGTGGGTTGGTGGGTTTAGGGCTTGGGCGATGAGTAAGGATTGTAGTTTTTCGTATTGTGCTGATAAGTTGTCGAATTTGGCTGAGAGGGCGTTGTTTTGGGCCTTGAGTGTGGCCATTTCCTTAAGTTGGTCTGCATACAAGGATGCATAATCAGGAGCTGAGGTCTGTGCCATCGGAGGGAACTCTTCGAGGGAAGAGAGAGATGGCACCTGTTTGGTGCTCCGGGTTTGGATGGGCGACCGGTTTGATGAAGATGACATTTTTGTGGGTAGAGGAAGAGGACGAAGCAGAAGATTGCTTCGTTGTTAGTGTTCAGGGAAGCGGACGAAAGCCGGCAGCGGACTCACTGCCGGAGGGAGTTTCCTCCCCGGTGAAAGGTTTCCTGACCCTTTTGTCCGCAGTGTTAGTATTTATATTCACCTGATTTATTTCTTCGTCCTCCGTTGGGTGGTATTAATACACTTCTGGTTGGACACTTGTTTGCTGATTATTTGCTTCAAGCAAATTTCATAAATAGAAACGCTCTAGGAAGAGCGGATTTTCATAAATAAAATGCTCGATTGAGCTGGTTTTCACAAATAAAGGCGCCCTATAAAGGACGGGTTGAGATAAAAATCTCAGTTGTTGCGTCGATCGGTAGCAAGTGCTTCTGGAAATACCTGGTTTGTATCAGTGACCAGGTTTTCCGTTTCAGCTTCTCCTTGCAGGCAACTGTCTTCGACGAAGGTGATCACTCGACTGGACCACCTACCTAAAGGTAATTTTTATGAAAGTTGTACCATGATTCTTTTCTGAGATGTGGCCTACAGTCGTTCTTAGTTGTTCACCCTGTACATTTAAAATGAAATAGCAAAAAAAAGCAATAAAGGATTAAAAACGTTTATTCACTTTTAATCAACAGTACAGTAAATTTGAAAAAACAGGTACAAAATTAGAAAAACAATATCTTGTCCAGGAATCCAACCTATAAAAAATAAAATTGTGTACGCATATTACATAACAAGTGTGGAAAGTGGAAACTATTGAACGCATTCAGTGAAAGCAATGAATAAAAAAGGGTATATTAATCTGTAGTTGCCTTAATGTAACATACTTTGAAACTGAATTAATAAAGTTTAACGGATTCCCCTACATTACAGCTAGTTTACAGAAAATTTATTAGAATAGTTTTTTAATAATAAAACTAATAAAAATTTTACAACATAAAGATTTTATGAAACGTTACGTTAAATCAACAGAAATCCAATCTGATTTAATAAAATTCTATCGTTTACTTACGATTACTTTTTCTTATGCAAGTCGCTGTTTCGACTGCCTCTACCAATCCATAACGTACACTTCAAAATCCTTATCTGTGAAACATTTAGAGGTGTTCTGAACAGCAGCTAATAAAACAATTACTTTAGATCAAATTATGCCCTTGGAGACCTTTGATCGATCATCATAAACTACATCAAACTTGATTTTCAGCCAATTGACTGGGACCCATTTTCCACAAGATACATGCGGGGCTCTTCAAAGGAATAACAACATATTTTATTTCGAGAAGTAACTTTTAATGATTTGCCTTCTATTACATGCCTCACTCCGTTTCGCAGGTAAATTCAGGTGTGCCATGAAAATATGGATTTTCATGGCACTTCTTTTCTTTATAAAATAATATACTATTCTCATCTTGTTATTTTCATCCTATTGTATATTAACATCGTGGAATTGTAACTTAATGAAAACTAGGCATTATTAATTCACTGTATACAACAAAAAACTACTTATGAAGAAGACGTTTGAACACATTATCAAGTTAAATGAGTTTATAATTAATTGTATCCAATTGAGTATCCAATAGCTGTGTTACTACAATAATAAATAATTGAATTCTGTTTGTTGACTGTAGCATATTCAGTGCCATAAGTAACATATTATTCAACTAGATCAATATAGGTACTGTTAAGTTTATATTTGTTCTATATTTTTTGTTATATTATGAAAAGGCAACAGTGTCAGCCGAGTGCTGTCAACCTGTATTTATTGTTAAAGAAAACTTTTTTATCGACTGTCGATTGTGTTGGCAAGCGAGTTGTGAAAAAATAAAAGAAAGTTGTTATGTAATGTCAATAGAAACAGAACGTCATGAAAAATATATATGTCACGGTAAACGAATAAATAAAATTTTTGTAGAAAGTATTGGATTTTCGTCACGAATTTATGTATAATAATTCACATAACAGTTCCTTCATCCACACAGCCATTTATTTATTGCTCTCTTTGAGCTGGTCCTTCGTTTACAGCCGTTATACAAAAAGTCATGCCACGATATTAAACAGGTACAATTGTGAGGGACACATACAGCTTTTTTTATTGTATTCAGTGTATTTTCAAATGGAAATGAGCTTTTTAACATAAATTTCTGTTTTTAAAGTCATAAACAGTCTCTAATTGTTCACAAGAATTATTAGTATTAATGTTAAAATTTTCTAAACCTGCAATTCTATATTGATGGCTATGACTGCTACTACAAAAACTAGAACTAGATATACTCGATTCAATATTTGTTGTACTGTTTAATACAATGTATGTATCACACTATCTGAAATAGTTATTCCCCTTTCTTTACATAATTACAAACTATTTGTTCTTTATTTTATTTATGTAAGTAGCTTCTGAAACATCTTGAACATTGAAAATATTTTCTTCCAGATTCAAATCTCTGCCAACATATGATCATGTTTCATTATTATTAATAATATCTACCCTATTGCAATATTAAGTTTTTTGTAGGGCATAATGCTCATCTAGGATTTAAAATATTGTGAATCGTTTTTAAAATATACTTATTAACTAAAATATTTTAAAAGTTGAAAAAAAACCCTTAATTTGTAAACTCTATTATATAATGTTAGTGTACAATTCCGCCACCTGGAATTTCAATGTACAATAGCCGATTAAAGTCTTGAATGAGTATTAAGTTTTAATAATTATGATTTTGGAATAGGTACTTACCGATAACAGCTGTTGTTCGTCCATTATAACAAGAATTATAACTAAGCATAGAAACTGAAGCTAAGTAGAAACTAACGAAAACGAAGACCACATTATTCAAGTAGTTGCAAAAAATGTGCTTCCTGCAAATAAAATATAACACAAAAACTGAAAACCATCCGCCATTTCATGCTTGTCATTTGTTTCCACAGATATGTTCGTTCGTCAATTCCTCTTCTGTTTTCTTCTTTTTTTATGTTACTGTGATGTTTAATATGAGATATTACTGAGAGTTTTATGAACTAACATCGTAAAGATGTAATCACACGAACTTACTAAAAATTATTTCGAAAGACGTGAAAGTAACTGCAACATGTGATCATCTTAGAAACATGTTAATTTGTAATATTATAGTAACGTTCTGTATCTGATATTAGTGAGAAGTATACAAATTAACATCGTATGAATGTTTCCTATAGGAAGTTGCTAAAAATAAGTTCATAGGACGTGTATGTAACTGCGAATTCAAGTATTATTGTGTACATCAAAAATATGTTTTATTTACATGACATGGATGTTAATAGAGTTGGTAATAAAATTAAGACATCTAGGAGATATATTATTAACGTTTTAAATAAACATCACGAAAAGCCTCTAAAAAGAACATCACAAAAAAGACTTGTTTATGTTTCTTGTTTAGTGGGAAGTAACCAATTTTAAGTGCAGTAATCATCATCAATTTTCTCAATATTCATAGCTATAATACATTCACAAAATAGTTGAATATTTGGTCTGAGAAAGATATAAATATGGAAGTTTGATATTGTGAGTTGCCGATTATAGTAGAAAAGTGCCTACAATAGCTATAAATTGTGTTATAGGAGAGGGGAGCCTGATACTCTAGTAAAATTAATTCAAATAAAAGCTAAACAATTAAGCAGATAAAATTATGGAAGTAGCAGGAATCAATCCTTTAAAAAACTCACTTAAGCGGATGATCGAAACTTTTTTCCCGACTAAGTTTGTATAATTGTACTATATTCTCATGTAGTGTTACAGTTTGTCAGTTTATCTAAAGTGTGGTTTACGATACAAATGAAATATTTCTCGAACTTCGTATTGCAAATGAAATTTAGACTGTGAATGCTAAAAAGTTATTCAATTGTAATGCTATGGTTTTTAAAAATATTGCTGTTTTCTTCTGCCAGTCCTGGTATGTAAGGAAAGGCAAGGAAAGATACTTTTGTTTGTTTGTTTTGTTTTTTTGTAGGTTTTGATTATGGAAATTATGAATTCGTTTTTTAAAAATGGTGTTTATCAGTTTTTCCGGGTAGTTATTGACTTTAAGGGCTTTTTTGGCTTTTCTCATAGAATTTTCCCCAAATTTTGGGCAAGACAGGTAATTGCACGATCGGCCAGACCAATAATTACCGACTATTTTTGTGAATTGAAATTTAGATATCTGGAAGACCAGGTTTCTTTCGTATACCACTCTGCCATAGCATTACAATTGCATAAAAGGTACAACCTCTCAAAATCCAACTTCAGTAAATTAAAGTCAAGAATTCGTGATCACAAGAAAAGCAATATAGTTTATCAAATTCCATGCGGGGACTGCGACAGTGTCTACATTGGAACAACTAGCCAATATTTTAGAAATGGATTAAATGGTCACAAGTTCGATGAGTAGAATAAAAATGCCTTAGCAACATATATTCAAGAAGAAAAGCCTAGTATTGACTTCGAAAATGCAAAAAATATAAAAAATGAAAATCACACCAGAAAAAGAGACATTTGTGAAACTATAGAAATACAGAGAAATAAAAAAAGTTATGAAACCGATACAAAATGTGTAAGCAAAATTTACAATTTAATAAAATAGAATAATAAATTAAACAACTATTTTATGTAGGTAACCCAACAAAAACATTAACAAATATTTATTAAAAGGAAATAAATGCGTATAGGGAAAAGACAATATTCCCAGATAATACCAGTACTACTATGAAAGTCGACGTATGCATACCTTTAGTTGTAAAGTGTTTTTAAATGTATCGTTGAAGTCCATTTTATTTTAATTTATTTCAATATGTGATGTAGCACTCGCTAATGAAGGTCAAAAACGACCGAAACGTCAATGAAATAGATGCTTTTAAGAAACATCTAAAGTTTTAATTAATCCAGGACCAAAAATTTCCAAGACATATAAATGAAAAATATATGAACTATAAGGTCCAAGAAACAAATTATATATATATATATATATATATATATGTATATATATATATATAAATATATATATATGTATATATATATATATATATATATATAAATATATATATATGAACATAATTTCATAAAATACGAAGTGTCTATATGAAATATAAATTTCGATTTTCTACTACACCTGCTTTAGTCGAAATTTCAATAATTTCGACTTATTGTCCTGACCGTTCTTCGAAGGGAAAAACAACTACATTCCTGGCTAATACCACGCAGAATATTGAATTACATCCCCTCCGAAAACCGTGACGTCGATCGGCCATTTTGCCGATACGGATATCTGTGGTGATTCGCAACTGATAGCGGAAGAGCATAGAACACTGACGCGTTTCGACATTCTTGGGTCTCTTCAAGAGTGCCGTAATGCCTTCCAGTTCAGAATCTCTAATCCGAACTGAAGATTACGTCCACCGACAACCTCTCTTGGATTGTATAGTTACACAAGCGAGAAGTAGTCAGTTGGCGCCATCTTCACTTTCAGTTGCGAACCAACACCTCAGATAAATGCGATCGTATTAGTCGTATGAAATAAAATGAATATAATTTCATAAAAAACGAGGTGTCTATATGAAATATAAATTTCGATCTTCTACTATAATTGCTTTAGTCGAAATTTCAATAATTTCGACCGTTCTTCGAAGTTATAGATATACAGCATACAGCATAAAGCTTAAAACAACCAGATAAATCCCACTATAGAAGACACTTAACAAACGCACGATATGAAGTCGTCAATCAACAGATAAATCTAGGCAGTTCTCCACTTTTAAACTGTCTTCTTAAGTGATCATTGTAAAGATCAGCAGATATAGTTTTCCTGGTTTTCTGTATAATTGCACAGTTATATTGATCTTTAATGTGAAAAAGATATCCAGGATATCCCCATAGGGCTAAAAACATCCAAGCTTTCTTTAATATTTGTACTATCATATCTTCTTTTTCTTTTTTCTATTCATATATTAACTCAATCACAAGGTTGGTCACTCCTTGGTCTGGCCAAAAATAATTATTAAACATCAGGTGGGCTTCACATGAAATGTAACTTCTGTCGATCTGACGAAACATCGAAATATTTGTCAATTTTTTATAATTTTTAACATTTTTTCATTAGATTGTGGAATTATTTAGAAACAGTAAGTTTCATTTAAAAAAGGACCTTTCATCTTTCAAATATGTACATTTATTGCTCGATAAATAAATCCCTGTTTCTAATGAAACAAAAAATTTTATCTCCAAAATGCAATAATTTGAAGGATGATCGGTGCATGATCTCCGAACCTTGCAAGTCTCAAAATGTAGCGCCTTTTGGTGAGGTGTGTAATAATATGACATCAATTATTTCTACATTATTGGTTCAGTATCTGTACCTCTTAATGTCCGTGTTTGTATATCCACACATAAACATGGAATATGAATTTTTTAATGTATTTCTGAAGCTCCAATGGCACTAAAATATGTTGATATGATTCTCAGGGCAGGATTTAAGGGGTGGCAGGCTGGGCAGATGCCCGGGGCCCCTACACATACAAGAATAATCCGTGAATTATAAGAACATAACATAAATATAGTTGCGAAAGCTGCCGCCGAGTGTTGTTCTGCTGCGATAACATTTTTTGATTGCTTAGAGGAACTTTATGTGTTTTTCACTTCCTTTACATATACAGCTTGTTAACAGAATGTTAAAATCTACTTCTGTAGACTAAAAGAGTAAATACTACTCGATGGTCATCTAGAAGTGATGCCTGTAAAGCACTAGTCAAGGTTTACAATCGCATTGAAGAAGATAATGACTTACATAAGTGTTTACTGGAAACAGGAATACTTGTAATATTTTAAACAGCAAAAGTCATATTCTTCAAGATCCAAATATTGACCATAGTTTAGGAGTGGAAGCACTTGTATAACTCAAAGAATTTATCAAGTCAGGATGCGACAACGAAATCTTCGGCTTACTCCACTGGATTATGGAAAGGCTCCAGGGGCTGAAGTTACACCATCAGAGGAATTTAGAACTCAAAATGTTATTCCTATTATAGATCAATTCACTTCCTCTTTCAGTCAGAGGCTTCCCACATATGAAGCTGATTTTGAATTTCTACATCATTTTGAAAATTTAACTACTAATGAAATTGAAGCACACTCGCTAAAACTTGTTTGAATCTATAACAATGATTTTGAAATAAAAAAAAGAGAACTTTAGTCAATTGGTATGCTTGTCAAGGGAGATAATTAAAAGAAAAAAGTTGGAACTTAGTTTTAGTTAAGTTTTAAACAGATTTATAGACTGGACATCGACAGATTGAGCTCTTTTCTTCTATGTTTATTGTTGTGTCAAGATCAGAAGAGCTGTCCTATAGTGGATATTTGTCGGCCCTTCATGTTTATCTCTACAATCCATCACAATCAGCCAGCCCTATCATCTGCATATTCCTTTTCGTTTTTCTATTGAGTCCACTCAAATCAGCCCTCAAGTATTGGTCGCTGACAACGGTCCGAGTGGTGTATCCAGCTGTGGTGTATCCAGCTGCTATCGATACCTGTACCTGTATAGTTATTCATCTTGCTGCAACTTCCCGAACAACCCAGCTTAAGTACAGTCACAGACCCAAGGACTCTGTAAGTTTTTACTATTCGAGAGATTGTCAATGGCGATTTCAATGTTGGAACATTTGTGATTATTAAGTGATATTTGAGTTTTTAAAGAGCATTCGCATTTAGCAAATATATATAATATATGGTCACTTTTCAGTAGCTGTTTTGTGATTAACTTTGTGATAAATACTTTGTAAATCTACTAATAATATAAAACTTAAACCATGTGAACGGATCATAGCTATGAAAGGTATTATATAATCTATACATTTCAAATAATTATGTGAACACAAATTATCTGTCAACACCCAAGAATTGGTGAAGCAATTTAAATAAGTAAAATACCTAGTCATTTTTACTTCAGGCTTTCAATAAAAAATACCTCCCCAAACCACTGAAATAGTTGTGAATAGTTTTATCGCTTTCACTCTAATCAAAAGCAATTGGCGCCCTACTTAGTAGAAATTAAATTTCAGGAATAAGGGTAAATAAGTGTATCTATAGTTCATGTCCATGTAATAATCTATCAGTATACTATTTGTGTCTTATAACCCACGACCTGCTCTCCAAACCAAGATAGCCATCCTGAGCCAGGGATTTCATCCAAACTATTACGAGTTCTCTTGTGGAAGTATATAATTAGGGACTACCAGTCAGGAATTCTAATATAAGAAAGGAGACCTGTTACAACCCCCATGTGTCATCAATAATATTCAAACGAAATTTTATGTTAGATTATTTTGTTCTGTTTTCCACGATTAATAGAAAAATATGCCACTTAATGATTACGTCGATTATGTTATTAAATATTAATTCCGCATGGGTAAAGAACCAACAGACCAACTGTATGTACTGTACACATACATTATCCAGCTTCTTGTTGAAAAAAAATAGTTATTTGCGTATCCTTCATAAATCGATACGTTATCGCGCGAAATAGAGAAAAACGATTTCTTTCTTTGTTCATATCAACAAAGAGTCGAGTCTCGGTATCAGCCCTTAGGGGTGGATTACCACCCTCTCATCTCATCATCGCGATGTTGTAGTCGAGAGGGGTTGTAACGTAAACGTCACCGACTACTCTTGTGTCATCCGAACAGACATTCGTATTACATTTTCGCATTTACCGAAATTTCTGATACTCTTTCGAAATTTGTACAATCTGAACTGAAAGTTGAAATAAATTATGTGATGTGATGGTGTTTCGTAATTTCAATTAATTAATTATTAAGTAGTTGGAATAGTTAGTGCGAGAATGTAAAATTTGAATATAGGAATTATAACTGGTCTGGACTACTTCATTTCATCAGTAAAATTAACTCTTTTGTTCTCTCTTTGATGAATAAATAATCAACATCAATTATTGATAAGATGAGAGAATTTGCGTTCTACTTATATATTTATATTTTAGTTACTCCATTATTGTTTCAAATTCTACTATTGTTACGGGTTCATTATTTTTTTTACTGAAAAGGGAATTAATAATATAATACTTACAGTTGATTATAAATTCTAATAAAGATCAGCTAATTATCTATTGAAATGACCTGTAGTCATTGTTTACATTGTTTAATGTCGATTGACCTTGAACTAAAATTCTTCTTGAATACAAAATATAAATCTAACTCTAGTTCTGTGAGTATTAATGTCACCAAAAATTGCCTTGCTAAGGAAATTGTCAGGTTGTCTATCTCTCTTCCTTCTGCCTTTTCTTTTTTTATCGGCCAAATTTAGACCATGTGGTTTGATTAAAATCGGATTTAATTTCGGATCTAAGTAACCCTAGTACAAAGAAAGTAACATCAAAGAGAGAGTACTATTGACTTCAGTTGATGCACACATTCTGTGGATTTACGTACCTTTCTTTACACGGCCGCTGCCCATATTCGGTAGGATACCTTGATTTCCGGAGATGCTCATCTAATCATAAATATTCGTAATTTTAGGCCAATATCGGAATGACCAGTTAAATAATTAGCTGCCACCTATTCTCCAGAAACCTGTCAACTACATTAGTTCCGGTAGCATCTAATACTGTCACGAATTATACCACCGTACAGCGTACAGCCTGCTGTAAAGGTAGAGTCGCTTCACCTGGAGTAGCTAAAAAGAGCTTTCCATTTTTTTCTTTTCTTAAATCTGCGTATTGTGGCTGGGTCCTGCTCCCCTACAAGTAAGATGGTCTGATTAATTAGCTATTAGAGTTATACATAATTTAGTCCATTAGTTTCACTTTCAACGTATCGTTTAAAATCACCTTATATCTATAGCACTATGCACACTGTGTAGTACTACGAGGGGCCATATTATCTGTAAATAAGCAACTAGACAAGCTGAGTAACTAAGCTACTCAATGTGAGGAATATATAGAACCCTAGAAATCATCTATTTCTTTCATTTCTGGCTCCTCCTCGACCCAATCTACCGGTCCGAATAGAACAACCCCACAATTTCAAGCTAGCCAAACCGATGACAGTAATAGTGGTGAAGTCCTTTAACTGATACCCGCGTAGCACTATTTAGCATCATCATCATAATCGACTATTACATTTCATTTCTGATTTCTCTTATCAAATCAGCTTATGTAATGATTAATCAAGAGCCAGAAAGTACCCCGAATAAAATCAATGAACTTCTACTCTTTATGTTCTATTTAAATTTTACAGATAAGTAGATCAGTAACGAGTTTTTGTATTGCAGAGAGATATAAAGTATTGCGGTTTTTTTGTGAATAGCACAGATGTCTTATAAAGAAAACATGTCGGAATCATATTCAACTGTTGATAGACTATTAAAAGATTCCACTACACATAAAAATGTGTTTAAACAATTGTTCTGACCAGCATTATCAGCAATAGTGAGAGAAAGAGACACAAAATTTCTTTTTCGTTCAGGATGTTCATATATTTTGGGAATTTTTTTGTAGGAATTCTTTGGAATTGGGATTGTTTTTTGTGTCTAATCTCTTCGTGCGCTGTGGAGCTATGTAAGCGTGAATACGTGATGTGTGGCTCCTCGATAGAAAGCATCGCGGAAAGCCGAGATTTTAGAATTAATGAGGCTGGATTTAATCTCGGTATTGTGGCAAGGAGCAACATGAATAAGCTAACATGGTAGGTCAGGTACAGCTGTAGCTATATTATATTTCATAGTAACCTCAAACTGATTGGTATAGACTACGAGGTGTTTTTGTTGAATAGTACAAATTAATACAGATCAGATCAGAAATAGCCCTACAGGGTAAAAGAAGAACATTTGGATATATAGAATTAAACAAAACTATAAGAAAGAACATTTATAAAGATAAATCTCAATTTACTTTTAAAGAAAATATATTCTCTTTATTTTGAATATTATCGCGCATTTCCAAGCGTCGGCATAGTAGCCAGCGTCATACCGGTATAACGGGATGATCTGATAAAAAGAAACATGTTGTCAATATTTAACCCATTGACACGTACCTAGTTAATTATCATTTTATTAATTTAGTTACTACCCGTGATTAGGAACTGACATTATGATTTATGAACATTAAATGTTGTTTCTCTTATGGCAGGTAAGGTTTTGCAAACAATAATTTTAAGATTTGTAAATAACGAAAAATATATTTCTCTTATTGCAAAAACTCAGTTGTGTTATGATTATCGGTGTCATACCTCCTAATTGACCAAAATATCCACTATAAAATGACATTTTCTTTGAAATCTACAAAAATAATAACATAATGGAAAAACTAAGAATAGCATTTACAGTGAACGGAAAACGAGATGATGAAAAACAAATATTATTTGTCTAACGTCAATCAGCACAACTGATGGCGAAATATTTGATGACCACCAGATTTTCAAGATGTAATCCTGCATAATAAACTCATTGAAACGGATACTTTTAAGAAGGTGAAGGATGAAATTACAAAAAGGCACCAAAAAAGAAATGATTGGATTATGTGGAATGAGTCCTTAAGAAATATTTACGTTGATAATGGTGGAAACATTCAATTTGATGATTGCATATTGGAAGAGAAATTCGAAGAACCACAATCTACAAAACAAACAAATATTTCAAATGGTATCTCAAAAGGAGATTTGCAGAATATGTTAGGAAACGTTTCTAGAAGTTAAACACAATCTAAAAAGAATCTCAATAAACTAGCAGAAAAATATTTATTAGAAAAATTCAACAGCAAAGACAGTAATGTGACTCTATGGATGAAGTGTGAGCGTTTCAATTTACAAAAAGTTGAGGAACTGATAGAGGTTTTAAGATTATTTTTGCAAGGCTCTTGTACAGATTGGTACATCTCAATGGTAATGAGACAATTGATTTAGATTGAACAATCTGGAAAACAAATGTTTTGCAGATAAAGGATGGTCGGGCACCTATGAAATATGTAATTGGCTTAAAACATGAATGAACCATTGCTGGATTATGCTTTGAAAGAAGAAAAATTGTTACTGGAGATGAATAAGTCCATAAGCCCAGACATACTTATAAACCTAATTGTAGCAAAATTGACAGATTTTATGACGGAGAGAATTAAGAAAAGAGCTGTGGAAGAAACAAAAGATCTGTTCAATGAAATCAGGAGATTAGAGCACTTTGCTTCAAACAATGCTTTTCATAAAAAGAAAAATGTAGTTATTAATTCAAATGAAAAAATCCCAATGGCACAGGACCAATTGGACAGTTGTAGAACGTGTCTATGAAAAAGCTCAGTAACTTTTTTGCGTCAAATGAAAAACAATGGAAATACGATTTTTATTCAACTTTGAATAATTAAATTTTTTAACAGTTAGATCCCACCCTGAGAGAAGAGTAATAGGTCGATTATACATATAAATTCATTTTTAGAAATACTAAATTAATATTTATTAGAGCCGGGCATAATTTTGACAACTTCTGTCAAAGTTGAAATTTCTTACATAAATTTTTAAGTTGCATGTACAAGAATTGTCGCTGCGACAATATACAATAACGTTAGGCGAATTGTAATTTATCTTTACAGGAAGGCTTACATTAAAATTAAACAATTAAAATTCATCACAGAATATTAAATATATAACAATTTTTGGCTCCCAACGCGGGGCAATTATAAATCACAAATTATAAATATATTATAATATATAAAACAAATGAGAAACATGAATTTGATTTTCAAAACACAAAAATTATTTACAAAGACCAAAACATCACTAAACTCAAAATTGAAGAAATGATTGCAATAAAAAATGAACCTGAAGCACTGAATGATAAGAAAGACATAGAAAAATTAAGCAAAATTTATCATAACCTTTTACATATATCCTCATAACTATAAAAAATAAAATAAACCAATAATATAATTAATATTTATCCATTAACATTTTCAAACACTCTCTAAATTAAAATATTAGAAATAAAGTAAAACACATTGCATTAAAGATAGTTGTCAAGGTACGTACTCCTTTGAAAATTCATAACTACGTTTATTCTATTTGTCACCTTTAATGTCAATTTAGTATTGTCACTATTTTACAAATTATGTATTTTATATTTTGAATTTATAATAAAAACTTTTGAAAAAGCCTTATATTTAATTAAGGCGAAACGTCAAGTTAACATACAAGAGTTTTAATCTGAACCTTTCCCAAGAAAAATACTTCAAAATATATATATACATATATATATATATATATATATATATATATATATATATACATATATATATGTATATATATATATATATATATATATATATATATATATATGTTATATTCACAAATTCACATTAAACTTTTTAAAAACAATTTTTATTGAGTAACAAAGTTTTATGTTATATAAAAAAGAATTAATAGGTTGAAATTATAATTGTAACTAACTATTTTACATAAAGTCAAAGAATTTATAGAATTTGTTAAATCAACGTCAGCGTTTATTTTCATGGAGAATTCGATGTAGCGTCGCTCCCATGAAAGTGCAGAAATCATTGTTTTTATGTAACATAATATTTGTGTTACTTAATGTGTTTATTTTATAAAAACGCAACGTAGCATCGTTCTCATGAAAATACGGAAATCGTAATCTGATGTTTGACATTGCGTAACATTACTTAAACATAAGCGTTTTTTCCTATATAACAACTCCCCCCTTAATTAAAATTGTTGTTTAATAAACAACAATTTTGAGAATAAAAACCAAAATACATAAAATATAAAATAGACAATACAATATATACAGAGATTTCAAGATTAAAAGGAAAATACGCAAAATACAAAAAATAAAAATATAAAGGTATACATTAAACCATGAAATTGTCAATTTTCGATTTCCACTTCCTCAGAGGCTTCGGTGTCAAGTTTGGGTCTTCTTTTTGGCAGAATGTTATGAATTTTGATAAAAACATCATTTGGTTGGTCCGGAACAGGCTTTTCTGGCGATTTGTTGAATTTATTATTTCTACACTTATAACAGGTGTAGAGGACGATCAAGGCAACGATGAGTGAGATCGTAGTATATGTGAACCACGAAATATTTTTCTCAACAAACGGTTTGTTTATGAGTTCATCCAAACTTTTTGAGTATTGGTCCAGTTTGTGTTTTGTCACTTGCAGATCATTCAAGTTAATGTTATTAAGATCTAGTGGTTCTATTTTGGGTACTTCTACTTTGTTTGGAATGTCTAGACAACAGTTGTAATCAACCATTACGGGATGAAGTACATGAGGAATGTTTATAGTTTTTCCGGTACTAGCTTGTATTTTAGTAACGCCAACAAAAGCGGAGCATCCTGAGTATAGCTGTAAAATAGAATTTTCATTTACGGTTAATGTTTTCGTTTTTGTGTCTGGAAGACTTATGGTCACGTGTACCGGTTCGGCAATCGACACTAGCCACACGTTTTCTTCGAGTTTTTGCACATTATAACCTTGTCCGTTGACTACCGCACTTTTACAATTCGCAGGAAATGTCTTATATTGTCTTAACAAACGGGCTTCACATATCGCGTTATCGTCTATAGGTTACGCGTAAACATCGCGACACAACTTTTGATGCGTAGATAACTGTTTACACTTTTGTAAATCGTGGATTGGAATGTAGGATAAAGAATCATCATCTCGCGCTAAATATTTTTTGTGAAAATGATAAAATGTGGTGAAATCCAGTTCTATTATCATAAATTGCTATTGGGTATAGGTGGAATAAAGTAAATGCTTGTGGTTCAATCAAAGGTATTTTAAGAACGAAAACGAGATCTGAATTTGTTTGATATGCTTCGAGATCGATTATTCCCAAATACTGTGAAATTTCAGAATATTTTATTGGTAGCGGTAAACCTTTCCTTACTGTATTTTCTGATATTTTCTTAAGAGCAGTGATCAAATTTTCTGGTTCAATAATAGAAGTATGAATCATTTGAAGCTGTGCAAAAGTGGTAGAGTTTAGAATATCAATAATAGTATTTTCAGTATTTTCAAGATACGAATAACTCTCCATTAGTTGTTCGCAAATTTCAAAGAAATTTAATTTGGCTTCGATAAGCGCAATTTCGTTTGTTGATTGTCGAATGGTGGTTTCAATTTTTTCTATATCTGAGTTAAATATTTTCTCATTTAATTTTAATTGTCCTATAGTACTGTTGAGATTTGTTATGACTGAGCTTGTGATTGACATTTGATTTTTTAATAAGTTTTCTATCTGGTTTTGATCAGTTTTTAATTTATTAATGCAGTCCATATAATATTCACCGTCAGACGCATCGAGATTTCCTGTTATTGATTTAAATATGATGCCAATACCATTAATTAACCCTCGTTTTTGTCTTTTAACATCGAAAGATATTTCACTAAATTTATCGCCAATAGATTTTGTAATTTGTTGCAATAATGCCAAATGTGATTTTACTTCGGATCGGAAGGACTTCATACTGGAGTAGTTTGAAGTAAAGGTATTTTGAATTGTGTCAAGAATTCTATTATTTCTTTCAAAAGTTTGTTTAAAAGCTGATATATTTTTATGCACTAATAAAGTCCATTCGTCGTTCGAAACCATTATTTTGGTTCCGTCGTGGTAGTAGATTCCAACTGTATTGTTTATGGGTTCGATTTTATATTGACATGTTGCTGTTCCGATCAGCAGCAGAAACCTGAAAATAAGTTAATTTTCAACATAGGGTTTCATAAGATCGAAATTTATTTTTGATTTGTTATTTGTTTCCAAATTTAATACTGTTGCGGAATTTCTGTGTATCTCTAGTATTTCAAAAGGGCCATTAAACTTATTTTCTAACTTGTTTTTTATTTGAGTTTCTTTTACGTAAACTTTGTCACCTACTTCATAATTTGGTTTGTTTTCGGAGACATGTTTGTCAAATCGGTCTTAAGCTTTTTCTTTTTGCTTTATGGTTTTTTCTCTCGCTATTTTATAATAATAGGATATGCGGTTATTTAGATCTCTAATATATTTAGTAATTAATTCTTGTTCATTGTATAATTTTTCGGGAGGTCTACTGGACGTGTGTCCAAATACAAGTTCGTATGGTGTGAATCCGTGTGTTTTGTTTATAGAGTTATTATAAGCGATAATAGTAAATGGTAAAATACTGAAGGGGTGTTCATTGGGGTGGTCTGCTAAATGTAATCGAATCATTTCTAACAGAGTAGCATGTAATCTTTCTAGAGATCCGTTACTTTGCGGATGACCGACACTTCAATATGTTAACTTAATATCGAACATATTACAAAGGTCTTTCATTAACGCATTATTGAATTCGCGACCGGCATCGCAATGAATGCGAAGTGGTGCACCAAAATGCTGAAAATAAGCTAATAATGAAGTGACAACGGATTTGGCACTTTTATCTTCAAGCGGATATGCTTGAGAAAATTTTGTTAGTTCGTCTCTTATTGTAAGAGCGTAATTCTTTTGAGGTACCTCTAAAATATCAATATTAATACGTTCAAAAGGTGTTTTAGGCGTTTCAGTTATAACGAGGGGACTGTCCAAATTTTTGCGACATATTTTTGTCTCTTGGCATGCCCGGCATGACTTAATATAATTTTCGACATCTCGATTGAGGCCGGCCCAATTATATTTTTGTCGTATTCGCCTAATAGTTTCATTAATTCCGCGGTGAAGGTGGCTTTTGCCATTATGGAATTGATCTAAGATGATAGGTATTTGATTTTGTTCTGGCTCTTTAGTAATATTTTGACAAATAGTGAATTTTACGTCAACTTCCGAAAGTAGAAATGATAGTGTTTCTAGTATTGGTAGGTCAGGATTATTTTCGATAAAATATTTTTCTGAAGGTTTAAATAAATCTCGATTTCTGTAAATTGCAGCAAATAAGTATTCACTAATACTGTCTGGATCCCATGGTATAGCAATAATAAGGTATTTTCTATTTTTGACAGTTTTACTGCTAAGTACATTAATTTTTGCATAAGAAAAGTCGGGGTTTTCCTCAAATATATCCTCAATTATTTTTTCATGAAAATCTTGTAAATTGTTTTGTTGAAAAAAGGTTAAAATGTTTTTATTTTGTTTGTCTAGTAGATGATTATTGGAATATTCTATTTTAGAATAGTCAATCAGTGATTTTGTTTTATAAAGTTCCTCAAAAGACAAAAATTCTTCTGCAGCGGCATCCCAGTCAATTTCAGGTTTATTTTCAGTTTGTTAGGATGGCCTTGCATCTTCAAGAGCGGGATAAATTGGGTAAGGTAAATATTTAAAGTTTCCTAATTTTGAGCGAAATGAATCAGTCATTTATGTGGTTAATTTTTATTCGAGAAAGGGCATCGGCATTTTTATTGGATTTGCCAAATTTAAATTCAATTTGATAGTTGTATTCCTCTAATTTGAGGCGCCATCGTGCTAGACGACTACCGGGGTCTTTTATAGAGAATAACCAAGTAAGTGGACGGTGGTCAGTTATAAGGGTAAATTTTCGGCCATATAAATAGGGTCTAAAGTGTTTAACTGCCCACACAATTGCCAAAAGTTCTCTCTCTATCGTAGAGTATTTGGTTTCTGCTTTGCACAATGTCCTGGACGCATAGGCTATCGGTAAATCCTTACCTATTGGGCCTTGTGACAAAACTGCACCGATTGCAAATGCGCTAGCATCGGTAGTTAAAAGAAATCGTTCTTCAAAGTTTGGGTATATCAATATCGGAGTAGAAGTAAGAGCATTTTTTAATTCTTGGAATGACTTTTGACATTCGGAGTCAAAATTAAATGGGACATCCTTTTGTAAAAGTTTTGTCATTGGTTTGGAAATTTTAGCGAAGTTCGGTATAAATCTTCTGTAGTAACCAGCGAGTCCCAAAAAGGATTTTATTTCCTTTTGGTTCGTAGGTTGAGGGAATTTTTGGACGCATTCAATTTTTGCCGGAAATGGCTTAACGCCATCTTCCGTGATTAAATGTCCAAGGTAGGCGACTTCTTTTCTCAAGAACTCGCACTTGTCTGGCTGAAGTTTTAAGTTAGCTTTTTGAAGTCTCTTGAATACTTCTGTTAAGCGGGTAATATGTTCCTGAATTGTCGGTGAATAGACGATGATGTCGTCCATATAGACAAGACATCGCTCGTTTTGAATTCCAGCAAGGACATTGTCCATGACCCTCTGGAATGTTGAAGGGGCATTTTTTAGACCGTACGGCATTCTGAGGAATTCGAAATGTCCGTTTTCAACTGTGAAGGCGGTCTTTGGTATATCTTCAGGCATTATTTCAATTTGATGAAAGCCTGCTGCAAGATCTAGTGTCGTGAAATATTGACACTTACCAAGCTGGTCCAATAAATCTCCAATGTTTGGTAACGGGTATTTGTCGTCTACAGTAACCTCATTCAGTTTTCTGTAGTCTACGACAACACGCCATTTTTGTTTACCTGATGCGTCGAGCTTCTTGGGCACAAACCACACGGCAGACGCCCATAGAGAATTGCAGGGTTGTATAATGTTTTGTGAAAGCATTTTATTGATCTGATCTTTCACCTCTTGTTTATGAATTTGGGGATAGCGATATGATTTTACATAAGTGGGCTTAGAATTTTGCGTATCTATGGAATGTTTTATTTCGTTGGTGAAAGTAAGTATGTCTCCTTCTAAATAAAAAATCATGACAAAGTTGTGAAATTAAGTCTCGTTCTTCTTCATTAAGATGATCAAGTCTTAGTTGATTTTTTAATTCCGATGTTCTATCGGTGCACATTTCTTGGGTGGTTAGTTGAATATTATTTACATTATTTATTTCATATGGTTCTAAGTTTCGTCTTCATTCGTATTGCAAACTGGTACACCATTATCAGAGTTAGGATCACTATCAGCAGTATAATAGTTTTCCTCTATTCCACTATTAACAGTATAATAGTCAGGAGCACTGGGGTTAATTTCTTGGTAATATTCTTGATAATCCAGTGAATTATCGGAGTATTGTTCTTGATTTTCATAATAATTTTGACTATCATCTGTATAATAGTCATAACTGTTATGAGAGTGTTTGTTAAAATCACGATTTCGATTGAAATGAAAAGTTCTTTGTTGATTAAAATTTGTGTTGGGTCGATTTCCCGGTGGTCCTTGAGGTCTAAAACTTGGATTTGGTCTAATTACAGATGGGCGATTTTGATTTTGTTGGTTATTTTGAAATTGTGGCCTTTGTTGAAAATTTTGGCCTATTTGGTTATGTGAATTAGGAGTTTGATTTGGTCTAAAGGAACCCTGAGCTACATTTTGAGATTGTCTTTGACGTGTGAGACACTCATTTATAGTATGTCCTATTCTATGACAAAAATTACATTGTTTTGGTGAATTTTGGCTAAATCTACGAGTAGGTATATTATTTGTATTACGATTAGTCTGAGGTTTGTGGTTTTCATAGTAAGTTAATTGAAGTTCCCTTCTGATTCGTGAAATAGCTGATAAAACACTTATTGAATTACTAGCTCTAACAATTTGACCGATTTTTGGATCTAGACCGGTTAATAAAGTATTTAAAGTTAATGATTCTATAAGACGTGTTTGTGCTACTTTTTGATCCGTTGTTAAATGCTGTTGTTTACTTATAGCCGAATACATTTTTGTTTCCAAAGTTTGTAATCTCGAAACAAAAATTAAAGGCGAATCGTTTGGTAGTTGTTTCATTCTTTGAAGGTCTTGAATTTATGAATTTGAGTCGCGAGAATCTCCAAAGTGAGTATTTAATAATGTTTTAATATCTTCCCAATTTGAAGGGTCGCGTGAATTAACTAATTCAGCGGCTCTTCCTTTAAGTTTGTTTTTAATATGAAGAGTTAAAAGTACTTTTTGGTCGTTGCCGGCCATTCTGTAAGCTGTTTTACAAGCATTTATAAAAGTATTTAAGAAAATTTGATTACCGTCATATTCCAGAATTATTGAAAATATTTCGGATAATCTGTAAGGTTCTAGATTCGACGCTTGATCGGTTTGAGCAACTGGAGTATTAGCATTGGCATTAGCGTTTGTTGCACTACGTGTTTCAGGCATTTTGCTTTATTTTAAAATGATTGTATTCAAAATAAAAGTAAATTATGACAATAGAACTTGGTAAAAATAAAAAATAAATTGCAAAATATTAAATAAAAATAAAACGAGATGATTCTTACGTAAATATTTTCATTCCTTCCTTGGCAGCTGAAATCCTTATCCGTGAGCTTTGCTACACCTGGTTAGTAGTTTGCGTGTTCCTGGTGCCGGAGAGACCGTCTGCTTCTTGAAGATCTGGAGCTGGTACTTGAAAATTCCTTGAAGGTTTAGGAACCACCACACTTAGTTAGGCAATCCTTGTTCTAAATGTGTTTAGGAATCCTACTGACTGCGCCACTGTTATATTCACAAATTCACATTAAACTTTTTAAAAACAATTTTTATTGAGTTACACAGTTTTATGTTATATAAAAAAGAATTAATAGGTTGAAATTATAATTGTAACTAACTATTTTCCATGAAGTCAAAGAATTTATAGAATTTGTTAAATCAACGTCAGCGTTTATTTTCATGGAGAATTCGATGTAGCATCGCTCCCATGAAAGTACAGAAATCATTATTTTTCTGTAACATAATATTTGTGTTACTTAATGTGTTTATTTTATAAAAACGCAACGTAGCATCGTTCTCATGAAAATACGGAAATCGTAATCTGATGTTTGACATTGCATAACATTACTTAAACATAAGCGTTTTTTCCTATATTACATATATATATATATATATATATATAACCTAACCAACGCTGTTGAGGAATGGCCGACCTCAACAGCGTTGGTACGACGTTATAAAACGCACAGCAGGTTTAAGTTGATATCAGGTTGCACAACACAGGGAAATCTGGAGAACATTGAGAGAGGCCTATATCCAACGGCTAGAAGGAAGGGAAGTAAGGATATATATATATATATATATATATATATATATATACATATATATATATATATATATATATATATACATATATACATATATATTTATCCGTTGTTTTTGTTTTTCTCCTGTTTCAATTAACATCCTTGCCCTCAAGTTGTGTACACTTTTTCTTGGTTATGCCGTACCAATGAAGGCTAATGAGCCAGAAACATGCATGTCTACGGTTACTCATTCTCTGTAACCTCTTTTGCGTGATATGCCCGCTAATTCTATTTTTGTTGTATATATATACTATATATATATATATATATATATATATATATATATATATATATATATATATATATATATATTATATATATATATATATATATATATATATATATATATATATATATAACCTTTGGAACAGGGGGTGATTTTGGCATTTAGGAACACCAAAACGAAAAACTGCATTGAAATTTTTCCGAAGTCGCGTCATGCTACTCACTACTACTTAGGCAAAACAATAAGAATGGATATGTTTATTCAATACACAGATATCAATCGAAGAATAGGGTAAGAGTGGACAATATTCGGTATATTGAGTCACGTCTTATGAAACAAAAATAAACAATTCATTCTAAGAATGGTGACAAAAGTGATGGAGCAGTGTGCATCGCCTCAGCGCTCAAATAAGAGAATAAGAGACAGAAACATATGCGTATGCGAAAAGCACGAGCCACAAATTTCAAGGTACCCAATGTAGGATGGAAAGATCAGTATCAGGCATTGGTATAAGAGATAGAAAGACAAATAATTGGATCAGAGACCAAACAAAAGTAGAAGACAATGTAATAGTCATAACCAAAGCTATTTTAAGATGGGCTGGATACGTTGCAAGAATGGACAGAGATAGGTGGACAGAAATACCAACAGAGTGGTAATCATGGACAGGAAAAAGAAGACCCGGAAGGCCGCTCTCAAGATGGTATGATGACATTAGCAAGATCACAGAAAACAATTGAAACTCAGGATATAGATGGTGGAAAATGGAGGAAGCATATATCCACAGGTGAATGTCAGATACTGAACAAGGAGAGACAAACAGAGATAGAGAGAGATATAGTGAGGGCGGAGAGTATAGTGAAATATCTTTGTGTTTGAAAATGATATCAAACAAAAATTAGACGTTCTAAAACATTTTACGCGTCATTTGAATAAAGCTGGTCTTATATACCTCTAGCCTCTAAGGCATTACTATCGTCTAATGTATAAATTGCATATTAGCCATTTTTACTGAAAACAAACGAGAGCAGATATTGTGCTGAAACAAGATCAGTATCTCTAGTTTTTTGTTATAGCCACGTGGAATGCACATGTTTTTTAATAAGCTCGTTTATTTCAGAAAACTCAACATCCCACACTTCATCAATACTAAAATAATTCACTTTAGAACTTTCCGTTCTAAAAGTGAATGACGAATTACTCACTATAATACTAAATGTTATTTTGGAAGCCCCTTTATAAATAATATAAAGATAAAGCAATATTCTAATTATTATAATTATTTTAAACATAACTTGAAATTGAGAGAATATAGCTTACTTTACACACAAAATTCTCGCTTCTACAAATTTATCAAACCTGCTTGGGTCATACAAATTATTTTTATATTTTTGATAAAAATCAATCTAATATATGACAAACAGTGAACGACATGTGATGTTAGTTAAATAATACTTTATCCGTAACAGTTGCAAACGGACCTACGATAATAAATGTTCATCTGCATCTATTCAAATACAGTAGTTAACTGTTTGACCTAAATCCTGGGACTTACCTACATTGTGTACCAGTTTTAATGCGACATTGAAAAACTATCTGTACAAAAGCTTATTTGTTGAACTGGTATTCTCAACCCTTACGTATTTAAAAGAAGATCATGAAAAATGATCTATTTCAAAGAATTAGTAATTTCAAAAGGCCACAAAAGGCCTACCTAAACCATTAAATTAGGTCATTGGGCATCACGTGCTGCTGAATATTTTTTGAATATAGTTCTCAAAACGTTCGAATTATATATTTACGGATATATAGGTATACTTTTTATTTAGAATTAGCGATTTTACAGAAAACTTTATTTATTTATTTCGAAATATACTAGTATATAGTTTTTGTAGTTTTAAAAAATTTTGAAAATATTAATCTACATTTTTGGGCACCGGTAGCAAAAACTTTCATTTTGAAACGATTCGACAGAAATCTTGTTCAATCAAAGCAGTAAAAAAAATCGAATAGGAGAGTCTCATGTGTCTTCATTGAAATTCGCTTTCGATACTATTGTTAAATCCGTCAGATTCACTAGATCATAACAAAGATATGCTGACTGAATCCCTAATAAACATAATTTGGGGATATAAAACGAGAAATGAACTTGTTTAAAGAAGAACGGTTCGAATGAATGAAATATTTCTAGTTAGTTGCTAGGACAAATTATTTTATGAATTTTTTCTATTACAGAAAAATATCTTGTTTACAAGAGAAGAATGTGAATTGTTTATTGCTTACTTAACGCTGATAAGAACCAAGATTTAAGTTTAAGAAAGAGAAAGTTATAAAATCCATAGGAATGAAATGGGATATTTGAGTGTGGTACAGATCTGAATAGTTCGACAATTATAGTGTTCTAATAGTAAACAAAATATTTCAATTTCTCAATCGTGTTGTGCAAATCAAATCTAGTAATTTCGAAGTAAATTGTAAGTAGATAATGTTCTTTAATACGTAAACCAGCATTTATTGTAAATCGGTACATATCCATTATTCCGTATACACTGATAATAGCGATAATCAGAACAAGTCCAGCAGGGGAACAGGTCCGTACCTACCCATAAATTAAAATAATAAATGTGGCGGCCGACTAATGGATGACAACGAGCACGGAGATCATGTCTCCAATTCACCTTCGAACTCGTTAACATCAAACAATTTACCCCGAAACAACCGTCAATCATATGCAGTGGCAGCAAACAAAAATCCGACAACATTCCAATTTCCTGACAAACAGCAAGCCATCCCAATCAACTCTGTTGGAAATGCAAAAATCGAGGACTATTTAATAGCTTTAGGATGCTCCGTAAACCCCAAGGACATTACCTTTGCCTCAAGAATTTCACAAAACAGAATATGCATTTACTTAAGCTCCAAAGAAGTAATAGACTCCTTTCTAGAAAATACTGGGTCAATCAAAATCAACAACGAAATACTACCCGCCCGCAGACTTATAACTCCAAGCCAACGAATTGTACTATCCAACGTCTGCCCTAGCATTCCACAGTCAATTCTGGAAACAGAACTCCTAAAGCTAGGCCTCACCCCACTGTCCCAAATCTTCTTAAAATAAATGTATCTCGCCAAGAATTTAGTCACATTCTTAGCTTCCGACGACAAACATATATCACTCCCCTCGAAAAAAATTCAACAATATCAACATGATTTATCGTAAACTTTGAGAACACCTCATATAGAATTTTAATTGCTATCGACAACCTCGAATGTTTCACTTGCAAACAAGTAGGACACTTAGCCGCATCATGCCCAACTCTAACATCCAACAACACAGCATCACCATCGAACCCCTCACAAACTAACCAACCGACAGACGTCGCCAGCATATCATCTAATAGTTCACATAATCAAAAAATATGCACACCTCCACTAACTGAGAACAACCGAAACCTTCAAGAAAACAATACTGTAGAAAACGAGACAATCGACAAATCCCAAAACATAGTCCAATAACCCTCAACGAACTCTGTTAAACGATAAGTATCGGATTTAACCCCACCAATAGAAGACCATAAACAAAATCCCGTATTCCAAAGACCCAATCCAAAGTAAATAAAATCAGAAAAATCTATACAAGAAGAAAAGCATCCGTTACAACAAATATTCGGAGACAACAAAGACGATTTTACGCTAAATTTTAACAAAACTCTAAATTTTTTTGAATGATTCCTCCACACCGCAGACATTTTGGAACTTCTTGAAACGTACACAGACGACATATCAGGGTTCCTAAACGTTATGAATACAATATATGTCAAATGCTCAAAAAGAATGAAAACAAGAAATTCAAAGGTAAAACGAAAAATTAACTACCAACTCCGAAAATCCGCAATACTAGACAGCGATCTTTCCTCCTCCCAAGAAAATCCTTAGCTCTTATCATTCAAGTCCATATTGCAATGGAACCTTAACGGGTACCATACCCGTTATGAAATATCAAAAATTCTCATCTCTCAAAACACACCATCAATAATCTGTCTCCAAGAAACCAACTTTACAGGTTCATATTATGCCGAATTGAAAAATTTCAAATGATTTTACAGAAACAGAACCAATAAAGATAAGGCAAGCGGCAGAGTAGCCATCTACATCAATGAGACTTTTGAAACAAAACCTATAACTTTAAATACATCCCTAGAGGCAGTCGCTGTCGCCATCAATAGCGACAAACAAATCTCAATATGCAACCTCTATACTCCACCCAATGAAATTCTCACAATCCACGCTATCGAGGAACTACTTCAACAGATCCCGTCCCCTCGTATCGTATTAGGAGATTTCAACAGCCATAGCCCATACTGGGGATCTAAACAAAGCTCATCGAAAGGAAGAATCATCGAACAACCGCTGGAAAATAACAATATAAATATCCTAAATACAGGAGAACCTACAAGATTTAACATACATTCCGGAGATGCCTCAGCCATCGACTTAACTATGTGCGATCCTGCCCTACAAACTTCTTTAAACTGGGATATTTACTCCTACTTATCTGGCAGCGTTCACTTTCCCATACTTATGAACCGAACTTTTTGACTGCCAATACCACTCCTTTCTCAACATGGAAATTAAACCAAGCTAACTGGACACTTTTCGCAGAGCAAGTAGGCCAATATCTTCTAGACCATTCCAACCCCACCACTTCAAATATAGCCTCAACCTTCCGACGATTTTCACAAGCATTATTACAAGCAGCTCATATGGCAGTTGGCAAAACCAAAACACTCAAAACTCACACCCCAGCCCCATGGTGGAATAATAAATGCAGCGGAGCCATAACAAAATACAAGCAAGCCTTCAATAAATATCGACGACACCCCACAACTGACAACAATATAGAATATAAAAAATGCAGAGCTGAAGCACGATATCAAATTAAAAAAAGCAAAAAATAAAGCTGGAAAACCTTTGTATCATCCATCAACCATGGCACTCCCGTCTCTACCACGTGGGATAAAACTCGTCAGCTATCTGGACAACGGCATAACAAGGAAATCAAAATTTTAAAACATGAAGACAAAACTATCTCTACAGCAGAAGATATAGCAGAAATATTCGCAGACCATTTTGAACAAAATTCCAGTAACGATAATTACACTCCACAATTTCTAAAATACAAAATTAGAAATAAAAAAGAGGAAATACAAGTAACATATAACGACAATGACAGCATAAACTCTACTATTTCATTAGAAGAACAAGACGACGCGTTATTCAACACGAAAAGTTCAGCTCCTGGTCCAGACGACATACCTCTAATCTTTATACAAAAATTAAGTTCTAGTGCGAGAAAAAATCACCTTGACATCCTAAATACAGTTTGGATACAACATCACTTCCCAAAATCTTGGTCAGACTCGTATATAATCCCTATCCTTAAACCTCAAAAACCAAAATCAGACCCCCACTGCTACAGACCGATTTCTCTAACCTCGTCAACTTGTAAATTATTCGAAAAGATTATAAACCGAAGACTTAGATGGTTCTTGGAAAACAAACAGCTCCTGATCCCCCAACAAAACAGTTTTCGCCAGAACAGATCTACCACCGATAATCTAGTGGACTTGGAATCCGAAATTCATGAAGCACTAATAAACAAGCAGCATTGTTTGGCTGTTTTTTGTGACATAACAAAAGCTTATGATTGCACATGGAGATTCGTTATCATTAAAAAGCTTCAATCCTAGGGCATAAACGGACATTTACTAAAGTTCATTCGAAATTCCCTTCAATTTAGAACGTTCAGAGTTCGATCAAATGGAAAAATATCAACTGCCAGAATTCAAGAAAACGGAGTACCTCAAGTAACAGTTTTGAGCACGACTTTATTTTTAGTAGCAATCAATGACATCATGAAACACTGTCCCTTACCAGTGGAAGGCAGGCTTTATGCGGATGACCTTGTCCTTCTACTAAGAGGAACAAACCTAAAATCCACCCAACGGATTCTCCAAGCCACACTAGACGACTTTCAGAAATGGTCACACACAACCGGACTCAATTTCTCGGCCTAAGAAACAAAATGCCTTATCGTCTCAAATGAAGAAACAGGAAGTAACCCAGTTTTAACATTAAATAGCAAGGACCTAACTTTTGTTACGGAAACAAAATTTCTCGGTCTATCTTTTGACAGCAAACTATCCTGGAAAAGCCGCGTTACAAATCTTAAAGGCGCCTGTCACCAAGCCATAAACATACTAAAAGCTCTTTCAAATATTTATAGCAATACGTCAACTCTATTAAGCATATACACATTTTTGATAAGGTCAAAAATCGATTAGGGTTCAGTGGTATACGACTCAGCTGAAAAATACATCCTAAAATAACTAGACGTCATTTAAAACACTGGACTACGTATTGCACTAGGAGCTTTTCGTACAAGCGCCACTATTATCGTGTGTTGTGAAGCAGGCCAAATTCCCTTAGACTTTAGGAGAGTCTATCTAAATTTGTCCTATGCTAGCAAAGTCTTAGCCACACCTGAAAACCCAACGTTTCATAATGTTCATAGCAACCGTTTCAACTTGTACTTCTCAACTCACCTCCGATGCCATCCGCCCCTTCACGAGCGACTCAATCGCTTACTCCACAAATACTCCTTAAACTTTCCCACAATTTACTATCACAGCAAAAATCACCCCCACCATGGACCATAACCCAACCGCAAATAATCACAGAACTATCGAAATTTAATAAACACGAAATCTCAGCAGCCGTTATACAAAACCACTTCAGTGACATAATAAACAAATTCAACGCCTATCATCATATTTACACTGATGCTTCGAAAACAGCCGAAGGAGTTGGAGCAGCAATTTTCTCCAAAACCCATAACGCCAATTTCAAGCTACACAATATCTTCAGCATTTTCAACGCAGAGCTCCACGCAATCCTAGAAGCCTTGAAACACGGTAATAAATCCGACCAAAACAAATTTACAATTATAACGCATGTATCCCAATGACCCTATACACGAAGAAATTAACAGCGAACTCCAGTACGCCAGAAAAAGAGGAAAAGAGGCAGTATTTATCTGGGTACCCTCACATATCAGAGTCAGTGGAAACGAGTCAGCGGACCATCTGGCACGCGAAGCAGCAGCAAAAGACATTTGCGTTCAAATAAAAAGATAGTGCTCAGTGGTCTGATATCGTGTATTAAAAATATAGTTCGCAGTGCGTGGCAAATCAAGTGGGCGCATTGCTCCGAGAAGCTAAGTGATATCAAAGAAAACGCACTACAACGACCATCTAGGAGTAAGAAAGTGACACTCTCACGCCTTCGAATCGGCCACACTCGCCACACACACCTCCATCTTATCACAAAAGAAAACATCCCTTATTGTGATACATGCCAAACTAACTTAACAGTAAAACACATTTTAGTGGAATGTCAAAAATTCAAAAACACCAGTAATAAATTCAATTTTGCACAGAACATATCCGACATACTCAGAGACAATAGCAACATGGACACCATTATTAAGTTTCTTGAGGAGATTAACATGAGAGATATTTAAATTTAAAACGATCATACCTCACAACTAATAACATAACTATATTTAATGCTAATATAGAGACTACACTGTATATTAACGTAGAACATGAGTAACTTCCATTAAAGAATCATAACTGTTGTCGCTTATAACCTAAGTGGTTCGGGTGACATTAAATAAATGAAATTAAAAAAAAATTAGATATTTTTATCATTTGAAACAATTGAAACCAATGAACAATTATAAATAAATAAAACATTCGGTAAAAACTTTATAAACTCATTGTCCATAAAACAAAATACTTACTCCTTTGGCCACGGTTTGCAAATATACTGAAAACAACTGAAACCAGTGAACAATATACAAAGAAGATGGATAAAGTGTGGTGAAACAAATAAAAACACAATTCCAATAAATAATTAACTCTCAAATATAAAACTAGGGAAATCAAAAGTTGATAAAATTATTGTGCATGAAAAAGTATATGACGAAAACAAGAAAAACAACACAAATCACAATTCCAAAAATAAATTTACCAATTTATTTTCCTGTTCTTATTGGTGGAATAAGTCTAGATATCCAATATTGAATGTTGTAACTTTCATAAGTTACCAACAGTAAGTAACATTTAAAATTGAGACCAAAGCGAACTCCGGAAATTAAAGCTCCGAAGTTAGTTTCTGATTTCCGATTTATTTAAGCCAGTCGAATCATCATTAAATGGGGTTGATGTTTATTAGACTGTCATCGAACCAAATCTGAAAGAGCTGTTACTTTTTCCTTGTCTACTTTTCATACTACAACTATTATCAACAACTAATAACGTCATAACATATAAGGTGATCTATTCAAAGAAGTTGAGAAATTTTGAAATTGGACACTGTTGCGTAATTAAATTGGTCATATCTCGTAAAGCACTCGATGTAAGATAGCTAAACTATATATTGAGAGATTCTCAAAGTAGCTCTATCAAAATATGTAATGATATAAACAGTGTTGCGTTAAGAATTAGTCTACTTCTGGTATGACCGGAAATGGTAGACGGATCTAAACATTTCAGATCAATTTGGAATATACTGAAGATACAAATTTCTAGATTTTGTTTATGTCAACTTTCTCTAAAACGTCTGATCGAGACTCCCCAAAAACCAGGGTTGTTCGATGAGCTTTGTTGAATACTTGGCAAGAATCTCATTCATAATGATATTCTTCTAAGAAAATACGTTTCTAAGGTGCCAAGATAATCATTACTAATGATATGAATTGATTGGTGAGAAGCAGGAATTTCAGGAACAATTTGTTTCTAACTCTTCAACGACGATTTTCTATCATTATTTCCATTACTTTAGCAATGTTATATTCAATTGAAGTTAACCGACAGAACGAGACAAATTTTCAGTTCATTCCAGTTCGAACTATTGTAGAGTACGGACGTGTGCGATTGTGTTTAGCAAAACAAACCGTTTTTTGCCTTTTAAATTTAATACGCGCATTTGTGGTTTGTAGATTAATATTATTTTAACCTTACTGTAAGTATAAATTGTTACTTTACTTTTTTGGTTAAACAATTACCGTGGCACTAGCCTGCGGATGGCCGGTAAGTACAGGCCTAGCGGTAAGGATCCACCATTAGCCGTATCAACAGGTAATGAAATTTCAAATAATATTTACGTTGAAGATGTCGTATTTTCAGATGAAATTAGTATGGATGAATCTCATAATGCTTCAAAATGCGATAATTATGTTGTTAATAATTCCAAAAATTCCGATAATGTCATTAATGAGGTTAATAAAAACTCGCACTCGAATTCTTTCCAATATAGTAGTCAAACGAGGAATACATTTAATACTGAGAAGTTTATCCTTAAATGTCAAGCTAACAATCAGATTGAACTACTGCGAAAAATATCTGACATATCTAAGTCTAATTTAGTTGATAAGTGGTGGCACAATAAAAATTCTCCAACATTAGCCGTAGCGTATCCCAATGTCTCCTCCTATTTAGAGAAAATACATTCTATCAAGCCTCTTTTGATATCTCATATTCCCGGGCCAACGTTTGCTTTCCTTCTTTTGATGGTAATAACCCCATTGCTCTTCATGAACTGATTGGAAAGTTTGAAAAACCATGCAAGATTTTCACAGATGGTTCGAAGTCAAAATTAGGAATCGGTTGTGCTGTATACATCCAAAACTATGAAGAATCTCTAATGTTTAAGTCGAACCAGCATTGTTCAATATATTCCGCAGAACTATTTGCAATACACCAAGCTCTAGAATGGGCCGTTAAAAGATAAATCTCTGATCAGCAAGTTCTAGTCATGTCTGATTCAAAGTCTGCGTTATCTGCTATAGAAAACTCACATAATCAGCTTCACAAGAATGGGCTCGTTGTAAGAATTTTAGAAAATCAACTAAAATTACACGGAATGAATAGTTCTGTTTGTTCCATTTGGGTGAAGGGGCATATTGGTATTTTAGGTAACATTCAAGCAGATTACTTTGCTAAAGAAGCGTATTAAAAGGTACAGAAATCAGTTGGCTAGATAGAAGTGATCTAATAGCAATACGTAGACAATGTTTGAAGCAAAATTGGGATATTGAATGGCACGCCTTCTGTAATCGAAGCAATAATATTTATACCAAAATCCACCCTGCATTACCTATTGAGCCTTTTGCTGCAAGAAGTTATCCCAATAGAAACATCTACTCCATGTTCGTCAGGTGTATTTTTAATCATGCCACTGTAAAAGCGTACCTTCACAGATTCAAACTAAGTGAATCGGAATTTTGTGATTGCGACGGCAATGTTGATGACATCAATCACTGCTTACAACTGCTTACATAATGACGATGCAGTTAGGTATTTGATGAAATCCCTTATAAATGAACGGATTCCGCTCCCTCAGAATCAAGCTACAGCTTTTTATCTCTCTCGGCGAAATCCTAGGCTTAACCAAATCATATGGGAGTTTTTAAAAAGGACTAAAAGAAGAATTTAGTATTGAATATCTGTTTCTGTTTCAGTGTAGATCTGTTCAGTCTTGTGCCTCGTGTCTATCCATATGTTATATATTTCACCTTATATCCGTTGCCCGTTTTGTCTGTTATAAAGTCGCTATGAAAGGCACCTTAGCGTGAAAAGTATCCCTGCGTAATCCTGTTGTAAGTATTCACTACTAAGACCCATCGTTAAGTTGATTAGGGCCGTGAATGGAGACTACTTGCTTTGTCAATGCAGTGTTCACAGTATACTTAACAATATACCTATATACTATGCCTATCCTCCTATGCTAACTATTGAAACAGGCTGTACATTAAATTCGTGGCTGAATGGATCAGGCTATCCAAAGCCATTAAAAAAAATTCAATTTCCACTTTTATAAAGCCCAATTTCGTCAGCTCTGGAATTAATCAAACGCACTAGTCTTTGATAAAGTCCATTCGCATCTAGCCTCCAATAACATTTATAGCTCTGTTACTCGATAGATATGTTAGATAAAAAGATCTTAAACTTTTATTCTCAATTACCTCTCAGGGAAGGTTACAGCATAGTTACTTGAGGCTACAAATAAAATGATATGGTACGGTTGTTTAACTATATTTAGTTCTGACTTGCATATAATAATAGCAAGGTATTGAGGGTGGCGGCACTTGTGGCGCGATACAAGAGTACTGAACGTAAGACCACTAGTGGCTGAATTGTGTAGCCTGGAAGAGGCCGTACGCTTTAATTAATTTACCCGAAGAGGCGACGTGAGCTCGATTAGGTTAAGAATCCAAAAAATCGAAATTGTTTTTGTAAGAATAACAAAAAAGTAAATTAGCTATGACAAAGTGGCGTGACTGAAATGCTCCAACAACTATGGTATTTAAGGAATATCTACTGCAGAGTCTACTTAGCGTTTACATAACGTAAGTAAGCCACTTTGAAGTTTCGCAAATTATTCCAATAACTAAGACTTTAAACTTTATTTTTAGTCTGCGAGCTGATGTATCTATAATAAGAAGCCTAGGTCCTGAAGGGAGTGGTTGGAGTATATAGGGTTTGTCCAAAGTGTTGAACAAATTAATGAAAGTAGTAGAGAGTGAGAATATTAGAATAGTTGGATGAGAATTGTTAGAAATGGGAATTGTGAGAGTGGTCTAGATATTAAAATATGTGAAAATATTTAAGTAGTAACAAATCGTAATTTCGAATTATCTAATAGAAACTGGGGGTTCGTCTAAGTAGTCGATGTATTCGTCAGGGAGGTCGTCATATGCCATGGCTAGTAAGCGTAGAGGAGGAAATGGGAGCTTCCTCCTGGGTATTCTGCCGAGAGGCCGTCTGTTAGCAATCCACGGTGTGACTAGGGTATTTTTCAAGGTTTCATTGCCCGATTCGATAGTGCGACTAACGTATTGGGCTTGTAAATTATTCAGACAGGAAGGAAATGGCTCGATTTCGGTATTGATATAAACGGTATTGCAAGGTGTGTAGTGTGCCTTGTATTGGCAGTATCTTGGAATTGACTGCTCACAAGTTCGAAGTTTGTTAACTAGGTGGTCGGGAAGGGTGCAATAGACGTTTGCTCTATAGTCGATTATTGGACGGATATATGTCTTATACGTATGGAGTAAGGTGGTAGGGTATGTTCATCCGAAGCTACCGCCAAGCGCCTTAAGAAGATTAACGCGCCGTCTGACTTTATTTAGAGTGTCCATTAGGTCGGCCATCAAGTTGAGAGTGTGAGTAAATCTCACTCCCAAATAAATGACTTCATTGCGGATTTCGATTTGATCTCCCCAGAACACGAGGCGGAAGTTTGTAGGCAGAAGTCGTTCGCTCGAAGTGTGAGGGTGTTTAAACACGATAGCTTGGGTTTTCTGAGTATTGAGGGTCGCCCGCCATCTCCTAGACCAATTTGAAAATTGAGTCAGTAGATTTTGGGATCGGATGTTGAGAGAGCGAATGTCAGTGGCCGTGATGATTAGTGCGGAATCATCCGCGTATAGTTGGATGTTGTCCTGGGGGTACCTTGGTATTGGTGTATCATACGTATAAATTACGTATAATAGAGGAGCAAGAATTGAGCACGCCAGTTAGGGGTGTTAAATAGTCGGATATGCTGTAACCAACTTTGACGCTGATCGATCGGTCGGTGAGGTGGGAATATAATAATATTACAATTTGATTTGGCAATCGCATGTTCAGTAGCTTTCTCACTAGTCCGGCGTGCCAGACTGGATAGTAAGCTTTTTGAAGGTCCATGAAAATGACGGCAGAACAGCGTCGTTGATTTAAAGCTCGGGTGACGATAGTTTGAAAGTTGGTGGTGGCGTTCTGGCAAGAGTGGCCTGGCCTGAGCCCGAATTAAAATGCCGGAATTGTATTGTGTTCAGTACAGAAGTCCCACATTCTTTCTCTCAACAAACGTTCAAATACTTTACCTAGGACGCTGATTAATGAAATCGGGCGGTAGGATTCACGCTTTATAGGGGCTTAGCGGGTTTGTGAATGAGAATTACGTTGGCTTATTTCCAACAACGAGGGAAGTAAGAGAATGCCAGACAGGCGTTCAGCAAGGCACAAAGTGCAGGGAAAATCTCTTCTGGCAGGTTGTTAAGTGCCTGTCTCGAGATTCGGTCGTGCACTGGAGCACTGTTTCTCCCCGCTCCGCACGTCTGCTGAACTCCTTCGATTGTAAAGGGTGTAAGAGGTGGAGAGTTCTCATTTAGTGGAATGTGAACGTGTGGGCTTCGTGCTATATTGCGGGTAAGGAGCTATGATTCGGTTGCAAAGTCCCTGAGAAATCTTGTATTGTCAGGTGGTGTAAAGAGAGTTTGTAGGTTATATTTTAAGGCGATGGCTTTGTCTTCGGAGGTGTATATCTTCTGTCATTGCACTTCGAGATGTGATTCCACCGTTCTCTTGAGGCCGACGAGGTGGTAGAATTTTTGCCAAAACACGCGCCCTTGTCTGAAGTCTAGTCCGGCAGTTTCGGCCTTCCATCTTCTCTGCTTTTTAGCATTGATTTCGTACCGAACCTGGGCGTTTAGACGGTTCCATTGTATCTTGACAGCGGGGTCTCGAGTGCGGACGTATAACCTATATAATTGTCCTTTCTGACGAATTTTGAGAAGAATACGTTGCGGAAGAGCATGAAAGTTGGGATTTATGGTGGTGAGAGGTACGGTCATGTCTTGTGCATCCAGTAAGAGGGATTGGAATTCCTCTCCGTGAGTATCTATGTCATCAGTGCTCTGATGAATGACGGGTTGTGATAAATTAGTTGAAACGTGGTTTGCGAAGGAATCCCAATCGGCTTTTTTAAAATCGCGAAATGTGAAATTTCTTGACGGTGGTAGTATTGAATTGTGTAGAGAGGTTTTGACCAGTAGTGGAACATGGTCTGAGGTGATGGGGTCGCCTATAAAGCATTCATCGTCTATGCGGGTGAGTAACCTGTCAGTGCAGATTATGTGATCAACAATGGAAGAGCCGAGGTGACTTATTAGGGTGGGATTATTATTTCTAATCCAAGAGATGGGAAGTGAGACGAGCTGGTCGGCGAGTAATCTGCCGTTTGGGTTGGTATATGTATCACCGAAAATAAGTCACTCATTATTATGGCGCGTGGTAGTGTGGATGCATATCCGAGGAGGTCAATTGATAATTGTTGATTGGGATGCTTGTCATAAGAAAAGAAGGTCGTCGTGGTATTGTTCCACGATATGTCGATGGCTATGCAATCCAGGTTCTGTTGAGACAGAAAAGCAGGGAGTGGGTGTGTGGACGCGGTGAGTCCGTTTCGGACGAGAAGTCCGTTGCCGTGACAGTAGAAGTTCCTGTCTAGGTGGAAAGTGGTATAGCCAGTGAAGCAAGGGGAGTTTTTTAAAAGAGTATCGGTGATAGAAAGTATTTGTATATTTTGAGAGTGCAAGAGTTGTTTGAGAAGATGTCGCTTTCTGTCTAGACCTTAGCAATTTTGTCGTGACGGTTACCCTCGCCACTTGTAACGGTACAGTTGTAACTGTAGAAAGAGGAGACGAGGTGAGAGAGCCACTAGGCCACGGGCTGTCGGGGCGGCGTTCATGATCGTCGTTGCTAAAATCTCAATTGAGATTTTAGCGTCGGTGGTTAGGTTGAATAGGGCTGATGGTTTTTCTAGGGTGATAATAGCGGTCTCTTGGGGAGTTTTTGGTGGTTCCAACCGCTTTGGACATCTGGGGCGGTAGGCGGCGTGCGAGCCGCCTTAATTTTTACAGATAGGTTCATTTGCCTTAGGGCAATTGTTGGGTTTGTGGTCAGATGCGCCACAGGAGGGACAGACCGGTTTGGCCTTGCATGACTCGGCAAGGTGGCCTGTGCTGGTGCATCTGTTGCAGTATTTGGGTACTGCGGGTAGAGGGTTGGTTGGGTTGGAGGCCTCACACGTATGTGAGAGACCGTGAAATTTGATGCCGTATGAGAGGGCACAGTGATAGGCCATTTCGGAATCGGTTAGAATTCGAAACATGGATATGGGCTGATTTTGACGGCGGAAGATGATTCGCCAGGATCTGTTGAGTGGGAATTTGAGGTCGTGGATGAGGATATCCTCGAATTCTTGAGAGAGACATATTACAAAGACGATATAATATATTTCGATTATTAATACATATTTTCTTTTATTGGATAATTCCTAGCTACGCAGATCGGGAGGCGTGGCTTAATCGCCCGGCCTATGTGGATGAGGACCACTATAAAAACCTCACAAATCCTGAGGTCGAGTAGTCGCTAGAGGATGGATGGCCACGGGACAGTTGGTCCATAGACCACTAACCTCGGGGCACCTGGCGCATTTGCCTGCATAAGGAGCTCTGCAGTAATTACCGTCTTTTCTCCTATACTAATGGGAACAATTATGAACCTTGAGAAAAACAAACCGTCTAAAGAGCCTATAGAATCTCTTAGTGAAAAGGATTTGGAGGCAATGGACACTACAGAGTCTCTAGCGCAACCTAATACCTCCGAAACCCTAAAAATCACACCACACTGAGACGCTAATGCGAATCCTGTGGATCAAAAAACTTCACGTAGGAAAATTTCAGGTGCCCAGTGAAGGGAGCTTCAAAAAATTAGTGAACAAGGCAATAATACCAAGACAGTAGTGTTGCCGAATCCTTCAACATCAAATCATGGCAAAAACCAGCAGACAAAATGCGTTAGCGAACTGTGTCAGCCAGGAGCACACTGGAAGAGAAAAAATAGAAGAGATCCAAATGTATTCATGGTACTAGTACTTCTAGTGGTATGAAGTACAGTGTGGCCCTTAAAAGGATCAAGGCAGCCGTGGTCCCTAAAAACTTCTCAAAGACAAATGTCTCAGAAGATCAGGTGGTACTATTAAATAGAACCTGACCAAAATGATCGATGATCGTCTAGGTTTGAAGCCAGTCAATAGATGGATAGCTAACTATGGGTTGATATGTGCCAATGAGGAGTCCTTCAACATAACGAGGGACTATCTGGCAAGTGAAACAAACTGGAAGCTCATCAAGAATGACGACAGAGGATCTGAAAGCGGGGCTACAGAGACCCAGGGTTGGAGGTTTATCGATGGAAGATCCTTGGCTCCAAATTATACGATATGGGATTGCATGTGCGTCTCCGGATTGATGAGGGGTCAATTAAGGAACCAGTCCGGGCTCAATGGGGACCGTACTACTTATTCCAGGGAGCCAGCTTTAATATCCTTCAAAACATGACCAAAGAGGAAACAGGGACTTATCAAATACCTGAACTAACAGCCTCCTAGGACATTCAAAGTGTTACAAGCAAACCTACGAGTCGGGGAGATGATAAGAAATTGCCATGTATCGGATGATCTGTCTCTGTCTGACCATACCCATATATACTCCGAAATAGATGTAGAAAAATCGGCTATTATAACATACAGGGATCCTTAGAGTACCAATTGGGGATCTTACAAAGAGAATCCGCTTGCTACAATTCGCACACACCTAGGCAGACCTAAAACTGCCGAGGAGTTAGATGGAACAGATGCATGGCTGCAACAGACTATAGTGACTTCCGCAATCACAATAACTATCCGATAAGGGAAAGTCGCCCTTCCAGAGAAGCTGTTTGGTGGAATAAAGAGCTGACAACACTAAGGAAAGAAACAATACCTCTTTTCAACAAAGCGAAAAAAGGGCATTTGGGGGGCATATATGGCTAAACTAGGTTTGTATAATGAAGAAATAAAAGAATTATAGAAAAGATGGGAATTATGTGAGGTCATACAAGGTGTCCCTGACAGTGTTAGAATTAACAGGATTCTCAAAAGGGACACTTCCTATGAAGTAGGTTCTATCTAGTTGCCGAGCGGAGAGTACACAAATACTGAGGAGGCTTTAGAGCACCTCCTTAGTGTGCACTTTCCAGACTCGGCATAGATAGATTCAAATTACGATAATGGGCCGGTAGCCAAAACGAGGGCAACCAAAAAGGAATGGAAACTAAAAAATGAGATTTTCATACCTCAACTCATTAGATGGGCTGTAAATTTATTTAGTTCTGATATTACGCTTTAGGGCATACACCAATTGCATGGAAGGTGGTGTTTAATCGCAAATCAGGGAAAGAACCGTACACCCGGGCCAAATCCTATAGACCAATCAGTCTGACATCATTCACGGTGAAAACCATAGAAAAAGTGATACAAATGCATCTACAAGGAGGAGTGCTTAAGAGGATCCCTCTACACAGGCTACAATGCACCTATCAGGCAAGGAAATCAGATGAAGATGCCCTGCATACTTTGGTCTCGCGTCTCGAAAGGAATGTGGACCAAAAAGAAATATCCCTTGCAGACCTTATAGACATTCCTCCTCTGGACCTTTTTGTAAGGGCGTGGAGGACATACCGATACAACTGGGACAATAAAAGATGAACCGAACTTTCAAATGGGTCTGGATAGTAAGATACCAGAGAATATATTCACTGAGCGAATGAATATCATTATTCTATCTAAGCAACTGGTGATGCACTCGGGAAATCCTGGAGACATCATCTGTTTTACTGATGGATCTAAAACGAACCACGGCACTGGAGCTGATATAAATAAACCTAGAAAGGAAATGTTCTTCAGCCTTGGTAGATATACGTTTGTATTTCAGGCAAAAACAATTGCTGCATATGGCCTGTATTGATGAAAACATCAAGAGAGGTTATTCCGGACAAAGATTGGAAATATCTACAGACAGCCAGGCTCTGCTCAGTAGTCCAACCAAGAAATCTAGACTAGTTAAATACTCTAAAGAGTCCTTTAACAAACTGGCAAGAGACAATACAATGTCTCTAGCGTGGGTGCCCGTACATGAGAGGATTGCAGGTAATGAACTGGCGGACCGGCTAGAGCTGAACAAGGCTTTAAAGGAGACTTAATAGGTCCGGAACCATTCTATGGAATCACAAAGGTAACATTCACACAAAAAGCTTACTGGAAAATGTAAACAAGGAACTCTCATATCAGTTTATTGAAACTGAGCACGAGACAGTTGAAGACAGTAACCGATTTGGTTATTGGACACTGTACCCTAAGGAAACATTGATACACAATTCTGAACTAAGGGATGAAACACCTATTCTGATTATGTGAGATGTTACAAGGTCTCAGGCAAACACCTTTTGAAAAGGAGACAATACAACCATCAGAACTACTCAAAATCCCCCCAAATAAGCTAGGGGTATACGTCAAGGAGAAGACACGAAACTTTTGGAGTGGAAGTAGTCAATATTGGGAGCGATACAATGACTTAGGTCAAGTGCCCGGGCTGTTGAGCACAATCCAAACGATTGTATGAAAGTATGATTCCTAGTAATTTTTGAACCAGCAGTAACATACGATAGAATTATATATGATAATTCATACGGAAATATGCTATTGTTAACCTATTTTACTCTCATTTTAATAATGCATTGGCAATTATGGAATTCTTTTGACCTTGGAACATTTATTCATTCAACTGTTCATTCAGAAATTTAAATTCACAATGTGAAAAACATTTTCAAATATATATTAAATACCTAGTTGGAATAATAATATGTTGTGAGCAGAAGGTATAAGAAATTACTAACCGTGCGACAAGCTTGTTGGTGTTGTAGCAATCGCGTATAATTAATTATGTTTTAATGATCATGCCTTAAATTCCACTATGCTGTAGTGTTATGCATCGTGTATGGTTCACAATTACGGCTACGAACATTATTTCATTAACAGAGTTAATTCATTCTGACTAATTTTTGAGAGACATGAAGTGGAATAGTTTTATACAAAGCTAGTCTAAAGTAATGAAAATGTATATAACAGTAGTTGTACAGATGTATATATAATACTTAAGCAGATAAAGTCGATATTGCTATTAGAAATTTGTAACACTCTAATTATTTTCATACACTACCAAAGATGAGAGGTCGTACTGTTGTAAACATACTGTCGTAAGAGGCGACAGAGTCTTTCTGTAACAACACAACGTTATCAAAGAAGATATCCTTGTTTGAAGCTCCTTCGTGTCAATAAAACAACCAAGTAATTCAAAATAATCTACCACCTCTACAATAAAAAGAATAAGACAATCAAATTGGAAGTTTGGACTCCCGTTGACACCATTTCCGTATGATGGTGTAAAATGTTGTTCTATCAATTTTTCTGTCATAGAATTATCCTAATAAGTGATAATTGTAAAGATCAGCAGATATAGTTTTCCTGGTTTTCTATATCATTGCACAGTTATACTGATCTTAATTGTAAAAATGATATCCAGGATATCACCATAGGGCTAATAATATCTAAGCTTCAATATTTGTAATATCACATCTTCTTCTTTTCTCTATAAACATATATTAGGCCAATCACAAGTTAGGTTACTTCTTGGTCTAGCCAAAAATATAACTACTAAACATCAGGTAGGCATAAAATGAAATGTAACTTCTGTCATTCTGACGATGATATTGATTTATCGAAACAATTGTCAATTTTTTAGAATTTTCAATAACTTGTATTATATTGTGGAATTAACTAGAGACCTTGAGTTTCATTTAAAAACACTAATATGAGCATATTCCACGAAGTAAGGGTCGAGACAGTCAATTTCATTAAAAAATCTTCGAGAGAAGATTTGACCCGACTGTACCAGAAGTTACTACAAAAACGTTACAAAGCATCACAAAACATTTGGTTTAACCAAGAATGCCTTAGAAAAAAGGTAATACCAAATTATGTGAATATAAAATGTCACACTAAAACACCACAAGCACAAAAAGCTATAAAATGTGCTCAACGAGTTTGGATAAAATCTGAATGTAAGAAATGGTTCAAAGTTAGAGACTCCTTAGACAACTACATAAAAGTTGTACATTCAGAACTCACATTCCAATTACATCCAGTAGAATTTGACTGTTTGGATGACAAAATTAGAGAAAATATCAGCACTATGAAGCATATGAAATTCAAGAAACAAGAAAAGAAGCTACAGAATCTTGAACACACACAACATAAAATTCAATACTCAAAACATCATGAAACTGTAAGTACCTACATACCAACACACTTTGCACCACGATTTGAAAACCTTTCAGACACTAATTTTACAAATAGTGAAATAGAATTTTTAAATAAAGGTTTAATGTACAGCATACCACCTAAATTTACGAATAATATTAAATAAATTATAGCTACAGATTCAGAAATAGCTTTAAAATCTAATTCAAATAATTTTCTTTATGAGAAATTAAAAATTGCCAATTTAATCAAAAATATTGAACCTTCAAAAGTTAAACGTCAAACAAAAAATGACATTTCAGTTTTAAACGCAATAAAAAAGAAGATAGAGAATCATAACCTAACAGTTACAAAATCCGATAAGGGGAATGCTACTGTCATTTTGACGACTGAAAATTACAATTCCAAAGTATATAACTTTATAGAATCCAGCGATGTAAAAGTTCTTAAAGCAGACCCAACAAAGAAGTTTTCTAATAATGTAAGGGATATTGTTAATAATTCAAATTATCTTTTAAATGATTACGAAAAGAGGTCTATCATACATAAGAATCCTCATTTCCACAATTATATGGAACAGTTAAATTACATAAAATAACGAAACCAATTAGACCTGTAGTCTCTTATGTTAATGCTCCTAATAATATATTGGCAAAAAAGCTCAACAATATACTCAATACTTACGGATATGAATCTCAGTACTCAATTAGAAATTCAATAGAACTAATCAAAAAGTTGAAATCAATCCACTTGCAAGATAACTATAAACTCATATCGTTCGATGTAACTAATATGTTTACTAAAATTCCTCCTAAAAAATGTCTAATACTTGTAAGAAAATTACTAGAAGATAAAAATATTAATCCAGGAATAATATCAGATATACTTAATTTATTTGATGTATGCATTAATCAGAATTATTTCACTTTTGGCAATAATATATATATTCAAAATGAAGGTTTACCAATGGGAAGCCCTATATCACCTATTTTAGCAAACATTTTTATGGACAATTTAGAAAGAAAGATCTTTGAAAGTAATATTTCGAAAAATATTTTATTTTGGTATAGATATGTGGATGACATATTAGCTTGTTTTATGGGTAGTGAGCGACAATTAGATGTGTTTTTCAACCACATCAATAATTTACACCCGAAAATTAAATTTACATTAGAAATTGAAGAAAATAGCTCAATCAATTTTCTTGATTTGAAAATTCAAAGAGTTAATAATGTACTTGATTATTCAATTTACCGAAAACCAACACAGACTGATGTGACAATTCCATTCAATTCCAACCACCCTGTCTCACACAGATTAGCAGCATATAATTCAATGATACATAGAGCTTTTTCAGTTCCTATGAACAAATGTAATTTTGATAGAGAGATTAATACAATTAGACAAATAGCAACATCTAACGGTTATCCATTAGATATGATAAATAAACTAATTAGTAAAAAAGAGAAAAAAGTGACATTACAACTAATATATCCTAAACAAGCTGATGAAATTAAAACTTATAAAACCATCACATATGCAGGAAATATTTCTAATAATATTTCAAAGATAATATCTTCAGCAACGAATGCAACAATTTCTTTTAAAACAGAAAGTAACGTTAATACAAAATTGTTAAATGTCAAAACAAAAATACCACTATTAAAGAAGTCAGGTATATATAAACTCAAACGTCCAGAATGTAATGCTGTCTATTTGGGTCAGACCCTTAGGAATTTTGAACTACGATACAGTGAGCACTTACGAGCTTACAGATTAAAACAATCAGATAAATCTCACTACGCAAAACATCTACTTGACACCAATCATTCATTGACACCTAACACAGAACTAGAAGTGCTGCATATTTGTGAAAAGAAACAAGAACTGGATTTCCTTGAAGAACTGGAAATTAGAAGACATTTAAGAAACCCACAATATGAAGTTGTCAATGAACAGTTAAATCTAGGGAATTCTCCACTAATAAACTGTCTTCTTAAGTGATAATTGTAAAGATCAGCAGATATAGTTTTCCTGGTTTTCTATATCATTGCACAGTTATACTGATCTTAATTGGAAAAATGATATCCAGGATATCACCATAGGGCTAATAATATCTAAGCTTCAATATTTGTAATATCACATCTTCTTCTTTTTTCTATAAACATATATTAAGCCAATCACAAGTTAGGTTACTTCTTGGTCTAGCCAAAAATATAACTACTAAACATCAGATAGGCATAAAATGAAATGTAACTTCTGTCATTCTGACGATGATATTGATTTATCGAAACAATTGTCAATTTTTTAGAATTTTCAATAACTTGTATTATATTGTGGAATTAACTAGAGACCTTGAGTTTCATTTAAAAACAGTAATATTATTGGTTTGCAAGTTGATCTCAACTCAAAAATACAATTTTATCCCTTCTTCGAATGTGACTAGAATTGCACAAGTTTGACTTAAATTTTTGATGAAATTGACTGTCTCGACCCTTACTTCGTGGAATATGCTCATATTAGTGTTTTTAAATGAAACTCAAGGTCTCCAGTTAATTCCACTATATAATACAAGTTATTGAAAATTTTCAATAACTTGTATTATATTGTGGAATTAACTAGAGACCTTGAGTTTCATTTAAAAACACTTAAATTTTTGAGATTGACTCGACATTAAGTCAATCTTGCTGACAAATAATTCAAGTTAAATCAAACTGGACAATGGTTACATGTTTGAAAATCCAAACTAGTTTGAAAGAGTTTGAAAAATAATTTATTTAGTAGATATACCTTAAATGGGTGTTATATTTATGTTAAATATTGTGAATAGGTACAACAGATACATTTATTTAAAACAAAAAGAAAATACATTATTTCAATCAACTCCAACTTGTCGCCTGAAAATTCCTCGTGAAAAGTAAAGTTCTTACAAATCAAGTGAAAGCTAAAATATATTAGTTAGTACCCTCTTCTTGCGATCCTTGTGTTATGTTTGTTAAGGATTAAACACATTAATGTTCTAATAGACTGGTCATTTAATCGGTTTCGTTTTTTTGTGACTGTCAAAGAAGCTTTCAAAAAATCGCGTTATATGCAGGCAGATGTTGCTGGGGTGGCAAGAAAAACTCTCGCCATTTTTGATAAAGTTAGAAGTGCAATTTCGTGCCGTATCCACCACTTTAGTATGTCCTCGGTACTGTCAGCTCGTGATTGAGCTGCATATTTGTCGATTTCGTATCTCCATGAATTTAGGTTTCTATTTATTTGTGGAGATGACTGGAAAAGTCTAAACAAGTCTAAATCAAAATCGGTAACTTCATCAGACTTTTTTTCGAACACACTGATTGTACATTCAGTTTGGGGTGACTCTTTGTCAGTGTAAGGTGAATAATAATTTTCTTAATCTCTTCAAATTTTTTGATGGATGGCTTCATCTTTTGAGGATTGTCTCCATGTTGTTAAAGAAAACGTTTCAACTTTATAACATTTTTGTTTTTATATAAATATAAAAATATGGTTTTCAAGGGGCCCCGATATCACTCGAACGCCTCTCCGTGCCGCAGCCGCTGTAGTCGCCTTTATTGTATAGTAATTCACCACGTTTACGGGTCAAAATCGAGTCAAAATAGTTTTTGACCGGTAGCTCCTTTATTTTTAAAGTTAAAAAATATGCGATTTGTCACATGGTAAAAAGTTTGACACCATTTTCACGAAACTAATAAAAAATCAAAAAATCTGGCCGAGAGCCCCCTGTTAATAAAAATTACGAGTACAATAAAACAAATGGCATATTTTTAACTTTAAGAATGAAGGAGCTGCCGTCCAAAAACTATTTTGACCCGTAAACGTGGTAAATTACTATACAATTGAGGCGACTATAGCGACCGCGTCGCGACGCCGCGTTTGAATATTACACGTGATATCGGAGCCCCTAAGTAAATTTATTATAAAGGTAGATGGTGGCTGACCTCTATAAGGCCAAAAATCACGGACGCAGTCATAAAAAAAAGTGACCAGTGGGGTAACACAGTTGTGGTTCTAGGGTAAATTGTATAAAAACTTACCAGGTCATTTTTACAATTTTGGATCCAACGTTTTTATGTTGTTACAAATACTATTTTTTCCAGAAGTACTTGCTTCCTGCGGAAATTCTTCTTCATACAATTTTTTGTGGCTCTTCATCGAATGTCATTTTTAAGAACTAGTTCCCCTATTTGGCATTTTATACCGTTGTTCTTTATTTTTACATAATTTAGACACAAAATCAAAAAATCTATATATTTATTTTTCTTGTTGAATAATTTTGCCTCGTCTACAGATTTTTTTCTTATAATTTTTGCGGTGGGGGGGGGTGGTATCGGGGGATCTTCAAAATCAAACTCACTTTGTTCTGGTACGTATTCAGAGTCGCTACATGAAAAAGGTTGAGATTTCAAGCTTAGACATTATCGCACAACGCATACACTTCAAAACAAACGTAGGTAACAAGCGAAGCGGATCCTTCTAAATGTGAACTATAGCTAATTTGAGGAGTAGCTGAGCACAGGTTCGGGCAAAAAAAGAAATGGCGGTTGTGGTATGCAGTATGCTATCAATTATTGGAATTGGAAATAAACACGTTGCGCAATATGATATTCAAACTTCAAACTGTTTGAAGGAGTTTGATTTCAAGTCAAACCTACAGATACAAAACTCAAGTCAAGTCAAACTTTTTTACATAAAAAGTTTGATTTTCAAGTGAAGTTTGTTGAGTAAAATCAAACTAAATCAAAATAGTTTGACTTGATGCATCTCTAAATGTGACTGACAACAAATTGAATAAGACATTTATGATTACAATCAGCCACTAGTTTGGGCCTTTATTGACCATCTTCAGGCTACAAAAAATTTTGGAATCAGAAAAGAAAACCATATTATAAAATTACCTAAGTTAAAACAGCGAATTAGTCAAAAAACGTCAAAGCGGTGTTAGAAAAGATAAGTGTGGTGAAATTATAAAACAGGGTTAAAAGAAAAGTATATGTAAGTTATACTTATATTGTGACATATGGAAAAATTAGAAAAAATAATCCAATTGAAAAATTTAGAATTATAGATCTAAAGTGAAATAATAATGATAAGTTTTCAGAAGTTAAAAATAATACTAAGATAAGAATAGGTAATTGTTAGTACCTAGGAATGTATCATTTTATTATTACTTACCAACTCCTTATAATAGAGGTGGAGTCCAAATATATTTGGAGGGGTGTAAAAGTTGATCACTAGAATTAGCTTAACAAGCTTTGAATGAGGAAACTTCATATTACGTTGAGAAAGTCAAAAGATCATGGCTAATGTCACGAACAGGAAACACAACATCATACTCATTGTATGACCAATAAAAGTCCACGCCAACAGATAAGTTACCAAAATTGCACCAAGAGAGATAGAAAACTTATTATTCTAACCGACAGATCACACAACGTGATCCACTCTTAATAACAAATGAATGTAAGGAGAATACATCAGGCAGGAACTTATTTGAAGAATGGAAGCATGTCAAATTTCAAAATTCATACTGACAGATCCGAAATCACAAAAGGGGAAGGTGATGTATTATCAAAGTGTCTTGTTGTTTATTGTGTCATATTATCTGTCACTCATTGTAATTGTACGTTTTCTTCTAAGTTAATTAAAGCCTAATTTTTGAGGTTTAACGTATTCATATATCAGATTTAATTAACTTGAACAATGGCGAAAAGCGGAACCTTTTGCCAAATATTTAAGGCCCGAAAAATTCGAAGTCGATCCGGGCAGCGTAGGTGCCGAAACTAGTTGGAAGCATTGATTCTTTACGTTTGAAAATTTCCTCGAAGCGAAGGCCCCATCAGGTACGATGATAGAAGATAAAGTGAAGCTAAAATTACTAGTAAATCACCTATCCACGAGTATTTATGCACACATAAAGAAAAGTAAAACTTATGAAGATACTATTAAGATTCTAAAGAACAGATACTCTAAACCGCAAAATGAGATATTGGCTCGTTACATACTCACTACGAGAAAACAAAAACCTTGTGAGACTGTCGCTGACCACGTTCGAGAACTACGTCTCTTACCTCATAGCTGCAACTATGAAACTGTTGAAGTCGTTGAACATGGAAGTCAAGCCATACGAGGGGCTTTTATAACGGGTCTAACTTCGACGAAAATAAAGGATCGTCAAGTCTGATATTAGACATTAAAGAAGCCCAAACTATTGAGACGGCTCAAAAAGATTCTCAAACAATAGTAAGTTACAACGATCAAATCCTGAATGCTCTAGCATCGCCAGAGAGAGTAACTCCGCCAAGTTCGTCATCAAGTCGTCCTGAAGTGGTAGCTGCTGCGCCTCCAACGATATTAAAATGTTTTTTTGCGGAGGAAAAGTACACCGACGAGTTACATGCCCCGCATTTCGGGCTGAGTGTCAAAATTGTGGCAAAGTCGGGCACTTCTCCAAGGTGTGTCGGTCAGCCGGCAAAACCACAAGCAATGCCGTCTTCTTCCCGACCAACTCTTTCTTCTCGGCTGCGTCACCGTCAAGTCTTAAAACAGCTACTGTCTCAATTATCGATAATGACATCCGTGCTAACGCTCTAATTGACACAGAAAGCTCCGTAAGCTTCTTAGACAAGGATATCGCCCAACCAATGAAAGTTAAAGTAAAACCCTACAATCAGACTATCTCTCTCGCCTCACTCATCCACACGTCCTTTGTAGATGCTATTTGTTTCGCTACTCTTACTATCGACAAACACGTTTATGAACAACGTCCTTTACTTGTAGTAAACAACTTGTATGCTAATGTCATAGTCACTCAAGAACCACTCGAAACTTGAATTGCGATTTGGAGGACCAAAGGAACATTTACAAATAAATGTGATAGAAGCAACAGTCCCACCGGCGTCGGTATTTGTTAATCTGTCCGCTGACATTATACCTATTGCTATCAAATCAAGAAGGATTACCGAAGATGAAGAGGTTTTCATCACAGAATAAATCAACGAACTACTTGAAGATTGAGTCATTGATGCGAGCATCTCCACATGGCGCGCTCAGGTACCAGTCGTTGACGAAAGCAATGAGCGTAAACGATTAGTAATCGACTATTCTAGGACAATTAACAAATTCACGTATCTCGATGCTCACCCATTACCTAACGTTGAAGATATGGTGTTCATGGTTGCAAAATTCAACGTTTTCAGTTAAATAGACTTGAAGTTATCTTGTTATAAATACGCCATCATATACAGACCTGGAGTCGAAAATGTCACTGCAGATGCCTTATCAAGAGTATGTGCATACATGAATACCAACAAGCCAATGGAGCTGCACGACGCCCTATCGCATCATATATCACGAGAATGTATCAGTATACGAAGGTCAAAAACTTACCCTACTTGCTAGACGATTTTAAACAAATGACTGCTTGATGTAGAGTATGCGCTGAAGTAAAACCACGTTTCGCGAAGGCAAAGGGAACCCTAGTTAAAGTTATAGCTCCATTCGAAAGGCTCAATATCGACTTCAAGGGTCCACTGCCATCGACGACACCCAACAAATCCATATTTACAGTAATCGACGAGTACTCACGCTATGCATTCGCATTTCCATGGAAGGACATGACCGTGGCAACAGTCATCGAGTGTCTAAAGGATATTTTCTTAACTTTCGGTCAGCCCTTGTATATACACAGCGATAGAGGCTCCTCTTTTATGTCTGAAGAATTACAAACATTTTTGAGAAACCATGGCATTGCATCTTCACCTGCCACACCCTATCATCCACAAGAGAACGGGCAAGTAGAAAAATTAAATGGAACGTTATGGCGAACGATACAACTTAATTTGATGTCCAAAAATCTCCCAATCGATAACTGGGAAGTCGCCTTAAAAACAGCAGTACATTGTGTACGTTCGCTGCTATGCACCTCAATAAATGTGACCCCTCATGAAAGGATGTTCAAATTTACAAGACGCACCCCGGTCGGGAATCCATCCCATCGTGGCTCGTACTAGGCCCAATCCTCATGAGAAAGAATGTCTGCTCCAAGAATGACCCTATCGTTGAAGAGATAATAGTAATCCAACCTACTCTTATGTAAGACGGAGCAATGGCCGGGAATCCACAGTATCAAACAGGCAACTAGCGCCCATACCGGGAGATGAGGACCCGTCGATAACAAGCAATCTTAATGAGATTTTCGAAGAGGCAGATTCAAACAATAGATACTCTGAGCTTCCGAAAAACGATCTATTAACCATAATGGAGCAACAAAGAATGAAAACATGAAGGCTGCTGATCCATCTCCCGGCTCCTCACAATCTAACGACAACTCGCCACCTCGAAGAAGACCATTAAGAACCTAAAGAATCCCACTTTATTTACAAGACTACGTTTCAGACAGGCAGGGGTGAATGATATATAATCAAAGTGTCTTGTTGTTTATTGTGTCATATTATCTGTCACTCATTGTAATTGTACGTTTTCTTCTAAGTTAATTAAAGCCTAATTTCTGAGGTTTAACGTATTCATGTGTCAGAGGGGAAATTGAAAAGTATACTGGTTATCAAGTAATAGACTGAAGAAGACTAAAGAAACGTTTGTTGCCTATATATAAATAAAACCGTATTGTTGTGGTTGAAGTGAGTATAAAAAAGGGATAGGAAGAAGACCTCTGAATTTAGTAACTATAGTAGCTGATATAACCAAATAGTAAAGAAGATTATAACACTAATACAAATATTAAATAAGTGAAATTGTCAATACTACGTAGTTATAATGTGAATAAAAGTTAAAATATCAATAAGAGTAATATATTATAGTGATTAACTTTAAAACTAAACACAAAGTTACATTATGAATTCAAACTACATAGTATTAGAAGGGGAAATGGAGGAAGATATATGGATATATAGATATCAATTGTTTGTTAAGACAAACGTTATTATGAGAATTAATTTTATTAATCTGAACATCTCAAGTGAATTCATCCTAGGACCTTCAAAGCACTGGTGTAATCTACAAGCGTCTGAGGAGATGTGAAAAATTTTATTAGCGGAAGTGGGTAAGCAGGTGGGTTATTATTCAGATATCTTTTAACGAAACTAAGTGTTCCTTTATTCTATTATCCATCATACGTCCATACCGGCTAGGAGAATGAAGAATCGGTATGGGGTCTTTGGTGTTTACTAATGAGGATCTTAAATTATTGCTGGTTTTGAAACCAAAATTAATATTTGCAGTGTCCTCAACGAAAAAGAAGAACTGTCGTCACAAATTGTCATGTTTCAAGAGTGGTTACACCGACCAAGACCTCTTGAAACAATACCAATCAATATCATCTCAAATTCGAGGACCAGGTACGATACCTAAGGTTAACATGATGTCAAATTTGTCTCCTTTCGGAAATTATGATAATAGACGGGAAAAATTCACCAGTTACCTAGAACAATTCGAAAACCACTACATAATGAAAGGGTTAACTGACAAACAAAAAATTACACAACTACTCTGTATTAATAGAAACTGAATACTATAAAGGACTAGCAGCCTTTTTAGGACCTGAAAAATCAAATCAATGGATTACGAGGATTTAGACAAAGAATTTAAGAGTATTTTTTTTACAAATAGGGTTCGAAATAACAGTTTTTCAATTAGTGGGGGATGCTGTAGTTTCCTTAACAGAAAAGAAGAACTGTCAACACAAGGTTTCATGTTTCAAGAGTGGTTACAATCTCGTTACAATACGAATGTTTTCTTGTGTTATATTTTATTATCTTGTTCGTTAAATATACTTTGTATAGTCAGTGTTTTCTGGCCTCATGTTAGTATGAGATTTAATGATGGGGAAATTCAATGGAACTTATTAAGATATCTAATATAGATTTTGTTGAATAAAAAAGTGGGAAATTATTATGAAAGCAATATTGATTTCTTTATCGAAAGCTTCTTGAGATAATGGTATCAAAAACGATCTATGTCATAAGCTGTTGAAGGATGTAACTATTTGTTGTTGTGGGTGGTTCAAACAGAAATTAATAATTGTGTCTATAGTTGAGGGGTCACGGTAAATTTCAACAAATCCAGTTAACTCATCATAAGCAACTTCGGCGATAGCCATAACCTCACGTACTGCTTAATTTGGCCCACACCATTGTTTTTTATTTTATTTTAATAAAATGTAGGAAACCGCTATAAATACAACTACGTTTTCTTCCTACCAAATATCGTTGCCTTTCAATTAATAGAGTCTTTTAGTATATGGTATGAGTTGATACCTATTGAAGTAAAGAAAATCAGACCAATAACGACAGGAACCAGAATAAATGGTGAAGGCGCAATTAATCTTCCACCATAAATGAAACTTTGTATTGATAAATAAATAATTTTTAATTTAAATGAATTTTATACGTAGCATACAAGAGCGTTGTAGACTGGAAATTCTTTCTCATAATTCACATGGAAAACATTTTAGATGCAGTGTTTTAGTTTTATTTCTAGAACATCCCGATAATATTCTGTGAGAAATATATGTCTTACCTTTACATCGAAGTTCCTTTTTTCTTGATTTCTTTGGTGCTGGAAATGACTTTGGAAAAGGAAGGGAGAAATGAGGGCAACACCGCACTTGTAGAAATGAATTACTAGACTAATTACGGCCAAAATAACCTTTTCCCGAAACAAAAAAAAAACCTATTATTAACGAACAATAGGAATTGCAGAATAGATATCTGATAAAAATTACTCAAAGCGACGTTTCCAAATCCTCCCCACAACTTTTTTTTTACTTAATCGAGTTATGCTACGATGTATCCCCCCCCCCTCCCTGAAAAATTGTTTTTCAGCCAACTTGCCAATACCATAAATCGATAGATGGGAGATACAGCATCGGTAACAATAAGATCTAACCCATTTAATATAAATACCCAAAATAAGATAATTCCATGAATTATTTAAATTCAATTAAAATACAAAGAAAATAGCTCATTTACTGATTTGGCAGGGGACACGCCTCAACCACCGGTCTAGAGTAGGTGTCTTTATTAGTCCTTACCGTCACATTGCGAATAACGCCATCCTTTCCTAGATGAACATCGGTAATAATTCCTAACGGCCAATGAATCGGCGGAGAATTGTCAGCTTTCAGAATGACAGTTGTCCCGATTTTGATATTAGGACATTTTGTATTCCATTTTTCTCTCACTTGCAATGTAGTGCCAACTTGGACCCGAAGCCCATAAGTTATTCTCCATCAATTGAACAGGAGTTGCACCCCTAGATAAAATATCCGCAGGATTCGTTACCCCAGATATATGACATTTCAAATATATACTTTTATTTGTGAAATCCTGTTGGCGACAATTATATCTTTCACAAGAGCAGAATTCAACCACTGAGGAACTATGGTCGAATCCGAACACGCAATTATTTTTGAAATACAAATTTTATTATTGAAAATTTCCTAAACGTGCCTAACCAACTTAGATAAAAGAAGTGATGAAACTAACTCCAGTCGAGGAATTGTAACCATCTTGAAGGGGGAAACCTTTGATTTAGCGCAGAACAAGTTAACAGTAATTTCTCCGTTTTCTGTTATTGTTCGCACATACACCACAGCTCCATATCCATTTATGCTGGCATCCGCAAAAGCTACTATCATTACTGGATATGTTCTCACAAAAACTGAATCTCCCCAAGAGCAGACCATTCATCTTTCAGTTTCAATCACTTCTGGGAAATTTCATAAGGGGCTGTATCATCCCAACCTATTTTCAGTTTCCATAGCTCCTTTATCATCCTGGATCATAACATCGCGCCACCGTAGACAAGATTATACGTTTAGTACAGCTGGACTCAGGAACTGGAAACCGATACCTAAACTTATCCATTTCTGGATTCCAGATTATTTCTAAAATTTCAGTTTTTGTCTTGAAGAGTACCGGTTGTGACAGCTTCTCTCCAGACGGGATTTTCTCCAACAATTCCAGCGAACTCGATGACCACTTTGTCAAATCGAACCTTCCCTCTGCAAACATAGCTACAGTTTCTGAATATAGCCGATATGCTTCCTCCTCCGAAGAGACACTACAAACCAAATCATCCATATATAAGTCCGTAGACACTACTTCTGCTGCTAGTGGATATTTATACCCTTCCTCTTTTATTAGCTGTTTGATTGTCCGCAGGGGCAAATAAGGACTGGTCTTGACCCCAAATTCCAACCGATTGAACTCGTAAATTTGAACTGGTTCATCTAGATTGAAATGCCAAAGTAGTCTCTGAAACCGCAAATGAAAGTTTGCTTTTTTGATCTGGTGGTAAATTCTCCTAACGTCTGCAGTGACCGCTATTCGAAAAACTCTGAAATTCACCAACAAAGAGAAGGTGTCCGTCTGCAGTTTCGTGCCCCCCAACAGAATATCATTCAAAGAAATCCGGCATCCAGCACTATTCGAATCATAGTGCTGGAACTGTCTGGTTTAAAAATATCATGGTGAGGGATGTAGGACGCCGTATCCACTGCTTCCAAATATTCATCCCTTACCCAGTGAAGGTGACCTTGTTCAATAGATTCTCTTATGATATCATTGTAACATGAGCGCAATTCCGGAAATTTCATTAATTTTCTTTCTAAATAAAACATTCGGATCAAAGCACCTGCTTTAGAATCACCCAAAATATTTGGAGACCTTTTAAAAGGGAGAGCAACCGTGAATCTTCCTTCTGCATCTCTACTGAAGGTACTAATATACCTTTTTTCACATTCTGCATCTTCCGATTCCGGTAAAGTGGTTTTTGGAACTAGCTCAATTTCCCAAAAAGTTTTTATAAGTTCATTCAAAGATGATTCTTCCTTCAAAGTAAAAAATACATTCGAAACTGAAGCCGACTTGAATATCGGAACTTTTCCCATTATGACATACCCGAAAACAGTCTGTATCACCAAATAGATATCAGGACCGACTCACTCCGACTCTAATCAACTTCTTTGTTTTATTTTAAATGTGATAAAAATTACTCAAAGCGACGTTTCTAAATCCTCCCCACAAAATTCTTTTACCAAATCAAGTTATGGTACGACATGCAGACTAATTATCGGGACAAGGAGTCATAAATGATAGTTTATTGAATATACTTTATAGTCGATAATCAATTGAATGCCAAGCAAAACAAAGGTGCAGAATGTATGGAAGTCAATATCTTCACATAAAGATGATGATAATGGGATCTAAGGTATTTTCTCATTACATATCTGTATAAGCCAAACCTGCTGATTACCTTCTTAGCGTCCTCCAGGAGAAACAAATGTACAATATAATATTAGACCAAAAATTTCATTGAAACTAGCTTGCCTATGCATATTACTTTCTAATTGTATAAATAAGTAGCATTTGAAACATAAAAATGTAACAGAAAAGGAAATAAACGAGGAAATTAAGGAAATTTAAATCGAAAAGGCAAAGGGAAACTTGAAGAAGAAGATACAATAATGTAGATATTATAAAAAATATTCAGAAAATCCAGGAGAAGAGGAAATATACTACGAGTTTGGTGAAAAACATAATGGTACCGTCACACCAGAAACTAAAACTATAAAGCTATATGTCTATCATCAATTGTGCACAAAATATGCTCCAGTATGATGAAAATCAATATAAGGAATCACATATAAGTTGTTATTGGCGGAGAAAAAAACGGTTGAAGATGATATTTACTGGCAATAGACAATATAAACATACTGAGAAAGAATATCGGGAGGAATTATATATCACATCGCATTCATCGATTTGAAAAATACCTACTTTTCATTCAACGGGAAAGAAATATATGTGAGAGAATACTCGAAGAAATAGGGAAAGGAGAGATCAGTATCATTTAGAATGGAGGGAGGAATAGAATGAAAAGAGTTTTGGAGCCATTGTTTCTCCATAATTGAGGAGAGAAGGATTGGAAAGCTGAAAAGAAAAAATCTCAAAATAGAGCCAACTAATTGATGTTATATCAAACTAGTGAAAGGAGCGAACATAATTTGTATAGGTAACATTAAGATTTCATCAATATAATGTAATGTTTTTCTTATTTATTTAAACAGCAAACGGGTGGGATACATTTTAAACACACGGTAGGTTCACTTACTTAATTTATTTAAACACTAAACTAATCACTAACACTTAATTTATATATACTCAGTATATTCACTTAAACTAATTTATATAAACACTTAACTGATTTATATTCACTCATTCATTTGTTTATCTCACGATGTCAAATTATCAACTAAACTCAACGCTGATCGGTCCTTTATTTATATTAGTGTCTCTTTTACTAGAAAATTCCGGACTGCGGCTTACTCAAAAACAAATGATTTTGTGGCATTTACTAGATAAGGCTGGTCACAAAAACACTGTTTAGATGAGATAGTCGTAAACAGTTATAAAAAAAACCTGCGTATCCGCCATTATTTTAACTTTTATACCTGGCTTAGACAGAGTCGGATTTAGGGTCTATACCAGTGTGCTGTTTCGTAACATTACCCCCTACTTAAATGGCATTTTCTCCTGGAAGTTTTGTGTAAACGAGACTAGATGTTTGAAGCGGCAACTGGCCCCATTTCTACACTTTCCCTTCTAATGGAAATAGCAGGGCACCGTCTTCATCGGATACTGATACCGGGGGTTGTAGCTGCAAATTGATATCTGGACACCGGTATCTCGAAAGATAACCTCTACCGTGTTCCTGATAACTCGCCAATCCAACTGGTTACTCGCTATATTAGGCAAAGCCAGTTTCTTCACTCTGGATTCTAACACATGGTCTCGGAGGTTACGAAGTGCATCCCACACATCGCGGTAGGTAGATCGATCTTTAAATTCATCTTTAGTTACCATGTAGAAGACGTACGGCGAATTATCCTCCTGTTTCAGTGTCTTGCCAGGGGCTGGAATCTGGTCTTCAAGTTTTTCCAATTGCACGAACTTATTTCGAAAGACGGTTGCCAACCCTCGTGCGTTCTTGATACGGGCGAGGATGTTGTATGCCAGTGAATAATCTTCCGAGAGAGTGAACAAATCTTGTTGTTGTTCCGAAGTGACTCCATATCTAGCTTTTTCGGTACTTCCATACAAGCCCATGAATTTATCGAAGGTAGGGTCAGACACATCTCGAATAAGGTTTACTCCTTCCTCTAGGTCATGATCTCCTTCGAATGGCGCTAGTCGGTTTTGGTGAACTACTTTTGGTTTCTCGTTGGGAATCTTGCTTATGCGATATATAACATCATTGATCCTTTTCTTGATTAAGTATGGACCTTCCCAGGATTTTTGTAATTTTGGAGAAAATCCTTTTCTCCTCGTCGGATTGTGTAACCATACTTTGTCCCCTTCTTTAAAACCGCCTTCTGTGGCCTGCGTGTCGTACCGACTTTTCATTCTGTCGCTGGCAACTTGAAGATTTGTTCGAACTAATTCATGAATATCGTCCAGCCTCTTCTCAATTGGATCACGTAGTCTTCACCTGCTAGATCTTATCCAGGCCGACAGCCAAATTCTAGGTCACAAGGAAGCCTCATTTCACGTCCAAACAGGATTTTCGCAGGTGTTTCACACGTGGACTCATTGACGGCAGATCGATAAGCCAATGCGAATAGGGAAAGATACTGGTCCCAATCTCTCTGATGGCTGGAAACTACTTTGGACAGATATTTTCCAATAGTCCTGTCCATTCCCTCTACCATTCCATCTGACTGCGGATGTAGAGCTGTTGTCTTGGTCTTCTTCATTCCCAGCTTGTCGCAAATCTCTTGGAATAGATGGATTTCAAAATTTCTTCCCTGGTCACTGTGGACTTCCAAGGGTACTCCATATCGGCTGATAAATTCCTTCTCCAATACATCCGCGACAGTTGTGGCCTCTTGGTTCGGGATAGCGTAAATTTCCACCCACTTTGTGAAATAATCCATTACAACCAGTATGTACCATTTTCTGTCGTCGGAAATGGTCCAGCGATATCTAAAGCACTCCTTTCGAAAGGGCTTCCAACATTACAGTGTTTCATAGGTGCCTTTCTCTTGCGATGTGGTCCATTACTCGTAGCACAAGTCGTACATTTCTCACACCAGTCCTTCACATCGTCAGAGCTGTCATCCAATAAAACCTTTCACGGACTCGCTGAAGGGTTTTCTCCACTCCCAGATGACCTCCCGATGGACTGTCGTATAACTCCTTCAGTACCTCAGCTACACTTGTTCTCGGGATAACTAGCTGTCCCCTCATCTCAGCACCATCATCGTTTCCAAGGACTCTTTTCAACAGCCCTTCTTCCTGGACAAGGGAGTCCCACTGAGCCCAATACGCCTTGAGTTTCGGTGGAAAGCTTGACACTTCTTGCCAGGTAGATCGCCGATTTTCTTTCTTTCATTGCCGGATCATCTTCAGGCGAGGATCATTCTCCTGATCTTCTCTGATCCTGGTGGGTGACCATTCCTCGTTGACTACAGTAGTTCGTGAAACTGCAGCTTCCCTAGATTCCACCTTGTTGCAGTGAGTGCAATCTGTTGGGAACAGCTGTCTGGACAGGGAGACGGCATCACGGTGACTCACACCAGTTCGATGTGCAAATCATACTCTTGAAGTCGTTCAATCCATGTAGCGTTCTGGCCCTCGGGATTCTTGAACTGCATCAACCACTTGAGTGCTGCATGATCAGTCCGGATTAAAAACTTCCTACCTGGTAAAAGTGTTCCACGGACTTCACTACTGCCAAAAGTTCTCGTCTTGTGACGCAGTAGTTTCGTTCTGGTTTGGAGAGGACTTTACTGAAATATCCCAGCACTCTTTCTTGCCCTCCTTGGATCTGTGAGAGCACTCCACCAAGTCCTACGTTGCTTGAGTCAGTGTCAAGAATAAAGTCTCCCTCTGGTAATGGATATCCTGATATCTGCGCCGGGGTTAAATTCCTCTTCAAGGTTTCAAAAGCCGTTTGACAATCTTCGTCTCATAGGAAAGCTCTTGCTTCGTCTATAAGTCGCGGTAGAGGCTTGGCAATATCTCCAAACTTCCTGATAAATCTTCTATAATACGTGCAAAGTCCAAGGAAACTCCTAATTTGATGTTTGTTGGTTGGTTGTGGCCATTGCTAAATGGAAGCAATTTTCTCTGGATCCACCGCCACTTCTTTATTGCTCACTATATGATGTAGATAATTTACTCGGTTTTGGAACAGCTGACATTTCTTCGGGGTTAACATGATCTGGGCAGCTTGGAGTCGTTTGAATACGTCTTTCAAATTCTTCAGATGTTCGTCAAATGTCTTCCCCAGTACTACGATGTCGTCCAAATAGACCAGGCATGTCTTCCATGACAACCATCTCAAAACATTTTCCATGACTCTTTCAAATGTCGCAGGCGCATTACAGAGCCCGAATGGCATGACGCTGAATTGCCATAATCCAGATCCGGTCCATTTCCACTTGCCAATAACCAGACTTCAGGACCAAGGTGGAAAACAGTTTGTTGTCGGCCAAAGTGTCTAGCGTATTGTCAACTCGAGGCAGACGATAGCTGTCTTTCATCGTCACGTTGTTAAGCTGGCGATAATCCACGCAGAATCTTGTAGTTCCATCTTTTTTATTGACAAGCACTACTGGAGACACCCATAGACTTTTTCTTCTGCCATCTCTCGAATTATTCTTTCAGCTTCCTCTCTCTTCGCTCGTGCAAGTCTTGAGGCTGATTGCCTAATTGGCATAGCATAACCAGTATCGATTTTGTGTTTGACGGCTGATGTTCTACCACTCTTTCCTCTTTTTGGTACGAATAAGTCTCGATACTGCAAGAGAAATTGTCTCATTCACTTTTTTTCAGCTCAATCCAAACATTGACCAGCTACTGATAACATTTGTTCGAATCTGGTATTAGAATTGTTCAGTGGTCGTTGTTTGACGAACTATAGACGTCACTGGTACGCAGGATCCAATCTTGGTTTCCTTCGTGATGGTAACCTCTTCGTCGTGGTTCCTTGGCTCCACCATAACCGATGTACCTTCCTCCATGATTCCCTGTAGCCGTGCTACTATCATGGTTTCGCTACGTGCAAGTAGAACGGTATCTTCCTGTACAGCTGCCAACATCGCGCTGCCTTCAAATGGATGAAGGAATACCTCCTCGGAACCCACTTTAATGGTTCTGTTTCTAAAGTCTGATTGGAAACCATGTACATTCATTACGTCCATTCCCAGAATCACGTCTTCTTCAATGTCATCTACGATTACCGTATGCGTGAACTTTTCTGCGCCAATTCCCAATTGGATTTGTGTCTCACCGTGAACGTTGGCACTCTCACCTGTGGCGGTTCGTAGTCGCAGTCTCGTTGGTAAAAGCTTCTTATTGGAGTTTATTATCTCTGGTCGTATAATGGTTCTAGTTCGAGTGTCAACCAGCAGAGCATTTTTCTTGCCATTCACTTCGCCATCCACATATACACTATCGTTGCGACATCTGAGCGAAGCTATCAGTATGAGAGAGTCTTTGGAACGATCATGGGTCTGTGCTGCCCCCTCGTAGCCGACCCGTTCTAGTTTTCCTGTGACTGGGGTTCTTGGTTTGCAGGAGTCCGAAGGCGCTTACACGAACTATGTACATGCCCTAACTCGCCACAATTACAGCATCTGATCTTTCTCGGCTTCTTGTCCATCATACTTTTTATTAAACTGACGAACTGGTCAAATCTGTCTTCGTCACTTTCTCGTTGGATGGTCCTAATTTTGTTATATCCTAATGCCTTCGTTGGTGCTTCATATTCAAGAGCAGCTGTCAATGCGTCCACTAATGTTTTCGGATGGGCTAAACGAAGCGTCCTCTGCATATCGGGGTCACGTAAGCCATCAATAAAGGCCTGGATGCCCAGACATTCCATCATGTGATCTGCTGCTGATGGATTAGCATATCGAACGAGTCGGGCAATATCCACTTCATATTCTCGAAGTGCTTCGTCATGTTTCTGCATTCGGTTCTTTAGCTGGGATTGGTACACATGTTCTAGATGTTCGTGACCATATCGCATGTACAACCTCTTCTTCAGCTGCTCGAAATCATCCGTTTCTTACAGAGGTATCGTCTGAAGTTCATCTAAGGCATCTCCCCGAAGCGCGATAGTTAAGTTCACTGCCTTGTCTCTATCGGACCAATTATTCACTCTAGCGGCTGCTTCAAACTGTTTCTTATAATTGATCCACGACATCTTTCCATCGAACGTTGGGGCCTTGATTCGGGTAAAAATGCCAATATCATCTGTCTTGGGTTGTGTTTCTGGTTTGCAGATCTCGATCTTCTTATCTTCTGCTGAAGTGTCTTGTGTTCTTAAATCGGCAATCTTTGTCTCTAACTTCTTGATTTTCTCGTCCATCTGATTTTCCATCGTTGTTATCTTATTCTCCATGTCTGATTCTAGAGACGTAATTTTATTCTCGACTTCAGCAGCAATGTCATTTTTCAATGATAAGATATCTGCAGAAATATCATTCTTCATAGCAGAAATATCGTTCTTCATAGATGAAATATCGTTTTTCACATTCGTGGAAATCTTCTCTACCATGGCAGAAATTGACGAGATTAGGGTGAAAGCCTCGTCATTAAATAAAACTGTTTCTGGATCAAAGCCGTCATTTTCCAGTGCCACTTTAAGTCTTTCTACTAATTCACTTTTCTTACCGGACGTTTCCAACTCACGATCTTCCAATTCTGCTCTTAATTCCGTCACTTTGAGATCACTCAGTCTCTTGGCCATTTTGATGTAGCTGTTTATTTATATTACCCCACACCTGACACCAATGTAATGTTTTTCTTATTTATTTAAACAGCAAACGGGTGGGATAAATTTTAAACACAAGGTAGGTTTACTCACTTACACTAAACTAATCACTGACACTTAATTTATATATACTCAGTATATTCACTTAAACTAATTTATATAAACACTTAACTGATTTATATTCATTTGTTCATCTCACGATGTCAAATTATCAACTAAACTCAACTCCGCTGATCGGTCCTTTATTTATATTAGTGCCTTTTTTACTAGAAAATTCCGGACTGCGGCTTACTCAAAAACAAATAGTTTTCTGGCATTTTCCAGATAAGGCTGGTCACAAAAACACTGTTCAGATAAGATAGTCGTAAACAGTTATAAAAAAAACCTGCGTATCCGCCATCATTTCTACTTTCATACCTGGCTTAGACAGAGTCTGATTTAGGGTCTATACCAGTGTGCTGTTTCGTAACAATAAGTAGATATGTGGAATTATGATGAAGCAATTTGGGAAACGCCAAAGTGTGGGATATACGAAGACTTCTAAACAGTAATTTCAGTTTAATAATCAATTAAACTACCGAATTTGGCTAATAATTAATATAATAACAAAACAATGAAACAGAAACACTCTCTTTTTGAATAGAACTCACAGCATTTCTTATTATTGTCAAACAGCTACTAGTTCCGGCCTACAAAAGGGCTATCTTCAGGCTACAAAAGTTATTGTTATAAGTAAAAGGAACAATTACAAAATCTCCAACATCATCTGATAAAAAAACTTCAATGGGCAATACACATGAATCTTCAGAAATGTTAAGATTGTTAGGAGAAATAGATATTAGATGTTGGAAGATTGAAACTTGAAAATTGAAAAAAACTATTCTCTCTTCACTTTGAAGTTAAAAATTAGAAATTTGAAAATGGATGTGACATATGAAATGTAAAATATTACTAAGATTAGATTAAATGAGTTATTGAATAGAACTGATGATTAATTTCGTAGTCTCAAAATTAATGGAGAGGTGGAGTCGTTCAAGAAAATACTAACTGATGTTGAAGTTATAGCCATTACTTATTTTCTAAACTAAAATTTTTATTAATGATTGTACCAACTGTTGACCTTGCCATGCATTGTGACTATTACTTGTATATATAAATTGTACAGGACTTACAGTTTATTTAGTAAAACTGAATCAGCAAATCACTTATTGATTTATTGTGAGTAGACTGATAAATACTTCGCTCAGCTCAGCGAAAACAGAATCAACTCCATAATTCCATAGAGAAGACGTTCTTGTGACGTACCTACTACCTATATATAATAAGGGAGGCGTACAATGGGAAACGCAAATACTGCAATTTATCACTAATAACTGTATAACGTCTACTGTGGATATGCATTTATCAAGTGAAACAACCTCCAAAGACAAAAAAAAACTATATGAACTGGTTGGAATTGTACTGATCGCAAAAAAGGGTAAAACTATGTAGCAACGTATTGAACTATGGAATATTTATCATTAAGTTATTATTACAATTTCAAAAACGTCACTTGTAAAACTGTCCAGAGAGACAGAGCGACAAAGATTATTTAGATGAAGCTAGGAATTATTTTTGTGGAATGATCTATCGATCTATATTTTGATCCGTCGACTGCCAACTAAAAACCTCTTTGTAATTGATTCTCCATTATACCTACAGGTAAATTATTTATCTATCATTTCCATAATTATAATTTGCAACAGCAGCTTATGAAAAACAAGAACTCTTCTGACTTGCTCCTAAAAGATTTCGAGTTGATTATAGAAAAAAATACCACTTGATTAAGTGGAAAGAGAAAGATAGAATTTGAGAAGGGTGCATATCCAACGATTGACAGGCAATCACCTCACAGGCTCACTGGGGGTTAGATACGGACACTCGCTGAATTCTAATTCCCAATAGAACGCAACTCCACTGCTTGCCGACCGAATCCAAACTTGCTACATTTATATAAAACAAACAATAAAAAGTTATTCAAGAAAAAAGAAACAGAGATAGCCTAAGCGTTTTAGTAGAGTGGATATAGTTGCTCGTATATATCTTAATGTACTATAATAAAAAATAATTTAATATTGCATAGAAATAATTAAATATTTGTGAATGATGTGGTCATTACCAGCAATTCTTCAGTAGGTAATTTTGAAACAGTAAATCCAAAATAAATGTATAGGCGAAAAGAGCTATTGCGTTGATGCAATCAAGAATGGGTTCAAATATTTTTTATGGCCGTAAAAACGTACGAACGGCATTAGGAAAGACGATTATTCATAATAAGTGTCTGAATTTATTGAAGAAAGTAAGAAATGGGGAGTAAATGGAAGAACATTATGTATACCTTGTATATTAAATCGAATTCAAAATTCATTAAGGTACGTCTACATCTTGATCAATAGATGATTTAAACATCGGTTCTTATCAAACTTGACAAATTGTAGGAACATCCATCTCAGTTAGATTTTCAGGCTGACTTCTACAGACAGCCGTAAAAGTCATTTTCATATTCTGGCTATATGGCTACAACTCATTTTTGTTATAATTATAGCTATAAATACTATAGATTCCCTTTTCAAATAGTATATTTTTGAGTAGTTTATATGGTTTGCTGCTTTTGATTTTGTAAGTCAATGCATTTTCTTCAGCTGTTTTCATTGCTAACTTCTCAAATTAATATGAAGTGAATATTTGCATGGATTGGCTTAGAAGGTTTAAATATCCTGTAATGTGTTGTAAATTTTGAAAATACGTCCGCACAACACTTTCATCTAAAGTTTGCATTTCCATTCCTTCGTAAATCTTATAGAACCATCTGTACTTGTAACTATGAGTCATCCGAAATTTTATCTAGTTCCTTCTACGGCTTTTGGAAATTTGGAATGATAATCTTCATAATGTACGTGGTCGTAGACCCTCAGCAGCCACCAGCAATAATAATGAACTGTTCCTTCACTGAAGGTTATTTTCCTCCCACTTGGAAATTCGCTTTGGTTACTTTAAAAAAGATGACAAATTGAATGCTAATAACTACCGTCCAATTTGCTTACTACCAATTGTCTCTAAAGTTTTGGAATCGATAGTCGTCGAAGCGTTTCTGTGCAATTATAACTTTATCCTTTATCAGCAGCACGGCTTTGTTAAAGGTCGTTCTATAATAAGTAACCTATTACTCTGCGTTAACAACTGGACCAAGGCTTTGGACAATACTTAGCCTACTGACGTCATCTGCCTCATCTTCTCCAAGTGGTTTCAGCATTAAGACGAAACTGTATTCTGCTTGCTGTTAGGTTGTAGTTTCCCGTCCGGGGATCAATACTTCCGAAATTGGGTTTTTTAATTTATTTTTCAACATATATATCTGAATTGACAGCACTCTCCATATTTTATATAAAAACTTGATTCCATGACTACAGAATGCGAATAAAATCACGATACAAACAAAATCATTCTAATCAAAAGTGTTAACATATTCCACCCCACTTGAGATGGTGAATAACTCTCAAGGTAAAAGCGACAACAGCTGAAGAGACAAGAATTAACATATTTTATATTGTCTCCTTAATCAGGAATGGGTAGTACACAAATCCTGGACCAGGTACTTTTGATTGTACCGTTCACAGTGGCAATACTTGCTACCCTTGCGACACTATCAATTCTAGGAAGAAGCTCCGGTATTTTGCCCAGTTTCCATTTAAGAGAAGGCAAATTGTCCACTCTTATTAGAACTAAAGTACCCAGCTTTAGTCATTGGTGGTTAGTTTTCCATTTGGTAAGGGTCTGTAATTCGTACTCTTGAGACCATCGTTGCCAAAAGTGTTGTTGCATTTGTTGCAGCAACTGGTATCTAGATAATCCATTACTTGGAACTTCTCGAAGATCAGGATCTGGTATAGATGTTAGTGGCTGCCCGATAAGATGGTGGGACCGTGTTAACACCGAAAGTTCACGACGATCGCATAACAATGAAGTCAAAGGACGTGAATTCAATATCACCTCGATTTCTGCGAGATAGGTTGTAAGAAGCTATTCAACGGTTGAAGTCACATTTTTCATTACGCATTTTAGATGACACTTTATCCATTCTATTCCCGCTTCCCAAATACCTCCAAAATGAGGTGAATAGGCAGGAAACACGTAAATCACTGAAAGTTTGGTTACTTAATAGAAATTTGGCTAGTTCTTGCAATTCAGATCGAGCTCCTAATAAGTTCCTGCCATTATCTGAAAGCATCTGAGAAGGTTTATCGCGTCTTGCACAAAATCTACGAAAAGTAGCAATAAAAGATTCTGAAGCTTAAGTCACTCACCAATTCCAAGTGTTCTGCCTTTGTAGAAAAGCAAATTAATAGACATATTTATGCTTTCCGATTTAGCTCCGCGGCTCCTACGATCTTTTATCACGATGGGTCCTGCATAGTCTACACCGGTTACTGCAAAAGGTAATGTAGTGCTCAACCTTGATTTTGGTGAGTTTCCCATGATAGGATTATATCACGACCAGAAAGTGGCCAAAATCGATATCTGAAGCTTACAACAGCAGAGGACCAGCACACTCAGACAAAAAACATTGTATTATTAAAAACATACTTTTGAATCAAAGAAAAATAAATATATTATAGCTTCATTATTGTTTAGAGTAAAATAAATAAGACATTTTTTGATTTGATATGTTGTTTCCAAAACCATCATGATCATGGTCATTATTGATACGCGATCCTTTAGAATCAACTGCGAAGTTGAAATTCAATTCAAAGTGAAACTTTCACATTTTATTGTGATGAGCCTAATAAAATGTTTGCTTCAGCATATTGTTTTTAAAATATCAATGCACTTACTGCAAAGACTCATTACTAATGATTTGAAAGATTTGTAGTTTCGAAATAAAAGGTCTGCAATCAAGTTTTGTTGTGATGAGCTTAATAAAATGTGTCGTTCAGCTAATTTCTTTCAAAACATCCATGCATATACTCCAAAGACGTATAACTAATGAATTGACAAATTTGTAGTTTTGAAATAAAAGATCTGTTCCTGTAACTGAACAGAAAAATTGGTTGGATTATTGGTCGTTCTTTTTATTTCCAAAGCACAATCCTCTTACATCAAGAGTAGATAACAGTCATTCAAGGTATTTGCAATTTCAGTATGATGTACTGGTTGATAACACACCGATAAATCAAAAACTTGGTGTGTCGCTAGCCTTAAGTTTAATAAAAAAAAACACCTAAAAATAATTAAGAATGTCTAATTTCAGCAGTTGGTGGCCGCCTTCAGAAGAAGTTATAGCAATAAAAGTCCAATAATTTAGAAACCATATTTTTATTCAGAACAAAATGAAAAATACATTCACAAAAACTTATTTCTTAACTATACTTTGCAATTATTTGAAGTATAAAGGTGCAATGGTGGCGAAGTGAAATTCAGTTGAGTTGTATCTTTGTCCACGTTCTGGACAGGATTATGGATGAAGGAGGCAGGAATGGTATCTGATCTTAGGTACATCTGAATTATTAAGCTCATCCACAGATAAATTCAAAATAACTACGTCATACTAGCATGTTCTATCAAGGCTCCCGAATTTTCTGCCATAGCGCTTGTAACAAATGAATAGTCAAGTGAATCGGTGAACCAAATGATATACCTCAAGTACAATTTAGAAAACAAAAAAATAATGAAAGGCTACACATTGGACAATTCAGAAAAAAATAAAAAATGCAGAAACATGTTTTTTCGATACTTTTCCAACGATAGTGCGTAAACTATAGGGTTTATGCACTCTGTTCAGAGTGCATAAAGTGGCACTTTTTAGCACTTTTTGTGCGTAAAAACATTAACTGTGCGTAAAGTTAGTTTTTACGCACTGTTCATGCATTACCACATTTTTAATAAGAAACAATATTTTGCGTACAATTTTATCATTCGATAGAAAAAAAATTGTATGACACACTTTCATAAGGAGTTTTTTTGTACTCGCGTATTTTGTTGAACTCAGCTGTGCCTCAGTCAACAAACTTCACGCTCATACAAAAAAGTCCTACATTATATACGAACTTGTATCAAAAATAACTATTTTTCCAAATTTCTAATTTATCTCGACATTTAACTTCATCATTATATTCAAGCCATGCTTCACGAAACATTTTAGAGAATTGAAAGTAAAACATTTGAGATACAAATCCTTCCCTCTTTACACATAGAATAAGTTAAAAAACGCATACGTAGTTCTACGTTTCTTATTGTTACTGAAAAATCTCGACTTGAACTTTGAGAGAACTCAAGAATTCATAATGTACGAGAATTTGGAATTTGAAAATTACTCGAAAAATTACCAAATACTTGAAATTATAACAAAAGTTGAAATTCATATTATTCAATCAACGTAGCATCTTTTTCAATTTTAAACTTTCTTATAATATCAAACCAGAAAACCGAAGTATTTTTTTAGCTTTCAAAATATATTTTTAGTGTATACGTAGATTAATTTTAAAATATCCCAATCAAAATTTGCTCTGAAGTTTTTATTCCTTCTACCACCCTTACTAATGAAAATATTAGTATTGAGTGTAATTGGTACTTCCCGCTTGACTTGAAAGCCACTAGATTTCATAAATTCTAATTTTTCCAATGTGATTGAAAAATTCTGATGTGTTTACATGTAAGTACCTGATGAAAACACATTTGGCATTGACTATTTATGAATGTCTGAAGTGATAACATCAGTTGACTACCAGAACTAATATAAGCTAAAATATTAAAAAAAGTGAGGTTATGAAAATCCTCGTTTAATTACCTAATTTTCATAAGCTAGCTACTTTTCTAGAGAGCCTGATTATCTTTAACAGTAACTGAACTGTACCCTAGAACTAGTAACACTTACCTGCCAGTATTATATATACCTATTATGTCAATAGTTTATTTTTTCACTGCACAATTGGGAAACCAACACAAACACAAAATGCAAATTTCGACGCAAAAATATGTAAATGATCATGCATCGCAAGGGAATTCGAAGAAGAGTGTGATGTAGTTATACTATTGGCTACCAAATTCACGTGATCCTAGACGTTATGTTGTCAGTTCAAAATATTAAGAAATCTATTAAAAATGTTTTGAATGCCTTTCAAATTTAAATGCTTGCCTTTTATTTTAAGGGGACGTATTTTCAATAAAATTGGATAGATGAATTGTACCCTAGTTATGAAGTAATGTGAAGTTATTTTAACATGGACTGTTTTTAAAACAAATATAATACGGTCGGCTCGGATAATTTCAAGAGTGTGTCATTTTGAATATAAAGCGAAAGGATATTCCACACAATTTGAAGTGACATATTCGGTGATTTGTTAACTAATCGATATAAAACTATTGATATACGTATATCAAATATTTATAAACCTGCTACTTGAATTTATCATTACGATTTTTTCATTTTGAGACGATTTCTGGTGATTTTCAAAATGCATTAATTTTTTGAGTGTGTTCCGTATTTTTTAATATGATTTAGAATTCATTTTATATTATTCTCAACTGAATACCTAGAACAAAATATATTTGTACGTTTATATAGTAAAGAGATGTGATGTATTTCTCTGACACGTTGATAATACCTATTTTTAAATTGGTCGGTGTTGGCCGTTAGCCACCGACCGGATTAGTCCTTGTATTCAATTTAGCGAAACCCCACTGTTCCGACCTGATTTTTGGGATTGAACGCATGGGTGAAATTCCTTGGTCAATCTTCGACATTCCAAACATCCAATCCCAAACTCCGTAAAATGGCTGATAGCTGACAAGGAACCTATTAGGTGCAGAGTAAAATCAAGCCATGCCTTTCCTACCCGGCATGGCATATGTTGCTATACCCACGTTCGTAACACAAGAGAAAAATATATCTTATACCTGCATGTCAAAGTGGATGAGGATATTTCGACGTTTTCGGTTGATTTTTATTATAGAGATCTGAAACGCCATTTCAAAGATAACGAAATAACCTTCTTTTATGTATGGGATTTTAAAAATTAATCTCATCTTGATGAATGAGGATTATACATCATCCAATTTTTCATGTAAATTTGCGATTAACTATCAGTATTATATCTTATGAAATCTATCGATTTGAATAAATCTTATTTAAAAATATTATCAGAAACATAATGTTCTTTAGATTCGTCTGAGTTGATTGAAAATAAGTTGAACATAAATACCTATATACATTGCAAGGTTTGACGACTGTAGAAATGTTAAGTAACAATAAAAATAGTTCATCGAGTACATAGTGGCAAAATTATTTTTTATCGATAAATCTGAAGACAAAAGGAAATGGAAGCAGGCTAATAATTTTTTAAAAAAGGTTTTTTCCTGTTCTTTGAATTTGATAGCGAATTCTTGAAATTTACTTTATACCCAGTGGCGTAGCGACAAATTATGTGCCCTCCCACGAAAATTGAGTTAGGCCCCCCATAATACAATAAAATAGAAGGTATGATTTCGCGCAGCTGTGCTCTGACGTCACGCCTAGAGTGAACGCCTTGTATTTGCAGTTACATTATTGGATATGTTTATGTCGGTTAATTTTACATTTTTATTGTTGAAAATTAGCAAAAATTAGTCAAAATGAGATGTGTAGTGTATGGTCGTGATTCAGACAATCACGTGAAAGGCTTTGCACACGATGTCATCTTTTTTACCTCTCCAAAAGAAAAAAAAATGATACGGGAGTGGATCCGTTTGTCTATACGCGAAGATAAATTTAATACCCTAGAATATTAGACCTTATAATTATGCTGAAATTGAAAAAAAAAATCACTAGCTCCTCTTGGTAATCGTAGAGAAATGTTGGGGGTTATATTTATATTTAAACTCCTAAATGGGCAGGTTGATTGTGCGGATCTTTTTAGTCATATGGGGATTAGCATTCCTTGTCAGGGTCTTCGCCATCAAGTTACCTTTCATGTGCCCTTTCATAGAACAACATATGGTGCTATGAGTCCTATAAATAGATATCTGTGCTTTTTGAATAGCTTTAAATTTGATAATTTCAATACGTCTTTGGGCCAGTTCAAAAATTGCTTAGGGCTGTGATTTGTTGAGTTATGTTGTGTTCTTAATTTTTTTATTTATATAAGTATTGTTTTATTACCTCTGTAGTTTCATGGAAAGTGTATTTATAATTAATTGGTTATGATGTATCAGTCTTTATACCTGTCCTTATTGTATTATTTATTGTTGTATTGTAACAGTTAGAGGGGTTTTCCCGTAATAAATAAATAAATCTTTTCTTAAATCCAAGTTGACAAATAATATTTTTAAACCTTAATTTGATATTTTCTTATTACCAATAACAATTTCATTATTATTATTATTGTAAAAAATGCTCCACAGTATCTGAGTTGTACTTTATTGTTGTTCTGTAGTATACTTATTTTGGAATAAACAACCGATTAAGTATTAAAATTTGCTAATTGTTTTATTCCTTATATTTATTTACAAATTTAAATGTTCATAAAATCATGTCAAAGAATCCAGAAAGTATAATAATATGTTTTTTTTTGTATCAGTACAGTGATTATTTACTTTACGAAGTGAGCAAACAGATTTCAATCAGATCTTAGAATTATTGTTTTGCTGTGGTAGGCTCTCCGGTTCCATATAACACTTTTACATGAATTCTCTTTGCCTTCATAATACTAATAATATCTCATTCAACCTGAACCACCGTCATTTTCCTTCAAAATGCATTAGCATAAACAATTTCTATTACATCAAATGCATTAGCCCGCGCTGACTATTTTAAATTTTACTCTCCGCGTGACGTCATGCGCGCGGCGAACGATATTTCGAACGGCTAGAGATCATATCTTCTATTTGTTGTATCATGAGGGCCCCCTGACCTATATTAAGAATATAATATATAAAGTTTGTATTACCAAACAAAATAAGGTAATACTACTAACCTAATATAAAATTTAGATTGAATGCCTATAAAAATACTCAAGAAAATACAATACATGATATGTAAAGACCGTTACAATAAACATAACTATTGAACAATGTATAAGAACAAAATAAAAAATATTCTTTAAACTAAAAAATGCTTTGGGTGGCTAAGATAACGATACTAAAAACTTGAAAGCGACAGTGAGATAAAGACAAAAATATTTTAATGATAAATAAGCTAATTAGTAAAAAAGAGGAAAAAGTGGCATTACAACTAATATATCCTAAACAAGCTGATGAAATTAAAACGTATAAAACCATCACATATGCAGGAAATATTTCTCATAATATTTCAAAGATAATACCTTCAGCAACGAATACAACAATTTCTTTTAAAACAGAAAGTAACGTTAGTACAAAATTGTTAAATGTAAAAACAAAAATACCACTATTAAAGAAGTCAGGTATATATAAACTCAAATGTCCAGAATGTAATGCTGTCTATTTGGGTCAGACCCTTAGGAATTTTGACATACGATACAGTGAGCACTTACGAGCATACAGATTAAAACAACCAGATAAATCCCACTACGCAAAACATCTACTTGACACCAATCACTCATTGACACCTAACACAGAACTAGAAGTACTGCATATTTGTGAAAAGAAACAAGAACTGGATTTCCTTGAAGAACTGGAAATTAGAAGACATTTAAGAAACCCACAATATGAAGTTGTCAATGAACAGTTAAATCTAGGGAACTCTCCACTAATAAACTGTCTTCTTAAGTGATAATTGTAAAGATCCGCAGATATAGTTTTCCTGGTTTTCTATATCATTGCACAGTTATACTGATCTTAATTGGAAAAATGATATCCAGGATATCACCATAGGGCTAATAATATCTAAGCTTCAATATTTGTAATATCACATCTTCTTCTTTTTTCGATAAACATATATTAAGCCAATCACATGTTAGGTTACTCCTTGGTCTAGCCAAAAATAACTACTAAACATCAGGTAGGCATAAAATAAAATGTAACTTCTGTCATTCTGACGATGATATTGATTTATCGAAACAATTGTCAATTTTTTAGAATTTTCAATAACTTGTATTATATTGTGGAATTAACTAGAGACCTTGAGTTTCATTTAAAAACACTAAAAATATTTTAAATTAAGTGACAGAAATCAGAATATTTCAATAGTTATTGCGAGGCAATTGCCTATTCTGATTATACTGTAAAATTATTTTAGTGCAATTATTATTATAGCCATTATCTCATTGATGCTTAAATGTGGTAAATTGTTTTTTTCTAGCTTTTGCCTCTGCAATATTTTGTTATTATAAGGTTATCGTTTTTTTTGTGACAATATTATCAAATGTATAAAATTGATAACAAAGCCTGCCTAGTGCCTATCAGCAATTTTTACATTTCTTAATTTTCTGCGAGAAATGAAATAGAAAAATCATAATGATCTCTTCTCTACTTCTCTAGCAATTGTTTAGTTCCGTATAATAATATTACAAGATAATTTATTTAAAAAAAGATATAGGTACCTTCAAGAATTCTTCTTCAAATGCAGGAAAAAACTTTGCTTCACAAACTAGCACTTTACTTTTACTATATACTATGAATATAAACAAAATTGAATTTTCAAACAGTATAATTAAATACTTTCAATAGATGTTTTTAAATGAAACTCACGGTCTCTAGTTAATTCCACAATATAATAAAAGTTATTGAAAATTCTAAAAAATTGACAATTGTTTCGATAAATCAATATCATCGTCAGTTACTTTCAATAGGAATTAAAAAAACATCCTAACAGGTTGCCTGTACTTGTGTTTGGACTGGTTGCTGAAGCTGAACTAAACATATCTTAATTTAAAAATCATCTTACTCTCTTCAAATATTGCCTATCGAAAAAATATCAATGTATAATTGCTAAGAAGCGAAGTGGTCTCTTTGGCGATATGACAAACATTGCCGCCGAGCCGCCCGATATTTTCGCTTTATAATAGACATTATAGTTTTGCTAGGCTAGACTCTAGACGCAATTAAAAACGCGTTTTTTACAAGGATCTCTTAATGTGTAAAAAAGCCTTATAACAATTTTAAAGTTTTTTGTCTTCCGGACGAATTTCCTTTCCTCGTGCACTGTTAAAAGAATTGCTGCTGTCTGCTGGTCTGGCCTTTCGGCAGACTTCAAAGAAGCCAAGAGATTTTTTATTTTTTCATGTTCTTTTTTTCTATTGAGTATAGCAGTACTTTACATTTGACTTAGTAATATGATCGCTATTATCTATCATCCGGTTATTTGATGTTTTGAAATTTGTAAATAATGATTAGCATAGATTTAATGTTTTAGATTAAGAAGAACCTAAGGATAATGTTTTAAAATATGCTACAAAAAAAATATTTTCAGTAAATAAGTCTTAATGTTTTTTTCAAACGTTGTGGAGCCCATATACAACTGCAAAATTTTAGGTGAATGGGACAATCAAAAATAATTTAAAATTGACATCCTATATTGTGAATAGGGAATAAAATAAAAATAAAACAAAGTAACGATACTTATAGTAGGCACTCATACTTAGCTATTACCATTTTAACAACACCAGAGAGTCTATACAGTTGTTTTACCTATCCCACCATATACAGAAACATCAAACGATAAAACAAAGTCCAGACACACATCGAGTTTGAGCCCCTGGGGCATTGACCTATTCAGGGCAGGACTTCGGCCCCTACGAAGCCATAGCAATACGGTCTTTTGGGCCTCGGAGACTTCGGGCCCCCTTGGGCCTGGACCCCTTCGCCACTGCGGGGGTTCGCGGTAGTAGCGCTACGCCACTGTTTTTACCCATGAAAAACATTTGAAAACTTTTCAAGAGCTCTCAGTACCTGCAATGAACTAAAGAAAAATGTAGTAACATATTTAATGAAATGTAAGATAACTTCAATACAGTTCATTTTTTATGTAACATTAGTATTTTGACTGCCTTCCTATTGTTAGTCTAGAAATATATTCATAATATATGTTTCTATATTGTATTTTATTCTAACTTCCAATTCACTTTTGAAGAATGAATTAAGTCTTCACAATACTGATATCAGGAATGATATTATTATAGCAAGTCCTTGTCAAATGAATAAGAATAAAATGATATTAGTATTGATAGGTTACCTAAATAATATCAAATATTCCCAGACAGAATAAAATGATATTAGTATTGATAGGTTACCTAAATAATATCAAATATTCCCAGACAGCACACAATATCCAATAGATATCCAGTGGATAGCCCAATATCCACTGAATACCCAGTCCATGTCAGATATCTAATGGGTATCCAACGAATGTATTTCATAGATATGAAAAACAAATCATTTTCCATTTCACTGATAATATATTGAATAATCACATAAAAAATGAGTAAGAAGGAAGTTCTAGTACATAATACCTTCTATGCATAAATGACTTAATCTCCTGATATTACATCCATTGTATATCCATGGATATCTATTATTATTTTTTGTCTGTGCTCAATATATTTTTTGTTTTATTCGAGACGTAAAATTGAAAAAAGATAAATATACCTAAATTAAGTTATCAGACTATAATGAGTTCAATCAACAATACGAATACGGCATAAAACGTGTTCTTAACACACAAGAAATTCATCATGACTTAACGTTTAATACTATAATAGAAAATAATGCATAAATCAGTGTATATATTACATACCCGCAAAACTATGCAACCAACCATATACGATGGTATCTTTTCTCTCATTGGTCGATGCCGCGTTTGACCGTTTAATTTAGACTCGTCATTTTTGTTAGGTTATCATAGTTTTAGAAACGTGCAAAAGTGGTTGGTTATTTATCGCTAGTTTGGATTTTGAAAAAATTAGGTATGTATATGTTTCTTACTTTAATTCTGAATATTGTTACGTCTCTTATATTTTATTGATATTTATTATTGATTACCTTCATTAAAAGCGTTTTGTATACTCATACAAAGTAAAATAGCATGGTGTGAAAATGTGAAATGGGTTTTACGTCGGCGTTTACTTTGTTTTATAATAAACTGTGCTGGTGGCTTGGCTGATTTGATTAAAAATTATTTGGTGATCAGGTGATAACAAATGTTCTTATAACAGGTATGTGCTCGAATACAAGACGCGGGCCAATTTTCAAAATGTTATTATACAAAAAATGTGTATCTCATATTCGGGCATATACGGTATATAGCTGATCTTGAAAATCTACAATCTTTCTTTTCTCGTTCTTACAGAAAGAACCGTGCAGAGTAGATGAGCTGCATGGGTGATGAAGATGAAGAATTATTGAAGTATATGAAAATATGTATATTATATAAAATAGAGTATTTTCTATCATTCTATTCCATAGTATATCATTTCATCATATGTCAACAAATACTACTGTTATGAAAAATCTAATTCCATTTGTACCTTCCTACTCACAGATGAATATTTGACTAGTACCTGCTGGTGGAAATACTTGATGGCCAAGCATAACAATGCTTACCAAAAGTTGTATATAACCACAGATCTCTAATAAAATAAACTGGAAATAATAGTTCTGGTCAATCAGTACAAAATATAACAGATATAATACGCGAAAAGTATTTGAATCTTTTTCACTGGACCACAATATTCTACAATCGTCCACTTAAATACTAGACATCCACTATCTGTATCTATTATATTTTGTACTGGTTGACTGGATACACTATTTTCTGTTAATTTTATTCTAGAAAAACTTTTGCTTTGCATTGTTATTGTTGGACCACCTTGTATTTCCACCAGTAGGTACTAGTCATATATTCTCAGATCTTCATGTTTGAGGAGGAAGGATATACCAAATGTAAATATAAAATATCCTATTAATATCCATGGGACGTTAATTGGATATACCAAATGTGAACATAGAATATTCCGGGGGATATTAACGAGATATCCAGTAGAAATCTTCAAAGACATCCATAAGATAACACATATATCTTAGATATAGGCGGACATATGGATATCCATTGTATGTCTATAGGCTATCCATCTATATCCACTACTTTAAAAATATCCAATATTTTGTAATGCCTATTAGGTTATTCAAGAAGGGGGAAGTGTGAATCCAATGATTATATTCCCTTCCCCTTCTTGAATAACCTGATGTGCGCGAAGGCTGAATCCAATGATTATATTCCCTTCCCCTTCTTGAATAATATTTGATTTCGCATCTTAATATTAATGTAAAAAGTACCATGATTCTCAAGTAGTCAATTGCAGCTGGCAAACATGCTACAAAGTATCGTATTCTGTTTTGTTGGTTGCATATCTGTATATATACGCTAGACTGCTAGAGTGAATTCATAATATATTGGCGGGGTGAGGAGAGAACTATGACAGGGTAACATGTCAGTTAAACGCCGGGTAGAAACCTAGGGAGAAACCAACTTGAACGATTAGAGCGCGCCCTACCTATTTGTAGGTCGACACTGTCCAAATTTGATTTTGACATTGAAATTATTTTACGTTGGCTGCGGAAAACAGGGATTGTGGAGTGTTTCAACCTTTAACATTATTACCAATGGAATTTGAAAATATTCTGCTGATGGAAACTTATAGCTAACCTCAACCCATAGAATAACAATTACTGAAGCATTAACCTCTATAAACAAGAATATTTGTGTAATACGAATTACGCATGTCAGGGTAATAATTTCCTCGATCTTGAGCGGGTAACTAAGAGTACACTTTCGCCGATTCCCGTGGTGCGTTTATGAGCGCTGTGTTACAGAGTGTGAGATATATATTAAATGTTTTATGAACGGTCACTTTGTACTTAAGTATAACTCTTACACTCAAGACGTTGGTTTGTGAACGCACCCCTACTGATATAAATGTTCAAGTTTTGGTTTCATGGTATATTATAAAGTATACAATGAAGAGAACCAAACGTGATATACATTTAAAATTAAATGGTTCAAACAATTTTATTTTTTATAATGACCTAACATATTTAAAATGTTCTCATTCGCATTGAATGATGAAATGAAAATGTTAGAGAATACATATTTAGATTTATGGGTTTGGTTATGCATTACGTTTCACTGTCAATTCTGTCATTAAAACTATTCACATACAAATTTGTTGTCTTACAATCATATATATTTATAAAAGTGGTGATTTAAATAATATTATCAGCAATCTAACTGAAATTGAATTATAATTTGTGAGAATATATATTGTTGATCACTTTACTGTACAGTGCGATACATTTAAACTGTTTTTTGTATAAAATATTCAATCCAAAAGTGATGGTTTAAGTGACGATAAAAATCTTTTTTTGGATTTTTCTCCGTAAATTGTGTATAACCCGCAAATTTTTCGACGGATAATCTTCAAAATATCTGAGTACTATCGATTTTTCGCAAAATCAGTCAAAAATTCGTGTCTCCCTATAGTTCACCGGATGTCTAATGGATATTGTGTGCTGTCTGGGTTCTGATCTCATGTATTCTGAATTACCAATTAACTATCTATTACAGGTATAACCAACTGAATACGACTTGCAGATATTTCTATAATATAATTTTATCCATCAAAGATAATAAAGATTGTGAGAATATCAATTAATGAGACGTGCTGTAAATAGTTATTTGTGTAACTAGTGCAAAAAGTGCATATTTGTTGCACGAAGCATGGAAGCATGAGTCGAGAGCTGCAACCATGCTGAGAGCAACAAATAAGCTTTTTGCACATGTTACACACAACATTTTTTCTACGATTGAAATAAATATGTTTTTAAATCAAATTTTATAAAAGTATTTTACAACAGGTACAACAAAAAGTACTAATAATTTTACATTGTTGAAATAATTTCAATTTTGATATCGCAATTAACAATTATTAGTGATGGACAAACTTCATTTCCACAGATTTTTTGAGTTTTGGTTATATTTTTGGTTGTGAATGTCTCATCATAGAAGTCCGTCCTCGATGCCTAGCCAATCATCTCAGAAGTTCCTCCTCCGATGCCCAGCCAAGCATCTTAGAAGTCCATCCTTGATGCCCAGCTCTTTTGCGGATTGTGAAGCTTTCGGTACTGGTACTTGGTTCACCTTCTAGAATTTGATCAGCTATTTCTGTTTTCTTGGATATTTACTCCTCAATATAGTCAAATTCATTGACAATTCGAAGTGTTTTTTTGCAACAAAGTAAGTTACTTTTTGCACTGGTGCATAAAAGTTAAACTTTTGGTACAGTACATACTTTAAAAAATAGTCACTTTTTGCACGATCTAAGAAAAATGTTTTTTTATAATTCGCGTATTAAAGAGACTTAATTATAACATTGTTTACAGTGTCACAATGAAGTCTCTGTGAACACTTTTTAAGTAATTTTTAGTGTCATACAGTTGGCTATTGTATATAGTATGTAGTTTTATGTGACATTCGACTTAAACCTTGAAACAAATTATAAAATGGTCTAGCGTTGTTCTAGCTAGCAAATTATTATATTAAATGGTCTTAAAGGTAAATTTGAATAACTTATATATCAAAAATATTAATCAATAAAGTACGGTAACGTTTATTCATCAATAATTTGTCAATTGTTCATTTTTATATTGTATAGGATCAATATACAGGGAAATTATGAGGGCACATATGTTTTATCATCAATGTGTTAAAAAGAGACAAAATACATATAAATTCAGTGTATCATTCTTTTCCGCTAACAGGATATCATAAAATGGAAAACGTGCAATTACTGTATATATGTAAAGGCGTGGTGGAAGTATACTCCCACCACGTGTAAAGGTATGTCTGGTAGGCACCGCTTGCGAGAGACGTACCAATACAGACGTGTAATGTGGACAGTTTAGTTTATTAATTGAGAAATAATAAGATAGCTTAATGCAATGAACAATAAAAAAATCAACATTACTTTCGTTTATCTCTTCATGATTAATTTACAAAGAAATAATTCAGTAGTAATAAACTAATTCACTATATTAGTTCGGTTTATATTGGAATAAATAACCGTAACATGCGAAAGAAAATTTATAATAATAATAATATGTGCTTCCGAATATCTCAATTCTCATTTTTCGCTAACAGGATCTCATAAGTGGAAAATTCACAACGCCGGCCTCTTACAAATTCTTTGTAGCTACTAACAGTATTGCCAATTTTCAATGTATATTTATATTAATTGTAAAATGCATTGTTTTCTTGGAACCCATATATTCTCGATTTTATATAACCCCAGAAAAAGAAATCGTTGGGAGCCAGATCTGGAGATCTCGCAGGCCATCTTATTTTTTCATTCGTGGAGATTATCCGATTGGGAAATTATGTATTTAAAAAATTTATTGCTAGTCGATAATTATGTGATGCACAACCGTCATGTTGGTACCAGATATCTATGAAGTTGACACCTAATTGTATAAGGGCAGGAGTAATTTGCTTTTCCAGCATGTCCAAATATTTTTGTCCGGTTAAATTGCCGTCAATAAAAAATGGCCCAATTATATGTTCACCTAATATTCCAGCCCAAACATTTAACTTTTGGGGATATTGAGTTCTATTATTGTAATGTTTGTGTAAGTTTGTCCTTGACCCATATCGAATAACGGATGAACTATGTGCACCGTGTATGGGAAAAGTCGATTCATCTGTGAACAAATTATTTTTCGAAAAGTTTGCGTCCAGTTTTATTCTTTCAATAACTTTTTCACAAAATTCCATTCTACGAAATTGATCGTCTGGAAAAATTTCACGGCTCTTTTTCAGTTTGAAACTACGATAACCATTTTTTTTAATACAGTCCGAATCGTTTTCGGATCAACATCAAAATCCTTTGCTAAATGAGTGGACGATTGTAGGGGATTATTTTCCACACTGACACAAATTAAAATTTCTCTTTCTTCTCTTTCGGGTTGGGTTTGACGATTTTATGTACGCGGTCCATGTTTAGTAGGATTGACACATCCATGCTCTTCAAAATTTTTTATAACCGTTCTCACTTGTTTTTTGCTAATTGGTTGGGCATTTTGGAATGCCACAATAAACAAATTTTCTGCTATTTCTCGATATGAATGACCCTGGTAGTACCATTTTACAATTTGCACTTTATGGTGTACTTGCATACTCATTTTAATAAGATTTGCAAAAGACCGTTACTCATTCGCAAACAAACGTTTAGTGAAGTACCCAGATTGTACAGTTAAACATCTTCAAGAGGCGCACGCGCGATTCGTATTCGTCTGGTATAATAATCTACGCTGGCTTTTAATTCTCTGTGTCATGATTGTCCTTCTCTAACACACTGGTAACGCCATGTAACCATTATAATTTCCCTTTGGCCGTGAGAGGTTATCGTTTTACGTTGAAATTAAATGTGACTTATTTCTCTCACAAATAAGAAGGGAATTTTTAAGGGCACTACAATCTAACGTGTGGATAGAAAATGAAGAGATGCAAATGAAATCGTTTTATCAGGAGCGTAGGAAACAGGCGGTTTACATTGAGATATTTTTAAAACCAGAATACAGTTGAACAACTTTCAGCATACGACTTATTTCTCATTTTATGATATCCTGTTAAAGAAAATGGTAATAACTGAATACACTTGTTTTATTACAACATATTGCCCTCTTTTGTATTGTTGCCATAGATTATTCCTTATGATGTTAATGAAAATTATTATGCTTATAATCATTAATTGTACCCTCAATATCGACGAATGTAATTTTTTTAGCTATTTTCCAGTGATTTTTTAGTGGTACTTATTTCAAATACCTACTAGGTAGGTTTTAATTTATTATTCAAATCATATTAGCGTGTACTACCCGAACTGATATAGTGAATTAGTTTATTACTACTGAATTATTTCTTTGTAAATTAATCATGAAGGGATAAACGAAAGTATTGTGGATTTTTTTATTGTTCATTGCATTAAGCTATCAGTATAGTACAACCTTATTATTTCTCAATGTATAAACTAAACTATTCACATTACACATCTGTATTTCTAACATTTACTTCTTTCATTGCGATCTTTAACATAATGAGTTAATTATACAAAGTTTTGCAGTGGTAAAGTGGCATGTGAAAGCCTGAATGCATTTCTAATTCGTTTATCTAAAACTATGAGTAAAAGCCAGACATAAGAGCTACTGTACGCTTGTCGAAGGCGGTGCCTACCAGACATCCCATTACACAGTTATTTATTTCGTTTCTCACTTCATGATACCCTGTTAGCGAAGAGGATACACTGAATTTATATGTATTTTGTCTCTTTCTAACACATTGACGGTAAAACGTATGTTCCCTCGTAATGTTCCCAACACTGTATAGGTATACATAACGATCCATTTTTGGGATAAGTTACCAGATATCTATGTGATGTATTTTAGACATAATTCTGTTCATGATATAATATAAATAGATCTCAAGCATATACGAACAAGCTCTTTCTTAAACATATATTCATCCTCTATTTGCTTGAATGAAAGTTTGTTTACAATTTACTCAATTATTTGATCATAATATGTCAAAATTGCTGAATAAAGCCATCTGTGATCTGACCAACCAGGAATCTACAGAACTGCCAAATTAAATTGAAACCACTCCTCCCAGTTAAAAAACAGGGAGTATATAATTCTATTTTATTTTAAAAAATAAATTAATGCAAATTATAAAAACTATTTTGTAAAACTTGTGTCACAATGCCTTTCTATTGTGCGCTTCGTGGTTCGTTGCGCAAACTTAACTCGCACTACAAAACGAGTCATTGTGACACTTGTTTTACAAATAACGATCATTTCATTTGTTTTTCTACAACCACTTTGTAAAATAGGGCTTTCCAATTTACTTTTGAGTGATGAAAGTAAACAATAGCATTACTCTAGCCTGCAAAATACTATTTCAAGCAATAAACGCTTGTCCCATGGGACTTGATTTTTTAAGGAATTGATTGGTTTTAACTCGCTTGCAAAGTTTAGCTCAGTTGGAAATGACATTTCCAACGCTTGAATTATAAGTATGTCAAACACGCGAACCTAGATATTATCACTAGTTATATGTGGAATCAGTATATAATTGTTAATTGTCAACAGCGATCCTTCCGTAATTGAGTTATTGCAGAAATTCCAGGTCTTCCGGCACTAGTTGAACGACAATGCCTTTCAAAACAATCTTTCAAAATGATACCAATCTAATAGTGAGATACAGAAACCTCAGTGGCTACTTCCTAAGACTTAAACAACGATTTATAGTGAATTTTCTGCCTCGCTATATTAAGTTCTGTTGAACACATTCTGTGACTGTTAAAGTTCATGTAACATTATCAGCGCTGTCGAACACGAGGTATCATCAACAACAGAAAATACAATATCTTAATCTGACTTACTTGACGAGTGCCTCAGTTTAGAGTATAGTACTTCCAAGACTCTGGTATTTGTTTGGGGGCTGAAACTGGATTAAATGATTTCCAGGCTACGATTGTCCAGACAAAGGCTAATACCATCCTTTTCTAAAGAAGCCAATGATAGGTCGAGTTAACTAATCAATAAACGGGATCTTAATCCTGAAGATTGTTTTCTCAAATTAGCAATAATTGCGGATACAGTAAAGGAGCTAGGCGGGTTCTAGACCATTCCATATGTAAATTAACATGGGAAATCGCCAAGGTTCATCGTGGTAATTTTTAGCCCAATTCTATCTGCGCATGCGCCATTCAGAGGCGGCCGTCAGCCATCTTGTGCCTTGTGTCATGTATGTTCATGACATCGTATGGGTAAGAAAACTATATTACTTTACTTTCGGCGAAGCAGTTTCGGCGACCTCCACCCCTTCTCGCACGCGTTTCTGCGATAGCATAACTACGGGAAGTAACACTTTTTAACGCTTAGTATTCGATTTTCGCCGAAACTGTTAACATGGCAAGCTCCAAAATGTTTAGTGTTTCCCAACTTTACGGTAAGAAAGTTAAACCGACCGATGAGAGATTTGGATTGTAGCCCCTGTTGGAAAATTTGGAAGGTAACAATCTGGTTACAGATATTGGAAATATTAAATATACGGAAGGCGAACAGCCGCTGGAAGATGGACTTATACCAATTACAGAACCATTTTGTGACAAAATAATAGTTGTAAAGGTATGCGGCTTAGATGACTGCGATGTAAATTCTAAACTTGTCAAAAAAGAAATATGTGGTTCTTTTAATAGTTATATACGTGGAAAATTTGGCGAATTGGTTTCTTCGAAACATGGTGTTAAAGCTAAGCTGCCTTTCCTCTTATTAAGTAACAACCCACCTGTCATTGGAACAAGAGAAGTAATCGGAGAAGATTTGGAAATTATTAAAAGGAAGCATTAAGAACCTGTTTCCATTCCATACAAAGTAGAATTGGCGGACGTTAAACTCGACAGGCTACTGGAAGAAATACCGGATTTATTGGAGCAACTCCGGAAGGAAGTTTACTACCCAATGGACTTGGACATAACGCAGGATTTTGCAGGAATTTTTAACAAGGAAGAAATGATTACCTATTCAACAAACAACTTCAACTTTTGCATCCAAGGAGAGTACAAGGAAAGGTGTAACGTTATTGTGAACAATGATAAAACAGTTGGCATAGATTGCCTTACTTGGCTCACATCTAATGCAAGGGTTAAAATATATATCAAATTTATTTGTCAAATAACCAGTCCTGGAGTTAACAAGAGCATTGGTAACCATATTATAGATTTCGTCAACTGCCCAGATGCAAGATTAAAGGAAACTTTCTCTTCTGCATTGACCAAGAAGCATGATATCACCAGATTAGAAGCTACGAATTGGAAATTTCCATGGAGAAGGCTACAGTCCTTTAGAAGATTGCTTAACCCTGCTACAATATAGTAAGTTGTACTTCCAAAATTCTCCGTTATACTCTGTTTCGATTGCAAAAATGTGGAAACAGTTGACCGAGAGTCTACAGAACAGCTGTTGTCTTGTGTTTAACAATATGCTGCAATATGTTTATGTTTTGGGTAACAGCAATACAAGAAAGCTGACGGGATTACAAATAAATTTACCAAAAGAATCCGACGCAAGGAAGAAGGTTATAAATTACATTCTCTCTGCATGCAGCTTTAATTGCCTCTCTGTTAACCATATAGAAATTGTAGAAAAAAAGGAGAACAAAGACAATGTTCGAATTATACAAAAATGTTACATTAAAGCTGGAGAGACCTACTTTTCTATGTCCAGTACTCCTTTTTCCACTATACCGGAAGATATTGACATACAGGACGCTGGACTCATCTCTACAGATAATTTGGTTGCACGTGTTTTAAAGAAAAGAACCAATAATACAAACAAACTTTCTCCTTATAATATTGAAGAAATCAACCCCCTATCGCAAGCTTACATTACATCGACAATGAAACGAAAACAAGAAATGGATGAGCTAGATGCCAAGAGGAGGAAGCTGGATTTTCTCGAAAATACAACTGCAATCAAGGAAGAATATAGAAGTCTACTGGAGAAAGAAGAGAAGATGGCACAATTAAGGGAGAGATTAGAAAACTATTTTCATAGCTATTGGGTAAACCTAGACCCAGCAGGTGTGTATAAAGTGTCGGCGTTTACCATAAACAATAAAAACAAATATACTTATGTTGGTGTGTTAGCGGAAAAAGATGGCATAAAAATGTCTACTTCTTAAACGGTTACTACAAAAATATATTTGTAAGTGTTTACAACAATAGATCAGCTCTTATTGCAGATGGTTATATTACAATACTATATAATAATGGTATGGAGATAATAAGGTTGCCTACAGAAGAAACGTTTGTAACGTTTACTACCAATGGTATCACGTCTTACCAAGGCAACACATTCGCCAAGATAGGAAATTTAATGTTTTACACGGAGGTATGGAAGAATATCCCTTTTATCCAAGAAGATATGACTCAAATTAAAAACATTACCATGCAGAAGATAAAAGATCGTATTGAATTTAGACATTGCCAACGCTTAGAACAAGTTGCTGAAGGAACAGAAATGGTAATTGCCGCTATAAAGGAAGTGAATTACAGGGAGAGACTTCGTTACATATTACAGGTCGAAATTCGGAAATCTTCTATTGCTCGAAGTATTGGTTGGAAAAAGAATTTGCAGAAATGGACCTAAGTTATAGAATTAAGATAAAAATAGATAAAATTAAACATACGCCTAATAGAAAAAAGGAAAGAATTGTATTTTGTGTGTAATAATTATTTGTATTATTGTAAATAAAAAAGATTTAAAAAATTGTGTTTTGTTACTGTTTTGTTTATCCCTACCAATGTTGTTTTGATCCCATTTCCTAAAGATATGGATTAAGGGAGGTGGTGTGTCACTTAATACATGACAGAAGACACACACCACAGGGGTAGCAGATGGTTAGCAGACACTCACATAACACAGAAGACAAGAAGGTAGATAGGTGACACAGAACACAAGTTTTGGAGCTTGCCATGTTAACATTTTCAGCGAAAATCGAACACTAAGCGTTGAAAATGTCACTTCCCGTAGTTATGCTATCGCAGAAACGCGTGCGAGAAGGGGTGGGGGTCGCCGAAACTGCTTCGACGAAAGTAAAGTAATGTGGTTTTCCTACCTATATGACTGGCTCAGTCATATATGTAAGAAAACCACATTACTTTACTTCCGGCGAAGCAGTTTCGGCAACCCCCACCCCTTCTCGTACGCGTTTCTGTCAGTCAGAATGGGTAGGGGTGATGTCATCAGCATACATGACACAAGGCACAAGGTGGCTGACGGCCGCCTCTGATTGGCGTATGGGCAGATAGAATTGAGCCAAACATTACCACGATGGACCTTGGCGATTTCCCATGTTAATTTACATAAGGAATGGTCTAGAACCCGCCTAGCTCCTTTACTGGATACCTTTGTTTTTCTTAAATTTGCGACATATTTTCAGTTCAAAATTCTTCACAAAATAAAAATGCGACGAGAAGCACTGTAAACACACCAAGTGATTGATGACAATGAAACTCTGCTCTAGTAAAGTATACAGATCTGCCAAGAAAAAATGTCCACAATGTCTTTAAGCAAGCTTCTTAAATGATCAATTTATGACCGTATATGTATTTACAGTCCTGAACTACCCACTCTGTCTTTTACTATTGTTTTACATGGATTAATGATTGAATACGTCTAGCTAACAAGAAGAATATCATCATTCATAATGAATTTATTACAACTTCATTCCCATTTTTTTCTATCACTATATCAGATTTGTTTTGTAACTTTCTCTCTAATATATAACAACCGTTTAGTACATAAGCAATTAATTTCATGCTCACTTCCTAAAAATCAAATTATATGGACTGTTATGTCTAAATTAATTTCCAGCAGCAACTGTTTACAAGGACCGATTTACGATTTTCAACGTCTTCGTTGTTGGTATCTATAAAATAGTCATTTGTAATGATTACTAACAAAATTATGTTCACAGTATCTTTTTTTTGGTAGATGACTATGCACAAAATCGTCCTGATGAATTCACTTTCGATTTATTATATCTGCATAATTGTTTCAATGTCGAGGATAATATCTTTTATGATTAATTCCATTTTAATGCGTTAGAAAATACATTGTGTTCCTGCTACCAGATACAGATTTAGCCATTGTTTTATTACGTTTATTAACTCATTGAGTTTAATGAAATTTCACAAAGAAGTTGACATCAACAATTTTTGGCCAATATTTTTATTTTACTTGTTGCAACGAGAAAATTCAGATCTGAATGAAAATATTTTTCTGTTGAAAAATAACAGTGAAATATATAGGGTATCGTATATTATTTTTATCATTTTAGCAGTCGAATATATTGATAGATAGTGGAGGGTTACTGAGCTTCTCAAAATATTTCCCCCATATTCTTCTTCACTGGTCCTACCCTACCCTTACCCTTGTTCACTATCGTCCTTCACCTTCTAGGATCTCGTGTTTCCATTTCCCACTGCTCGACTCCAATCCAATATAAGTCTACTCCGACTCCATATTTTTCCGGGTCGGCCTATTAATCATCTGCCAAAAAATACTGGTTTTATTAATACGTAGTCCTCTAATTCTATTACATAAACTGCCCATTTTTTGGATTAGCTATTATGTGCTGGACTATGGTTTCACTGTCATACAATTTCATCAATTCTGCATTGTGGCGCCTTCTCCATGCTCCTGTTGTTTCATGTTTTTGGGGTAAAAATATCCTTCTAATAACCTTTCTTCCGAAAATTAGACGACTATTTATTTCCCGTTGAGAGTCTAGATTTCACTGCCAAGTAATTACCGGGTAAGTAATTGAACGGAGAAAGAGCGGACAATGAGCGGATAATGAGCGGAAAATGAGCGGAGAATGAGCGGTGAAAGAGCAGAGAAAGAGCGGAGAAAGAGCGAAGAAAGAGCGGAGAAAGAGCGGAGAAAGAGCGGAGAAAGAGCAGGGAAAGAGCGGAGAAAGAGCGGAGAAAGAGCGGAGAAAGAGCGGAGAAAGAGCGGAGAAAGAGCGGAGAAAGAGCGGAGAAAGAGCGGAGAAAGAGCGGAGAAAGAGCGGAGAAAGAGCGGAGAAAGAGCGGAGAAAGAGCGGAGAAAGAGGAAGAGCGGAGAAAGAGCGGAGAAAGAGTGGAGAAAGAGCGGAGAAAGAGCGGAGAAAGAGTGGAGAAAGAGCGGAGAAAGAGCGGAGAAAGAGCGGAGAAAGAGTAGAGAAAGAGCGGAGGAAGAGCGGAGAAGGAGAGCTATTTAGTGCCGCTTCCCGATTTTATCTATTTTTCTCTCGACCCCACAACAATTTTGAGAAATGCGCGTACTGATTTGCGCGAACGATACAGTAAAAAATCCATGAACAATATACCAGATGTTGCAAAAGTACACATATTCTGAAATAATTATTAACAATCAAATTTTATGCTCGCTATGAAAGAGGGGTGATTACCTTAATAATACTAAAAAAACTGAAATATATACTTCAGGATGCCGTGAAAATAGTGACAACGTTACATCCCCCTCTTTCTGCGGTAAAAAAATAAATGAGAGTGAAGCTCGCATTTTTTACATTTTTTTAAATGAAAACCTAAAACGAATCTTCTTCACATAAAACAGAATGTCTTTACCCAATAAATCTATCGAATCTTGCGGCGGAGTGATCATCATTCCATACCATACTGGTATTACTGGAGCCTGGAACTCCTCGTATTCAGGCTTGGATACGGGCAGGAAGAACGCCTCTACAAGTAGACCTGTTTCGAAGCGTTGAATACCGCTGATGAACGCCAGTGTTGCTGCGGATCGTTTTCCTGGCTCGTGTGCCAGCCGGGAAACGGTTCGGCTGGTAGCTCGTCTTACAGACAGTTTTTCGCAGGTGCAATCCTTTGCTATTCGCCCAGCATCACTACAGTGGGAACAACGTAGAGACGACTTCAGAAGGGTGGTCCTAACGGTCGGCTTTTTGCAACAGCAATCCCTGAACATCTGACCAAAACGTCCGCAACGTGAGCAGAATAATATAGTTCCTGCACCACTTCCCGTACTTGGTTGTTTGGGACCCTATCTTGTCGGAGACGTTCGCCTCAGTCTCGTACCGGGTTCCGGGTAGGTAACGGGTCGCTTCCTCCAGGCGGGGCATCACATCTAGGTCTCATTATAAAAAGTAGTAATCACTAGCATTACTCTGAAATCGGTTTCAAGTCTTTAATATGTATTCGGTTATATCGCTTACCTTGTGCATCTTTCAAATCATACACAACTGGAGATAGAACTCTCATCACTTTATATGGACCGGAATATTTCGGGGGAAGTTTCGCGGCCACGTGATGTGCGGCGGACCGCAGGGTATGTTATTTTTTCATTACCGGATTACCTACGGTACATCTTCACTCACGTCGACGGAAATTGTGTAGTGAAAGCTGTAGACAAATTCAGACGAACTAGATCGAAACACTCTTGCAATTTGTTCAAACGAAGTAAGTACGGTTCGGAGACTTCATTTTCTGTATTTCCAGCATCATTGGGTTGTTCGGGCTCATCAGTCGCCTGATTTTGTTCCACTTCTCAGCGTAGTGTATTTGGGACATCGAGATCTCTTCCAAAATTGAGAAAGGCAGGAGAAAAACCGGTAAAGTCGTTCTTAGAGTTATTAATCGCTAACTTCAGGTCGGATATTCTCAGATTCCAATCTCGGTAGTCTTGTTCACAATATTGAGCTATCATGGTATTTAAAGTACGGTAAGCTCGTTCAACAGAATTAGCTTGTAGCGTATATGGTGGGGTGAATCAATGACGGATTCCTAAGCCTTTCAACATATCCTTAAAGAGCTTACTATCATGTTGTGTTCCATTGTCTGATAATACGGTGCGTGGACATCCAAACGTGGTGAGAATTTCTTCGTGAACGGCATTACTTATCGAGCTAGCGGTCGCTTTTCTGATCGGTTTACAATGTACCCATTTTGTGAAACGGTATTGGAACATTAGTATGTAGTAGTTCTCTTTCTTACTGCGCGGCAACGGTCCAACAATATCGGTACCAATATTTTCCCATGGACGTCGGTTTGTTGAGACGGTTTGTACTTTAAGCATTGCATATAGAAACGGACATACCTGGTTATGTCCCTAAACATTCCTAGCCAGTAGTACATCTTAGAAATTTTTGCTATAGTATTTGCAATCCCTGAGTGTCCGGCGGTAGGCGCATCTTGTAAAATACGGGATCTTTGCGGTTTCGTCACACATAGCTTCCACGGGTCCAACAGTTCAGGCTCGCTGAAATCATTCAGGTCCCACCAATGTCGTTACAGTCGTCCATCTTTGAAGCAGTAATCCGGAAATTTGCCTGGTCTCTCAGCACTTCCACATTCTTGTTTCGGTACCATGAACATTCCTCTGGAATATCGGCTATGCATACTTCCGCTGGTTGCTCAGGAGTGCCTGGCAGCGGGTTCCTATAAAGTGCATCGGCCACTGTTGTAAAAATATATTCCAGCGGGCTAGACGACCAGATGGACTAGATATAGAATGCAGCCATCTTAAGGATTGGGGGTCAGTTACCACTGTGAAATGATAGCCTTCTAGATAGGGGCGCATCTTATCAATACTCCATAATATGGCAAGGCATTATTTTTAGGTCACTGAGTAGTTCCTTCCAGCTGGACTTCGGGTTCGGCTCGCGTAAGCTATCACATGTTCATTCACATCTATCTGTTGTGTCAGAGCCACCCCAAATCCATGTTCGGAAGTATCGGTCTGCAGCGTAAACGGTAGACTGAAATCTGGGCAACTTAGTACAGGCGCTTCAGACAAACAGGTCTTGATTTTAGCGAAAGCACCTTATTTTTCTTCAGTCCATTTCCAGCGGTGTGCCTTACGTATTAACTTGGTTAACGGAGCTACTGTCTGTTTTGGTGCTTAAAATATTTATGTAAGTAAACACATGGTAAAATGCGTATTTAGAATACCTAACTTCTAAGGTATATCGGGTCGCTAGGATCAAATCAAGGGGTTTTACAGCTTGTTGTTATCAAAATAGATACTTTTCTTAACCCTTAACTACTACCACTGGGTCACATTGACCCACGCGCAATTGGTAATTTGTCAGTGCGCCATTCTACGGAGATTCTATTGCTTGGGCTTCTCAGTATGCTCTAGGTAGCCAGAGAGAACATATGCGGCGGCGTTTTAAGTTTAAATTAATAATCGCAAGTCTGTTAGAACGATCATATTGGGTCAGAGTGACCCAGTTATAGTGTAAAAGTTTTATTTGAGTCAGGTAGGTAATTGTTCCCTACAAAATAATATTCGCTAAATATAACTGTATTTTCTAATAAATACTTTATTTTTTTAGAAAAATGAATAACCGTCCTCTTACTGAAAAGGAAGTCGTAGAATTGGCTGAAATTGACAAATTTTGGCTAGATGATGACAACCCTCAAGAAAATAATGAAAATATACCTCTTTCAAGCAGTGATAAACTAAATGCTTGTAAAAATAATCTGGACTGTAGAGATGAAAGCGACAAAGAAGAAGAAGATGAACAAATACAAAGCGATAATTACACTGATAGTGAAGAAGGGTGGGAACCTGACAATAATGAAAATTTAGAGAGTGACGATTCTGTTGAGAATGATACGGTGGTTGAAAATAATGAACAAATTGATGAATCCCAAAGAGAAAATATAGCGCCAGAAAATGAACAAACAAGAAAAATTATTGGTATGGTAAAAAATACAAAATGAAATGGTCAAAGACACCTCCAAAAAAAGGTAAAACACTCTCAAACAATTTGATTAAATTTTTAGCAGGCGTCAAAGGCTTAGCACGTGAACATCCTCCTACAACTCCTCTAGAAAGTTGGAGATTACTTTTTGATGACACAATGATAGAAATTATTGTGCAATTCACGAATCAATTTATTGACATAGTCGCTGCTGAATACAGTCGATGCAAAAGGAAGAAAAATGCGAGCCGATCATTTTTTCCAACATTTATCAAAAATACAGATAAATTGAAAATTGAATCGTTTATTGGTCTCCTTTACCTTCAAGGTTTGTTCAAGTCAGGCCATGAGGACTTAAGTCTATGGGCTACGGATGGTACAGGAAGGGATCTATTTAGAGCTACTATGCCACTAGCCAGATTTTCATTTCTTTTATGCTGCATTCGTTTTGATGACGAGACTACTCGTCTCTTGTTCTTAAATAGCCGTGTCTTGAGCATATATGAGAAAGTAATAATTCTTTACTTGTTATCTTTCGTCGAATATGTAGCTCTTTTTGATTGATATCACTGACACTTTCTCTCTTAATTATTGTCAGCGTCAACTCTTTAGGCATGTGATATATCAATAAACACATCAGGAATTCTTTAATAATGTAGTTTGGGTGTTCTATACAGTTTCCATTAATATGGCCTTTGTCTTGGATCAAAAGTCCAATGTTTTTTGGCAGGCAATGTATGAGTAAGCTAAATACATAGCAGGAGAATGATTAGGTTGGTTTATATTATTTTGATTGTTCGCGTTATCAATGTTTAATGCTTTTATCAATATAACGTTTATTCTTGACATGGAAATGTTGTTGATCAGTATTGTTGATAGAATAATTCATATTGGGTTATAATTTGTTATTGATTTATTTATTTTTTCATTCGCTTGAAACCGAATTCACTCAGAATTCACTATTGCCATTATATTTTGCCCTTTGAAACAAAAAATAATTCGGATAAAACATTTCTTGCCTCAAGTTTCGTTGCTTAAATGACTTTTTAGAACACCAGTGTTTCTCTTGTATTTATGTCACGGAAATGACAATTTGTTTTTACGGCACAGAAATCTCAAATTTGACAGATTAAAATATAGCACAAAGATTCAACGAAAAACTTAAATTTCCATTAAATTAATACAAATAATTATTAAACTGTAACATGTAGACTACAATATGCAAATATTATCACTAAGTATTCATATAACTCACCATAAAATAATTACCAGCCTTCATGATCAAAAACCTGTCGTCAGGCGTATCATTTAAAAATTTGTCGGTGTTCATTAGTAAATACGTGACACTTCCTACAGTGAAAACCTTTTTATTGGTTTTTTATAAATGCCGTTAACATAGTAAACACTTTTCGTAACCAACACTGAAGACCATATTAACACTCCGACCATAAACGCGATTGTTTGATACGTTTGGCTCTTGCAGAAAAGTAGGCTAAGAAGAGATGTTGCTGGAAGCAAAGTTTTCATTAACATTGCAGCGGTCTCTTCGAGATCGTAAGGTATGTTTTGAACATCACTATTACCACTATTACACATTTTTTTGCAATTCATAATAGAATAACACTCACAGATAACTTTTTCAATAAATAATAATAGCGACTGACATTTGTGCAATTTTTTTACTGGTTGCTCAATAATGCTTTTACCAATTCACTATGGACTATATATTTCTAATTTTATTCGTTGTATAATTAGCAGCAGTTAAAATAACATTTGCAAAAATTACTCATATGAACATTTCTGCAGGATCGAAGATATAATTTTATGGCACACGAGTAAAAAGTTTCTTTCTTGCCCAAACTAGCGTTTACAAACGCGAGTAAGGATGGAGCGAGAGTTTTTAAAGTGAGAATTATAAATAATCACCTTTAACACTTGTATCTTAATTAACTATACATTCATCGGAAAATATTCCATAGAAAAGATAAAATATTTTTTTAGTTAGTTAACATGAACGCCGAAAACACTTTATAAGAAAAAATATGTGCTACTTAAATTTGAGGGACTTATTTTTCAAACGTTATAGCCGCTTTCGGTCATGGTTTGTTAAAGATTCTTCAATTGCAACTAAATTTTCAATACGATCTACAAGTAACGGTTCACTGAATAGAACAAAACAGACAGTTTGCTATTGATACCCCTTCGTTTTGAATCCCGTTTTGACAAATTCCTGTCTTTTCAATATTTCGCTACTTGTTTCTTTTACAAGTAACAATAACTTCTACCTATTCTCGAGAATAATCCTTTTAACTCCATCCTTTTTTCTCACAATAGCATTTTATTTGCGGTAAAATCTTCAAAAACCCAAAAACTTGTAATTTGCATACTTTACGGGACTTATCTACAAGCCGTTAAAAGCTGACTTCTGTGTCTCTAAGGGATCTTTCAACCCTTTCAGCGAAGTGGTCAGCATGGTCACTCCCCAATAATTGTGCAGACACAGTTGACTGCTGTGTTAATTGTTCTAAAGCTGAACTAAACCTCCCCGAGGACTATGATACTCGTCGTAAATTTGTCAAGTCGTTATTTACGAGTATAAAGATTTTTTGTTATGTGCCGTAAAATCATAACTTCGTTCTTTCTATAGTTGTTAAACAGTCAATATTAAGATTTTAGTAATAGGATTAGTGGGTATATTTTTGAATTAAAATTTCAGACATCTGGATATTTATATCCCAACTTGATTTATTCTATATTTATCAATAGATAATTAAGTAGTGTTCTCAGCTTATTAAAATAACATTACTATATGAATCTACATTTTTATTTATATTTCAATTCTGCGATATAACTTTATCGTTTAATATAATTTTATTCTTACCTGGCCGATCTACTTTGACTAGACATCTCATTGATATTAATGAGATACAATCTCAAATCTCGATTTGGATTTTACTTTTCCGCCAACCTATCTAATATGCGAGAAAAGTATTGGTTTACCCACAAAAAAGTTGGAAATTAGAAAATTTTTTTTGAGTTATTTTTACGTTATCCATCAACAACACGAAAAAACGGTTTTTAGAAAAAAAATCCTGTGTGTATGTCGTCGTCGTCGTCGTCGTCGTCGTTGTCGTCGGCCACTTTTCCTTGCAAGTCTTGTTAGCACGATACAGCCTCCGGAGTGCAATAAGTCACCAATTTTATGATGGAATATTGTTAAGGACATTTCACAGATGAACCCTATTGATTTTCAGCTCACCAGAGCCAGTACAACGGGTGCTATGGTACTTGAAGTACGACATTTTGTCGTTTTTCGAGAAATTTCAGTTTGTTAGCACGATACAGCCTCCGGAGTTCAACAAGTCACCAATTTTATGATTGAATATTATTCAGGGCATCTCACTGATAAACCTTATTGATTTTCAGCTCACCAGAGCCAATACAACCGGTGCTACAGTACTTTAAGTACGATATTTTTGTCATTTTTGGAGAAGTTTCAGTTCGTTAGCACGATACAGCCTCCGGAGTATATACAAGTGATGAATTTGATGATTGGATATTATTCAGAGCGTCTTAAAGATGAACCCTATTGATATTGAGCTCACCAAAGCCAGTACAACGGGTGCTGTGGTACTTGAAGTACCAAATTTTTGTCATTTTTGGAGAATTTTCAGTTTGTTAGCACGATACAGCCTCCAGAGAGTATACGATTGATCAACTTTATGAATAAGTATTGTTCAAGGTGTCTCACAGATGTACCCTATTGATTTTCAGTTGACTAGAGCGAGTACAGCGGGTCCTATAAAACTAGATATACTAAATTTTTGGTTATTTTTGGAGAAATTTCGGTTTGTTAGCACGATACATCCCCCGAAGTGTATACAAGTAACAATTTTATGATAGAATATTGTTCAGGGCCACAGATGCGTAAAAGTTAGTTTCAATCTTTAAAACCGTTTATTTTGAGATCTTTTGATGGAGTTTATTGCAAAACGAGAACTTATAAATAATCCGTGCCGAATACACTTTTCACTCATGAACACTCACGCTGACGTGCGTTTCGATAACCAAAGTATCCTCTTCAGAATTTACTTCAGTTTATCTTCGGAAGAGGATAATTTAGTAAGTGTGAATGTTGGTATAGTAGTAGTTAGTGAAGAGTGTTTTCAGCAGGAATATCACTAACGGTTTCTAAAATCCCAAACTCCAATCCGTGGATAAAGCTGTGGATAGACGCTTTCGTATTATATTTCAAGAAAAACTTTATGTTTGGAGCTGGTGAGTATTATTCATGAAGCAAAGAAGTTGTACCCCAGATGTCCGTTTTAAATATTTTTCTTATATATTGTACTTTTACCTAATCAGTCCAGAGGACTCAAAGATTTCCTTAAGTTAAACCAATGATTAGCTCGTTCCTCTTTATGCATTCTAATATTTTCTCGTCCATTTAATAAAAACCAAACTGAATGTACATGATAGGCGTCTCAGCTTCCATAACAAAGAGCCGATTTTGCCTCAAACATTATCATCAAGAAAGCCAATAACACAGCCCAAAGTTTTCAAAACGCACTACTACATCATCTTTATACTTGATAGAGATTACTTAGAATCGTTACTACAACATGATCTCATTATTTATACCTGTATCTCGTTGAAGACATTATCTTGCTTGCAAAGGCAGATAAAGTATCTTTTCTACCCGTATCCCAGTTAAATGAAAATGAGAAACCTTCTGCTCTTTCAGGTATAAACCTCAGCAACCTTGTCACAGAGTATGTAGTGTTTCATATTTCTAAATTATTCTTCCTCTGTTGATTTGTCTTACATTTTATTAAATAATTTTTCACAGTTTTGAAATTACGATGAAGATTATAGAGACCATAATTCAATTCTTGAAGTTGAGTCTGGGTTGCAAGGTGAACAGTTGTCCGAAGCGTTTGGCAATAAGAAATTAAATAAAAATAAACGGTTTTAGAGATTGAAACTAACTTTTCCGTATCTGTGGCCCTGAACAATATTCTATCATAAAATTGTTACTTGTATACATTTCGGGGGATGTATCGTGCTAACAAACCGAAATTTCTCCAAAAATAGCCAAAAATTTTGTATATCTGGATTTATAGCACCCGCTGTACTTGCTCTAGTCAACTGAAAATCAAAAGGGTACATCTGTGAGAATCCTTGAACAATATTCAATCATAAATTCAATCAATCATATACTCTCTGGAAGTTGTATCGTGCTAACAAACTGAAAATTATCCAAAAAGACAAAAATTTGGTACTTAAAGTACCATAAGCACCCGTTATACTGGCTTTAGTGAACTGAATATCAATAGGGCTCATCTTTGAGACGCTCTGAATAGTATCCAATCATGAAATTGGTCACTTGTATATACTCCGGAGGCTGTATCGTGCTAACAAACTAAAACTTCTCCAAAAATGACAAAAATATCGTACTAAAAGTACTGTAGCACCTGTTGTATTGGCTCTGGTAAGCTGCAAATCGATAGGGTTCATCAGTGAGATGTCCTGAATAATATTGAATCATAAAATAGGTAACTTGTTGAACTGCGGAGGCTGTATCGTGTTAACGAACTGAAATTTCTCAAAAAATTACAAAATGTCGTACTTCAAGTACCATAGCACCCGTTGTACTGGCTCTGGTGAACTGAAAATCAATAGGGTTCATCTGTGACATACACACAGGATTTTTTTCAAAAAACTGTTTTTCGTGTTGTTGTTGACGGAAAAATGACTCAAGAAAAAATTTCAAAATTCCAACTGTTTTTGGGGTATACCAAAACTTTTCTCGCATATATAAAGGTTGGGCGGAAAAGTAATAGTTAACAAACATTTTGAAAAAAAAATATATAAAATGAACTGACACGTTATATAGAAAGGAGAAATCAATAATAGACTATTTTCTAATGAATAAAGAACTTTGGAAAACGATTAAAGACATAACAGTAAGAAGATGACCAGAAATAGGGAGCGACTACTTCCTTATACAAATGAAAACGGGAATTAAAGAAATATAGGAAAATAAGATGAAAGTATCAAACTACAAAATAAACTGTTACAAACTTAGGCAAAAAGAAATTAGAAAGAAATATCAAGATGATCGTGAAGAGAAGTTGAACATAAGTAACAAAAACGAACAAATGGAAGAAAAAGGGAAATTTTTAAGAATGTTATTCTAAAGGCAGAGTTCAAAGAATAACAAACATGAAAATCCAAAGAATTCATTGGTGGACGGAAAGATCAGAAAACGCTGTGGCTGATAAAAGGAAAAAGTAGAAAAGGTACTTACAGACGAAAAAACAAAAGCACTGGGAAGACTATAAACAACAACAAAAAATAATCCAAGAAGAAAAAGGAAAATCATGGTAAGATTTCGGGGAATAGTTAAAAATAGCATACAAGGATAACCAGAAATTATCCTTCGGAACTCTAAAACATATGAGACAAGGAAAGAAACAAACGACATCAAACATAAAAGGGAAAAAATTGAAATCTTATAAGTAACGAGGGTAAAATCATGGAAAGATGTAGGGAGTACTTTAAAGAGCTTTTAGAAGGGACGGACAAAGATAAAAATAAATATGATAAAAATATACAGACTAGACAAGAAACTGAATTAGATCGTAATGGAAAATAATCAAAAAGCAGGTCACAGAATCTGTGGAAAAACTTAATTTAGGGAAAGCGCCGGGACATAACAAAATAACTGCGGACATGCTAATCGCAATACCAGTTAAAGCATTGAGCTATCTAGCAGAGCTCATGAACGAAATACTTGAATATAAAACACTCGAGGACTGGAATTTAGGGATCAATACCTCAATATTAAAAAAAAGATAACAGAGAATGCCGAAATTACAGAGGCATCACATTGATAAGTACAGCGTCCAATGCGTATGCCAAAATTTTGGAGAAAAGACTGAGGGAAAAACTGGAACATACATAAGAAGAAACGCAGTTTGGATTCAGACCAAACAGGGGCACAACCACTCAATGTTTATTATGAGACAACTAGGTGAGAAAGCTATTAGAGAAGACCTAAATATACACTACTGATTAATTGTCTTGACAAAAGCCTTTGACCAGAAAAAAGAGAGGATATGCGGAAAATTTTAAGAAATAGAAGAGTGTGGAACGGTACTAAGCGGAATTCAAAGCACATATGAACATACTCATAATTAGGCAAGAGAAATCAGAAACATTTGAAAAAAACCTTAGGGGCAAAATAGGGATATATATTGAGCCCACTATTATTTGCGTTGGTAACAGATGAAGCAATTAATGGAGCAAAGAAAAAAGTTAAGCCGTATGAAGTAGGATACTGAAAAATAAAAAAGTTACTAATATCAGAAGTCTGCTATGCGGAAGACATGGTAATTATGGGTAAAAACAACAAAAATTTGCAAGAAAATCTAGAGATATTCAAAAAGGTGCTACAAAATATTAATATGCGGATAAACGAACAAAGACCATGATAATGGGGAAGAAATGACAAGAGCATACAATACACACAGAAGAAGAGGAAAATATAAAACAAGTCCAAAAGTTCAAATATTTGGATTGAATTAAATCAGAAGATGGGAAATTAGAGGAGAAACTACAGAAAGGAAGAAGAGCAAGATTAAACTACAGATAAACTAAAACAAAAGGGGAATACGACGGAGGTGAGATTTGTGAGTAAAATAGAAGATAAGACCAGGAGAGATAATATTAGGAATATAACACGTAGACAAAATCTGGAGTTAAGACCAATTGAAGAAAGACAAAGGAGACGGTGTAGCCATCTACAACGAATGCGGAAGAAAAAATAGTAAAACAGGTGAAGCTAGAGCATATAAGAAGAAGTCCAGAGAAAGGCTAAGAAGAGCATGGTTAGAGGTTGTGAAGGCGGCAGCAAGTGAACTGAAAATAGGAAGACTTAAAAAGGTTAACGCAGGACGAGGATGAGTGAAGAGGGAGCTGGAGAAGAGTACCAACATCATCAACTCCACTAAAAAACCCACACCTGTAAGGGTACAATGTATAATGATAGTAATTGAGTATCATTTATGCGTTATAATTTTGTTGTATTATCCATTTTGGGCAATTTTCTATTTTTCATTTGGTTTTATAATTCCCTTCTTTTTAAAGGTACTCTATATTACCAAACTGAGGTTCCTATGTATCGAGTAGAATAGACACAATACTCTGCTTTTATCTGGTATATAATAATAACAATAATAATATGCTTAGACTCCGCTCCACGAGGGAAAACGCCACCTGAAGTTGGAATTTTGACTATCACAGAAACCAAATTCTGTCTTTAACTTTGCAACTTTCGTGGTATCCGAAGCTGAACATGGCATTCAAATTTCTTTTCCCAAATTCATCGGTAGGTAAGTCAAATAAAAAATAATGTATGTCATTCAGGCAGATCTATAGAAAAATAATGGATATAAAAGAATTATTCTTAGTGAATGATTTATATTTTGTATCTCATACACAGAAAATCTCTATGTCTTTGCATATTTACAGCAAAACAAGTTTATTTGTATAGTATTAAATATCTTTGATTTGTAAAATAGACATTTTGATCTGGTTTTATATGTTGAAAAACCCAAATAAGTACATTTATTACTCATTTTCTCAATACAAATATTTCTAATGTTTCGACACTTACTGTGTAGTTTCATTTAAATGTTGCTGATTTTTAAATTGCAGTAGCGATCTCTAAAAGCAACTAGTGTGAATAGAAATACTTACAGCAAAATTAAAAAGAAAGCCGTAGCTATTTATAAGAGAGGAGCATCTTCACTCCGGAGGCTGTATCGTGCTAACAAGGCATGTAACGAAAAGTGGCCGACGTCAACGACGACGACATACAGGATTTTTTTTCTAAAACCCGTGAATAGAACTACTTACACCAAAATTAAAAAGAATGCCGTAGTTATTTAAGAGAGGAGCATCTACATTGTTTAGATATCCTCGAAAAAAATTGACTGCGGAAAAATGGTACTGGAAGCACTAGAATTTAGAGAGCTGCAAAGGATTCAAATGGTACATTCCGTTTATTATGATTATTTTGTTTCAATGAATGTTTAATTTCAAAATTTTTTCTTCATGTAAGAAACGCAATATGAAGATCGGATAAAGCATCCATATTCGTTAAATGTATCCATCAAGAACTCTACATTGAAAGTGATGATACTTATCAGACAACTATAATTTAAGTATTATATTATAACATACTTGTTATTATAAATTAAAGGAAATATAATGGTATAATTCACGGGAACACATGTGAGGCACAAATATAATACGTACCAGAAGATTGATGAGGAAGGAAAAACTCAAAATATAATAATAATATGACCAGAAAGTATCTGGAATTTTCTGATTTTTGTTAATGCATACCAGCATTTTAATTTTGGATAGATTACGAGAAATGATATGGTACTAGGCATTGACTGACAAGATTTTGACTTTTCTGAATGTATATTACATTCAATATAATAATTATTTTGCCTGTATTTGAAAGCACGAAAACCAATATAATGACGCAAGTAAAAAATAACCTCCAGTGGTCCAGTTCAACAAATATATGGAAACGGAGTTAGGGATGTGAGACAATTTGTGCGTTTGCCAGGACTAAGCAAATCGACGGTTTACAATGTCCTCAAATGTATTGGCTTAGAACATATCCAAGTTTCAGGAAGACCACGTAAGCTGCGAGGACCGGATTTGAGGTCTTAACTGCAGATGGGTCGTAGAAATCTGAGACTGAGCTTCCGAAAAGTCGGCAAAAAAAATTTAATAGGTAACGTGGAATATCTAAGTATATTGCTTCCGAAACTATTCGTCAAACTTTCTTGCGCAGTGGATACACAGCAAGAAAACCTAGAAGGACAACAACTGTTAGTGACGATTAAGAACGAAGAGGACTTAGATTTTGCGAATATTTTCGAGAGGATACTTTTGCAAATGTTTTTATTACAGATGAAGCATATTTCCTGCTGGGTAACAATCGTTTACGGATAGTAAACAGAACTAGACCTACGATACAAAAATCAAAATTTCCAATAAAGATCATGGTCTGTGAAAGATTTCGTCACGTGATGTCACTGACTTGAGCATTATTAATGGTACAGTAGATAGTGTACGCTACTGTACAATTCTGAATGAAAACATTGTTTAAACAGCCGATACTTTGTTTCGAGGAGGTTGCCGATTGCAACAAGATAACGCACGCTGCCACACTTCCTTATATTCAAGAACTTGGATAGCAAATAACGGGATAGCAACCACTTTATGGCCAGCAGCCTCTCCCGACTTCCCATCGAAAACATTTGGGGGCTAATGAAAACGGAAGAGAAACGGGCAGCCCCTCGAATCAAAGTTGAATTAGTAGCTGTCGTCACCAAGGCCTCAGGGCTCTAAAATTAATTACAAACACTACAAACTACTGTCCTATCAAACTAATATAAAAGCAAATATAACTTACTTCGTCAGTCGGTCCAGAGACATGATAAAATTGTCTACCTTATTTTGTGTGTCAAGTGAATATCGTGAAATTAAAAACATGAAAATAAATTAAAATGGCCAACTTCTTGACACGAGACAAACTACATGTATAATGGTCTTTTTTACCTGTTCATTCAAAATATGTCGACCATCTAATGGAATTTTTAATGAAGTTGTTGAACGAAATGAAAAAGTAACATATTTGTTGACTCAATCTCAAACCGAGGATTATTATTATAATGAAAAATGGTAGTGTCTGAAGTTGCAATCTTCGTAAAAATATTGGAAATTACTGAGTGACAGCTAATAAAATGTGAAGTAAATTAAATCGACTGATACAAGTTAAAAATGAGCTAATTGCATGAATACGCGATACAAATTATATGGAACAAATCGCACAGACTAATGCAGATGCCCCAAACATCTTGAAAAAAGGTGTAAAAGTTGAATTAATATTAATTTGAGTGTTGATACAACAATCGTTCCTTCTGCACTCTCTGTATATCTCTACATCTTCTAGAAGGTTAAGTTTGTGAAAATTCCGTGAAATACATTTGTGCAAAATTTTGCTATTATCACCAGGTGAGAATCTATGTTTATTAAATGTGAGGTGATGACCAAAGGCAGATTGTTCTGTTTTATTCAAATGATCCTTGATATGTATATTAAGAGGTCTTATGGTTCTTCCAATGTACGTAGCCTAACAACCACCTCACTGAAGTTTGTATATACCGCTCTGTTTGAGTTTGGTTACTTTATCTTTGGTCTTAGAAACAAGTGATTTTTTGGTATTTTGAAATGGAAAATAAACCCTAATGTTATCTTGGCAGGTTCTAAAAATGTTGCTTATTTCATATGAAATTTTACCTATGTATGGGACTGAGCAAAATCTAAACTCACCACCTCACCGGTTTGGCAAGCCAGTTGTCTAATGTGTTTTTGTTTTATCTTCCTAATAGTCGTCTCAATGATATTTAAAGGATAGCCGTTGTTAACTGCGATTGTTTTAGACTTCCATCAAACTCTAATCATCAATTTCAACACAAAATGGCTGCCATATACTCCTATGTACACTGATTCATCAAAAGCACTATGTCGCCCCACAATTTTGATAAAGAATTAAATATCTTAAAAGAAATCGTAGTTAACAACGGATATCCTTCAAATATCATTGAGAACGATGAAATAAAACAATATAGTTTGTTTAAATCTTCATATATTTGAACTAATGTTCAATTTAAACTTGTTGACACGTTTCACTAACACAGTAGCTTTGTCAAAACGAATGAAGGTAAAATATAAAAATGTCTTAATATATACAGTGCTAAATCTATTTACTAAGGTTAACAATGGTATTAAAAGATATTACCTGGAAATTCATTCACTACAAACATTCCTAAGCTATCTTCTAGGTAAAGAGGTTCAATGAAGGAGACTGATTGATATCTATTTGGTCGTTAAGGAGATTACCTGAATATTTATTTTTGTTAATCTCTAGGGCTTCTAATAAATTTAAACTAAAGGATTTGCCGACTACATGGAGAATTTCAAAATTTGGGTCGAAAATGTGTTGGTTTTCTAATAAATGATTTGAATAGTTAGAATCTAATTTTTTGTTGTCATAGCTACATTTGTGTTCCGAAATTCTAGTTTTAAAATTTCTAAAAGTTCTACCGATATAAATTTTATCACAATTGTCATTACCACATTTTAATTTATAAACTCCTGATTTGTTTAATTTTGAAGATTTAGATTTATTATTTTTTATGAATTTGGATAAATTGTGATCAGTTTTAAAGGAAATATTCATGTCTAAAGTTTCTAAAAATGATTTAATTTTTAAGGATGGTGTTCCAAAGTATGTTAAGCTTTTAAATTGTCTATTATTTTATGTTAAGGTAATTCATTCACAACTATCACATATACTACATCCCATAGAGTTTGACATTTTAGATAGGGACATAAGAGATAAGATTAAAGTAATTATTCACAAAAAGTACCAAGGACAAAAACGTAAATTAAAGTCATTATTAACCAACAAACCAGTATCAAGAAACCCACAAACCAAATTCTCAGAACATAAATTTTTTAATAGATTCGTCAATCTTTCAAATACAATTTTTTCAGATAAAGAAATTCAATTATTACAAAAAGGTTCTAAACATAATATTCAACCCACATGTTCATTGCATAACTTCAACAAACTAGGTATAGAAACAGAAATTAACTTGTATAATATTCCAAATAATTCTAATCTAAAACATAAAGCTTCAGGAATTATTAAAAAAGAATTCGTCGAGTTTAACAAACCCAATTTTGAATTATCAGCCGCCAAATCAATTCAACAAAAATCAAAGTCAAATAGTCTTATTTTCACAAAAGCAGATAAAGGAAATACGGTAATAGCATTACCTAAAGAAGATTATTTATTAAAAACCAACAATTTTATTCAGGTAAGCAATTTTGAGACCCTTAAAAAAGACCCAACTAATAAATTTCAGAGAGAAATAAAATTAGCAGTAGATAACGTTAAATCAATAATTAACGATAAAGAAAAATATAAATTATTTTTACCCAATCCGCAACACCCTGAACTTTATTCATTAATTAAACTCCATAAAGAGGGGTACCCTATCAGGCCAGTTGTTTCTTATTTCACAGCACCTTCATTCAAAATTTCAAAGATTCTCATAGATGTCATTTCTAAATATTGTTCATTCATACCTCGATTTTCAGTTTAAAACTCAACGGAATTAATTAATAATATTCAAGATAAAAAACTACCCCATAATTCTAAATTCATATCGTTCGATGTAACAAATCTATTCCCTAGTATACCTCCTAAAGAAACTATAACTCTCGTTGATAACTTGCTCACATACAATAATGTTAATCCTATAATTCACTCTGATATCATTACTTTATTAAAAGTGTGTTTGAATCAAAATTATTTTCATTTCAATGGAGAGGTTTATAGCAGTAAAGATGGTTTGATTATGGGCAACTCTCTCAGCCCCCTACTAGCAGAAATATTCATGGATAATATAGAAAAAAAAATTCATGAACACCCCCTTAGTAAAAAATTTATGTACTGGCACCGATATGTGGACGACATTTTAGCTAGCTTCATCGGTACAAATAGACAATTAGAGAGCTTCATTACTTACATAAACTCGATTCACAATAATATCAAATTTACCGTAGAACTTGAACAAAATAAGTCTATAAACATTCTAGACCTTACAATTTCAAATATAAGTAATAAACATGATTTTTCTATATTTCATAAACCATCACATACAGGTATTACAATTCATAATAGTTCGGTCCACCCATTCAGTCATAAACTAGCAGCTTTCAATAGTATGATACACAGACTCTTAACAGTCCCATTAAATATTAATAATTATACCAAAGAATTAAATATCATAAAACAAATAGCAGTTAATAATAATTACGATCCAAATTTAATTGACAATATCATAAATAAAAAGATAAAAAAACAGACTTTAGAATAAGTATTCCCTTCAGATAAAAATAATAGACAATTTAAAAGCTTAACATACTTTGGAACACCATCCTTAAAAATTAAATCATTTTTAGAAACTTGACATGAATATTTCCTTTAAAACTGATCACAATTTATCCAAATTCATTAAAAATAATAAATCTAAATCTTCAAAATTAAACAAATCAGGAGTTTACAAATTAAAATGTGGTAATGACAATTGTGATAAAATTTATATCGGTAGAACTTTTAGAAATTTTAAAACTAGAATTTCGGAACACAAACGTAGCTATGACAACAAAAAATTAGATTCTAACTATTCAAATCATTTATTAGAAACCCAACACATTTTCGACCCAAATTTTGAAATTCTCCATGTAGTCGGTAAATCCTTTAGTTTAAATTTATTAGAAGCCCTAGAGATTAACAAAAATAAATATTCAGGTAATCTCCTTAACGACCAAATAGATATCAATCAGTCTCCTTTATTGAACCTCTTTACCTAGAAGATAGCTTAGGAATGTTTGTAGTGAATGAATTTCCAGGTAATATCTTTTAATACCATTGTTAACCTTAGTAAATAGATTTAGCACTGTATATATTAAGACATTTTTATATTTTACCTTCATTCGTTTTGACAAAGCTACTGTGTTAGTGAAACGCGTCAACAAGTTTAAATTGAACATTAGTTCAAATATATGAAGATTTAAACAAACTATATTGTTTTATTTCATCGTTCAGTATGGATCTTCATCAAGTAAAAGCCTCATCTATTCAATCATTGAGAACACTATTAGAAAAATAAAACAAAAACAGATTAGACAACTGGCTTATCAATCCGGTGAGGTTAGTGAGTTTCGATTTTGCTCAGTCCTATATATAGGTAAAATTTCATAAGAAATAAGCAACATTTTTAAAACCTGTCAAGATAACATTGGGGTTTCTTTTTCATCTCAAAATACTATAAAATAACTTCTTTCGAGGACCAAAGATAAGTTACCCAAACCCAAACAAAGCGGTATATACAAACTTCAGTGTGGTGATTGTGAGGCTGCGTACATAGGTAGAACCATAAGACCTCTTAATATACGTATCAACGAGCATTTGAATAAAATAGAACAATCTGGCTTTGGTCATCACCTCACATTTAATAAACATAGCTTCTCACCTGATGATAATAGCAATATTTTTAGCGGAAATTTCACAAACGTAACCATCTATAATATCTAGAGATATACGGAGGGTGCAGAAGGAACGATTGTTGTATCAACCCTCACATTAATATTAATTCAACTTTTACACCTGTCTCAAGATGTTTGGGGCGTGCCGTCTGGACCAGTTTGTGCGATTTGTTTCATATAATTTATATCACGTATTTATGTCATTAGCTCATTTTTAAATTATTATAATAATTTACTTGTAATTTTATTAACTGTCGCTAAGTAATTTCCAATATTTTCACGAACATTGTAACTTTAGACACTATCATTTTTCGTCATAATAATCCTCGTTTTGAGGTTGGGTTTTTGAGTCAACAAAAATGTTACTTTTTCTTTTCATTTAACAACTGGATTAAAGATTCCATTAGATGGTCGACATATTTTGAACGAACAGGTCAAAAATGACCATTATAAATGTAGTTTGTCTCGTGTCAAAAAGTTCTATCATTTTAATTTATTGTCATGGTAGTAATTTCACGATATTTACTTGACACACACAATAATGTAGGCAATGCCAATAATTAGGTTTTATGCGTGACCATCAATAACAACTTACCAAGCCTTGGTGACGGCTGCTACTAATTTAACTTTGGTTCGAGGGGCTGTCCGTTCCTCTTCGGCTTTCATTAGTCCCCAAATGATTCTGATGGGAAGTCGGGAGAAGCTGCTAGCCATAATATGGTTGCTATCCCGTTGTTTGTCATCTACGTTCTTGGATATAAGGAAGTGTGGTAGCGTGCGTTGTCTTGTTGCAATCGCCAACCTTTTGGAAACCAAATATTCGCTGTTGGTACAAGATTCTCATTCAGAATTATACAGTGGAGTACACTATCTATTGTACCATTAATAATGCTCAAGTTAGTGACACCACGTGATGAAGTCCTTTCCCAGACCATGATCTTTATTGGAAATTTTGATTTTTGTACCGTAGGTTTAGCTCTGCTTACTATCCATAAACGATTTTTACCCAGCAGGAAATATGCTTCATCTAAAATAAAACAATTTGCAAAAGTGCCCTCTTGAAAATTTTCGCAAAATCGAAGTCTTCTCCGCACTTACTCGTTTCTTGCTGTGTATTCTCTGCGCAAGAAAGCTTGATGAATAGTTTCGGAAGCAATATACCCGTACTTAGATATTCCACGTTACCTATTAAATCTTTTCGCGACTTTTCGGAAGCTCAGTCGCGGATTTCTACGACCCCTCTGCTGTAAAGATATGTCTAAAAGAAATTGTTTATACTACAAACTATGTACATATTATCATGATAAATAAATTAATAATAATATTCTAATTTTGTGTTAACATACAAAATGTGAAATTCTTACGCTACTGATCTGAAGTAAATCATAAATTTTACAATATGGCGCAGGTTTTGACAACAAGTTTGCGCATTCGACTGCAACTTCAGATGGCTTTTTCTCTCGTGGAACAGAGTCAACACCTCATACTTCCACTTACAGACTATTCCACAAAGCAAATTAATATACAATTGAGAGCATATAAGAATATTGAGGTTATATATACCCAATACATTTTAATTTTTGCACAGATACATCATCTGAGTAGGTGGATTGAAAAAAATATTCATAGAATCTACCCTTGCCTCCAATATAGCGTATTCTACATATGTTATGTGCTTAATACCCTCTGTTCTTGATTTTCAACGCGCTTCATCCAATATCCGACAATCTAAAATTAATATCCACTATAAAATGCAGTGTCACGATGTTATAGCTGAAATATATAGATTTTGTTATATCCTACAATTTAATTAATTAACGAAAATATTCAATACACATAGACAGGCGGGGCAATAACATAAGGATGAAAAAATATGTTTACATTAATAAATACATGAAATTTTAGAGATGTTTGCCATTAAGAATCATGCTTATGGAAAAGAGAAATTCGCCTTCTGAGTTACTTTATAGAAGAATTATCAAAATATAAAAACTTATCATGATTTACTTGGATTGAACCGACCACAATCCGAAATTCGTAATAGATCTTCTAATTATGATGAACTTATGGATTACTATGATTTCTTCCTAAGTGTAGTTGGGTAATGTATCAATATTTTAAATGAAACTTACTTTTTCTAGCTAATTCCACAGTATATTGAAAAAAATGTTGAAAATTCTAAAAAATTCACAATTGTTTCGATATTAAATATCTTCGTCAGAATGACAGAAGTTACATTTCATTTGATGCTTACCCGATGTCCCTGGATATCATTTTTCCCAATTAAGATCAGTATAACTGTGCAATGATATAGAAAACTATGAAAACTTTATTTGCTGATCTTTACAATCATCACTTAAGAAGACAGTTTAAAAGTGGAGAACTCCCTAGATTTATCTGTTGATTGACGACTTCATATTGTGGGTTTCTTAAGTCTCTTCTAATTTCCAATTTTTCGAGGAAATCCAGCTCTTGTTTCTTATCACAAATATGTAGTACTTGTAGTTCTGTGTTAGGTGTCAATGAATGATTGGTGTTGAGTAGATGTCTGGCGTAGTGGGATTTATCTCGTTGTTTTAATATGTATGCTCGTAAGTGTTCACTCCATCAGATTTCTAAATTTCTAAGGGTCTGACCCAAATAGACAGCATTACATTCTGGATATTTAAGTTTATATATACCTGATTTCTTCAATGGTGATATTTTTGTTTTTACATTTAACAATTTTGTACTTTCTGTTTTAAAAGAAATTGTTGTATTCGTTGCTAAATATATTTTTGAAATATTATTAGAAATATTTCCTACATATGTGATGGTTTGATTAGTTTTTTATTTTTTTAGTTTGCTTAGGAAATATTAGTTGTAATGCCACTTTTTCCTCTATTTTATCAATCAGCTCATTTATCATATGTAATCGATAACCGTTGGATGTTGCTATTTGTTTAATTGTATTAATCTCTCTATCAAAAGTATATTTGTTCATGGGAACTGAAAATTTTCTATGTATCATTGAATTATATGCCGCTAGTTTATGTGACATGGGGTGATTGGAACTATATGGAATAGTCACATCAGTGTGTGTTGGTTTTCGGTAAATTGAATAATCAAGTACATTATTAACTCTTTGAATTTTTAAATCAAGAAAATTGATTGAGCTATTTTCTTCAATTTCTAATGTAAACTTAATTTTTGGGTGTGAATTATTAATGTGGTTGAAAAATATATCAAATTGTCGTTCACTACTAGCAGAATATAATTCAATGATACATAGAGCATTTTCAGTTCGTATGAACAAATGTAATTTTGATAGAGAGGTTAATATAATTAAACAAAAAGCAACATCTAACGATTATTCATTACATATGATAAATAAACTAAATATTAAAAAGGAGGAGAAAGTGGCATTACAACTAATATGTCCTAAACAAACTAAAGAAATAAAACCGTCACATACGCAGGAAATATTTCTAACACTAATATATTTAGCAACGAATACAACAATTTCTTTTAAAATAGAAAGTAACGTAAGTACAAAACTGTTAAATGTAAAAACAAAAATATCACCATTGAAGAAATCAGGCATATATAAACTTAAATGCCCAGAATGTAATGCTGTGTATTTGGGTCCGACCCTTAGAAATTTTGAAATCCGATACAGTGAACACTTACGAGCATACAGCTTAAAACAACTAGATAAATCCCACTATAGAAGACACTTAAGAAACCCACAATTTGAAGTCGTCAATCAACAGATAAATCAAGGGAGTTCTCCACTTTTAAACTGTCTTCTTAAGTGATGATTGTAAAGATCAACAGATATAGTTTTCCTGGTTTTCTATATCATTGCACAGTTACACTGATCTTAATTGGGAAAAATGATATCCAGCATATCCCCATAGGGCTAATAATATCTAAGCTTCAATATTTGTCATATCATATCTTCTTCTTTTCTCTATTAACATATATATAGTTAATCACAAGGTAGGTCACTTTTTGGTCTAGCCAAAAATAATTATTAAACATCAGGTAGGCATCAAATGAAATTTAACTTCGGTCAATCTGACGATGATATTTAATATCGAAACATTTGTCAATTTTTTAGAATTTTCGACATTTTTTCAATATACTGTGGAGTTAGCTAGAAAAAGTAAGTCTCATTTAAAATACTAATAGATACTTCTATGGAGTGTTATACTCTCTCATATTGAAACAAAATATTGTTAGAAATGCTTAACAATCCTAACATTTTTGTTACGTAAATCTTACAAAACTACTTCCCTAACCAAATTATTCAGATTGATCACCTCAACATTATACTTTAACATTGATAACAAACAAAAGAGATTTTCTAATTATAGAAACCGTTTCTTGTTTTGATATCCTAGCCTTGATAAGATGTTGACAATGTGCTACTATTAAGAACTGATGTTTTTTTATTTGCCGCCTTTAACATCCAGAAAATAAAAATAAAATTATTGCAGGTACAACAACGTGATACTAACTTGTGAAAATGATATATTAAATAATATATTCGAGTGCATTGATACAGAATGTAACAAAAGAGGAAATCATGGATTGAACTTCATATTCTTGGACCAAAAAACAGCTCAAATCAACTGATTCGAGAACAAATATGTTCTCAATTAAATGGGAAGGATAGGAATATTTCCTAGAAATATCACATTCACATGAGAAGGTAAGATTATCACTATGGATACATGTAGAATGATGAGCTACCTATATTTAATAATTTGAAGTTTGAAAACATAAACAATTGGTTTCCATTGATCTGTGGATGGAAAAAAAATATATGACAATGCTATTTCTGCAGAAAAAGAATAGGTCGAAGTTGAAATTCTTGCTATTAAAAAAACTTTAGTTTACATTCAATTTTTTTAGGAAGAAATGAATTTAGTGAACAAACTAATTTGTTTGTAAAAGTTTATTCCCCGAAAATGGAACTATTTTCTTTTTTGACATTAGGCACATAATATATGAACTTACCCAAAACAAAGTCAGTCCTAATGGTTCTTTTTGCTATTGAAAGAAAAATAAATATAAATTGCAGAAGTGGTAGGCGATAACGAAGATGTTATTGAAAACCCTACTGAACAGTCGTTTGATATATAAGAAAAAACTACACTTTACATGGTTTAGCAATTTTACTGATGAAAAATCAGTTTTCTGCTTTTTCGCGGAGTAAAGATACAGCATTAGTTGTTTTTGACGTTCACAGTGGGCCATCAGATCCTGTCTGCACATGCTGTAGTCTCATTCTATTAAACAAAGTTAATTTAATATTTTCCAGTGACGGCCGCTGCATTTCTACCGAACTAAGACGGGCGGGAGACGCGGGTTCTGCCTACACGGCCCCAAACGTAATTGGTCGGCATGTACATATCAAAGAGAAAATATATTCTCCTCGACCCTAGTATGAAACCCGGCCAGATCGAGCGGTCGGTCGATGGATAAAAAATAATATAAATTGCGTAGAAGTCGAATGAGAAAAGATTTTTTTATTTCTTGTGCTTAATCGAAAACATGGCTAGGTCCGAAGAATGGTTGTCTGGTTGGCTAAGGAATTCTATTACAAATGACGCTGTATCAGTGAAATTAAAAGAATACTGTATTTACCTATTAGTGTTTTTAAATGAAACTCAAGGTCTCTAGTTAATTCCACAATATAATACAAGTTATTGAAAATTCTAAAAAATTGACAATTGTTTCGATAAATCAATATCATCGTCAGAATGATATTGATTTATCGAAACAATTGTCAATTTTTTAGAATTTTCAATAACTTGTATTATATTGTGGAATTAACTAGAGACCTTGAGTTTCATTTAAAAACACTTTAAACAATAGGTATACTATTTTTATTTTATAAAATCTATTAAATTTAAATAGGTATCCTACACAAAATAAACATGTGCCCTTTTATATACTCCCGTAGACAGAAACAGATTAGTTATTTCTGCAACAAGTGTATAAAAAGGTGCTTTTTCACGAATGGAAAAATTGACGCATGAGCCGCAGGCATGCAAAAACCAAAAAATGTTCATTTAGGTTGCTGTAAATGGACTAAAAATTACGTCGATTTGTTTGTAATGATGACATAACGGTGCATAAAATTGACACATGAGTGCATAAAATACTTCGTATCACCCTAATGTCACTTTTTTAAATCGTTTAACAAATAAATATTTTATGTAAGAAAATTGATTTAAAAAATTTACTATCGTGTGTAAATTTGTTAAATAATTACTTTGGTTTAAAAATGTTATGGCAATAATTAAAATTTACCTTTGGAAATGGAATTGTCGACTTGCCATTGTTTGCCTCTTCGGTCATGAAACTTAAAACGTTCATAATTATTTCACGACACTGCTCACTCAACTTTTTATGAATAACTTTACTTTCTGGAGTTGCCATAACAAGTTAGTATTGCACAACCCCGGTAATAACACTTTTCTCTTAACTGTACTGTCGAAACGAAGCTTACGAATTCTGCCAGCGAAGTGAGCTCTTGCAATCCGCATACGTGCATGCTACGGCGCATCGGAAGTTGCCAAACTTCCGACTGCCAACCTGTAATTGTTCAGTCCAGGACTATGATACTAGTCAAATAGCATAACATAGTTTTGATAGGAAACCTTGATTAATGAACGAACAGGTGATGTTGAAAATAAATATACAGTGTGTAAAAACTTATACCAACTTTATTTCAACACTTCATCGATTACTCGCAGAAATAATCATATTGATCACCGATGATGAAAATAAAATTGTAATTGTGCTATATAAGGCACACGTCATGCTATGTAGAAATTATCAAAATAAATAGCATTTTATTTTTTTAAATCTAATATACCGTGTAAGAAAAAGGAAATGCTATACCCTCCTATGGGAGAGTTTCTGATAAATATGATTTACCTTAAGCTTAATGTGACATTTTCAGTGTTTCAATACATATGGTGCTCAATTTCCGCATAAGTATAGCAGTTGTGCAAGATCAACAACAAAAAGAATTGAGACAATTTCTTTAAACAGGCTATTCATAATTTCATTAATTTTTGATAGCTTACTGACTCTATGTATTTCGGCATACATTATATTATGCTAATAAATAGAATAAACAGGAGAATTTTAATTTCAAGCGGAATTTTTCAATTAAGAACATAACTAGTCGTTATATGGAATATTCAATGGCCATTTGTCTTTAATATCTTCCCATAATTCAGTATAATGTCATTTACTATCATATTTTCAATTTGTAAATGCATTGTACGTTTACCGTTAAATGATATAATGGATTTCAAATGGACTGAATAACAAATATAATTATTTGATGAAGCTTTCTTGATTTGAAACAACATGATAATGGAACTATCAATTTAGTTTATCAATCTACATGAGAAAATAAACTTATGGTCGTTGAAGCTGTTCTTATTGTATGAATACACTTTTTATTGCAACAAATGAAAAATATTGATTACGTTAATCACCAATATGAACAGTATAAAATTGTACACGTAAACTGCATTTCTCGGTACAATTTATACATTAGAGCATTGCTGTATCACTGTAGATACGAGCAACTGAAAGTGACAAGAAAAAAGGTGGACTCGCGTTTGTTGGATACATAGTTGTACCTAGAGATGGGTTGAAAAAGTGATTTTCAAGGAGCCGTGACAAACGTTCCTGTTCCAACAAAAAGGCCGCGACAAAAAAATGTTTCTTTTCGGAGCTGTCTCAGCATACATTACATTAGAAAAAGAGCATCAAGAGCAATGAACATATATTTTCAAAATTGAGTTCCCAGTTTCTGTTTGTACACAAAGTTAATGTTACAAAAGCTGCAGAAGTTTGAAATAAAACGTTTCTTACGGTATAGAAATAGATAGATTGTTATGAGTTGGTTGGCATTGGCAATAAAATAAGGTTACATTATCTTTATAAGCGCCCTTTATTTATACTTATAGTTATAGTAGCTAATTATATTCTCAACACAACCTGCGCCTTTATTTAAAACCGATTCCAAAAATCACTGCTCCTTTATTACGCTTAGAACTTAACGTTACAGTGACAAGCTAGAAGCTGTGACAAAACCAGTTCCTGTGAGCACCACATCTCTAGTTGTACCAGGTTGTAGTCACGGATGCAAGAATAATCGCATGTTTAAAGAGGATGTAGTATCAAATTATGTTCATACCTACTTGTTCGGTAACTAGAATTTACCAGACGATATTTTAAAGTGATATGATTAGCAATCTGAAGTGTAAGTTTGTTGTCGGAAGATTGATGCAATGCAGCTTGGTACTGCTGATTTACCTCAGTCTTCCATAACTCCATTTTCAGGCCTTGGGAAATTGCACTATTGTTAAGTAGGTTTTCTTGCACATGCAAGTATTAGATCTGGCATAAAACTCTCCAATCCAATGAAAATACGTATGAAGTGAATAATATTTCACCTCCCACAATATTTTCTGTCGTGAATAAAAGTTACAGCTTATGAATCACGAAAAGTAAAACACATTACTCAGGAACGCCTTTTAGGTCCTAGTCATTATGGAGATAATATTAGATTCATCGATTTCAAGACGTTCAAACCAATTTACGTTTGTATAATTAGTTACCATTATATCTCCTTATATATAAAAAAAATTATGAAAACTGGAGTCAGAGTCCGTCTGGCCGTTCTATCCGGCCGATTTCCTTCATTTCCGTTAAATGAAATGTATTTAGACACAGATATGTCATCAATCATTGAAATTTACTCAACTCCCAGCTTACTCAAGTTATACTCAAACTCGATTTTTAATAATAATAATTGTCTTTATTATTATCAAAATTTAAATGTTTACAATAGAATAAATGTAAAAACAGATTCATTAATGGAAATAGAAGGCGAAGTTCAGCATTTAAGAGGCATTAAGCACCAGAAAAGCTGCTCTACCACTTAACCTTCAGGAGTGTACATCATGCTTAAATAAAGTTGGTATCCAGACTTAGATTAGGAATTATAGCTTTAGACATTTCAAATTTTTTAAAATGAGGTAATTAACAGAGTCTTCAGGTTTGAGTAGTGATAAGATATTTAGCAACACTTACTTCAAACTTACTAGTTTGATAACTTTTAAGATCTGTAGGAAGTCCCTTATAGACATGGCTAACTTGATATCTCAAAGACTATCTAAAAGGTTATAATTTGAAAAATGGAACTGTAATTAAACCTCTATTTCTGATATTAAGATTGTTAATATCTGTCCTATATGTTATTTTACGATGTAAGTAAGACGGCTTTCTTGTAAGTACTACTTTATGATAGAGACACGCAGAATGTAATATCCTTCTATTATTCATGTTTAACCACCCAATTTCTTTAAGTTTATTTGAAATGCTAGTACGTCTTCGAATACCAAATATTAATCTAAGACAACAATTCTGCATTTTCTGAATTTTCTTTTTATATTCAACAGTCAAACATGAACCATATAGAGCGTTAACATAATTGAACATAGTGTTTTTATACGCCATATGGCAAAAAGTGTCTGATGCCATAAACTATTTTCAAAGATATGTACGCTTTTTGAAGTACCGCGTTAATATGTTTCTCAAACCTCAAATCAGTTTCCCAGATCACACCTAAATTTTTAGCTTCCGAGACCGTAGCTAGTTTTTCATAATTTATCTTAAAATCAATTTCATTGGAAATCTTTTGACGATTTAGTTCAGGAGCCAAATAGGAGAGTTTTTGATTTATTATGGTTGATTAAAAGGCGATTATTTTCAGCGGCCTCTACAAATGTATTAAGGTCAGCATTACAAGCACGTTCTATTGCCTGCGGGAAAAAGCTGTAGTAGAGTTAGGTGTCATCTGCATATAAATGTGTAGTACAATTAGATATGTGTTGCAATAGTTGAGGCGTATAATTTGAGAAAAATAACGGACCCAATATTGAGCCCTGCGGTACACCCGACGAAAGTGAAAGTAGCTAGTTTTTACCATTTAGTGAGACACGTTGCTGTCTATTTCTTAAATAATTACTAACTAATAAGCGAGCATTTTCTGAAAAACCTATATACTTTAATGTATTGATTAATAAGTCATGATTTATAGTGTCGAACGCTCTGCTAAAATCGAGCAGTATAAGTAGTGTACACTTACCACCATCAGTAGCCTTAATTATATCATCTACTATGTGAAGAAGAACAGTTGTACAACTATATCCCTTACGAAAACCCGACTGAACTGATGATAATATTGAAAACGAAGCTAAGTGCCCTTTCATTTGAGTCTCCATGGCTCTATAATTTTTGACAAATGCGTAATATGCTGATTGAGCAAAGATCTTTGAACTCTATGGGATTGTTTACTTTTGGTAAAACCCGCACAACCGCTCTCTTCCATACAGAAGGATACACACTTTCAGTAAGACAAATATTTACTATATGTGTGATATATGGTACAACATGTAGACAGCATAATTTCAACATAGTGATATTTAACTCATCACAGTCAGTGGCGTTTGTTTTGAATCCACAAATTATTTGATATACAAAAAAATCACTTAAAAACAAAATCTGACTGAACTAATCTAATACTCCTATAATACTGAGAGACATTTCCACCTGGGGTAGCATTAGGAACAGACTCAATAAAACATTTATTAATATCATCAACATTGCTAAAGTTATCGGATAAACTCGAGTTTTTTCTATTAGTAATGTTTTCCATATTTCTTTTGAGCTATTGGTACCTAGCTGGTATGTGAAATAAGCCCTTTTTCACGAAGAACGGCTTCATTCACGTAATTACGCAAATCCTGGTAATATCGAAAGTGCGCCTCAGATTTTTTAAAAAATTTCCTTAGAGCTTTGTCCCTTTCATTAATCACTTGTTTAATAGGATATGTTAACTAGAGGGCTTTAGGTTTAGTCACTTTTTCTGTGACTACTACTTACAAAATATGAAACCTTTTCATCAACGGTTTCTCGATCGTAAATTCTAAAAAATGATGCGCTAAACAAGTCTCGTTGAAAAGAATCATCGTTAAAATTTGTGAGTGTAGATTTTAAGAACCTGCTTATATGTATTGATTGGCAATATACAGAAAACAATAGCGTGGTCTGCAATATCATTGTGTATTATACCCTTCAACTAAATCTTCATCCCGCACTATAACATAATCCAACAGAGTTGATGAAGTTGCTGTTACCATTGTAGGTACATCTATTAGCTGTTTTAAATTATAAGAATCTAATAAAAAGTAAAAATTTTTAACAGCATTACTGTCTAATTCGAATAAATCTAAATTGAAGTCTCCCATACAAACAATTTCATCAACAGTAACAGATATTGATCCTAAACTGCCTTGAAATTCGTCCAAAAAAATACTAGTATTTTGTTCATGAGGTTTGTATATGAGGCCTACAGCAATAGTCTTTTTTTATTTATTGTAACTTTGATCCAACACTGTTCCCATATCAAATTATAAACATCAATTATTTCCCATTTAATATTATTCCTAATATAAATGCATAAGCCTTTACCGTTCATATTACGATTCATTCTATATATATCCAAACCATGCAATTGGACAAATATTAACATGATTCCCTTTCATAAGAAAGGCCCTGAAACGATCCTCTAAATTACCGAGGTATTGCCTTACTCAATCACAAAACTAAGCTATTCACACAACTAATAAATCAGAGACTACATACATTCAGTGAATCAATTGAAACGCTACCAGAATGTCAGGCTGGCTTTCGTAAACAAAGAAGTACGGAAGATAATATTTTTAATCTTTACTCGGTGATAAGTAACCATCTGCGACTGCCTGGGAGCAAAGTTTTTGCACTTTTTATCGACTTCAAAAAGCTTTTGATAATATCAATTTGGATATACTTTGGCAAAAGCTTTTCTCTAATGGAATCAGCGGCAAGATAATAAGAATTTAAAAAAAATATTTACTCCCTAGGGACAATAACAATTGAGCAGAACGGTTGTACCTCAAAAAAAATTAAAATCACCAAAGGCATCATCCAAGGCGACTCGCTAAGTCCACTATTATTTGCTTTATATGTGTCAGACATAGACGACTACTTTAAACAACGAGGAGCTAGAGGTTTATCTCTAGATCAAAACAAAGACATTTCATTGCTGGGCTATGCTGTTGACTTTATAGTATTAGAAGACTCGGAAATTAAGATGAATAGATCAATGAAAATATTAGAAAGTTATTGCGACACTAATAAATTACAAGTTAATGTAGATAAAACAAAGGTAGTTATATTCAGAAAAAGCCCAAATATCGGACATAAACCTAAATTTTGGTATAAAAATGCACTAATAGAACAGGTAAACAGCTATAATTACTTAGGAGTGATATTCTCGTTTAACGGCACGTTCTCAGAAAATTTAAAATCACGTATAAAGAAAACGAAAATAACACAAAACGCAACACAAAATTTAATTAAATCCTCATATATGACCGATATGGAAAGTGTTAAATCGCTTTATTATAGCATTGTAGTTCCAACCTACACATATGCCAGTGGAATATGGGGACTTAGGTACATAAATGAGGGAGAAATAGTTCAAAATCAATTTTGGAAAAATTTTCTCTATTGTAATAAACACGAGATATGACATAGGAAATTCTAAGGACACCCCATATAGATAAAATTTTCTTGATCATAAAATAAGTAGAAACAAATTAATAATAAAAAACAACTGTTGACCTCCGCCAGGAAAGAATTTGATACAAACAATTTTTCATAATCAGCAAGGTCAATAAACATTACATTTGGTGTTCACCATGCTTTGGTTATCAAAAAATATAATCAAACGTTGCAAACTAGTATAATGAAATTTAAAATTAACCTTCAGTCACGAAAATAAAAAAACATTAGACAAGGTCACAAATGAAACAATTTTAAAATAAATAGCAGGAATTTTGAGAACAGAATCAGTGAGGTAGTTACCCTCATTAAGTGACCAGGCACAGTACGGCCTGCCACTTTGTCGTCGACAGTAATATTGTGTAGTTGTGACTTGTGATATTTCAAAAGCGTAAGTTTTGAACGTATAATTATTTTTTTTATATATATACTGTATTGATTGATTTTTTTATTTGATCTAAGTGGGTGTCCAAAAGAGCAGGGATACATATATTTCCGGTCATATTGTGTGCACTGTTTACATCTGAGCCCCTCACCTACCGATCTAGTCTAAAATTATATACATATACAAGAGATATCGTATGTTCGATGATAATTTTTCTTATATTTTTCTTTCTGTATTGTACAGGATATCCAAATGCATATCCAAATGCACGAGATATCATAGTTATTCTATTAGATTCCGAGAGTTTGTTTGATATATTATTCTAATATACTGTACAGGATATTCAACTGTAGAATGGGGACAGCGGTCACTGGATACACCCAACGGAGTTAAGCGCTCTTTATTACACTATTTACTGAAAACAACTCCCAGTTACATTTTGAGAGCGGAAACAAGACTAGTGAAAATTGGATTTTTTATTATAAAACAAGCTCTAGAATATTTACTCAAGATTAAAAAATTGTCCTCAAAAAGATTTCCTAAGATAGCGCTAGATAGCAACAAAATAAAACTGTATCAAAATACAATTTGATAAGTCAAATAAATAATATTTTAACTGAAATTGGAGCTCCAGAGTTTGATATGCATAGTTTCGATGGGGATAAAATCAACATTATTTTGGAAAAATACGAACAATATAGTCATATAGAGGATTGGAATAAAATATTACTAAGTACATATTGTCCAATGTATAAACACATACTACAAGACAAGCATCCCTTTCAAAGCACAAACCACTTAGGTCTTTCAATACCTTTGCATATTAAACGCTTCATCTCACAACTACGCACTACTAACACTAAATTACTGTATATGTATGTTAATAACAATGCATATACCATAAAAACAATTGAAATATGCACAATTTGCAACTGTCTAGTTCCAGAATCCCTACAACATTTATTATTTGTATGTCCAATGTATGAACAAATTAGATATTTCTTCTCTAAAACCTATCAGTCCCTAACGGACTTTGAAACAGTAATTAATGAAGCTGAACCACAATTATTATATCAAATATATAATTTGATAAAGAATATTTTAAAAATCAGATCATTCATTATAAACGAGTAGTAAGTATCCACTCACTCCCGTCAAGGCATCATCTAAGCATATCTATAAAATTATAATTCATTTCTTTTTTTTAGTTATTACTCTTCACATTTATATTGGAAATATTGTCACCTCCTTGTTCATGTATTTTGTACGAAAGAACAATAAATTTTCTATCTATCTATATCAAAACCATCTATATGTATCCTATAACTGTTAATTGAATTTTTTAACCAGCTTTCACAAATTAAAAGTATATCGATGTTATTATCTGTGATAACTCTTTTAACCTTATGTAATGAAGGAAGTAATGACCTCGCATTCAAACATGCAATATTTAAGGAGTCCATAATACCTAACCCATCCAAACACCAACTAAAACCAAATAAAAAATATAATAATACAGATAATCTTATGAAATTTAAAATATGATAAACGCAAAATTTGTTAAAAAAAATTGAATAGAGGTAACAGATATAAGTTAAGTTCATTGAAAATACCACAAAGTAAAAAAAATATCTAAAAATAATAATAGAATGTACATTGCAGAATATAATTAAAGAAAGACGGAGAACCTAATAATTATACTTTAATAGTGACAAAAATAAGATTGGATTTGGAGAAATGATACTTTTTATTTAATCAGCCTCGATTACCAGCTGGGATCATTGTTTCATTTCTATCAGCCATTTTCAAAAATATGTTTCCACCTTTTGTCCACATTGTTCGATTATTGCCGACTTTTTCGCGGACTGATAAGCTGATAAGCTTCATTTGTTCAGATGTTAAATCTTCTCTTATTATAGGATTTGAGGTTTTAAGTAGCTTCTTATTTTTATAAACAATATTTTTATAGAACATACACGTAAAAGTAACTAAAATTGGTCAATTTTTCTGTCATCGAAACTTTCCAAGTATATAACAAAAATCTATGAACTTTTCATTTATTTCTAGGTTCATTTGAGTATTACAGATATCCAGCACTATTTCCATACATTTTTCCCCAACATTTTCATCTACTCCATAGAAACTAATATTTTTACGCTTATCCAAACTTTCTTGTATGTTCTGCCAATTTACAAGTTAATCTACAGTAACTTCTTAGTTCATTCTTGCCTATCAGAAAATAGATAGAGATCTCAATGATATTTTGGAAATATCAGAAAAACACTGCCTAAAAATTAAAATCGGCTGTTCTATATTTTTGTGGTGAGGAGTATCGTCAAACTATAGTGAACAATATTTCGCTTGAAATTAATGGAACTGATATTCCGGTTAAAAGATACTGCAAAAATTTAGGCCTAATAATTGATTCGAAATTTCGTTTTAGGGAACACGTTACAGCAAAATTACAAAGCGCGTACGTCTCATTGAAACAAATCTATCCTCAGAGACTATCTACCGAAACTGAAAAAATGTTATGTGATGTTTTGGTTCTCTCTCCTTTCAACCATTGCGACACAGTATATGGCCCATGTCATGATGCTAGAGATTCTCAACGTATACAAAAGGTACAAATTTCTTGTGTCAGACTGATCTATGGAATGAGAAAATTTGAAAAAAAACCGCACAAATTTAAAGAATTAAAACGGTTAAAGATGTTTAGTCGTAGAAACTTACATTTAGCAGTTTTTTATTATAACAAACTTACTTTCAGAACTGATATCCACAATTTAAATGTAAGAAAGAAAACAATTCTTCGTATTCCACGTTTTTCCAAATCTATTTTCAAACGTTAATTCTCATATGGTATATCAGTCCACATCAATAGAATACATGCTCTGAATCCATCATATCTTCGTTGCTCGGTCATGACATTTAATCAAAAATACAAAAACTATCTGTTTGAATTGCAGAAATAAGTATAAAGTTTCATTTATATTATTTTAGTTACCCCTCATTTAAAATTTGTCGTTTTCTTGTTGACATTTATTGTTTGATTAGTATAAGTTTTATGTATATTGAGTATTTTATATTATTATTACTGGCATTGGTGGAAGAGCAGGAAAGGACTACTCGTCTGATCCTGAACCAATTTAGCCATTTATCCACATTGGTTGGAAACATTAAAAAAATTGTATCTATTCTGTAATGTTCATCTAGCTAGCACTGTATTGTCCTTCTGTTATATGCTTTATGTGGATAATAAATGTATTATTATTATTATTATTATAACTATAATTAGTAAACACCTAATTGAAACACTATCTCAAAATTGTATCACTATCTAGAAAAATACTTTGTAACTCATAAAATGTAACGGGCAACGGTCAGTAGCGCGCAGCGGTCAGAAATGTTTTCAGGTAGTTGAAATTCTATGGGTCAATAGCGCGCGGTATACAATCGGTAAACCGGTCAATTGCGCGAACGGTTCCTTTATAGAAATATGCTCGTCTTAAACAATTTTTTTAACACGTAACATGCCATAGGAAAACACCTGAAAAGAAAACTATATAAAATAGTGATTATAAGATATATTTTTTTTATTTTTTTGCAAAATTAAAACAAACACTTTTAATTAAATTAAATCTTTCAATATGGTTATTTACATATAAACTAATTAAATTTGTTACATAATCTTTGCCTTTTTTATACCTAATATTATTACAAGCTTTAGGCAAATGTACACTATTTATTTTAATATATGTATTAATTTGTACATCTTTTAAAACATTAATAAATTTAAAAATATCTGGATGCGCTACATAAAAACTGGAGTTAAAATGACTGTGGAATGATTCACAAGCATTTGTTGTACGTTCTTGATCACTATTACAAGAAGCCCACATTTTTGGAGGAGAAACGGAATCATCAGATATATAATTATCAACTAAATAATCAGCATATTCAATTAGTTTAGCATTCTGAGGTATATCTGAGTAAAGGTCTTCTACAAAACAATCCCCTACTTCGTTAGGATTTAGAAATAATAATCCAAAAGTGTAATGCAACCAAAGACCTATTGCTGAATTAGAATCCCTGTACTCAGATACCAACCCAAGATTTTGAATTTTACGATACCAGGACTGGGTCAAATGAAACCTACATCCTATTATATTTATGTCTGGCCAAATTTTCTTAACTCCAACGTGTATCGCTTTTTCAAAATCACTAACGATTTCTTTGGGCTCAAACCTTAAATTTATACTAGCACAATAACTTTTTAAAAGCTTAAATGCCTCAAAGTAAGTATTAGATTGTTTGTTTGGCAGTAAAATAAATACTAAAGGTATATAATGTCCGTTTTCTACTGTATGTATCGTAAATAACTGAGTTAAAAATTTCGGGCAATAACTGAAAGTTCCGTCTACATAAATTTTAGGTCGTGAACACAGATACTGTAAATTTGTTTGACAGGAAAATATTATTACATTTAAGTTCGTGTTATTTACCAATAAAAATTCTTCGTCCATATTTGTTTTAATAACAATAGATTCTAGAGCTTCTTGGAGGTCTTCTAATGATTGAGGTAAAACTGGCAAAACGCTTCGTCTTGATCGATATACACTTTTTCTTATATTATCAAGGTCCCGTGTTGTGAGATTCACTTCTGCGGGAGCTTCTTTAAGCTCAGTATTGATGATCTTAGAAGGTCTTTGCGATATGTCTTCTACAGCCTTCCTTTTAATTCCGTTTTGTAATTTCTGTGAAACAACATTAAAATATATAAATAATATATATCTACTATAATTTTTGAGGTTTATAAGAGTGAGTATTTTTGAAAAATAACAAATTTAAGAAATTAGATGAATATCCGAAATATTTAACTTATACGAATAAAATTAATCATATTATATTATATACGTAGGTCGAGTAGTGAGCCATTATTAACCGAGGAGTTGTACTAATATTTTAAAAATTTTTTAATTAGATTTTGATAAAGGCAGAAATGATGCTAATTTCAAATAAGTTTTTATAATTTTATCATACCAATTAAGTGTACCTACTAGTGCTGAATTTGCGAGTTTGATTTTGTTTAGAATTAGAAATAAGAGTTTCTGTTTATATTTCATTGAAAATATAAAAAAAGTTCATTATTTACCTAGGGAGAGAAATATTATTTCTCATTCGAGCTTTGGAGTTAATAATGACGATTTCTAAGGTTAGTAGTAAGAAATATAATTATTAAACACTTACCTTAACGTGTAAATTTTCATCAAATGCGTGACTGTGATTGTCTTTTTGCTGTAACAACACCTCTTCTGATTTATCCACAGAAATCGAAGCTGGACATCCTCGCTTTGTACAGCGATATGAAACACCTAATATAGTTTCTCTATCTTTGCGAAAAGTATAACTTTTAACTATTAATAATTTTTTTCCGCGCTCACTTAACATGGTCTCCATTTCGGTATCTTTACACGTAAACTTCTTCTGAATAATGTAAGTGAGTAAATGTAATTTAATGTGTACAATCATAAGACTGAAAGACCCCTTGCTATTAGGGACAGGTACTAATATCATGTCTGCGCGCAATCGACCTGTCCCTTTTAGAACCCTCTTATAATCTGTAAGGATTAAACTGACCGCTGCGCGCTATCGGAATACACCCAATGTAACAATTCATATTATTCGCTAATAACTAGTCTTTTGGTTGATTGTAATAAAATAAAAACAATATAAGATTAGAACGTATACCGAATAAACGCACTGTTATTGAACATACATATGAAGAAATTGATCGAAAATATTTCATTTCCTAGGGTTGAAGCAAAATGATATACCACGATAGTGAATAAAATTTATCAATGTATAATTTCCATAATGGTGATTTTCTTTTTCAGTTGACTTAACTAGATTTTGTGTACATAATTGATAAAAACAATTTTCTTCTATAATATAAAACCTTGAAAAAGTAAAAATTCCTTTTTCAGTTAATTATATATCAACAAAGTGGTACTTAAGACATATAATTTTGAGTTTTCCATGTCTTCAATAGAACAATTATCTGAATGAAAATTATCCCATTATCATAAAACACAAAGATTTATCAATATTCGACTGTGAGTTATAACATCATTCAGTTGCGTACCCTATTTCGACGACTATGTTATCCCCGGGTTGTTATGTATGTGCATTTCAACTCAACAAAATCATTCACAATGGTTGCCGGCCCTTCCGCTTGCCTGATTTCCCAGTCCCCGTCCTTACGGTCTGCCAGCCAGGCTATTTTCAAATCAGGGGGGTTGCTCTAAGCTCTCTCACCCTACTCATACTGCCAATCTAGGGGAACATGCTTCACTGAACTATTTTTACACAACAAGGACGCAATCTAAAATGGCGGTACGTATGACGTTACGAACAAAGACGTTTTTTGTCCTCAATGGCAATTTCATATCATCCAGATCAAGAACGTACTTAGAGGGTGCTACGTGGGATTACACCCCTCTTAAAATTGGTATAATGTTAAAAAAATCAATTTCAATATACATTTTATTTATTTTTTTGCTAAAGGTCGGAAACACAAAAATATTTCAATAAGGATCACATTAATAACTGAAATAGACCAAAAAGAAGATTTTTCCAAGAAAATATACTTGAAAATGTTTAAAAATTAAAAAATTGAATTTATTGTTGAAGTTCTGTGAAAATTTATGCTGTGAAATATGCGTTTAATATACTTTATATTCAACATGTGCCTTGAAATTAGAATATTCGAAAAATATAAGTCATGTAAATAACTATTTTCTCCTGCAAGGAAACATATTTTTAAATTGAATCAAATAATGAGAAACACACAAAAATACATATACTCCCCAAAAATATCATTTCGTCTGCTTCAAAAAATTGTTTTTCACGAATATGAAATAAAAATAACTAATCTCCTGAAGATAAGGTTAGTGACATCAAATTTCCATTCTCCCAATGAATGATCAACTAGTTATTTTTGTCTCTTCTCCATTATATCCAGTAATATTTCCTATATTTCCATGAATTTTCTCAACAAATCTGATGAGTTTCTCCTATTTCACTCGTTTCTATTACAATTGTTGTTTTCATAATTTTTCTACCTCTCACTCTGATTTTCTAGGATATTTTCGATAAGTTCGTTTTCTATAAACTTTGTTATTCCTCACTCTCCAAGTTATTTCATGAAATTGCCATGTTTTCTATTAAATACAAGCGCGGATATGTGACGAGATATATCGGCAAACTATAGAAATGCATCAGCAGTTATTTAAAAGATTTTATCATTAGACAATCTAAATAGACCAGGGTAGAAGCCTTTAAAAATAATAAAAAGTGAAAAAAAATAATAGTAGGATGAAACCCATTAGAAAAGGAGGGGAATATTATAAAAATGAAAGGAAAAATAATTTACGGGCGATCTGAGGTCGGGAAGAGGATGGAGGTGAGTTTTTAAGGGTAAAAACGGTTTTTCTCGGTTTCCGGCAAAACTAAAAGTCTTATCGAAAAAAGTCAAATAGCAAAGTTGTAGGTAATAAAAAGATCTAAAACTTTTGTATCAACACTTTATTCACATAACCTCAAAATTGATGTGAAAAATTCAAAAAACCAGTTTTTTTGTTTTTTATTTTTTTCTTTTACAAACATTTTTTTTTGAAAAAAATTTGGTGAAATCTTACCTTTTTATGTCCCAAATACGCTGTAATTTATTTGATCAAAAATATTTATTTTTTCACCTTATTTTGAATTAATATCGAAAAAACACCCCAATTTTCAATCGAAAACTCACCCGTCAAAATATCAGCTTTTTTAAAAAAGTTGGTATGTTTTCGGTTCGTTGAAATCTCGCACTGTATCGTCCTTCTGTTATATACTTAATGTGGATAATAAATGTATTATTATTATTATTATTATTATTATTATATTACTTATTTAATAGGATATCTACGTATTTTCATAATTTAAAACTTAAGCAATACAACAAGTATTAACAATATATACCTACGAACCCCCAATACTGTGCCTAAACCTACGCCTGATATACCCCTAGAAAGTATCAAGATGAGCCTCGGTCATTGTTATGAAAATGTCAATGAAAAATGTGCAGTGCTCTGAATTGATAGAAACAACCCACTACTACCGTACTTCGTAGACGATCGACCATTAAATTATGTGTTTTCCTATAATGACCTCGGAATTATCGTAAATAGCAACCTAGCTTGGTCTGATCGTATAACTTCAGTTTGTAATCGCGCGAATACCAGACTGTATCTCATTCGTAAGTGCTTGTCGAGTGTTTCGTTTCAGTCGTTTTGCAAACTGTATACTATCTATGTCCGACCAATTCTCGAGTACGCCGATCCAACGTGGTACTCAGACCTAGTTCGCGACAAAAATCTTTTGGAAAATGTTGAAAGAAGAGCCACTCGACTGTCCCTGGGACAGCGAAGACCTTCCTACGAAGAAAGACTCTCCATGGCCGATCTAACTTCCTTTGAACTTCGCAGACACCGCGGAGACCTCATTACCACTTCTAAAATATTAAAATTCAATTTTGGTAATCTTGATATGATGTTCACCTTAAATCCAGACGACCGCCTTAGAGGACACCTTCTTAAACTCAAGAAAAAAACTACCGTCGGATCAAGACAGAACTTCTTACCTACCAGGGTATTCGACAGCTGGAATAATCGTGATGTATCCACAGTTTCTGCACCATCTAATAACTCGTTTAAAAACAGACTTGATCGTGTGCTGCTAGAGCACCTATAGTATATACTAGTAGGTTACTTATGAAATATCTGTTTATGGGCACAATAGGTATTGTCCCTCTGCCCTTGTCTAAATATAATAATAATCTTTCTACAATACCCGTCGGCACAAATAAATTTCTTGTTTTCACAACAATCATTACAGCAGGTAGGGTAAAATTCATATTTTGTTTGGTCCACTTGTGGTGAGCAAGTCCAATAAAATTTTGATTTATTACTCCGCACCGATTGCGATTTTACGATAATAAAACTTTTTATTTCAGTGGATAATTTGAATTTTAATAAACTATTTAAAAAAAATCTATATACATTTTGAGTTACTCGTACATTTTCTCTCTATAGATGTGGAAAATCAACATTTGGGAGAGTCTATGCTACTCATAAACTAATTTGAGATTAGGAAATTATTTATTGTTGGAATACTCATACTAGGTGCAGATGAATACTGAAAATAATAAAAAACAATAATATTACGTACAAGTGGCAGTTTTGAACAATTTAGTTAATAATCATACAGATCATGATATTCAATTACTTGCTTTTTACAATATTTTTATAATTTTTTCTTGTTTTTGACCAGTATTATGAAATGTAATGCTTTTTTTGTAGTCTTTCCTCGTATTTTTAACGAATAAAATTTTGTATAATATTTACTCCACGAAGTAATTAATCACCTTTTTTTCACTGGGCACATTAAGAAGAAATTCCATGAAAATATTCTTGAATGATTCAAGTTTGCATCCGTCTAAAAATGTTGCGGACCTCAAATAATATGAGCGCTCTATACTTTTCGCATTAATCTTCATTTCTATCTGACAGATTGATAATTTAATGTAATTTCAGGTTAATACTTTCTATCCCTTAGTTGGTCGCATCTGGTTGCAAATTCCTAATTTAAAATGAATCAGGATATACTACGTAAAGTTGGGAAATAATTTAATAATGTGTCGCAATGAACAAAGTAGAGTTTATCATTTATAAAATGCCTGAGGGATGTATTTTTCATGGAATAATGAAAATTCATCAAGTTTTTCCATAAAGTAGTCACAATGTGTTACAAATTGTTGTATAATTTTTATTTTCTTTGATTGCATGATATTTATATCCATATTGTTCCTTTCCACTGTCAATAAATGTTTTCTCTGTGCTATCTACAGAAATGATGTGATTAAAAATGTAATACTAAGATTTTAATGATATTTTTAGGCTTTTGATAAAGTGATTCAGTATCAATATAGTCCTTGCAAATGTTTGACATTTATTAAATACTTCCTGAGGTCTTTTTTATTTTGTGATTGCTATTATGTGACGAAAAATTGGGATGGCATGACTTCTATGATTGTAATAGTTTCCCGATCATATATGTCTATTGTAATCGGACGTCAGGTAATATACAATTTTGGAGATATTGCATTCTACATAGGTACTTCACTTTGTACTGAAAAGTATAACTAATAAATGTATACAGAACGTTCAATACAATAGTATTATATTGATTTTGACTTCTTGTTATATATACTTTTATTATCAATATGAAAAGAAAAATATTACATTTTTAAGGGCGTAAATTAATACAAAGGCAGTGAATAAAGAATTCAGTGAATAAAATTCAAATCAACAGTTTTGCTTGAGCTAAAACTTGTCCAAATTTCCAAAATAATCTCGACAGTTAATGATATTTGCAAATAGCAGCAGATAATGTTTTCATTACTTATACGCAAGCTAATGGAAAAAATATGGTATCAACATTTTTTTAGTGAAAAATTTGGAGATTAATAAAATTTCAAGTGTTTTAGTTCCATTTCTAGAACACTCCGATAATATTCTGTGAGAAATATATAAGTCTTTCCTTTACATCGAAATTCGTTTTTTCTCGATTTCTTTGGTGCTGAAAATGACTTTAGGAAGAGATGGGAGAAATGAGGAAAACACCACACTTGTATAAATTAATTACTAGACCGAAATCACTCCGTAAGGCCAAAATAACCTTTTCCTGAAACAAAAAAAAACTAATATTACCGAACAATAGGAATTGCAAAATAGATATCAGGACCGACTCACTCCGACTCTAATTAACTTCTTCGTTTTATTTCATATCTGACAAAAATTACTCAAAGCGACGTTGCCAAATCCTCCCCACAAAATTATTTTACTAAATCAAGTTATGCTACGACAATAAGATAGTTTCTGCTCTTTCTCAAACGCTCTATACTGTCTTAATCCGTCCATTTTTGGTCATAGGCCTCTCGATGATACCTACATTCTTCCAATTATTTGTGATGTTTATCCATTTATATCCAACATACGAGTATATCATCAGATCATCTGGCCGTCTTTAGCGTGGTCTTTCTCTTTCGCGATCCCACAGTCTTAATGAATTATCTGTCTGTTCCACTTGCCGTCTTTTTATCTGATGGTAGGCCCTGCAAATTTCCACGTTTGCCCGTTTCCTGTTATATTGGTTGATCTCTGCGCTTTGGCAATTTTATCCATATTTGCTTTTGTGAATGTCCATATTTTGGAGCCGGGAGAACACACTAGTTGAATCAAGTCAAGATATTGCGTGAGTTTGTTGTTCTTTAAGATTCAGTAGAGCGCAAGTCATCCCGAAATGTCATTTTATTACGTAGTTTGATATTCTTTGCTGATCTTCAAAAGTTGTTCCAAGTATATATTCATTTGCTAGTTCAGTTCTTAGTTCATTGTGGGATCTCCATCTGTATTGGTAATAATTTTTGTTTTAGAATAATTCTTATTAAGACCTATTTCATTGCTTCTTTAGCATACGTTAGTACTATTTTATCGTGGGAAATCAAAACGATGTCAACTGCAAATCTTAAGTTATTTAGGTATTGGCCGCATATTTTAGTACCTCAAGTACCCAAGTTTCATGAAAACATATTCTAGCGCTTGGTTTAAGAACTTAGGTGAATTTTATCTCCATCTTGTCATCTCTTTTTATTTCAACAGATTTGCGTAAAGAATTATTGTAGTACCAATTGTGTTTATTATATAAGTTCATAAGATCAGTTGGCATACAAATAGAATAGAAATAGTATTTTTAAGAATAGCATTCTGCTTCCTCAAGTCTTTAGAGTATAGCAATTTATTTTCGCCAGTCTGTCCAACTTTTTTTGGATATCTATAGTTCAAATTACCCATCATTGACAGAGCTCTTCTGAAATACTAGTACGCTAGTTTTTTTCCTCTTTTCAACAATATTCAACAATATTCTTTGATAAGAATAGAAGTTTTTTATAATTAAACAGTTTAAATATTTATGAGAACTCCTATATCTCTTGAATATATTCATGATTTATATTATTGTTTCTCGTTTCGCTTACGACCAGGCATCTGTTCTTACCTAGGTACATTTATTTGTATCTTCCATGTTTCTAGTGTTATTCTGCTTATTCAATATTCCACGTAGTTTTTTTCATTTTTGACACACAAATTGTTCTGAAATTGAAATAATCACAACGTCAGTGATGTTGTTATTTTGATAATAGGATCTCAGTTATTAGTGTGTCTAATGTTTTGTTGAGTGTAAATATCAAATAAACCCTTAATTAGGCGCGCCTCAAAAATGTGCATAATTGGGCGCCCGGTGTATTTTATACACCATACGTTTTGTGACTGTATGCATTATTCATATAAAAAGTAATATGTTTCGTGCAAAAAAACAAAGCTTGGTATATTAAATAGTTTTATTTAGGTATATAAAGATAATGAAATAATAATATGGAAAAATCTAAAACTAGCAATTCTAAGCAGATTATACATATAATATTGACAGTAACTGAATATATGAATATTTGGTTTAATAAACATAAAAACTATTCATTGTCGGATGAATTCTCAATATTGGTTAAACACTCGATGCATTTTAACTGTTTTTGACTGTGTTCTTTATTCTATTCTACATCAACATGCTTCTTTATAATTATTTTAATGTCTGAAGGTAAAGTTTGGCATTGAAGGCGATTTTCCAAATGAGGTTTCATCAGCTGCAGTGAAATCTGCTTTAGAAATAGCCTTCTTGGTGAAGATTTATTATCGCTTATACTATTGTAAATAATTTGGCTGATAATTCCGGAAATATTAATAAGTTGTAAAAATATACATAAAGGCTATCTCTTCGCTCTTCGAGATACTGAATAATTTCCACAATGTTGATCTACTGTATCAACGCTGCCCTTAGTCATATTATAATCATGTATTAGTTCAGGTTTTATCATTACATCATTTTGAAACCCAAATACTGAAGAACCAACTTCCCTGTTTTTATTTGGAAGGAACTCTAATGGAATTTCCTTTTTGTTTTTTCGTAAAGTGCCCATGAATGTAATTTTATTTTCAAGCTAATGGACAACTACTGTACCAATGATCGCCGGTTAAATTTCTATTCTTTCCTCTCACATGTTCAACAAGCCTAGTTACAATTTGGGAAGGTCCATTATTCAAAACATATGGAGCGTCTGGTTGTTTTCCGCAGTATATTTAAAAATTACTTGTATAAAATGTCTTTGCATCACAAAGAGCAAACATTTTGATACCGTACTTGGCAGGTTTATTTGGAATGAACTGTATAAAACTGCATCTGCCGCGAAATGGAACCAACATTTCATCAATCGCCATGTATTCACTGAGGCAGTATTCCTTCTTACAGTTATTATTAAAATCTTCTAACAAAGACCTTATGGGTGCTAGCTTATCTACTTTGCGCCTTTCTTCTCGTGTGGTGATATTATCAAACCTCAATATACGCAGAATAAATAAGAATCTCTTATAGCTCATACGAGCACGGAATATTTCATATCATATCATTTGCCTATAATTCTAAAAATGATGTGTGATTGGCTCGTTTTACGCCATTTGAAAAAAGTAATCCAATAAACACTCACATTTCATTTTTACGAATATATTTTGCATCCCTATTCCTTTTTAATTTTTGTTTTATGGTATCAATATATATGTTGGAACAATCTATAATATTTTCTAATATTGCATTGGTGAAGGATTTTAAAAAGACATCTATTTCATTTTGAATACTGTCGGACACTGATTTTGGCCCTGGCAGTATTTTTACTATATTTTGAGCTTTAGATTTTGCCTTCTTACTAATAAAACTTCCTTTGCCCATTTAGTGAAATTATCATTGCCAATATAATACTCCTGAAATGAAGTTTCGCTATCAGAAATTTATTCGTCTGATGAGTCACCGTTAACTTCAGAGTGACTATCGTGACTGCTATAAGCCACTTCTTCCTCTTCTAGGTCATTATCGTCTTCCTCTAGTTCATATACTGGTTCAGTATCGTCTACTTCTAAGAATATGACTAATTCTTCATCTGTCAGTTTGTTTGGGGTTTTCACGGGTATTTTATCCCTAAAAATATATTATTACACAGTACTTCACAATAATCATCAAAATATTTAAATATAATAATTTTTCCAATGAAAATCGTAAAAACAAAATCAAAATTTAACTTACATATTTGGTCGCGTGGTGTACTTTGGGAACCAGTTCTCTCAAAGCCTCTCATATTCACTTGATAAACTCTCGCACAACACTGATATTTTGGTGGGAGACAGAAGAGATGCGGCTTATAAGATACTTAATGCGGCAGGGACAGACATGCGGTGTTGTCAGAGTTATTAAGTTTATTCTAGCATTGGTGTACGAAATACTCCGGCGCGCCTAATTAAGGGTTAATACTTTTCTGTCGGTGTTCTGAATTATTATTATTCTTATTACATTTTAGAAAGGGCTCAAAAAAACAATACCAAAGAATCATCAGTAGGTTATCCTGTTCGCAATTAACAAGTGTGCACAGACTTAAAAACACATATCAACAATAATAATATAATGGCACAAAAATAATAAAATATAATTAATTTCAGATCGTCCGGTCAAATGTATTTTTGAATGAGTTTGTCGAAGGTGTAGAAACAATATACAAATCCCTCCAACTGCCAAATATTCTATTTGATAAAAAATTCTGTCTGTGCCTAACAAGAAAGTTTTCTTTTTTAAGCAACTATCCCGATCCTGTATAGGAAATCTGCTCGACCAAAAGGTATCCTTGTATCTTTTCGTTGGAAGTTTTCCAATAGTATTTTGTCTCTAGCGAGGTTCAGATACCATGCTGACCCAGCGTATTCTAGAATAGGTTTCACATAATTAATATAAAAACTACGAAACGATCGAAACGAAACTTTTGAAAAGCACCTCCGAATAATATATAGTCTAGAGTTGGCGAGTTTACACACAGATGTAATATGATCAGACCAGGTTAGCAGATTGTTCACGATTACTCCTAGATCGTTGTGAGAAGGTACCGAATGTAACGGTTGTCCGTAGATAAAGTAAGGCACAAGAGGGTTGTTTTTAATGATTCGAAGCACCATGCAGTCATCAGTGTTAAGTGGTACTAAGTAATAACCATTCAGAACAACATACTAAGGTAGAGTTCATATCTTCCTGGATGATTCGTTGGTTGGTCATTGGATTAGCATAGTGTGAGCGGTAAAAAGCAAAGGGCCAAGTACTGAACCCTGTGGTACTCCACTTTCCACTAGTCTATCTTGTGAGATAATTTGGCTGACTCTAATACTATTAGTATCGTTCCGATAGGAAATGCTCAATCCAGAGTAACAAAGTACCGCGGATGCCAAAACGGTTACGTTACAAGATCAAAGGCTTTGGAAAAGTCCAAATATTAACACATAATATCCAATAAATAACACGTGTACTAGGCTAGTTAACGGGAATGTTAACCATGTTGCATTGGAATGGAATTTTCCTCAAGAAGAAATCTGACTATTGGCAACAAGCTTATTGGACGATAGTGGTACGAGGCCAGTACGTTACAGGTTTATTATCGGTTAGCCGACTAACCATTTTAGTATTTTCAATCTCGCCCTGCTCCTCCGAATTTTTAGCAAAACATTCGCGATATTTATTCAACAATAATAACAGTTTTTGTAGATCGCTATCTGAGACGTTCTCGGATACACGATCCTTCAGGTAAGTCAACATGAATTTATTTAAGTGAACTATATCTACTTTGTTTACACTGTGCATGATCGTCCAGAAGGGGTTCCTTGTGCAACAATTTGCTTCTCTTATTGAATGAGAACCTAACATCAAAGAGATCTACCATTAGGTCCACTTCCGTGGTTCCCAAAACGTTTGCCACACTTCCTCCATAACCATTTATATGTCCGTTGCTCTTTTTCAGTGTAAGTCCAAGTTTACGTTTTTCTGATTGTGGTTACTTCACATCCGGAATCGATAAATCCGTCAATGTCGATCTAAGTCATTAAACAGGTTATGTAATAACCTCAGAATTTGGAGAGGAAGTATCACAAAACATTGCTTTGTGTGATAATATTGCCTTTTTCAAACAGTTTTCTGACACGTGTGGTAGTAACCTTTTACATTTTTTCATTCCATTCGAAATTTCAGACACTCAGACTGCGTTTGGCCAATTGAAACATTTTCCTCGGTTAAACGTACGTTTTTGTTAAGGTCTGGACCTGGAATTCCGTGTTGTTGTTCAGAGTTCGATTGTCTGTTAGCCCCTGTTAGGGATGTGAACATTTTCTATAGGTAATTATCGTAATATTGTTGTTACCTGTGTTCTTTTCATTATGCTTATTTTTACCCATTCAATCCGAGGTCTACCTTGTCTTGTCTACACGGAATGCTTTGGGCGACCCCTGGGCGAGAAACGTGCAGCCTTTGTCTGTAATCCCTGACGAAGAAATTGAATGGTGTATAGGTGACATAATAATAGATAGTATTCAATTTTTTGAACAAATGCGGCTGCCCGTCTAAATTGCTTAGAAATATATAATAATAATTGCTGGACAAATAACCAAATTTAGTTTCAGGTTGCAAGGGCTACGGCTCTATTGCCAACAGAACACAAAAAACTGGAGGGTAAGGAACTTTAAGTAAATGAGGTATGCATTATTGAAGATAAAAGTAGTGCTAGAGTGTTTGCACAACTTTTCAACAATTTCGGCGTTATACCGTCTAAACCAGGAGTAGCATTGGCCCGAAGTTTTATTTTGTGGTTTAACACGGTTTGCTATAAATACTACTTGTTCCAAAGTTGCACTAAGACGAGGACAGTTAATGGATGGAAGGTTAACTTTTCTAGGCTCTCTAGAAAAAATTTTGGAAAATGTTAAAGAAACAGTTTCAGACGATTGTTTGCCGCAAGCGCATAGAGTCTGGTCGGACTTTTCATGTAGAGTTATATTTTAAAGAAGTCCGAACATATTTGAAAACGTTTTTCATGTTACCACTAGCAATAATATTTTCATCAAAAGTTTGTCTTTGAGTTTTAAGAGAAATTTGTTAGGAATTAGAACATTTCCGATGGTTTTCAAAATCACTGAGAAGTGTGTTTAGATTTTCGTCGTCAAAGACGTTTGTGTTTTATCAGTCGTATCATTAGGTGATTTATCCAGGGTTTGATGTTACTACTTTTCCGCCCAACCTATCTAATATGCGAGAAAAGTATTGGTTTACCCCAAAAAAAGTTGGAATTTTGGAATTTTCACGTTTTCCACCAAGAACAACACGAAAAAACGGTTTTTAGAAAAAAAATCGTGTGTGTATGTCGTCGTCGGCAACTTTTCGTAACATGGTCTTGTTAGCACGATACAGCCTCCTGAGTGCAACAAGTCACCAATTTTATGATTGAATATTGTTCAGGACATATCACAGATGAACCCTATAGATTTTCCGCTCACCAGATCCAGTACCACGGGTCCTATGGTACTAGAAGTACGAAATTTTTATCATTTTTGGAGAAATTTAAGTTTGTTAGCACGATACAGCCTCCGAAGTGCAACAAGTCATAAATTCTACGATTGAATATTGTTCAGGACATATCACAGATGAACTCTATTGATTTTCGTCTCACCAGAGCCAGTACAACGGGTGCTACGACATTTTTGGAGAAATATCAGTTTGTTAGTACGATACAGCCTCCGGAGTGTATACAAGTGACCAATTTTATGATTGGATATTGTTCAGAGCGTCTCACAGAAGAAATATATTGATTTTCAGCTCACTAAATCCAGTACAACGGGTGCTATGGTACTTGAAGTACCAATTTTTTGTCATTTTTGGAGAATTTTCAGTTTGTTAGCACAATACAACCTCTGAAGTGTTCACAAGTGACCAATTTTATGATTGGTTATTGTTCAGCGTGTCATATAGATGAACCTTATCTATTTTCAGCTCACTGGAGACAGTACAATGGGTACTATGGCAATGGAAGGGACACATCTTTGGTCATTTTTTAAGAAATTTCGGGTTGGTAGCACGATACAGCCTCCGGAGTGTATACAAGTGACCAATATTATAATTGGATATTCTTTAGTGTGTGTCACAGGTGAACCATATTGACTTTCAGCTCACTGGAGCGAGCATAACGGGTCCTATAATTCCAGATATACTACATTTTTGGTTATTTTTTGAAAAATTTCGGTTTGTTAGCAGGATATATCCCCCGAAGTGTACACAAGTGACAATTTGATGATAAAATATTGTTCAGGTCATCTCACAGATGCGGAAAAGTTAGTTTTGATCTTTAAAACCGTTTATTTTTTATAAGACTTGCGATAATGGTATTTGCGGAAATGAGATAAGAAATAGTGTCGTGTAATGTACTCCACATTGACAAAGAGTCAGATAATTGGGACAAAATAAATTCCAATCAATTTGAGATAGTTGTGAGTTAACTTCAGCGAAATTAGTAATGGCGTAGTTGTCGTATTATTGTTTCTGTTGGGATGTATCAGGATAATTTGAATATTAGCAGTCTGTATGGTCTGACCTTTCGATAGATTTCCTTCAAAGGATGAGATAAGCTGTTCGTCATTACCGAGTATGAGATCTAAAGTGAACGGTTGATTGTCAGCTCTAAATCTTGAAGGTTTGGTAATGAACTGCGTTAGATTTGAATTTGCGACAAAGTTTTTAAACAAATTGTGTGAGTTTATGGCGTCTGACGATGAGATTATGGGCCATGTCTCTGAATCTTCAGCAATGATGAGATTTTCAAGAAATGAAGATATATTGTATACCAATTTATATCCACTGAGCAGTCCGAAAGAGATGGTTTTAACCATATTTAACCAATAAATATGATGTGTGTATCCAGTTTAGCTGAAAGCGAGTCCAAGTTTGTGGAAATAAAAGCCAATCGGTAAATTTGCTAACAAAGATTATCGACGTAATTTCGTGATTTTGGGGGTACCGTTAATGTATGCATCTAATAGTCAGATCCTGTTCACCGTTTTGTTTGCGAGTTTATAGTTCACTACGGAGTTCTTTCAATCTCTGTTGGTGCTTCGGTCTCTTCTTAACAATTATCGAAGAAAATTTCGTAATATTCTTCTTTAAGAGTTTGGCTTTATTTCTTAGATTGGCCTTAATGTGATATTCTGACGCCATAGCCACTTTAATCATACGAGATACTCTTTGGTTCGGATTTCCAGCTTTATAATAGGTGATGGGCTTTTCTTGACATCCAGTAGTTTCCAAGACGAATGTAATTTTATTTGCGCCTTCCTCCTTTTAAGCTTTGACATGTCCAGAGGAGAGTTCTGGTTTTTATTAAAATATTTTTAGCTCTCGTTATGCGATCAACTGCTTAATTGGCGCTTTGGTCCGTAAATTCGGTAGACTTAAACGCATCAAAGTGACAGTTTATTATTCGGTTCAGTGAATTTATCATCAAAATAATTGATTTTTTATTTATTGCCCGTAATAAAATTAGTACATCCTTTTTGGATTCCGCGTTTATTTAACTAGTCGTATAGACTAAAACAATATAATTTTATCGTTTGAATAAATTTGCATCTCCAACGAAAACTCAAGTTCACAATAGGAACTGCTATTGATAACAATACAGAGGAAGATTGTAAAAGAAACCTTATTAACGAAGAAAAGAGTAATAAGGAGAATAAAAGGGAAGGAGGAAAGTTGTTCAGAGATAATACACAAATAACCCCGCAGTTTTTGATGGGAAAATGGCTTTCAGTCAGTATGTTTGAAACCAACTGAAAAATGTTCTCCAAGATATCCCGATCAAAATACTTCATGTTCGCAACAGCTGAAAATTTCAAATTCTGGCGCAAAAAGTTGTTGTGTGCCAATAGTGCAGTAATAGGAAAAATCTATATATACCCTTCATACCCTCCATGTAGGATCAGAAGTATGAAATATTTTTTTATGCCATTGAATACAACTTGAAAAGGTAGGATGATGACATGTAAACGATTTTTCTGGATTTTCAACAACTGTTTGCCTATTACAGCCACCTTGATTTGAAAAAATGTGATATTTTCCTAGCTGTAGGTTCTTTACTAGTAATATGTGTGATATGTCGTTGAAATCAGCTCATTGACAAATATCACTCTAAATTCTATTTATATTTGAAATGGGGATAGTCAAAATTATAAAGATTAATACAATATGCAAAACTATTGCCGGCGCAGTTTTCAGTATTAACGAATTTTATAGGGAAATGGAATAACTGGGGATTTTTTTGAGGCATTCATATACAAAAGGTTTAATTGCAGTTGTATTGAGAAGCTTTAATAAAAAATGTTAAAATATGGAACCGAAACAGTAATTCCTATAGACTTTGTAGGAAAAAAGTATGATGCTTCTATGCAAAAGAAAGAAGCATTAAACCTTAAACTACTATATAAATCGATGATTTTATAGTGAACATCGTAATAACTTGATACTGAAATATCTACATAGCTATTATCAATCGGGGATCATCCTGACTATTAATATCTATATTCAATTAATCATCTTGATTTGGTAATGAAGATCATCCTGATACCTTGCATAACTCTGAAACCAAACGATTGCGGCCACATGTCCCCACTGTCCTCGCACCTGCAAGACAAGTGGAATGGTACCCGTGTATTGGATTATCATTTTCATTTATCACTCTATCTTAGTATCTTCCAATGTAAGACATCCACAACTGATCATATACCTTTTATTGTTAATTTTATAGTTTGTTTTATAATATAAAATTTATATTATAAACTTTGTTCTATATTATAAGCTTATCTTCGACTGCTCTATATTACACAAAATCCGGGGCATAAAGAGTCCTCTCTCTTTGGGTTCCGGCTGCCAATAACTCAATTTTTTTAGATATACTTTGTTTAGAATACTTGAAATTAGCTAGTATTTTATTCTTTTGTGGATAGTAATTAAAATGCAAATAATAATATCATATGTTTAATATAAAAATTAATTTCTTTTTGATTTAATAAGTAAATAAGTTTGAATATTGTTACTCCACTGACATTGAAATCATGCGCCCTAAATACATATACCAACCGGAAATTTTGCTAGCGTCTGTGCATATGATTATAAGCGCGATACACACCTCAGCTGATTCAAGGTTTTACGTTAGATGTATCAATTGTGTTTGACCTTACATGTAAGCAATTTACAAAGTTTATATATACAAATTAAAAGAATAGGATGAGATTCGACAATATTACAATTACGTATATGGATTCAAAGAAATACGAAAATGGAAATTATTATAATCACATACATGCATTTATACATATTATGAATGATGGAATATTCTTATTTACTAATATAACAGTGAAACAAGTATGTAAAAGACCATTTATTAAAGATAGAGTTATTATGAATGTTTGTTAGCTGTTTGAATTAAGCTTTTAAATTTTATAGGCCTTTCAATAGTTTTTATTAATTATTTAAAATGATCATTTTTCACAAAAAGTTTGCTTTGGGACCCAAAGAAATGAAATCACTGACCTTTTTTTGTCCTATTTCCAAGATGTCCGCACTGACGCTGCTACTGTGATGCTCCTATAAATTTTCACTATCTCTCTCTTTACAAGAAATATTATTTTCCGGCGTGAAAAACTCGTTCACACTGACTCAACACTTATCTTTATCGATTTATTGAATATATTTTATTCAAATGACAAACTTTATAATAATTATGGCTCAAATTTTCACAGATTACAGCAACAAGCTGTTCTCTCTCCAAAAACCGACGCCCGATTCCTTTTTGTTTCCGAATCAACAACCGTTTTTCAAACAAGAAATTCATAAATGAGTGAAGTCAGCTGAGTGTACCAGAGAAAAACAATTATCGAAAAGAAACCAAATTTTGAATTTTGGTACAAGAATTTATTATAAACATAGCGCTTTCGGTTCAATGATAAACCATCATCAGTGCCCCATGGTCAGGGTGTACTCCAAATCCTCACAAATTAGAAGATACATAGAATGAATTAAAATATAGTGCTTGAAACACAGTCACTATTTAATTAAAATAATAATAAAAAGCACACACAACCCATTGTACAATGAATGAATCCCTAAAATAGGGAATAAAATATAACTCAAAACATTATTTGTGAGTCAGAAAACAGCTGAGTTTTCTGGTGGCATGAATAATTCCATTTCGCAATACACCTAATGAAAACAAAATAATTTGGAAATTGAGCAATTATCCTGAAATATCTACATCAAATTACAATATGCCTTGCTTCGAAAAACTTCCGGACTCAAAATGCTTAGTTAAATACTTCAAATGAAATATGCCAACGAAAGTGGAATCAGACTGAAACAAAGTTAAACGAAATTGTTTCATCAACAACGAACCACAAAACCAACGTGAGACGTGTAATGAAATTTAAGCTGTTTCTATATCAGTTACCGAATAATGAATTAAAATTTGTGAAGGACAGACATATTTCTATCTAAAAATAAGTTGTAAACAAACCTAACAACCGGTATGTCGCGGAGTGTCAAGAAAAGTATTGTAGAGGGTTATTTTAAAAGTGTTCAAATATCTAGTCTTGTTGGGAACTGGGATAGGATCAGGTAAAATAAAATTATCAAAGATCTAGAAGTATACATATTTATTCCTAATATTCATATATACAATATCTATTTCTACATAACTTATAATTTCATATGATCACACTGGGCTTAAATAACCTCAAAAATACATGCACGATATCAAATAGGTAACATAAAAATATAATAATAGTACCATCGAAAAATAGTAAAAACAACCAATTTACAAAATTAAATAATATACCCTGAGAAATGTACAAAATGCGAATGTGAAATATATTTGTGAAACATTACTTGTTCTAGTCAACATTGCGTGATTGTGATTCAGGACATGTATTTCAGGTTGGAAAATTTTAACAAAAATAGGTAACAATAATATTAAATAAAACAAATATTCCTATTCAATATAAATGGCACTCTACAATGCAAAGGAAATCAAAGGATTTTATCCGGATCTATAACACCTAATTATGATAAAGAATATGATTTGTTATAATTTTCTGTAAATATGTCAAATTAACGTTTTAAACGTATTTATAATTGTATTGAAATCACTCCGTATTCTCAGATTCAATATTGTTTTATTATCAGTGCTATTTAAATGACGTTAGTATAAACTCATGTCAAGTTCTTTCTTCTTAATAAAACCTCTAGCTTCGTAAGGTAATAATTAAAATTCATTAAACAATAGAAAATCAGATACATAAATTCGTAAAATCAGAACTATTTTATGCAGACCCAAATAAACCCCATGTTGAGAAGGAACGGGATCACTGGCTAACAACTTTTGAAAACTTCATTTTTTGTTTGAAGAATGTAACTGCAAGTGATAATCGGAAACTGCTCATCGCACGTATAAGCCATTCTACATATGAATATATAAATCAATCTGATACATACGAAAATGCAATTCAAGCTTTGAAATCAGTAATTGTTAAGCCGAACAATGGAATATTTGCCAGGTATTGTTGGTTTTCTCTACTATGAATATATAGACCAGTATATATAAGCTCTGAAAGTATTGAGTAGAACTTGTAATTTCAAAGTAACTACAGCAGATCAGAATATAGATGAATACATAGGGGATACTTTTATAAACGGACTACAGTAACAACAAATTCGACAACGGCTTTTGGAAAATATGTTACTTTCCCTTGAAGAACCTGAAACCCAAGCAAGGACCTTAAAATCAGCACAAAAACACTGCAACATGTCGCTGAGACATGTTTCTATTTCCATTAATTAATTTGGAGCTGTACTTATTCGTCGGCTACTCCCACCTCTAATTCCAAAGCCTTTTATTCCAAATAATATTAAGAACGTATCGGTGATCGTTTTTTCTATGTTAAACAGCTATTCAAACTACGATTCAAGGAATCGTCGCTTGTTCATTCTTCGCTGAGAAGCAATTTAGCATTCAGTTTTTAAATAATACTTTGTATGTGATTGTAATTTTCCTCGCTGCTCTGCAGCCTTTACGGACCCTTACGAACTTTACGAACCCTACGGACCTTTACGGATCTTACTGACTTTACGGACCTTACGAACCCTCCAGAGTCCAGACACCGACGGCTCAAGAACCCGTGAATACTGCTACGAGCTGTACGTACCGAGTCTTCCTAAGATAAGTCCCTATCTTATTTTTGGTAGATATAAAATATTGAGTTGGACATTTCTATTGACACTGGTGATGCAAAGCCAATTGCGCAACGTCAATCTCCTTTGTCTGTGCAAAAACTTCTTGTAAAAGAAATAGATGAAATGATAAATCTCAAAGTTACTCAGCATTTCAACTCCCAGTGCTGTTGGCGCAAGTCGATATTATTCTTAGTAAATTAAGAGACACAAAATTTCTGACGTTTATTGATTTAAAGAAGGCTTTTCTACAAATACCCCTTTCTGAATCTTCCCATCCGAAAACAGCATTCGTTATGTACAGTGTAGGACTTTTTGAGTTTGTTACAACTCCTTATGGTTTAGTTTATGCTCCTAAAACTATGGCTCGTCTAATGGACATAGTCATAGATTCCTCTATTAGGCCTTATTGATTTTGTTATATAGATGACATTATGATCGCTACCTCTACCTCTGAGCTTCATATGGAAACTATCAATAAATTGTATATTAGGCTAAATGCAGCTAATCATACTGTCAATCTTGAAAAATGTCAATTTTGTTGTGAATCTCTTAAGTTTTTAAGTTTTGTTGTTGACAAAAATGGTCTTCGCACAGATTACGACAAAGTCTCTGCTATTTTAAATTATACAGCTCCAAAAAATACTACTGAGATAAAACGTCTCATAGGTCTTATTGGCTGGTATGGTCGATTTATTAAAGATTTTTCTACTGTTTGTTTTCCAATCACTGATCTTATTCATAGCGGAAAGAAAGGCCAATCCCTTTCTTGGACTCCGCAAGCTAAAAATTCTGTTACTGAAGTTAAGAAACGTCTTACTTCTAGTCCTATTCTTGCAAGCCCTGATTTTTCTAAACCTTTTATCATTCAAACTGATGCTAGCGCAACTGGCCGTGGTGCAATCCTGTATCAGGAATGCGAGGGTCTCGAACATCCTATTGCTTATGCACTTATCTAGGGAAGACTCGGGACGTACAGCTCGCAGCAGTATTCACGGGTTCACGGGTAGAGTGGATTATGTGGAGGGTCCGTAAGGTCCGTAAAGTCCGTAAGATCCGTGAAGATCCGTAAAGTCCGTAGGGTTCGTAGAGTCCGTAAGGGTCCGTAAAAGCTGCAGAGCAGTGAGGAAAATTAAAATCACACACAAAGTATTATTAAAAACTGAATGCTAAATTGCTTCTCAGAGAAGAATGAACAAGCGACAATTCCTTGAATCGTAGTTTAAATAGCTATTTATCGATGGTAAAAACGATCACCGATACGTTCTTAATATTTTTTGAAATAAAAGGATTTTGAATTAGAGGTGGGAGTAGCCGACGAATAAGTACCTCTCCAAAAGAATCAATGAAAATGGAAACATGTCTCAGCGACATGTTACAACACTCTGAAGCTAATACAGCATCAGCAAACTTCGTTTGCGGAAGACAGGATGATACAGAATCAAGTGGAACTATTGTTGATCAATCAGTGAATTCAGCAATTGCAAATAAATGTTATACGAGAAGTAACTTGTCGTAATTGCAATGAAAAAGGATACTTTTCGGAAGAATCATAAAAACATGTCTGCTTCTATGACTGAACCGGCGAACCTCTTAGCCACTGCACCGAAATGTTTAACCAAGTCTTCGACTAAGACTAGAATCAATAATTGTCTTGCTGATACTTTCATTCATACCGAGTTCAGATACTTACATAAATGAAGATTCTGTTAAAAATCGAAAAATTCATATCCACCTAAGTAAAGGGTAAAGAAGATTTCGATTTTGTCAGGACTGTGTGCTGCTGTTATCATTGGACATGACATACTATCACAGCACTCAAAGATTGATCTCAATGTTGATGTTTCAAAAACGCCTTCACCAATATGTAGCTTAGTAGTAGCAAAAATAGAACCAGTATCTCTTTTTCACAACTGATCACCTGATTGCAGACCCAAACCAACTAAATCAATAATGCAAACAGAGGAAGATGCTAAGTTTATATCTTCCGAAGTGAGAAAACAGGATAAAGCTGTTCGCCATGGAGGGCACAAGCTCTCGTTTACAAAGCCTAAAACCATAATAACGGAATGTTACCAAATATTGAAGTCGTAGTATCCGCAGTATCCAAATCTCGGATATTCAGCACAATCGATCTTAGATTTTTTCGGAAAATCCATAACTTGGTGAACACTATTACGTTTCCTTTGTCATCTTCGGCTAAATCTGATTTCGAAAACATAAAGAAGGATTACTGTTTTAAATGAAACTTCCTGTTTCTAGATAATTCCACAATATATTGAAAGAAATGTTAAAAATTCTAAGAAATTTGACAATTGTTTCGATATTAAATATCATCGTCACAATGACAGAAGTTATTTTCTATTTGATGCCTACCTAATGTTTAACAATTATTTTTGGCTAGACCAAGAAGTGACCTACCTTGTGATTGACTTAATATATGTTAATAGAAAAAAGAAGATATGATATTACAAATATTAAAGCTTAGATATTATTAGCCCTATGGGGATATCCTGGATATGTTTTCCCCAATTGAGATCAGTATAACTGTGCAATGATATAGAAAACCAGGAAAACTATACTGATCTTAATTGGGAAACAGATATCTAGGATATCCCCATAGGGCTAATAATATCTAAGTTTAATATTTGTAATATCATATCTTCTTTTTTCTATTAACATATATTAAGTCAATCACAAGGTAGGTCACTTCTTGGTCAAGTCAAAAATAATTATTAAACATCAAATGAAATGTACCTTCTGTTATTCTGACGATGATATTTAATATCGAAACAATTGTCAAATTTCTTAGAATATTTTACATTTTTTCCAATACATTGTGGAATCTAGAAACAAAAAGTTTCATTTAAAACAGTAATATGAGTAGATTCCACTAAGTAATGGTCGAAACAGTGAATTTTATAAAGAAGGATATCATTCAGTCTGCTGTTAATCATGATATACCTCTCTTGGTGGAAAATTATGCATCTGCTTGCCTTAACCAATTGAAAAGACCAGTTGCTTTCTTCTCAAGAACTTTGTAAATTAGTGAACAACGACATTCAACAGTTTAAAAAAAAGCCAAGGTAATAGCAGAATCCCTTAAGAAGTGGCGGCATTACCTTATTGGAAAGAAGTTCACTTTGATTACCGATCAGAAATCTGTTCCGTCCATGTTCGATATTCAACATACAAGAAAAATTAAAAACGTAAAAATCTTGAGATGGCCTCTGGAATTTTCTTGTTATAATTTTGATATCGTTCATTGACCAGAAAATAGTAAAAATGTTCCAAATACACTCTAGAATATCCGAGTCTACGGTATATCTGATTATTTTTTTTGTATGCCGCAAGTGGAACATGAAGGATAGAGATTTTTGATTGGTAATTAAAGTGAACTTTTTCCAATTAGGTAACGTCACCACTTCTTAAGATACGGTTTCCCCTGAGTGTCGGTTGGTCGACACCGACCGCCACCGAAGTTCGCTGGAATCAGTTGTTAGTTTTGAAATGAAGGATTCCTAGAGTCGGTTCGTCTCCGTGGATAATTTCCGGTCATCTTAGTCGATTTCGGTCGTCGGTTGTATTTAGTCGATTCTTGATTTCAACCGGGAGCGGTACGGAATTTTAATGAAAATGAGTAAAAAAATGTTGCGAAAAGATCCTTATAAACTTTAAAATAATCTCTAAATTTGTTGTCGTTGTTAGATAACCGTGATACAATCAACAATTTAAATGTACCTTCTTGTCTTCTTTTTAAATACATTTAATTTATTTTTCGTCTTTTGCGACAGTGAGAGAAATGAAGGACGCAATTTTCTACTTCTGCTTCTTCTTCAAGCAGGAGTAGGACACACAATTTTCTGTTTAATGTGCCGTCTATGGCCACACACTTCGACGAACTACGACTGAAATCTTTAAAACTGAATCGCTAGGGCTCCACCTCCGCCACCGAATTCGTCGACCGACACTTGGTTCGCTCCGCTAACGGTTCCATCTTCTGCAACCAACAGTTCCAGGAAACCATACCTTTAAGAGATTCTACTATTAAGTAGACTTCTTCTTCAACTGCTAAATATCGCTGTTCATTAATTGACAAAGTTCTTGAGATGGTCTTTTCAATTGACTGACGCAAGCAGCTATAGCAAGGTATGTTAGGATCAATCAGTGGCATGACTATGGGGGCAATGACAACTACTTCTATACGGCCGTTCATAACGTCACCGCCATCGACAATAACATGTCGTTTACCGAAAACTACACTGCCACTGTTGTTTGTCGCAGTCGCCCGTAGCCTCTTTAGAACCATACTTTAATAGCACATAATGTGTAGATGGGGCAAATATTCTTTTAACAGAAAAATTAAAATGCACTGATTAAATTCAAAAATTTCATCTTGATGGTTGAGTAGATACTTGAAGCTATGGGATATTTATTAATTGTATGTGACACCCAATATTTGGAAAATTATTAGGACTACAACTAACTGCCACAAATACATACCAGATGATAAGAAATTAGCGGTATGAACAAAGATCTAACGTAATAGTATTGAAATCAGCGAACAAATAATTTTAACATAATTTTTCATCCATTTTCCACAAAATATCTTCGAACCTGAATTTTTTTCTTTTTTATTTTGTTCATCACATGTTATTTGCTGTCCTGTTGGCGCATTTTTTCAAAATATTTTTCATATTAACTTAGCTTTTATTACCATTCTAATATGAAATAAAACAGGCCGTGACTGAATCGTCTTCTGATCAGATAAAAGACTTTCGAACTAACGAGCATACATCTTCTGCTGATAATGCGCAATGCATATGCAAATAGTCGAGGTATAACTTGTTGTAGTTCTTCTTCGTCACAACTTCTGTAAATCAGACAAAATTTCCAGGTATCTATGCTGAATCCGAAAATTGTCAGATGAATATATTTTGTAGGATAATATTTGAATAAATTGATTTCTGGTGAATAACTGAATGAAGATTATACAAATAATCAGCATCTGATCTTATGTTTTCCTCATTAGGGAAAGAGATTAGGATATCAGGTTTAGTGGACGATGAAATCTCTTATAAGTATGTACTAACCCAGAATTTACCTAATTGCTACGAGAAATTCCTTAATCTAAAAGATAGCAATCATCCAACTGCGCGATTTATCCATCGAACCTCTTGGTATTGTTACAAGAAAAAAAGCAATATGGAATGCGGTTTGGTCAAACTGGTTAGTTAACTGTTCCGAAAATAAAAATGATACGATTAAAATAACCCCAAACTCGATTGTGGTCTTAGAAATTAATTTCCAAAACACAGAAAAGAGATCATGGGTAAGAAAAAGATCCAATTTCGTTATTTGTTAAACAAACAGATTCTTCTGAAAAAACGGAATTAAACGGTTCGAATTTTTGAAATTTTCATCATCATCCAGCCGTTCAATCGTTGCGGATTATACCTAATACTAATGCATTGTATTTTGGTCCATGTATGGATCATTCTTCTTCTTTTGCACAATTTGCTGAAGGTATTGGCTATTTTTGTTATATTTTGCCACTCCACCCTGTTTTTACATGCTAATTTTGAATTATTTATCAGTACCACCTTTTTATCATCTTCTATTGTATCTTTCCAACTTTTCTGGGACTTTCTCTTTGTCCAGGCCGAATCGGGATCCACTTTATCATCTTTCCAACCAATTCCAATGGTTTTGTTCGCATTATATGTCCTGGTCTCTGTAATATTTGTGTTTTATGAATCTGATAATGTTTACGCCTTTCAGTTCATCTTCTATTTCTTTATTACTTTTGCCTCTACTGCTCCATGTCTTGTAGTGACTGGTCCCAAAATTGTTCTCATTATTTTTCGCTCTAATATTTTTAGATCATTTTCCTATTTTTTTATTGTGCTTGTTTCCATTGCATAAATGACAATTTTCTTGAAATTTCAGTAGGTATTTACATAAAAGCTTTGATTCCAAATGTCCATGAATAATTGTTCATTTGTTGAATTCTGCAGACAACCAGCTACTGCTATCACAAATACCAAAATTACAGTCACCGAATAATAAGGTTACTAGTCAATCACATTCTGATCATATCAAATCATTGACCCCAAAAGGTTTCGTCTACAAATTTGGTTAACTAACTAGTTAACCAGTTTCTCACAACTATTTTTGTCGGTGCAGATTCACCCAACTGGTAAATTGATAATATTGATAAGGTTAACCAAAATTCCTACTCTTTTCATTTGATGATTGGGTTTAAGTCACTTCTTGAATAATGTAACTCATTATTAATTATGTAACTTACATATAATACCAAAATATTCTCTTCTAAACAAGAGGATGACTGTTAAGTTTAAAATAGAGGCTATTTCGGAGGCTATGGTATGCTGCGAATGACGTGAAGTAAAAGCAACCCTACTTAATTCAAGCAACATTAGACAATATTTGAATAAACTTCTTTGTCATTGCAAATTTCGTTGTTCAGTTCGGTAACGATCATGTTGATTTGATTTAACAATGTTAACTTCAGTTAATTTCGATTTTATCATATATTTCCATTCGCTAGGAGTGATTTTCGTGGAAGTCTGACAGGAATGTGTTTTTGTGTAGAAATGGACAAAAAGTTAATCTAAAATATGCTTATACAACTGGTGGACATGAAACAGCAAATCGTAATCAAGAATTCAAACTGGATTCTGTCAATAATACTCAGTTGAACAACCGCAATCAATATTTTTAAACTATATAGAGGATGTTTCATACATGCATACGTTAGCTATAAATAGAGGGCACTTAGGTAATTCCGAAAAATCCATGCATCATGGGTCTGTTACCCTTTACAGCCGACATACAGGATGTTTTATCGATTCTGGCCATTTACTTCTTCTTTCATAAGTTTAGAATCACAATGTAAATTATTTTCGTATGTGGCAGGCGAGTTTCTCTAAAAGTACACAATCCATTACATTATTCATAATTTTTAAACTCCAGGTCAGTGATGTCATTTGAGGTGAGTTCGGACGGGTCGTACGACTTTGGACAATAGTGCACAGCGCGGGAAATTAGGTGACCTTCAGTAAGTATTTCATTGGCGACATGGTCGTTTTTGACAATACTACCTATGTTGCCTAATTTCTTTCTTCAGTTAAGCTGAATTCGCCGTGAGCGGAAGTTTACAGTAAGTAACGGTTATTTTTACATATGACGTAATTTCCAAGTTTTCCGCAACGCTAGAAACAATCATCTATCATGATACATAAATAACTAATATTTTATTTGCTCTGTCCATCACTTTTTTCAACTTCTAGGAAAAATATAGCATACGATGGGGCGAGTTCGGAAATGTCTAAAATATACCGGCGTCCCCTTGGTGTGAAGGAAAGAAGTAATTATTCCAAAGAAGCTTTGAAAAAGGCCATCGACGATGTTAAAACCAAGAAGAAGTTACTGAGGGAGGCTGCAGAGTACTACAGAATACCAAAATCGACTTTAAATGATAAAGTGAGAGGAAAGCACGCTAGAACAACTGGTGGGCAAACAAAATTAACTAAAAAAGAAGAGGAAGACTTGGCACACAGATTTTAAACTGACGCTGAATGGGGCTTTCCATTTACTCGACTAGATATTCGTTAAACCGTAAAAACATATTTGTACAGATCCCGAAAAAAATCGCTGGATTTAAAGGCAACATGCCTGGAGTAGAATGGTTTTACGGCTTTATGAAGAGGAATAAACCATTAACGGAACGCCTTGCACAGAATATCAAGAAGTGTAGAGCAGAAGTTAATAGGGAAAAGGTTGAAAAATATTTTGATAATCTAAAGTCTGTTATAGAAAATATTCCTCCTGTGAATATAGTCGATTATGACGAATCCAATTCAAGCGACGATCCTGGATCAGTGAAAGTCACTTGTAAAAAATAAACCACACATATAAATAGAATTATTGATTCTTCTAGAAGCAGCACGTCAATTATGATGGCTGCTAGTGCTTCAGGTGTTTTGTTGTCTCCGTATGTCATATACCAAGCTGTTCACATTTACACAACTTGGATGGAAGGAGGTCCAGAATGTACCGTATATAGTAGAACGAAAAGTGGGTGGTTTGAGACACCAATTTTTGAAGATTAGGTTTTGCAAGTGATTTTGCCCTTGTATGTGATTAATCAATGTGAAGCAAATGGCATCCATTTCATTTTATTACTCCCCCAATTCTACGCACTTGTTGCAACCCTTAGATGTTGCTTTTTTTGGTCCCATGAAAAGACACTGGCGTGTAGTCTTGACTGATTGGAACTAAAAAATGAAGGTGTCCTGCATAAATCTGAATCGTTAGGCCCAAGTGTTGACAAAAATATCAATACTTAAACAAAATTTCAAAAAATATATTTACCATGGAAAAAGAAGGAAAATCGAATCCTATTTGAAATAAGAGACGTCTTGTTAAACATGTACCCAGTATATTTCTATTGTTTTTCAAAATCTATATTATTTAGTTTTTATCACTAAACAATCATAAGAGAAGAAATTATTATTAACATATAAAAAATGAACAGCTAAATCAAATCCACGCAATGGGTAAATAGGTAAAATGAGAAAAAAGCTGTATCTTAATCGGTTACGGTATGATAATGAGCAATAGGTATTAACTGCTTTTTGAACCATAAGATAAATCCTTTGATCCCCAATGTGTCTCAACATATTTTTTTATATAAAAATAACACTCATTATAGAAAAAACACATAATTTATCGGATTTATTGATAACAAAAATATGGGAGTTGATTGCATTGTTTTGTGGTAATGAATCTACTTCATACCTTTCCTGCTATTGTATTATGAACAGTTGGTTCGAATTATTTCACGAGTCCAATTAAAGAGAGGAAGCATATATAGAGTGAAACGAAAGTGGAAGAAATAAACTATAGATTTTGAAGACATAAATAGCCGAATTGATTTTATCTCAATACAGAAAAAAATCATTACTTCTTAATCAATTTTCTCTCATATCTCATAATATTTTGTGAGAAAAAAGGACACGTCTCTCTTTTAAAAATAAAATGACGAAATATTTGCACATCATGAAAATTTAAGCCCTCCAAATTCTTGATTATGTTACAATTTGATTATTATTGTGGCGTAATTATATCAACAGATTGTTTTGAAACTTCTTGCCCCGTAGCACTGTTTTCAAAAATTCTGCACTAAGTATTCAAGCATGGATTCGTAGATAGAAAATAATTTGTTCGAAAAGAATAGGACGATCTATTTGGAATTGAGGAAGAAAGATGAATAAAAATATTGAAACATATTTCAACGGGGTACAGAAACGACAGGGGAAGACTAACTATCAACAGGATGATACAAATAATGAAGTACAGAAGAGAATAAAAAAATTTGCAACTATGGACGATGGAAGTATGGTAGCAAAATATATCTATCCAAATATATCACTTCTAACTAACGAATTGTAAGAAAGAGATATACAGGGTGCGCTATTAGTTTGACAAATTTCGATATATCCGTTATTATAGAAGATATGGAATAAAGTTATATACGAAAATTGTAGACATCTGCAAACTTCACATTTCAAAATTATTTTCATTTGTACTGGGTGTTATCTATCAGCAGGGTGAAACAAACATACCTTTTTTTTAAATGAGACACTCTATATATTATGTCAGATTCAGATTGGGCTCAACTCCCCCATACTTACAAAGTAGGGTTTCATATAAGTATATGGGGTATTTCAGAAGTTATGCCCAATTGAACTTAAAAATTATTGTGAGTTCAACGCCTTGTATAATTCAAACAAAACATTTTGACATCAATATTTTGCAGCCATAACATTTTGATATTGGTCTAGTTTTATGATACAGTGCCATTTTTTGGATATTGCAACATCTGAATAGAGGGCGAGCCAATAGTCGAACACATGATGTTTTCGATTTTTTCAAATGAATCACCCTGTATTCCATTTCAAAAAGTGAAAATACACCTTATAAACTTTCATTTTTATCAGGCATTCCTTATACCTAAAATCATTAATTTCTGGGATATTGTCAATTTAACAACAAAGAGTTGAAAAAATAATTTATTGAAAGAAGAAGAAAAAGAAATAGAAAAATTACAGTAAGACAAATTCTTTCACAAAAATAACAAAACATCAGTCAAAGTAAACTGTAAATTGATAATTGATTCTATACCAAATGTTCGAAATGACTACCCAAAACGTCAACACAACATTGCAGTCGATCTTCAGAAGATCGACTTATATTCCTCAACATTTCTACATTAATACTCTGAAATACTTCTCGATTTCTTTCCTTCATATCGTTCTGTGTAGTTGGTGGTATTTGGTGAACACGGTTTTTCACATAACCCCACATGAAAAAGTGAATTTTAGTTTAGTTTAGCCTGGTGATCGAGGTGGTCATGCAATGGGTTCTCCTCTTCCTACCCATCTGACAGGAAAATGGGTATTCAGATGATTGTGAATTGGAGTAGTATGATGTACCGGATCTCCATCGTGTATAATTCACATTATTTGCCGAATGTTGAGCGAAACATTTACAACAGTAATGGTAAATGGTTCTCTAGAAAGTCTAAATAAACTAGACCATTCACTCTTCCATCGACAAAATGTGGTCCAATTACGTGGTCTCCCATTATACCACCCCAAACATTCAGAAACCACCTAGTTTGACTTTGAGTTGATGTAAGATATGGATTATTTGTGGAATAGTAATGGAAATTATATCTATTCATGGTTCTTATGAAACGTTGCTTCATCTCCAAAAAGAACAAAATCAAAGAAATCGATCTGGTTATGTATTTGTTGTTGAGCTCACTCGCAAAAAGGAACTCTTCACGAAAGTCATCGTCGAGTAACTCTGTAACTGAATGCGGTATGGATGCGTCTTGTTTTTACGCAGTATTCTTCCGACGGACGTTACACTGATATCACGTTGGTGCGAAATTTCACGAGTACTAACATGAGGATTGTCCGCAACTACAAGCATACAATTAAATTCATTTTCCTCAGTAACTGCAGTTTTTGTCCTTTAATTTTTTTTACGAAATACAGGACCTGTACGATTGAAACGATCCATCAACCTTTCCAACGTTCTTTTTGTGGGTTGCCTCCGTGCAGGATATCGCTCTTGGTAAATTCTTAATGATAATAAACAATTCCAACTACATTCTCCCAATACCAAAGCCATGTTTGTTAATTCTTCAACAGAAAAGTTCATTTCAAATATGAGTAAATGAGTCTTCAAACAATTTCAAAAGTTTGTTGAATGACATGCTACTAAACAATACTTGTCATTATTCCATAGCTAACTTGTTACAATTAAATGATTTTTAAAAACATTCTTGTTATTAAATTGACATCTCAGAAACTAATGATTTTAGCTATAGGAAATGCCAGATAAAAATGGAAGTTTATAAGGTGTATTTTCACTTATTGAAATGAAATACAGGGTGATCCATTTGAAAAAATCGAGAAAATCGTGTGTTTTTCTCTTGGCTCGCCCTGTATTCAGATGTTGTGATATCCAAAAAATGGATGGCACTGTGTCATGAAACTAGACCAATAACAAAATGTTATGCCTGCAAAATATTGATGTCAAATTGTTTCGTTTGAACTATACAAGGCGTTGAACTCAATGATTTTTACGTTCAATTGGGCATAACTTCTGAAATACCCTATATACTTATATGAAAACCTACTTTGTAGGTATGGGGAAGTTGAGCCCAATCTGAATCTGACGTAACATATAGGGTGTCTCATTTAAAAAAAGGTATGTTTGTTTCACCCTGGTGATAAGGAACACCCAGTACAAATGAAAATAATTTTGAAATGTGAAGTTTACAGATGTCTACAATTTTCGTATATAACTTTATTCCATATCTTCTGTAATAACCGATATATCGAACTTTGTCACACGAATGACGCATCCTGTATATCTATGAATTTCAATAGAAGATAGGGAAAAGCTGATTGAAAAGTCGAAAGTGAACGATGTAGAGTTGAAGAAGTGCACATTAAAAAGACGCAGTTGTTGTAGTTCAGAGAAAGCTAATAGTTAATGCTTTGAAATGGCCAAATTCAGAGAGATGTAAGCGAAGTAACTAAAAACAACGGAATATTCAGTATTGAAGAAAAATTGACCTTGGGAGAAATAAACAGAGAAAAAGCTGTAATCCTCAGTAAGTAAGAAACCGGAATAATATGAATTTGGTGTTGAGGGAAAATATAGTGGTGGGAATCTACAACTGAATCAACCAGAAACGTACAATTTTTTCTCAAAATATACTAGAAACAAAATAAGAAACGTAAACTGATACAATAAATTGGTTCCATGTTGAATAATTTGTAAATTATTGTTGAATATACATGAATCAACTTCAATAAGTTGTTCCTCATTATTAGGCTCATTAATAATACTATACGGGAAAGACCATGGTTATTATCAGAAATATTCATTATTTCAGTTATTTGATCAATATATTTGGAAAGGAAATATAAATTATAGAATTCAATGAAAAATATTCTAGGACACAGTTTGGACAAAAAAATAATTCGAACAAACCTAATTATTCTTTGTGATATAAATGATGATTCATGTTAACAGATCGAATAATTTTTCATATTGTCAGTGAGTTATTTATAAATTAATTATTAATTAGATTTTGCATAATAGGAATAATTAATTGTTTTTATATTGTGACAAGCGTATCAGAGAATTATGCCATTTGAACGAAGGACAAATTCAAAATTATTGATTTCGCTAATGTGTCTGACTACAGTTTGAATATTACTATATTAGACCAAAGCCTTGTTAATCGCATTACCATGAAGAGACTTATCTCATGTTATTGAAAACGTTGCATTGTTTATGTGTAAAATAAGTTTCCGTCAAATATCGTACACTTGAGATTATGTAGTACCAAATATTCAGGTGGTACAATTAAGTATATCAAAACTTACGTTCTTGGAAGTGAAAGTCTGAAGTTTTTTACTTTCCTTGAGTTTTATTCGCCATCAAGCCGTTCAATTATTGCGGATTATGGCTGATTGATCGATTTATTCAGGCGTATCATTCCTTTTCTCATCTATTTTTTTTTCAAATTTTCTATGGGTCTTGGTTATTCTAATTATCTTTTGCCACTCTACTCTATTCTTTCATTTTTATTTTAATTATGCGCAGGACAAAATTGGAATATAAATGATTATTTTGCATTATACTGTAAAAAGTGTCTCTTTCAACATACTGAAAATCGTCATTAATGTCGGCCCAGGAAATCAACCAAAATCCAAGGTGGCCACTAAATTTTGTATTTTTCATTTAAAAATTTATAACTGTGTTAATTATGATGATAATTCAATGAAATTTGGCAGAAACTTTTAAAATACATAGAAAACATTATAAAATTCTAACAGAATAATCACCGATGGAATAAAGAGTTGACAACAATGAGGAAAGAAGCAATAAGTATTTTTAACAAAGGGTATAAGGCTAAACTAGGTGTGTATGAAGAAAAAATAAACGGTTTTAGAGATTGAAATTATCTTTTCCGCATCTGTGGCCCTGAAAAATATTCTATCATAAAATTGTCACTTGTATACACTTCGGGGAATGTATCGTGCTATCAAACCGAAATTTCTCCATAAATAACCAAAAATGTAGTATATCTGGATTTATAGGACCCGCTGTACTCGTTCTAGTCAGCTGAAAATCAGTAGGGTACATATGTGAGACATCTTGAACAATATTCAATCATAAAATTGGTCACTTTTATATACTCTGGAGGCATTATCTTGCTAACAAACTGAAAATTCTCCAAAAATGACAAGAATTTGGTACTTCAAGTACCATAGCACCCGTTATACTAGCCTTAGTGAGCTGAATATCGATAGGGTTTATCTTCCCCAAAAATGACAAAAATATCGTACTTAAAGTACTATAGCACCTGTTGTCCTGAGTAATATTCAATCATAAAATTGGTGACTTGTTGAACTCCAGAGGCAGTATCGTGCTAACAAACTGGAATTTCTCAAAAAATGACAAAAAAGTCGTACTTCAAGTACTATAGCACCCGTTGTACAGGCACTGGTGAGCTGAAAATCAATAGGGTTCATCTGTGACATGTCCTTAACAATATGCAATCATAAAATTGGGGACTTGTAGACATGTAACGAAAAGTGGCAGACGACAACGACGACGACATACACACAGGATTTTTGTCTAAAAACCGTTTTTTCGTGTTGTTGTTGATGGAAAATGTAAAAATAACTCAAAAAAATTCTAAATACCAACTTTTTTGGGGTAAACCAATACTTTTCTCGCATATTAGATAGGTTGGGCGGAAAAGTAATAAAAGAATCAAAGAAAAGATCCTGGAGGGAATTCTGTGAGGACATACAAGCTGACTCTGATATGGTCAGAATTAACAGGATTCTCAAAAGCGACACTTCTAATAAAGTAGGCTTTATCTTGTTGGCGAACGGAGAGTACACAAATACTGAGAAGGAAGCTTTAGAGCAACTCCTTAGTGTGCACTTTCCAGGCTGAGAAAATATAGATTCAAATTACGATAACGGGCCGGTAGCCAATAGAAGGGCTACCAACGAGAACTGGAAACCATCTCATTAGATGGGCTGTAGATTCATTTGACCCTTACGAAACTTCAGGCCCAGATTGCATATTTCTCAAGCTTTTGCAAGAGGGAATTGACATCATGATGGGCCCTTTAGTTTTGATCTTACGCATCAGCCATGCTCTAGGGTATATATCAATTGCATGGAGAGATTCAATGGTGGTGTTCATTCCCACCCAGGCCAAATCCTACAGACCAATCAGTCTGACTTCATTCATGGTGAAAACTATGGAGAAAGTGATACAGATACATCTGCATGAAGGAGTGCTTAAGAGCATCCCTCTACACAGATTACAACGGGCCTATCAGGAAAGGAATTGCATAATTTGGTCTAGGGCCTCAAAATGAGACTAAACCAAAAACAAATAACCCTCGCAACATTTTTACACATCGAAGGTGCTTTTAATAACACATCGATGTCATAAATAAACAAATCCCTCGAAAGATGAAAGATAAACAATACCATATGCATATGGATAAGATCCATGCTTGAGCATAGGAGAATATCGGCACACATGCAGGATACAACGTACACCGTCAGGACAACTAAAGGGTTACTTCCACCACTATTGTGGAATTTAATTGTGGATGACTTGATCTGCAGACTAAATGATATGGACGCAGGGCTTCGCGGACGACCTAGCGATTATTACCAAGGGGAAATTCCTGAAAACAGTCACGGATGTCTTACAGGAAGCACTACGAATTGTGGGAGACTGGTGCCTTAAAGAGCACCTAACAGTCAACACAAAGAAAACCAAACTAGTTGCTTTTACGAATGAAAGGGCTCCTCCGCGGTGCAGAGTACAACTGTTCGGTGAATAACTAGAAATATTCAAAGAGGTGAATTATCTGGGAGTGACACTTGATTCTAAACTGAATTGGAGGACACACCTGGAAAAAAACTACTACCAGGGCAACCAGGCTGCTCTGGCAATGCAGAAGAGTTATGGGCAAGACCTGGTGAATACGACCTGATGTGGTACACGGGCTTTACACAACAGTGGTTAGGCCAACGTTCACCTACGGCACGATAGTCTGGTGGAGAAGTACAGTAGAGAATAAATTAACTACAATCCAAAGACAAGCTCTCCTCGGTATTACCGGGGCAATGAACATCACGGGGACGTATCAGTAGAAGCTCTTATAAACCTTCCTCCTCTGAGGGGCAGAGGCAATGATGGCGATCCTCAGACTGAAACCGGGAGGCATGTAGAGTCCGAACAATGTTAGTGTGGGACATACCGATACAACTGGGACAATACTAGATAAACAGAACTTTCAAATGGGTCCGCATAGTATGATACCAGAGAATATATTCACTAACCTAGTGAATATCATTATTCCATCTAGGATACAGGTGATGCACTCGGGAAATCCTGGAGACATCATCTGGTTCATTGATGGATCTAAAAAGAACCACGTTTCAGGGGCTGGTATAAATGGACCTAGGAAGAAAATCTTCTTCAGCCTTGGTAGATATACGTCTGTATTTCAGGCAAAAACATTTGCTTCTATAGTCTGTACTAATGGAAACATCAAGAGAGGTTATAGCTGACAAAGAATGAAAATGTAAACGGACAGCCAGGCTCTGCTGAAAGTTATCAGTAATGGAACCAAGAAATCTGGACTGGTTAAAAACTGTAAAGCGTCCCTTAACAAGCTGGTAAGAGACACCAAATTGTTTCTTGTATGAGTGCTGGGACTTGAAGGGATTGCAGGTAATGAACTGGTGGATCAGCTAGCTACACGAGGCTCTAAAGGAGACTGCATATGCTCGGAAGCGTTCCGTGGAATCACAAAGGATTACATAAGGGAGGAAATCCGGAACTGGCTAGACAAGGAACACCAAATCAAATGGAGGTTGACAGAAGGTCACATTCACACAAAAAGCTTCCTGGGAAATGTAAACAAAAAACTCTCAATCAGTTTATTGAAACTGAGCAAGAGACACCTAAAGACAGTTACCGATTAGGTTACTGGACAGTGTACCATAAGGAAACATTTATACAAAATGGGAAAAGTCAGTGAACCTATCTGTAGGAAATGTGAACTAAGGGATAGAACACCTATTCATATACTCTGCTTATGTAAGAACTTACTAGAACTCAGGCAGAAGCATTTTGGAAAGAAACAATACAACCATCAGAATTACTCAAAATCACCCCAAATAAGCTAGTGGCCCATATCGAGGATACGAAACTTTTAGAGTGGAAGTAGATAATATTGGGAATGGTACAATGACTTAGGTCAAGTGCGCGGACCGTTGAGCACAATCCAAGCGAATGAATGAATGAATAACCACTGACTCTACTTAATTTCAGTCAAAATGGCGGACATTCAAATATTTGGGTAATTCGGAATTGCCAGTAGATTTGGTTATTTAGCAGAGCCACTCGAGATATGTGGAGGTCTCACCAGAAGTAGCGGTATGAACGAAATACAAAAAATCACTAGGATGTGGTCAATGCCTGTGTATTCGGAATACAACAACTCAAGCGGAAGGTAACAAACGTGGTCTACGAGTCTAGCGGACAGCATGAAGAATTGACGTAATCACGAAAGAAACAAGAGAAAGAAGATTCTTTAGGTACTGATATCGATTTCCCTTTATTCAGACGATCCAGCTTTAAGAAACATTGTAACTGGTCTCACAGCAGCTGAGCATGTAAATGTTGAAACATTTAAAACCATTGGTATGGACAATGGACATAGTGAAGAAGATGAAGGGCCAGGAGTTGTTTTCATGTAAAATGAATCGAAATGACAAGGCAAAAACATTTTCATTTGTATCATTCATTAAGTTCAAGAAAGAGAAGGCAAATATTGATCCAGCTCTGTTATTTTAGATATTGATAATGTCATTTTCTTCGAGTGATCTTGCGGAAGTAATGAAATTTGAATTCTGCCCCTTTCCTCCTGCGTTACTTCAATGTCCAACGCTATTGTTGAAAGCAGACCAGCCAAAGTTATCAAGGGCATTGATTGCGCATGTTACTTGAAATAATTCTCAGCCATTTGTAACAGCAGGAGATGATACAAGTTATGAAGAATTTGGAAAAAAGTTAATGGTTTTTTTTTGGTGGAAATCTTGATGATACACTAAATGCACTTAAGAATGAAAATATTATTCATAAAGTATCAAAGGTAAAATGTTTCGTTCGGCCACAGATCCTTCCCCTACGGAATCAGCTGTCAAGTGCCATAGTCTCCGTATTTATGTATGTACCGAAAATAATGGATTTGCCACCTGCACATGAAATTATATTAGGCAGAGGAAGATGTAACTGCAAAATCGGCTGTGGTGCCATGAAATGTAGCTGCCGAAAGAATGTTTTGGAATGTACCAGTTCATGTGTCAGTGTCAAGAAACAAATTGTGAAAATAGTTCACAGCGAATACAAGATAAAGAAATTGAAAGTGCAGATGAAGATTATCAAGAACTGTGAAAAAACAGCTAACTTATTTCAATTTTTATTCAATAATAGAAAAATATACATACGTTGAAATCTTTCAGGAATAAGATACAATAGAGAGGGCTATTCATTCATAAACACGTTTATTTTTGCGGTCAACAATATAAACGCCTGTAGTGGAATAATGAATGAATTACAAAAAGTGGGGATGACTGTAGATACATGGCCTTGGTAATTTCGGCTGTTTTTCTAACAAACTTGGCACCGAGGAACCATGATAAACCAAAAACATTAAATTAATTAACTTGAAAGTTTAGTTTGCCAATAAAAGTCTCTGCAAAACTCATCATAACGAAAGAAATAAATATTTACTCTCTAGGCGCTCGTATAAACAAACCACGTTTGACATAATTTACTACAATACTACTGCGAACTCGAAACTATCGTCGAGCAAACTGACGTTATTTGCGTCTCTGTTTATAAGGTAAATAAACAAGGACAAAACTACTTAACAGATTACCCTTGAAACATAAAACGGGTACTGAAATTATTAACAATACTGCCACTTTTAGTTATAACCATCAAGGTATATAAGTTTATAACAAATACTGGTTTAAAATTCATATAAGAATATGCCTTTATTAAATTAAATTCAAGTATTATTATTTAAATTAAATTGAAAGCAGCGACCCAAATGCATAAATTAGTATGAATTTCATTTATTTGCATAACTTTTTAACACATTTTCAATTAAAGTTCTAATTTCATTTTTCCTGCAACTAAAGAGACTTTGTAAATATGGCAGAGCAGTCGAATTGTCCGCAAGTGATGGAAAATAATATTTTTTTCCTTTTGGGTAGTACCTACTTACTTTACTTTTAAGCATAAAATTATCATATTTAATTATGTGGCCGCATTACCGACTCCGTATCGACAATATGGCCATTTGTAACTTTTTTTAATAAAACCATAAAAACAAAATTTTTAAGAATATGGATTTTTATTTATTAATTACCTGTGCTTAAGATTCATCTAACGCATAGTCCAGAATTTGATATTTTTTTCGTCTTCTGCAATTTGAAAAGATAAGTCCTTAGAGGGGCCATATTACCTGCAGTTACCTTATTTCAAAACGAATTACGTAAATATTTAAATGGCCGCTATTTTGTAAATAATGAAGTATCGTCAATGATTATTTTTATGTTTTTATCTTTGTATTTTAAACATTATGGCCCAATTTCATTGAAATAACTTCATAAATAACAAAGTTATAAGATTTTATATGATAAATACAAAATAAAGCCGTCATCTTGGATTTGGACTGATTTCCTGCGCCGGTAGTAATGGAGATTTTGAATATGTTAAAATAGACACTTTTTACAATAAAATATAAAAATTATTATTTGTGTTGCAATTTTGCCCAGGCCAAGGGAATTTTTACAACATTTTGATAAGTCCTCAGTTTTTCATTTTGATCTTTATCTATTTCTATGCTGTTTGTTTGTTCTGTTATTGCATTTTCATCTTTCTCTGGATCTTCCTCATCTCCTAGGTCAAATTGGAATATACTCTGTAAGTTTTCTGAACCTTTCCGATGGTTTCCTTCTTATTATATGTTCTACCCATTGTAATCTTTGTGCTTATATGAATCTTATAGTATTTTCTCCTTCCAGTTCATACTCTATTTCTTAATCTCTTTTGTGTCGACTGTTACATATCTTGTAGGTTCTGCTGCCATTATTTTACGTTCTAATATTTTTAGATAATTTTCCACTTTTTTTTGTTATTGTGCTTCCCTCTCTTGCGTTGATGGTAACTGGTCTTATTATCGTTTTATAAATATTTTTTTAACGTTTCATTTTTCAACATTGCTTGATTTTCGTTTACTATCCTATCTTCCACTCGCTCTTTTGCATCTTTATCAATTATCACTTCTAAATAATTGAAGTAGGTGACAGCTTCAAATCTGCGCTTCTCTGTTTCAAGATAGTTTGGCGCGTTATTGCTTTCTCTTACTATATACATATATTTTCTTATGCCTTCATTTATATTCAAACCGAATTTTCCCACTTCCCAGTTTAGCTTTTCGTTACTTTTTTTTGTATTCGCTATTAGCGTAACATAATCTACATATGCTAAAACTTGTGATTGATTCACCATTTCGATTTCTTATTTAAATTTACCCTTCTCAGTATGCCTTCCATCACTAAATTAAATATGATGGAAGACAGCGAGTCTCCCTGTTTGACCCCTCTATTGATTTCAAATAGATTTGTTGTTTTGTCTTGAATTTTGACTTTTGTTTGTTTGTGTTTGTTAAACTGATGTTAATCAGTCTTCTTAGTTTTCTTTGAATCTTTATCTGATATTTCTTTGATTCCGCTAACAGCAGGTGTCATTTTGATTAATTTGAAAAACTTACGAATGGATCTAATAAAAAGAGAATGATATTTTTGTTGTTGATGTAGACTTGTTTTTTGTTGGAAATAATAGAAATTATGCAACTTATCGGAACATATCATCTTCATTAAAAGATGAACTTTAAACAATTCATTTCAATCTAAATGTGAGGATCTTGATAGGCCCCGTTTGCTCAAAATCGGCAACTACATATCCCAAACGATCTTAACTAAGTTTTAGGATTCTGATAGGACATCTATATTCGAAATCGGCAACTACAGATACCAAATGTAAGTAACTCGACAGAAAATATTTTTTCACGTGAAAATGACACTTGATAGTACTTATTTTATTCTGAAACATTCTAGATTTTTGAGTTTACTGAGCAAATTATTTCATCACACTTACAAATAACGGAAAAATCTATATTAGTTCAAGTTCCCCTGTTCGTGCAATAAACTTGTTTATATATTAATATTAACCCATATTTTCAAATATAATAAACTGAACAATGTTTATTTAAATTTTTTTACAATATATAATCACAGTTAAATATTGCCCAATTATGCAAAATTCTTTTAATGTCTACACATTGAGCTTTTTACTCACTTTTAGAGAGCAGTGAGTCCGTAATCAGATTTTATAACAGGCTGCGGCGTTCCGGGAACGCCACATCCCGGTGATGACGGGAGAGGTGTGAGCGAGGATCCTAACGAGCCAATATGCATACTGGGATCGTTGTGTAACATTCCATGGTGTAGGGCGGGATGTCCGTGAGAAATCTGATGTTGACCAGTCAGAGACATATCCAGCATATTTTCACCAAGACCGTCTAAATCCCTGGAAATTGAAAAAATATGAAATGTAGTGTGAATTTTTTAAATGGACTCACGTAATAAATTATTTCTTGACGTTTTTAAAAGACAATTCAGGCATTTAACTTATTCATATACGTTTCATGCAGTCAAATGATTAGTCTTAACTAAATTAGATTCTTATTTTGTGACTAGTATTTTATTTGAATTTTCTCATTTGATGTCTGTCATAAATTTAAAAAACGAATCAATAGGTAAAACAAATTTGCAATTTGATGGAATTAACAAGACAATCAAAGGACATGCATGTAGGAATACAGTGATAACTTGCCAGTGCACATTACATAGAATACGAAACGACACGAAAAATTAGAATTAATTATCTAAAATTTAGAACCAAATTATTGTCAGTGTAAAAAGTTTCAGGGTTTGTTGAATTGTTTTTACATTAGCGTTGGAAATATATTTAGTGTAGAAAAGTTAGATTTCAAGGTTGAAAAAATTATATACAAGCATTTTTTAATGAAAATGTACGAGGAATAACTTCCTAAACAACATAGTAAAAGTCCCATCAAATAGGACTATGGCAAGTTGCGAAAATCAGTCGCCATTTTGTTTTTGTCATTTTATTGCAAATATCTCAAAAACTATGAGGTTTATGAAGTAAAGTCAAGAGATAATTTTTATGTAAAATTCAAAACAACACTTTATGTGATATATCAAAAAGTTGTATTTCAAGTTTAACAAAATTATTCATATGATAACATCATTTTCGCCCTCGTCATTTTCAGGTATGATTGCAGGAATTGCAGCTATCAATTCCTAAGCATTGACCACACTTGGAGAAACATCTTAACCCTAGTTTTCTGCAGGAGCATGGTTTGCTACATGACGCTTCCTTGCAGTTACAGAAAACCATTTTTAATATGTCAGAAGGAGCAATTTCTTGCGTAGCAGATGTAGGAACCAGGTGTCCCTCTCTATCTCGTTGCCAATGCCAACCATATGCTAATGGGTCCGACTTGCATCCTATCTACTCTTGTACTTAAGAAGTGCATAAAACTTCATTATTTCGGCTAAGTAATAATAATTAGAGAACATACCTGATAATATACTCTCAAAATATGTTGTACAGCAGCGTCTTTGGTTGGGGGAAGCGCTGCCAAATTAAAGTTTCCTGAAAGACCTTGACGATTCGATTATATAAAGTATACCTTGACGTGTCAATTTCTTCTTTGCTCTTCTTGGACCTATATTACTTCGTAATGAATTGTACAGCTGCTTCTATTAACTGGTTCTTATCCGAATTTCGTTGATAAAATATTTGAAGGCTTTCGCATAAAGAAATGTCATTCTCCAACAACTGTACAGTTTTTTGCTTTTTTTGAATATGAACGAGGTTGTATCACAACCTCATATAGCATGAAGAAACAATATGTATTGTTTAATATGCCCTAGTTTTTCTTGAAGCTCTGATATTTTCGTTACTTTATCAGCTTTGGCAGCGTTTGCTTGCCGGAGCAAAAATATTTTATCATATTCTGAATGATGAATCAACAGAACGGCAATAACTGTGTCCTCAGATACAACTACGATTGGTCTACCAGAACTTGATAGTTCTACTGCAGTTCTAACGATTAAATAGTCTGCGTCACTTTCAGCCAGTATTACTTTTAAGAGTGTTTTTTCAAATCGAAACTTTAAAAGCTCTATCAGTTTCTGGTTGTTATTATTGTTTCGTAAAAATTCTTCTTGTGGCGTAACAATTGTATTCTCCAACTAACTGATATTCCTAAGTAATTTTGTGATCTGACCTGTTGCAAACCATCCTTTGTTGAAAAATGATCTGAATTGTATCCATCAAAAACAATTACACAGTGCTGATCATAAACATGTTTAACGTATTCAACATATTGGTCGCAAATTTGGTTCAACGTGGCAGGCTTCTGTCATAAAACTTTATGTAACAGAAAACCACCATCAATTACATATATTGCATTTTGCTCAGTGCTCGAAGTCGGTGTAGTTGGAGCATCAAACTCTTTTTGGACAAGGCTTTATGTTCCTTTTCTCAAGACACCATCCTTATACAGTTACAGCAGATATGGAGATAATTCGAACCTGAAACAGTCTTTTATTTCTCCTGTAGTTTTGTTAGAGCAAATAATTGCATACGAGACACGTTAGCATAATTGCTATTAATTGTATTGCTACTACTCATTTGTGAAAAATTCTTAATTCGATCTGTACGCTTGCACTTAATCTCTGTGAATCATTTACGTACATTTCTTATGAGTAATTTTCTCCCAATTTCATCCGCTAAATCCCAGTTTATATCGGGTTTCACAATTCGTCCAGCTAGACTGACTTACATCCCAAAAAATCTTCCATAGCTGTAGATACAGGTATACAAACTGACATACCTGCGATCCATCTGGCTAAAGTGGAATTAGTAAACTCACGCCCATGGGTTAAGCCTCCAGTGGATTTGATTGACCTCATTAAATTCTGCTCGATGATCATTTCGGTCCAAGTACCGGACCAGAAGTTGTTGGTTCTTCTCGTAGTAAACATTCACTCAGAAACAAATTTTTCATAATTTTCGGGACTCATATTATGAAGATTCTGAATGTGTTGTGAATAAATGTGGGTACTTTTAGCATAATTGTTATGACCTGTTTTGTAGGATATTGGGGATAATCAGTTTTAAACAGTGAGTATGAAGAAACCAGTTGCCTGATCTCTCTGCTCCAAAAAACAGCTTAAAATATTGACCAATTTAAAATAGTTACATCATAACCATGCGGTTCGACTGCTTTGAGAGAGCTCACTGATTTTAAGATGAATTTTTTCAAACATGTTTTCGAGCAAATGATTGATCTCGACTTCGTTTGGTAAAGGCCGTTCATATAAAATACGGATTTCCTCAATGTTCTCATCATTCATAGCTTTTCAAAAAGTGGTTGGTCGAAGGTGACAATACAAGGCTTATTATATGAGCTGCATTTTCAGCTGCAAACAAAAGTGTTGTGTGTACAGTACTTAAGTTCGAAGGGTCCAAGTTTATGAAGGACAGATGTATTATGCTGCTAGTCGTAAATTCTGTATCATATGAGACAGAATATATGTACCCATTCCATGATAACTTTTTATGGAAATATTTAGTGCCAAATAACCAAAGTGCGTCTAATCTCGCTGCAATTTTTTCAACTTTAAGTATCAGAAATTGTACTTCTGGCATTGTGTCTGTTTTGAGACCAGACTTTGCGGGTTTATTGTAAAACTGAAAGAGGTAGAAGAAGTTGAAAAAGAAACCCCAATTTATTAAATTAAAAACTAACCTGTATTGGTAAACTTGCGAAGTGTCCAATTTCGCTTGCTTGTATTTTTTGTTTTGGTCTTGGAACCTGGAAATTTTCTGTAGCTGGTTCAGAAGTAATGCATATGGAGTGAAATTTGCCGAGTCCATCGATTGTTCTGGTGTTGACGTCGGCGTTATTAAAAACGAACTACAAAAAACTGTCCGCTGAGATATTTTCCTGAACATCTTTAATTGTGGAACTTTCAAAATTAAGACACTCTAAATGGGAAATTAAAACGCCGAGAATCGACAAGATATCTATCAAATTTTTTAAACCATATTTCTTATGAAGGGTTGTTCCGAGGCCAAACATTGTGGGTGATATGAACGATCTTACTCTAACTTACGAACGATAAAATTTTTCAACGCAGCTACCTTTGTTGTCTATGTATCTAAGTTTTTCTTATTTTTGAGAACCAACTCGTGAAAATGGCAATAGCCCTATTATTAACACTCAGAATTTTTTTTATTAATAACATCCGAAAACATTTGTATATAATTTTTTCAGAAGGTTGGACAAAATTCCGACAACTTCATTACACTATTTATTATCGCCCCGATATTTCGCAATTATCAGATATAACGTTGCTCTAACTAAGAAAATAAGTTCGTTTTTTGAATGGCTTTTTATGTTGGATAGCTCGATCAATACAACCACAGATTTATTGTACTGTTTGTTACAACATTCAGCATATATATATTACAAAAATGTAATGTAAATATTAAATTAACAATGCAAGTACTCTTCATTCAGGGCCCTAAACAAGTCAAATGGTGGGTACTTAGTTGTGGGTACATTGGAATACAATTGAACAGCGGTACTTTTCACACTAAAGCGCCTTTCATACATAACATAAGGATATATATGGGGGACAAAACTACACAGATCTATGCTAAATCAGATATTCAATACTAATTTCTTCTGTTAATCATTTTTAAAAACTCCCATATTCTTTGGTTTAGCCTAGGATTTCGTCGAGAGATATATAAAACGGACACTTGATTCTGAGGAAGCGGTATTCCTTATTTTGCAAGAGGGTGGATTAGGTATAAAGTTTATTACATCGATTACAGAAAGCATACCATTCAATATCCCAATTTTGTTTTGAACATTGTCTGCTTATCACTGTTAAATCACTTCCAGCTCAACTACTATGTTTGAACCTTCTACGACCAACGTGCCCCTTTACCCAAATGAAACAAACAGAAATATTTTTTATGTAATTTTAGTAGATTTTTGAAAATTCTAACAATAAGATCATTCTTATAAAGCTGATTATTTGAGTTTTCCAATGCAGATAACGCTGACTTTGAATCGGACATAATTACAATTTTGTAAATTTGTCTTTTAACAACCCTTTCTAGGTCTTGGCATATTGTAAACAGTTGTGCGGAATATATGGAACAATGCTGATATAAAGTAAACATTAGAGATTCTTAATAATCCTGTATGTACACAGCACAACCAACTTCTAACTTTGACTTCGAACAATCCGTGAAAATTCGGCATGGTTTTTCAAACTTGCCAAGTAGTTTATGAAGAGCGATGGGGTTATTACCATTAAAAGTAGAATATGATATATTGATAGTTGATTGGTAGAATGTATTTTCAGCTGGAATCTCTAAATAGGAAGAGGCATTGGAATATGCTACAGCTAATGTTGGAGAATGTTTATTGTGACACTACTTATCAACCAAATTAGACGTAGATATATCAGACATGTTTTGCAGTACTTTAGTATGATTGTTTGCTTGATATTTAAGGATACTTTCCAGCTAAAAATTGTCGTCTTTCGTGCAAGGGAGGTTCCATACATTCAGCTAAAAGATTTTCGGTGGGTGTGGATTTAACTGCACCGAAAACCAACCTCACAGCTTTATACCGAATTCGATCTATAGTTGAAGGATAGTTGTAATCAAGTTTGTTTGAAAATTTATTATTGTTTTTTAATTTCGAATAACGACATATTTAGGAGGCTCGATAAATTACCTCAAACTTATTATAAACCAATTAATAATACATCGCTTCTCCCATTCATCATGACTTATAAAATTGATTTGTGGAGCCAATATTGTGCCAGATCCTGTAAATAAGAGTGCTAAGTGGAAGATAGAAGCAGAGAAACGTGATTCAATGGGTCAGGTGATGTAATTTCCTATCTCTTTTGTAAAGTATTTGTTCTTTTAATATTCCTTCCAACAATTTGACCTATTAATAGAAGTATTAGTTAGAATAAAAACAATAGTAGGTAAAGGCAATTTCCTACATATAGTGAAGTGACTAAGTCAGATTATTCAAGGGTAGACAATGGAATGTAATGTATTGGTTCATTTTTGAGCCTTGATCTTAATATTATGTTGAAATAAGGTTTGCTCATTTCCATTATTTCCAAAATAGAAGGGTGGTTCTCGAATTTTTTAATTAGTACTTGATGTAACAAAAAATAAGTAATGTCATGAGGAGTGTATGAAAATATGGTGACTTTTCAAATTTTGCGGGCTCCTACATAATCATTCATTTTGAAGGGTGAGATCGGGGTGCTTGATCATATTACTTTTTCTAAATAATTCCATAACACATTGTTTCAAAATTACTATCATCGTCAGTACGACAGAAGTTACATTTCATGTAATACCTACCTGATGTTTATTAATTATTTTTGGCTACACCAAGAAGTGACCTAGTGATTGACTTAATAAATATGAATAGAAAAAAGAAGAAGATATGATATTACAAATATTAAATCTTAGCTCTATGGGGATATCCTGGATATATTCTTTCCATTTGAGATCAGTATAACTGTGCAATGATATAGCAAACCAGGAAAACTATATCTGCTGATCTTTACAATTTTTAGTTAAGAAAGCAGTTTAAAAGTGGAGAACTCCATAGATTTATCTATTTATTGTGAATCCGTTCAGTGTCTTCTAATTTCTAATGATTCAAGAACATCCAGTTCTAGTTTCTTATCACAAATATGTTCTTAACAAGTTCTGAGTTAGCTGCTAATGTATGTTTGGTGTCAAGAAGATGTTTTGCGTAATGGGATTTCTCTGGTTGTTTTAATCTACATGCTCGTGAGTGTTCACTGTGTCTAATTTAAAAATTTCTAAGGATTTGACACAAAAAGACAGCATTACATTCTGGGCATTTCAGTTTTTACACACCAGACTTTTCTAATGAGAATATTTTTGTTTTTACATTTGAAAATTTTGTACTAAAATTACTTTCTCTTTTAAAAGAATTTGTTGTAGTTGTTGCTAAAAACACTATCTTTGAAGTATTATTAGAAATATTACCAGCATATGTTATTGTTTGTCATTTTGTATTTCTTTGTTTTGTATAGGAAATATTAGTTGTAATTACACTTTTTTTATCTTATCTCATTTATTAAATAATTTATTAATTATATGTAATAGATAACCGTTGGATGTTGCTATATGTTTAATTATATTTAGTTCTTTATTAAAATTATATTGAATCATTGAATTATATGCTGGTAATTTATGTGACATGGGATGATTGGAATTATATGGAATAGTGACATCAGCGTGTGTTGGTTCTCTGTAGATCGAATAATCAAATACATTATTAACAGGTTGAATTTTTTATTCAGAAACATTGATCGAGTTATTTCTTCAAATTCTAATGTAAATTTAATTTTTGGGTGTAAATTATTAATATGGTTGAAAAATATATCTAATTGTCGCTCACTTCCTATAAAACAAGCTAATATGTCATCTACATATCAATAGCAAAATAAGGTTGAAAAGTTACTTACAAAGATTTTTCTTTCTAAACTGTCAGCAAAAATGTTTGCCAAAATTTGTGATATGGGGCTTCCCATTGGTAAACCTTCATTTTGAATATATACCTTATTGTCAAATGTGGGATAATTTACATCAAATAAATTGAGTATATCTGATGTAATTCCAGGATTAATATTTTTATCTTCTAGTAATTTTTATACAAGTGATAGACATTCTTTTGAAGGAACTTTAGTGAACGTATTGGTAACATTAAATGGAATGAGTTTAGAGTTATCTTGTTAATTGGATACATTCAATTTTTTATAGTATATTGTGGAGCTTTTTATCTAATTTATTATTAGGAGTATTAATATGAGAAACTACAGGTCTAATTAGTTTTGATACTTTATGGAGATTGAGGATTTTTATTTATGATGCATTTCTTTTCATAATAACTTAAAAGTTAATTTGAATTATTAACAATATCTCTTACATTATTAGAAAACTTTTTGTTGGGTCTGCTCTAAGAATTTGCACATCGCTAGATTGTACAAAATTATTTACTTTGAATTCATAATCTTCCGTTCCTAATATAGCAGTGGCATTACCTTTGTCAGATTTTGTAATTGTGAGTCTATTACTTTCTCCTTCCTTTATAATTGAATTTAAAACTAAATGTCATTTTTTGTTTGGCGTTTTAACTTTGACGGTTCAATATTTTTGTTTACATTGGTAATTGGTAATTTCTCATAAATAAATTTATTTGAATTAGATTTTAAAGCTATTTCTGATTCTGTAGCGAATATTCATTTATTATTGTAACACGTTAGTTGATTAATTGAAATGGTTTATTAACAAACAAGAAATGCAATTTACAATTATCGCAATAACGTTTACAATTTCTCGCAAATCTTCACTTCACTTCCGTCACTACAGTCAACTTCCCTCCTCATTTGTAGCGGCTCCTCACATATTCATTTTCAATCTTCCAGAATGTTCCAGAATATCATTTCGAACTCACCAGAATCATCGAACGAATAATCCAGAACATTCTATTGCTGTTTAACCTAACTGACATAGGACAACTCAAAAGGGAAAGAAGAATACCAAACCTAAAACTACTAAAGAGGGAAGAAGAATACCTACCCTAAAACTAATCACCAGGGGAAAAAAGAATATCTAACTAACTTAACACTGTCAATACTATGTCACTGTCATTAACGGGTTCGTTACACTGCCCCCTCCTTAAAATAATTCCTCCTGGAATGATTCTGGCCTGAACTGGATTCCCTATTACAAAATCTAAGTTGTTGAACTTGCTCTTCTTCATGCTGGGTTCCCTTGTATGGCGTTAGACGATCACGATGGACGACCATAGGATTTCTCCCGGGAACTCTAACAATCCGATATATGACGTCGTTAATTTTCTTCTTGATAGTGTACGGTCACTCTCAGTTCTGTTCTAGTTTGGGACACCGGCCACGTCGTCGTCATCGAAGGTCCAAGCAAAACGCAAACGATTCATCACGTCCATACCCAAGATGACGTCTTCATCGATGTCAGCCACCAATACCGAATGTATTAGAGTAGTGGTACCAAACTGCAATATCGTTTTTATTTCCCCATAGGCTCTGGCTGATTCTCCAGTAGCGGTTCGTAATTTCCAACTGAAAGGCGACATCCTTCTGTGGTTGGCGACGGTTGGTCGTATGATGGTTTTCGTGGCCCCGGTATCTATTAACATAACATAATTCTCTTCATTAATTTGTCCGTCAATGTATAAACTGCCCATTTGTTGTTTGATCGTAGCCAATTTCACAATGGGAGGGTCTTTCAGATTATCTAGTGTCGATGTCTCTCTCCAGGAGTCGACTCGTTTTATTTTTCCTGCTGTTGAGAATTTTCAGCAGGGGTCTTTCTGTTCTACAGGCAAACACTTCTTATATGACCAATTTCACCGCAGCCCCAACACCTCACGGGCCGTCTCTTCTTTGAAGCTACCACCTTTAAGACTTGCTCCAGCACTTCTTTAAGTTCACTATTGCAGGGGCGGCTCCAAGGGGGGGTCAGTAGGGGCACTCCCCCCCCCGAGAATCTGGGGAATATTTTTTAACAGGAATATTTCGAACATAAAAATTATAAAAAGATAAAAATAATTACAAACAGAATCTCGCATGATTTAATGCATTATAAACATCAACTTTATATTGGCTTTATATTTCTGTAAATTGCTAAAAAAATGCACGCGATGTTGTTGGTAGTTCCTTCAGAACCAGTGGTATACTTACTCCAGCTGTAGTAGTTAGTTTGGAGGTTAGGTGAATAAGAGAATTTGCCATACGGTACTCCACGATTACCTACTCCGACTAACCAATAAGAATCTAGCCCGCGAATACGTCACGAGAGTACATAATTTGAATCGTTGGCCGTTCAAATTATTTTGTTGGGATTATATCTCTCTATTAACTTAGTTTTTCTTTTTTTTCGGTATGTTATTTATATATATCCCAATATACTGAAGAAAAAGAGAAACTGAGCAAATTATTTATAATCATTATAAAGTAAAAATGTGATTTTTGCATTGAAATCAGTAATTAAACAAAGTTAAAACTGACGATACATTTTTTTGAAGACAGAGACGTAAAACAATTCGTAAAACTTCGTTATCAAGAATATTCTATCAGGACTTTGTGAGACAAGATTGGCTGAGAGGCATGATGGTGTACTACAATTCAAAATTCAAGATGTACTTCACAGAAATTGTTGAGGCTCTCACCCGCATTTCCACTTGGAAAGACGCACAAACATCATCTAAAGCTACATCTCTACTTCATGCGATGTGTTCACCCGAATTCATCGTCTCGGCCTGTAGTTTAGTAGATATCTTTCAGGTAACTCTTCCAATCAGCAGATTGCTACAGTCGCCTTCTTTAGATCTCAATCGGACATCCAGTGCAATTCACAACACTCTTTCTACTTTGGAAAATAAAAGACGTGATTGCAATGAAGTGTTTGCAATGAAGTGTTCACGGAAGACATAGAAATAGTTGATTCAGTTGGCGTAGAAATGAAATTACCACGAATTGTTGGTAGGCAAACTCATCGGGAAAATTATGCAAGTAGCACTCCAGAAGAATACTTTCGACGATCCATTTACATCCCCTTACTTGAAAACATCTGTGAAGATATCAAAGGAAGATTTGGGCAATATACACTTCAATGCTTTGGGCTAAGAAATTTATTCCCAAAAGCTCTACTATCTAAAGATGGAGAAAGCTTCCAAAAAAAACAAAATCAGCTCGAAAAAGCCCTGGAACAGTTTTCACCAGTCTTTATAATAAAGAAGTGAAAATGTTATTATTCCAGTTTAGAGGTGAACTGCAACTTTGGGCCAACAAATGGAGACATGAAAACGACAAAGAAATCCCAGAAAATGATGTTGATCTCGTGAACTACTGTGACGAGGATTTATATCCTACAATCAAAGAACTTTTGAAAATCCTTGCCACTCTGCCAGTCAGTGTCGCTTCTGCTAAACGGTCGTTCTCCAATTTGAGAAAAATGAAGACATGGTTGCGCTAAAGGATTACTGAAAATCGATTGACTGGATTGTGTTTGTTACACGTTCACAAATACATTGAATTGGACATTGAGAAAATCATTGACCGCTTTTCAAAAACCAAATCTAGGCGACTAAGTATTGACACTGATACAAACATCTCATCAAGGACATCGCACCATGACATCACTGGCATGGAGCTCTTTAACTATCTCTAACACTTTACGCTGTAGCTAGCTATATTCTTTGAATTCTTATAACTTTATATACTTACCTACATGTAAGTATAGCAACTGCATATTTTTCTGTCGCTCAAAACAATTTTTTAATATTGATTCAGGTAAGGTGAGAGTAAAAATTTTTCACTGAAATCTATTTGTTTAGACATTCTGAAACAAAATACACAACAATTTTCTTCCAAGGGGTCTGCCTCCGGAGCCCACTTAAATTGCTCCCTCCCCCTATGTGCGTGCCCCCTCCGAGAATAAATACTGGAGCCGCCCCTGCACTATGTCGCTGGTGGCACTAAATCGGGGCTAGTTATTCCCCGTACACGAGCAGGGCCTAGTACAGCTTCCGTTGCCGCTTCAAATTCAAATGCATCCACCAGGGTATTCGGACGCACTAGCAGCACCGCTCGTTGAATCTCTGCATTTCGAAGACCGTCGACGTAAGCTTGGACTGTCAGATTCTCTAATACGTCTTCTGTTGCAGATGGATAGACACATTTTACTATCCTAGCGATATCAATATCGAATTCTTGTATCGACTCTCAGACTTTCTGCTTCCGGGGTCTGCTGAATTTATGACGTCCCCTTCGCCATGGTGAGTTCTTGGTAGCTGTTGCCTTCTTAATTCAGCATTTAACCCATTCATTTGCTCAATTCCATCAGTGATCTGCCGAGTCAATTATTCCCTCATTCGATCAGCAGCATCGTCTCGCTGGACGATTATCTGGCGAGTAAGTTCTTGCATTCGATTCGTAACCTCGTTTCGCTGGACGGTCATGCGACGAATGAGTTCTTCTTGAATATGTTGAGTCAATTGTTCCATGAACTTAGTCCTTTGACTGGCTATTTGATTAGACAACTCCTCACAACGGTTGGATAGTTGTTGACGTAACTCGTTGTTCTGTTTACTAATTTGTTGTTGAATAGGTACTGGCTAACTCGTCACTCTGAGTCGATATTTGCTGGGATAACTTGTCCAATGGATCTTCGAATTCCACTGACTCGGGGTTGATACCTTCTATAAAAAAATACTCCCGTAATATATTTAGCAGAACCGTCTTGTTACCTTCGATTTCCAATTCTCGCTCTTCTAGCTCAACAACCAACAGTTCATTTAATTTCTTTCCAGGCATCCTTGTTGCTTCTATAACCCACACCTGACACCAATTGTAACACTATAGTGAATTTCCTGAAATGGTTTATTAACAAACAAGGAATACAATTTACAATTCTCTCAATAACGTTTACAATTTCTCGCAAAATCGTTCAACTTCACTTCCGTCACTCCTATCAACTTCCCTTCTCAACTGTCGCACCTCCTTATATATTCATTTTCAATCTTCCAGATTGTTGCAGAATGACACTCGAACCCACCAGAATCTTCGATCGAACAATCCAGAACATCCTATTTCTGTTCAGCCTAACTGACATAGGACAACTCAAAAGGGAAAGAAGAATACCTAACCTAAAACTAATTAACAGTGGAAAGAAAAATATTTAACTAACTTAACACTGTCGCTGTCATTACAATGTCACTGTTATAAACGGGTTCGTTACAATATTATTCGTAAATGTTGGTGGTATGCTGTACTTTAAGCCTTTATTTAAAAATTCTATTTCACTATTAGTAAAATTGGTGTCTGAAAGGTTTTAAAATCGTGGTGCAATGTGTGTTGGTAAGTAGGTACTTACAGTTTCATGATGTTTGGAGTACTGAAGTCTATGTTGTGTGTGTTCAAGTTTTTGTTCTTGTTTCTTGAATTTCTTGTGCTTCATCGTGCTGACACTTTTTCTGATTTTATCGTCTAAATAGTGGAATTCTACTGGATGTAGTTGGAACGTGAGTTCAGAATGTACAACTTTTATGTAGGTGTTTTAGGGGTTTCTTATTTTGAACCATTTTCTACTTTCTTCTTTAAGCCAGGCTCGTTAAGGACATTTTATCGCTTTTTGGGCTTGATGTGTTTTATTATGGGATTTTATATTTACATAATTTGGTATTACTTATTTTCTAAGTCATTCTTGGTTAAACCAGATGTTTTGGGATACTTTGAAACGTTTTTCTAGTAACTTCTTGTAACGTCGGGTCAAGTCTCTTCTCACGAAGATTTTTTAATGAAATATACTCTTTCGACGCTTGTTCATTTTATGATATAGGAAACATGAGTCAAAAATTTTATATTATTAAATTTTGTCTGGAAAATTCAACTGTGCTACGACGTACTCAACATGTTGCATATGAATATTTACGAATTTACTGCGACGAAAAAACTTCACAAGTGGTACAATCTCTTCACATACGGGAAAAAGTTAATGATATATCACACCAGCACCTCAACACCCATTGAAATCGTTGAAGCAGTGGAAAAAATATCGTAACGATACTTGTCGAATTACTACGATCTAGACTTGATTAAATCTCAAATGCATGATTAAAACATTGAAACCAAGCCTCAATCATCTTGATGAAAGCACCATAAGGGTTAAAAAGAAAAAAAGTACAAGTTTGTAGCGTGGTGCATCGCGAGTTTGTGTCAGGAGTTTTATTGGCCAAAGTAATACTAATCACGCCTGTGGTCAAAAATAAGAAAAAACACCTGTAAAAGGAGGTTGTTATACCATAGCTAAAGATAAAAACCCCACCGCTAGAATAGCTCAAAAAGGGCTTCGACAATTGTAGTAGCTGGTACACGTGTATTTTTGGGATTGATTACTATGACAAAGGCAGAATGATTATCGACAGATTAATAGATATTTTTCGAGAAAAATTCAAAATTATGATACATACTTTTGTATAGATCCCAACGAAAAGTATTTATGGTTCTCCAAATTCAAATAGAGTAGTTGATTATCTTGGCATGCCTTGCTTTACATATCGATATACTCAACGATTTTGAAGTAGAATGAATGAAAAATTAATTAGAACATTTGTATTACTAATTCTCTAAATTAGTTTTTTTCCTATTGGAAGGTCAGTAATGATTACATTACATTTATGATTGTCATTTAAGTTGATTTTTTGATTGTAATAATTTCAAATACTTGGAGCTGGCACTGTACAAGAGTTTTCTCATTTTTATGCAATTCATTCTACGACAAATATATTTATAGAAAAAATGAAATTACAGCAATAAATCAAAGTATACGAGTTTACTGCATTTTCCTATTTAATGGACTTTTTACTCAACTCTAAAAGTAAAGCATCTTTCATCGTTTAGCAGTGATGCACTGACCTGTTGTTGTTTTTCCGTTTATCATTGTTATTTCCCGGAGTGCTGTTTTGTGTTTTCCCTCGAACTTTGCCCCCAGACTTAGCGCCAGACCCCGTCGTGGTTGTTGTCACCCCTGCAGGATTCGTTTTCCTCCTAACATTTTTTGTGTTGGGTAATTTGTTATCCTTTTTCCACTTCATTCGCCGATTTTGGAACCAAATTTTGATTTGTCGTTCAGAAAGGACTAGCGTATGAGCGATTTCTATGCGCCTTCGCCTCGTCAGGTATCGGTTGTAATGAAATTCTTTTTCTAATTCTAAGATTTGGTGGCGGGTGTAGGCGGTTCGTTGGCGTTTTGGTTCCATACCGGGCGCGAACGCTCCCGTTGCTGAAACAACAAAAATAAATTAGATTAACTAGGTAAAAATTATATTCAAATAAGTTGGAGTAAAAATTTATTGTTTATTATAAATAAATCACAACCATAATCGATTAATTTCTAACTGTAGAGTAACCACTTACTAAACGAACGTATTTTTTATCCAATTTTTTTCAATATAAACATAGCATAGATAATGTGTAGGATTGTTAGCGAGTAGACGTGTCTGAGTGCGCCTGAAAGATTATCTATTAAAAGTGGTAAAAAGTTAAGATTTTTTATCTGTGACGTTTCCAGTTGAAGCTTGGAGAGCAAAGTATAAGTCTGTTCTGAATTGAAATCTTGAATGAAAATTGAGTATTTTGTAAATTGGATGCCGGTTTAGTAAAGCTGCATCAAAATAGTCCACACACGTTGTGTACTCATATTGAATCAATGAACTATTATACATAATACATTGTAACGGCTCTTGTGCAAGTGGCCATAGTAGCCGAGCATGTTAATTAGAAATAAAAAAAACTTTATTTCTCAAATTACTATTTAATAAATTTTTTAGCGATTAACAGGTCTGCGAAAAAAAAATTTTTGTCAGCTGCATGAGATATTTGTTTGTAGAAATAACACAACCCCTTGTAGCCATGATTAACAAACAACAGCACTGTTCACTTGAATATCAGTATGTCTACTGAGAGCTTTTATTTGTTTCAAGCGATATACATCATTTGACTTGTCTCAACATGTTAAAACATTCCCAGTCTCACCAATAGCTCGGGTTGTTTTTCTCCATTATCAAATAAAAATCATATAGGTTTATTACCAATGAACTGCAATACACTGCAATATACATAAAAACTTATGTGATATAATAATTTGAATATTTTTTCTGTTTTTGGGAGGTCCAAATCTGTAAGAAAATGTAAAAAAATCCTATGCAGTTTTTTGGTCGCAGACCTGTGTTTATTTTTTATATCAAACTAAAAAAAACAATCATTTTGCATTCTAGAGTGAAGAAATGAAATTTTTTTATAGAAAAATGGATACGAAACTGAACTTTTCCTACATTAATAGCATAGATATGGTATGAACAATATAAATTATTTCTTCCCCGTCCCAACAAGTTTTTGATTTTGAATGATATCAAAAAATAGAATTTAAAAAAAATCATCAAAATCGAAGCTATTTCTGAGGACTTCCGAAGATTGCCTATTTTATGTATTCATTGACGTGACTATTATTTCATATTTTAAGATCGCGGACCTATAATTTTCTAATTAATTCTTTTGTCTGTGATAGATGAAATAAAAAATGATTTGTACACAAATGGCGAAATTTGATTCTTGAAAAGACTCCTACATCATGTAGGTGTCTTGAGTTTCTCGAAAATACGTGTTCCAATGTAACCATAATCAACTGGAATTGACTTGCTCATGGCCTACAATACTAGCCGTTATATTTGATTGTCACGACCTCCCTAGTTGTGAAGACTATAGAAACGTTGTCGTACTGATTATTGTCAAATACCAATTTGAACGTAACTGATGGGTTGGGCATATATTATAATGAATTTCATATATTTGGTATTATCAATCGATGATGACCATTTGTGTGATCAGACATTGATAAGAAGTGTAAAAAATAGATATAAATAATATATACAAAAATGACATGAACAAAATTTAAGAATGTGAAGTTTATGAAAAACAAAACTAACGGAAATTCGAATAGATGATCAAAACTTGAGAACGCTTATTTTCGAGTTCACGAGAAAGGAGCATTCACCCGTGAACATCCTCTTATTATTTTCTCGCAGGAGCCAAGCTCTGAAAAATATTCGAATATTTGAATGCATGAGAATACAAGTTTTCCAGAGAACTCATTTTGTTGTGTTGCTTGGAACAATGGCAAAATTAGAGCCCGATTAAATCGCATCAAAATCTCAACATTAATTTGTGTTTTCGCTGACACGTGAAACAAAATAATTTAAAGTGGTGGATTATAATAGAACCTATAAAACGAACGCCTCTCAATACGGCTCAAAAGTAACTATTAATAGAATGTTGAACGAAACTTGAGGAATTAAGATCCGGACGCTTTACACCTATGTAGAGGAAGGGAATAAAAAACTTCGATTTATTCTGCGCTGGTTCGATGGTATGAGAAGAAATTCAACATCATATTTTTCCGTTCCTACATATCCTTGAGCGATGCGATAGCTAAATGCATTTTGTTCTCGAAGGACCACTCTAAATTAACCGTTAGAGACGGAGGAAAGTAATGAAAGCGAGACATAATATAAATATACCTTATATTACGATCTATTAGTCAATTGACTAGGATTCAGGAAAAGGTATACAAAAACCAGAAGTGACCGGATGTTTATATCACTTCACTTAGTAAACAATTTACTGAAATATTTTCTCTCCAAATCTATCAATAATTAAATATAAAGTTATTACAAACACACAAATCTAGTAACACTGATGGAAGAGAGCCGGCAACGATGTAGAATGTAATTAATTTAATTATATAAAAATATTGTTGAATGTTCAATTGCCATCAATTTTATGCGAGTGAATATAACTGAAGAAAATCTAATCTTACTTGCTTGGTTCCTTAATTCACTAAAAACACCACTTTAACTAATTATGGTGGCGAACTACATGTTTACTGTTAGACGGTTCAAGGAAGAAGAAAAATATAAAATGTGAAATGAACGTCAGCCGGCTAGGGCTAGCAAAAAACTAGCGTTTTTTCCTATTCGTTTCGGGATCGTTTGTAACAGCCGATATTGAAAATATATGAATTGTTAGATTTGTAGAAAGAGAATCACTAAGTTTAAAAGGGATTTTAAACAACCTACTTTTACAAAAGTTCCACACAATATTTGGCAGGAATTGGAGGATACGCTCAATAGCGTCCCTAACGGAGCAAAAAGAAGCTGGGAGCAGTGGAAAAAGGTAATTATGAATCAATCTGGTCCTAATCAAGTCTCTTATGTAAAATTGAAGTTGCGCAGAAATCAATTTTAGAATTGACATGCTCAGAAAAAATACAAAATCTAAATTAAATAAGGCAAAAAATTACACTGCCGGAGAAGAAAAATAAAGAAATCTAATTAATCCCATTACGGTATCCGGCGAAACCAACGTTGAGGAATCTGCAGTGTTCTTCTGATTTGAGTAGGAAATTGGAGATAACCAAAATTTTCTTGCCCCGATGCTTGTGAGTATTGTATTCCTATTGAATACCTCACAAAAACTACTTCAAATTCTTCATAGCATGCAGAGAACGAACCAACAACAACAATTTCGACGATGCCGGAAGAAGCATTTAATTATGTAGCGGATATAAGTGCAGGAGGTAATCAAAACCAAATTTGATCCTAATAATTAGACGATTTTTTTAGCAATCCTCTACAAGAACTGCTCATAAATTAAAAACAACTCGCGTTCCAAATAAAATTTTGAAGTTTTTCAAAATTTATTAAAAAATTGTGATAATAGGAGTACATATCAAGAACAGTATTATAGGGAAGAAATAAAGATAATGAAAATAGAAAGAGTTAGAAGAGGTTAATATGAGAAAGAAAAAGTTATTAGAAGAGAACAGTTTAATACAAAATAATATTCTATACGAATCTCTTATTCTGTCTAGTTTGTATTTAAAACAAAAAGGAAAAAATATTTTAAACAACAAGCTATTGTGGTGTTGTTAGATTACAGTTTTTAATTGTTGGATAGTTCTTTTATATTTTGTTTTTAAGTTAATCATTCACATTTAAATAAAGATTATTGCTAGTTTTATAATTCGTTTTATTGCATAAAATGTAGCTTTATGTATCACTACTTATTATCTAAAATATTTATTAACAATGTTTCTTTGCATGTTACATGCAATAGATAAATCAGGGTTAATTATTATGTGTCGTTCGTTTTCTTCGTTTGCTCTATACGACAAATCATTGTACATGCCCACATCTCCAAACTCTTCGTCAATTTTGGGTTCAGGGATGTTTCAACTAATGCTCATATTGTGTCAAACTACACAAGAATCATTTTTGCCGCTTTGCAAGTTCTGTAATGTAGTTCACGATGTTTTAAAAGACATCCAAATAAATACATTACAGCGTTCAATCATTGAGGTAATGGACATGAAGGCGTTATTAAAACGTTCTTCGTGGTTATTGTGAGCTTCTCTTAGAGGCGTCAATGACAGTGGCCAAAACGGGTATCCTAGAATAAAATATATTCTGCTAGTACCTCTGTGAGCCGAAAATTATTTATTAACTGCTTTCCATACAAAGCAAACGGATCATCATTTTGACGCATTCGGCGGACTGGAAAATTAGCATCTTGTTCTACTATTTCCATATTTTGTAACAAAAGAATGGTACCAAGTGCTTCTTCTTCATCCATTTCGAACAATTATTTAAACACCAACTCAATTTACACCGATATGACAATAAAAATGTCAAAAAATTCTCATACGAAGGTCAGTTTCTCATGCTAATATGCAGGAAAACCGTTTCTCTCGTTTTCCAGAGAAGTAAACACTTTCTGAATTTCGAAAATACACTTTTTAGATTTTCAAGAGGAATATCTTTATTTTCCTCTTGAGAATTCGTTCCTACAAACTCTAAAATAGGCGTCCAGGATATAAAATCAACAAGTGAAGGGAAAGAGAAAAGAAATGTTCGGTTCTAACTTAGTTAACTAGCTACTTGCATGAAAAAAATTGTAATTGATAGTATATTATCAATAGAGAAAATAGATAATTATATACCCTTCTCTAGCACCCCTCTTCACATCCTGTAAAATACTGCCCCATTCCTATCCTACTTGTTTTCGAAACTCTCTCGAATTTATGGAAGCCGGTACATGTTTTCACATTTATTCCAATTCCAATCTCAACGAATTTAAATGTGAACTGCGAGCTACCCAGCACACAGTAACGGATAGTTGACGTAGGAGAAATAGTGCAAACTTTAAAGTTTCGGCTTATCGTTTGATTTGAACACCGTCATAGTCCAGTCAATATTATAATTTAGAATGCTTTTTGACGATATATTCATTTAATATTATAATTTCAACTAACAATCGTTAAAATGAATTAAATAATTTTATAATCATTTATCGACCGTCTAACGATTATTTTTAACTCGAAATTATGGAGCACCATTCTACTTTTTAAGATACTTAGCATCAAAGTAAAGAACATAATGCATTCCTTTAAACATTATTAACCTATTTATATTTAAAAACATCTTAAACATAACACCAGACAAATAACACTACCTTATATCTCGATTTATTAACAAGAATTAGGGATTTAAATTTCAAATATCTCATTATTTTTCCAATCTTTTACTGAACTATAAGTTTCTCGAACACAACAGGTGTTCATCATAGATAAACCACACTCACTCTTTAGTTGGTAGGTTGACAGCAAGAAAGAGTGTAGTGTTTTTCTGATGATTTTTTGTAAGTAAACATATTTATTATATAGCAATTATATTTTTAATTAATAATTAAATATTTATAATGCGGTGTCTTTGGGAAATATCGAGTTCGGTCAAGAATATTGTGTGTGACAACAACGAAAATTTAAATAATTGTGATCAAAGGGAAAATAGGATTCGATGTCGTTTAAAATTGAAAGCACAGAAAATGTATTTCAATATGTATAAGAATCTACAGGAAAAGTTTGGTTTCCATGAAGTGAACGGAATTAATGCAAGCAGTATCTGATTTAACAGAAGATCCCCTGTCAACTATACGTCAAATAGCCAAGAATGGACCTTATGAAGGCAAGAAGCGATGTGATGAAGGATTGGTCATACGTTCAGATGTGTCTGTAATCAAATTATTAAAAACCACCATATATGACTGTTACAAAAATAATGAGTTACCTACGACTGAAATAAGAAAAAACGCCGGCCGTAATGTAAATGGCTGTAAGAAAGCTATTGAAAACTGGATTAAAAAATTGGGATTCAAATTCAAAACGATTAATAATAGTCGAACAGTCATGGAAAGCAGAAGAATAGTGGATATGGGGTATACATACTTGGAACAAGTAACTGAGTATAGAGAAGAAAACCGACCAATTGTCTATTAGGACGAAATGGAAATGAAGGATGGGTTCCAAATGCCTTAAAAATATACGGGGAAAAATGGAAAGTTGCAACGTTGACTATTATAAGAACGTTTTTGAAGAATGGTTTGAATTCACATTAACCCCAAACTTAGAGCCAAATAGTGCTGTAGTTCTCGACAACGCTTCTTATCATTCACGACAGCTCAATTAAATACCAAATAAAAGCGACAAGTAGACCGAACTACAAAAATTTTTAATGGATAATAATTTGTACTTTGAAGATTCGTATACAAAATAACAACTGATTGATGTTTTACAGACAAAGAATTTTGAGAAATTATAAGCCCTAGAGAGTATTGCTGAAAAATGGATACTCTATATTGAGACGTCCTCCTTATTTTTGTATTTTCAATCCCATCGAGTGAATTTGGGCACAATTAAAACAGAGTATTCGGCGTAACAATACATTTCCTAAATTTGATACGAAAGTTGTAGATCTGATTAAAAGAGAAGTAGTTAATATCACCTAAGAAGACTAGCAGTGAAGGATTAAAAAAGTTCAAACGATTCAAATAATTTATTAGGAAACCAACACATTTTCGACCCAAATTTTGAAATTTTACATGTAGTCGGTAAATTCTTTAGTTTAAATTTATTAGAGATGAACAAAAATAACTATTCAGGTAACCTTCCTAACGACCAATTAGATATCAATGATTCTCCTTTATTAAACCTTTTTACCTAGAAGATAGCTTAGGAATGTTTGTAGTGAATGAATTTCCAGGTAATTTCTTTCACTACCTTTGTTAACATTAGTATAATAGAATTCTGTATGTATGCACTGTATATATTAAAACATTTTTAAATTATACTTTCATTCGTTTTGAAAAAGCTACTGTGTTAGTGAAACGCGTCAACCAGTTTAAATTGAACATTAGTTCAAATAAATGAAGTTTTAAACAATTTAAATTGTTTTATTTCATCGTTCAGTATGAATCTTCATTAAGTAAAAGCCTCATCTATTCGATTAAAAAAGTTATCAAAATTGAATATGAGTAAAATAATATTGGGAAAGTCCATATAAATGGGGGAAATAAATGTATTATTGATTTAAAAGGCGATAGTGATAAGGAAGCAGATGATATGGGAGAAGGATTAATAGAATTTTTGAGAGAAGAAAATTAATTAAGTTTAACATATTTTTCATGTTACGTATATAGTTGTGGCAAACAGGAGTTAGACATAATATTTATTTTTAAAGAATCGTTTTATTGATTGTTATATTTTTTTTTTCTTATTTTTTCATAGAATTTAGTTTTGTTTATGGTTATTGCTTCGAAATTTCGTTTTCCATACAAAATCGAATGGGATACAAAAAGGGCTCAGTTCACTCATTTAAACCGAATGCCCTTTCAACAATTACGTAGTATCAAGTACCTTATAGGTATTGCAAGTAAACAAAATATTAATACCTTTCAGAGTCTATCTCCGCAACATAACTTAAAGGGGATAAAATACCATCACATTGCTACACTATATGTTTTGAGCCAACTATACTTACAGCTTATGCTATGTGGTACCTACGATGACTTCACATAAATTTGTTTTGTTAATATGTAAAACTTTGAGTCAGTTTGAAAAAAAACTTAAAGATATCCAATCCAGAAACTGCGCATCTTATCTCCATTGTTCTACCATACAACAGTTTTTCTTCCAATTCTTCTGGTCATTGGTGACCACACCTATTCATATCAGCTATCAAATATACAAGTGTTCAGAAACTCTCCTGCCAAATGGAAACTAGAGTTACTAGAGGTGATTTCAAGTCGATTTACCTCAAATTACCTTAATCCGAAAATGCTTCCGAAGGGAGCTACAGCCCTTTGAAGAACACGTCCTCATATGAGTATTCTTCAAATTACTCAAAAATACCGTTACTTAAAATATTCAAACTTGGTATAATCAATAAACAGTTACAAACCAGTCGTTTGCTGTAAATAAATTTTTTCCAGATCCATCACAAGCGTGTCAGTTGGGGGGACCAACAGGTATTTTTATTAAAAAAAATTATTTTCAATTTTTTTATGTATCCGACACCGAATTTGCAAAATTCAAGATAATTTTCATAAATAATGTTCTCTTCTTTCAAATCGATATCATGAATCGTTTTCAAGAAAAATAAATTTTTAAACTTTTTGTGTTTCTTACATAAAATCATGTTGGATTATAATCTGTAGTATCAAGTTGGCTTTGAAAAATCAACAAATTGTACAGATACTGGTAACAAAAGTCGTAAGTATTAAGTTGCTTACATTGTTTTGGAAATTTTAAATTCATTTTATTTCGTGAGGGTATAAAACAACAATCAACATTAAAAAAAAACAAAGTTAGAGAAACAGAAATAAGAGAATTAATTGTACAACAGATGCTCTACACGACGACCATTTGTCTCAATACACAAATTTATTCTTTTCTCTAAATATCGTCTACTCTTTGTAAAAATTCCTGCATTATTTCTAATTTCATTACAAGCGTTTTGAATTCTTTGCCACAGCTGATTACTGGTTTCTATTGGAACAGCATAGACTAATGATTTTAAATAACCCCAAATACAAAAATTACAGAGGTTTAAATCTGGTGATCTTGGGGGCCAATTAACTGGGCCACCTCTTCCAATCCATTTATCGTAATAGTTATTGTCGAGATATTGACGAACCTCCCTACTAAAATGAGCTGGGCAGCCGTCGTGCATGAACCATAAATTATTTCGAATCATCAGGGGAACATCATCTATTAAATCAGGTAAAACATTTTGTAGGAACTTAAGATATTCTTGTCCTGTTAAACAGCTAGGAAGCTCTACGGGTCCCAGAAGCTGATTACCGATTACACCTATCCAAACATTTATACTAAATCTTTGCTGGTGCTTTTTCTCTACTGAGAATTATCACCAATGTAGGCATAATGATGTGCATTATTTAAATTAAAAATTCCGTCTCTGGTAAACGTAGATTCATCGCAAAATAAAATATTGGAAAAGAAATTAGGATCCTGATTTTTTTTGTTCCGCAACCAGTTTGAAAAATCTATGCGGGCTGGGAAGTCACCATCTACCATGGCATGAACTTTTTGCAAATGCGAAGGATGAAGGCTTTCTTCATGAATAATATTCCATATGGAAGACATGGAAATGCCAGGATACATAGTAGCGAGTCTTCTGGTGGTAACCTCAGGATTATTTTCGATTTCAATCAAAATATCGTCTTCGTATTCCATTGTCACATCAGGTCGTCTACCAATTTCAGTATTTTTAGGTACTACTGAGCCACTTTCTCTTAATCTTTGGTGTATGACTACAAATGTTGCGCGAGCAGGATGCTTTCTGTTTGGAAATTTTTCCGCATATCTTCGCTCTGCTGCACGAGCGTTATATTAAACTTCCCCATTAACTAAATGCATATCAGCATATTCTTCATTCGAAAAATAAACCATTTTGATCAAATTAACTATTATCTTTTACCTTTCACACACAAAAACAACAATAACTGTTTAGAATCAAAATAATTTGACACATTGTCAGATTTTGTTGATTTTTCAAAGCCAACTTGATATTACAGATTATAATCCAACATGATTTTATGTAAGAAACACAAAAAGTTTAAATTTATTTTTCTCGAAAACGGTTCATGATATCGATTCGAAAGAAGAGAACATTTTTTATGGAAATTATCTTGAATTTTCCAAATTCGGTATCAGATACTTAAAAAACTTGAAAATAAATTTTTTTTGATAAAAATAACTGTTGGTCCCCCCAACTGACACGCTTGTGATGGATCTGGAAAAAATTTATTTACAGCAAACGACTGGTTTGTAACTGTTTATTGATTATACCAAGTTTGAATATTTTAAGTAACGGTATTTTTGAGTAATTTGAAGAAAACTCATATGAGGACGTCTTCTTCAAAGGGCTGTAGCTTCCTTGGGAAGCATGTTCGGATTGAGGTAATTTGAGCTAAATCGACTGAAAATTACCTCTAGTAACTGTAGTTTCCGTTTGGCAGGAGAGTTTCTGGACACCCTATATATGGCAGAGTCATTGTACTAGATGATACTGGTAATAAAATATCAAGAATCCAGGACTTCAGCACAGTATTTTTGTCTTGCAGCTTATCTAGATTGTTGGGTCAAATAAGTATTGAGTTGCTTCAATACTTTGAAGAGTTCTTCTGTTCAAATTCAATTTTACAGTGTATATTCGTTGATTACAACTTGGCGATTCTTCAAAGTGATTGAGTTTTTATTTTTGTTGGTTCTTCTAATATTTCCCTCTCCTTTATATAGCACTCTATCCATTTTCTCAAACTTAGATAAAATGTTGAAATTGAATTGCATTTATGTTGCATAAAAATGAGCACCTAAAGTTTGGAACAAATTCATTAATAGCTTGATTGGCCCACTGGCGAAAAAAAGCTCAGACACGTCGATTTTAATTTTTAGTTGCGCTTTTTTTGGTCTACTCATATTTTAATGACGTCATTAATGTTCGAGTTATGACGCCAGTATACTTTCTTAAATAGGAATACCCAATTTTCTAAAAATGTTATGAGGACTAAATAAACCTACATAAGTAATAAATTAAATGCACGAATGGCAAACCATTTGCCTCTTGATAATATGCAAGGCAAAGTTGAAACTCAAAACGCAAAATATTATTAAGAGTATCAGCGTTACTTATACCAATTTCGATCCTAATTCTCTCTAGTTCATCAATATTATTAGGTCTGTTAACGTAAACATTTGACTTGGTTTTCCATTTAAGCATTTGAATTAATAATTACGCAGGTTTATATGGTTTACATTACATAAATTACATTATTATGAATGAAATATATTTTATTTCTCTAACATATGCTTATGTAACTATAAAAATATATCAATCCATACAACCAAAAACAAACAACATTTTTCCCAAATAGCAAAATGAAGTGTTACATTTTGAAGCAGAGAAGTACGTCTCCAAAAATATTTTCAGTTATATATAGTTCCTTATGTGATCAGTGAATAGCTATTTGTGTACCTAGACGCGAAAGTGATTCTGGAGGACCTCTATGCAGACGATTTATTAACGGGTTCTAATGATTTGGAAGACCTATCCCATAATGTCAAGATTTTGTATAATAATCTAGCTTCATCTCATTTTATATTAAGAAAATGGATATCCAGTGAATCCCAAGTATTATCCAAGCTGAATGTCGATAACAAAAATTCTCTAGGTATTCTCACCCTAGGTGAGAAGGAGTGTTGATCATCATTAGGTATTCAGAGGTACAGCAATGAAGATACACTAAAATTGAAATTATTTTCATCATTAGCTACGGTGCCGCCTTCAAAAAGACGGGTTTTATCGGAAATTGCTCAAATTTATGATGTATTGGGCATAGTTAGCCCTGTAGTCATCCTTGTATCATCTGTTTTTGTCACAAGCCTCCTGATAATAAGGTACAAATTGGACCATTGCCTGATGAAAGAATTATTCCCGCATTTCCGTTTCAACATGTTGGAATAGATTACGCCCGGCCATTTTTAATAGCCGATAGAAAAGGCCGTGGTTGTAAAATTTCGAAATGTTATATATGTGTGTTTGTTTGCTTTGTCACCAAAGCTATTCATCTGGAACTATTATTATTAACTACAGAATATTTTCTCGCATCATTTAAATGTTTTATTTCTAGACGAGGGATTCCTAGTAACGTATACTCAGACAATGGTAGTATATTTAGGAGTGCTAAAAATCACTTATCCGATTTTTCCATATTTTTAAATACTAATGAACCTAAACTTGAAAAATTTGCATTAAACCGTAATATTGTTTGGAAATTCTCTCCACCATACAGCCCAAACTTCGGCGGTCTTTGGGAGGCTGCTTCATCTAACTTATGAAGAATGGTTAACACTTCTTAAACAGGTTGAAGCCATTTTAAATTCTCGTCCTATCAAATGATCCTAACAACTTCGAGCCAATTACTCCATCTCACTTCTTCATCCATCGAAACCTGAGCTCACTCCTAGATACTGACCTAACAAACCATCCAAAAAACAAACTTTCACGGTATAATCACATTCCACAGCTATATCAACGTTTTTGGAAACGATTTTCAATGGAATACATTAGCCAACTACATCAATCGTATGAATGGAAGAATACCATCTCTGAAAACGCATAACGGAGTATTGACTAGATTGACCAGACATCTTTATCCATTGCCACTCGAAGGCAAACTCGAAACTATTTGAAAGTCTCTTCAAATCTCTGGGACTATGCTAGAACTTTTTCTATTATATTGAATGTTTTCTTATTTTTTTCATATTTGTGTACAACGTGGCAACCTCGCATGTGTAGCTAGGTCGTTTCAAACGAGTCAGTGTAATATAAGCTTTAAGTTGGAAGCGCGTGATTGTTTTTCCATCCAAATTATTTTAACCTAACAATCATACTACAGTCCATACATTTTATCAATAATGTTGATTACCAAAGTTAACAAGAAAACCAATTATAATACCAACAACACAATGCGCAATACTTGACATTGTCAGATGGGAAGGCAAAGAAAAAGACAATTGTACACGCATGGAAAACGTATGAAAGAAAAGAGGCTCCCACGCTTAGCCTTATAATGAAAACCACCAAAAGATTGAAGAGGCATCATGAAAATTAACAAACTGCCTGTTTTTAATAAAGAAAATGACATAATTATATTTTGGCGCGTGACTCTTTCATTATATATTCATATTTTTTGCAATCTATCAAGTAACATAATTGCCCAATTCAACATAATAGCATAATTTGAATGACAATTTTAATGATTATTTTGTCAATTACAATACTTGTTTACATTTTGGTGTGAGATCATCAATTATTTGGTTTAAAATTTCATTTCCTTTCAATTAACTTCCGAAGTACCGAGGACATCAGATACACGGTGACTTAACCAGACGCTCTTTTCCGACGACACTGGTCGGTAATAATGAGCCTAAAAACATACAACATTTTTATTGTCGAAACGATGATTGTGCACATTGCTGTTGTAAACAACAATTGCACCGACATCTTTAGTCTAGGTCAAACCAAGGTCAGTAACAATATTTGGTGTGGTCTGGGTTCCTCTGGCTTCACGTTCACGAGAATTAAAACAAAAAAAATGTCAGATTATATGGTCCACTGAGCGGTGTTGGTTATACCTACCTTATAGTTGATTATAAATAATAAATGGCGATGAATATCTAAAAAGGTCGAAGAATTGATGATGCAAATCGTGATTTTTGTTATTGGAATAATAGGGTCAAGTACAAATTGTTGTTTACCGCATGTCTATGCCAATGAGAGCAAGAAATGTCAAGTTAATTTCTTTAAGTAACTATAATGAGAAATATAATGAATATACAAAGAAAAACAGTTTCATTTTCACGATTCTGGAAATAAAAAAAATCGTTTCAAGGATTATTGATTGTTAAAGGACGCATTGCAACAGTTTTATGAAATTTTATACGGCGAAAGAGACTGGAACATAATTTTTTTCATATTTTATGTTTGAGAAAATAAATTTAAACATAGTAGAGCAATGCAGTTTATAAACAAAGTACTGAAAACCCTCAAAAACATTATAGGAGGTATTCATGAATCACGATGAAATCAATTTATAGGTATGAATGCAATCTCATCGATTACAAATTTTTTAAACTCTGCCTTACGCTGTCTAACAATTTGCGAAAGTTCTATTTTCACCATTATATCATCGAAATTTAAGGCTTTACACTGCAACCACTCAATTATCGCCGCTTTCTTCCATGAACCTGTGGGAAGTTTCTCTACTAACCGAGAATGATAGCTGGCGTTATCCATTACAATAACGGAAATCTGGGTAATGTATTCGATCATTTGTTGGAAATATTCCTCAAAAACGTCAGTCGTCATTTCTTCGTGGTATTCTTTGGTTGATTTAGATTGAAATTCCTATAATCCTTGCCCCAAAAATCCGTTTTCACTGCCTATATGGGATATAATTAGCCTGCGTCCCTTTCCAGGCGGAAGTCTTGATCCTGTTGACCAACTCTCCATGACAGCTTGTCGGGAAGTCAGTTCATTTTTATCTTTCCAGACTTCATTTAGCCAGGTTTCATCCAAATAGATAATATTCTTACATTCGTTGCAACATTTTCGGATTGACATTGAGTATTCTCGTCTTTAGCAGATAATATCCGGCCTATCAATAAGAAAAGAGTTTCTGTTCTGTTTTTCCCACCGAAAGTTCATTCCATGAAGAATTCTCCATACTCTAGTTTTTGATAGTTGTGGCAGGTTTTCGTCATTCTGGGCGGCTTGCACAATTTTGTCCAATGTTGGTATTTCTTTTGCGAAATGCATACCATGCACTATTCTACGTACACTGTATTTGACATCGTCGTCCACTTCTAATGGTTTCTTCCCCGTATGAGGAATAGGTTTACCGAGGTTCCGGCACTTTCTCTCACGTAAAAATCTATAAATCGCTGATTTTCCTACCCCTATCATATTGGCACAGTTCGTAATTATGTCGCGAACAGAACTTGTGGGGGTTTGGTGCACAAGAGCATCATGAACGTTCAGGATTAATATTTTTTTCCCGCAAAGAATATACACTTTTGCTAACTCGTTGAATAGGAATTGGGGAAAAACTTGAACTTGAAGCCATCTTAATTAGACGAATAGACGTTACTTGCTAGTTGCCGAATACTAACTACTTCAAATTTCATTCTATACAGGTAGTTAGATTTAAATATTAACAGGAAATTGGGTTGTACCTGTATAGGTTACGGGGCAGGTACACAGAAAAAAAAGGAATGTTTGAATGTAGTATAACAAAATAACTGCGAGAGATTTTGTAAAGCTTTCTATATACCTGGAGAAAACTTAGATAATACCAAATGAAACATTCTTCTGTATTTCCATCTTTTGTCATGTAAAATGAAATCACAAACTACTAATATCTGTGAACATCAATAGGCAATAGCATGTGAAGATATTTACCGAGATATTTCAGTTGTACGAATTGTAGAATTGACACTGTATCACAAAAATATTTTTCTTCATTCCAACGGGCATGTTTTTGAACCAAACAATATATTTTTTCAATTAAAAAATATTTTTTCATTTGAGTAACTGACACTCATCATTCAAGTATAATTTTAAATCAATTCCTAATCATACATTTGTTTCAAATAGCGATATTCTTGATTCAATACTACGGATTCCGAAATTAAATGAATATTTCAACAAAATCAATAATATTTTTTTTCATTTTAACAGTTTGGTATTTAACCAAACAATATGTATTCTAAAATTCAAGTGAATATTTGTTTCATTTGAGTATTTAATATTCTTGAATATACAAAATTGTTTATTTGCTTCGATGATGGATTACATTCTCAGATGAAAGTGAAATGATTCTTGCATCAAATTAACCTAAAGAATTGATTGGACGAAATATAACAATTGACATCATCCAATATTTCCTTGTATCAAACAAATATTGGTCTTGGAATCCAAATAAACTAGCGTTTGCGTTTATTTCGCCATATTGAAACAACAAATTTGTTTTACTGAAATATATTTTGTTTGATTCAGTACTTTCTTTTTTTCTGTGAGTTCCGTCGCGTCTATGGTTTACAACTATTTTATGGTCCGAACCTCCGATCAGTGCTATCAACTCCATTGGGATAGACTTTAATGCTCACAAATTATGATTGAGGAATCATACATTGCAGATAGGAATTGCATAGATATGAACATTGATCAGTTTCCTGTAGGTTCCATCATACGCTCATTATTGGGATGCAATGAGATGACAAAAACATTTACGTTAAGGAATTCTGGGAAGAATTTATCAAGTCCCATATGTCTCTACCAAACTGGTTATTGACGAATAAACGCTTCGTACTATTAATTGTGATATTAACCAAAATAAAATGTAATATTGAATTTTAATGTTTGAACTTAATTGAAATTCGCTTACATAATAACTCAATTAAAATAATTTTATAGAGATCATCGAACTTTAATATACATAATGTATCCCCTCTGACAATATCACTTCCCATGGCAATCATTTTCAAATTACAAGCATTAATTGCATACAGCAGTATAACTACCGTATATGAAAGGTGCATGTAGATAGCGTCTGTGTATTCAAAATGTACTGACCTTGTTAATAAAAATTACCTGTGAATACTACTAACACAAAGTTGTTTTTAAAGTAGGATTACTTGTTAGCATCAATTCTAGTAACCCAAAGAACTTAAAACTGACAAAGGTATCTGAACTATTTGCTTCCATTAATTCGTTGAGTCATTGTTGAATGAAAGTAATTACATATTGAGCAAAAGAGGCCAGTCATTCACACTGAACCGTCCGGATTAAAATGAGTTCATTGCGAATAAAAGATTTTCTATGAAATTACACTCTATCATAATTATTTTCAAACACGTTTCTCCACTTTTGTACATCTTTAAAATGTGAATAAACCAAAACTGTAATTAATTTTTTCTTTATTGAATAATATCTACCATCATATTAACATATTCTATTCTTTAACAACTCTTGTTAATTTTATTTCATCTACTATTTTATCAATTTTATGGTTCCAAGGAAAATAAATCTGGTCCGATATTTTCGATTTCATTGTTTTGAAATTTGATAATATCCATATCCAAGCATATCTCCAAGCATTTGCAAAAACATTTTTCATTGTATAATTTCTTTGATATATCTACGTAGATTTTGAACGTATTTTCTTTCACCTATTTTCAAGTCTAGAAATAGTTTTAATGATAGGCAGATTAATTGTATCCCTCTTTTCTCATGCATGCACCCCGATACTTATGTAAAAACAACTTACTGTACTATATCATCACCAACACTGTTTCACTGCCTGGCGCATGTTTCAATAATCATGTTCTCTAGACACCGAAGACGAACTCAGTTATGCTGAATTTTCAGTAGTAATACCACAAGTGATTGAATTTTCGCGATAAGTCTGTCGATTCATTTTTGAACGAAACTGAATTGTTTTCTCGAATCAATTCAGTTGAGATCATAAATGAAAGACAGACTTATGAGATAAATTCAATCACGAGTGAAATTTTATTAGACTATTTCACAAACAGAGTGAAAGATAAAAAATCTGAAATTCGGCAGGATTAGAGGAAATTGGCAAAAAAGTTGACCTGAGAAATCAATGAATTTCAATGAACAGAAAACATTGACATCGAAAGAAATACTACACTACCAACAATAACCATAACATACTGAAATATTTTTCAATTAAAATTATTATAAATGGTACAGTTATTATATACAATGTTTTGAGCTTGATTATTTGAACACGCGCTTGTACTTGCAATATTTGTTAAATCTTGATTGCTATAATTTTTGACATTTGCTAAATCGTCTTCACAACACATTCCTTGTAATCAGAACCATCGATTTTCCTCATGTTGAAGCCCCAGTCCTTCAAAATAATAGCTAGTCTCTCGACAGGCGTTGCTTCATCTAATAGGTATTTTCGTTCATCGCAAAATCTGGTAAATTGCTTCCAAATGTACTCCTTCGATTTCCTCGTATTTTTCGGTACATTTTCATCGATTTTTTCGTTGATTGATTCGATAGAATTCATCCCAAATCTACTCATTTTTGAATGCGTGCACAGCGTAATCACTTATATTTGACGTTTAACTGTCACATGCACTGTAAACAAATCTGAAAACACCGAACTTGATAGGCCAATCAGAGTCAAGAGTCAAGTTTGATATTATCGGTAAGCCGAACTTGACTAGAGCTTCTGATTGGTTCATTTCGTAGGTGAGTGAAATAGTCACTAGTAATACCACTAGAGGTCCAATTTTTTCCGGAAATTTTTTCGAGCTCATGAATATTTCGAAGCGAGAAAAAATTTCCGGTTATTATTTTGACTTCGCGTGGTATTCGGTAAGATAATTGTGGTGGGAAATCAAAAATTTTTAAAATTCATTTTAATAATGCAAATTATTTTCTTCATCAAGTCGCCAGCGAAATATAAAATGTGTGGCTGACTTGATTGTTGAGTTGCCATGGTAACTAAGTGCGACCCTAACCTCGAAATAATTATTTCACTTTGGAAGCTCTCAAGTAGCACGACGTAAATAAATGTTTCGCTTCAGTCGATAAAGTAAAGAAAATATTCGCTAGGAGATTGAGCAGTTGACACCGGCGAATACCAGGAAATCGAAGGTAAGCGTATGGAGGCAGTTTACAAACTTTTGCGCAGAAAAATCGTATAACTTCAATCGAGCGGATATACCTGTGGAAGAACTGGCGCTTATTCTTGAAGACTATGGGTTCAACGTGCGAAAAAAGAACTCCGAAGACTACAAGGAGATTGTTATAAAAGTTTTATGGAATTCCACAGCAGTTGCAGAAATATTTTTTTGAAAAGTATAATCGCAAATTTAATCCATTCTCTGACATAAAATTTTCGAACGCAAGAGTTGCAAACAATGCTAAGCGCCGGAAGTTACAAACCAGCAGAAGAGATGAGTAAAATTATTGATCTTTGGGAAAAAAACACTCCGGAAGGGATGCAGAAAAAATTTTTCCACGTTGCTGGTCATGAATTGGCCTGGAGAGGAAATGAAGGAGCGGCAGCACACTTCGAATATGATGTGAAGGAAATTGACAATAGAGGGGAACCAACAGGCCGCTTTGAGTATAACCCGTTTTTTTCCAAGACCACCCAAGGTGACAGTAAGTGACTAGTACCGAACACACTCAACGAAGAAATATGCCCAGTGAGACTGTTCAAAATACTAGCAAGCAAGCGAGGCCCCATCAAAACGAAGCGTTTATTTTTGACGTCAAATTGAAACTGGAAGAATCCCAGTCCCAACGGCTGGTACAAGAACAGGCCAGTGGGATAAAATAGAATATCTTCCTGGTTAAAATCTGCGGCATCATTGATTGGAATTGATGTCAAATAGATCAAAATAACAAATCATTCTGCAAGGGCCACTACTGTTGCAACTTTAGCCGAAACGGGAATTGGAGAACAGCAATTGATTAAAATAACCGGTCATGGTAGCAGCCACTCAATAAAACCATATCTGCAAATAGACTCGGCCCATCATCAGGAAACACTACAATGCTCGATACGATATAGACGTGTTTCACGTGGTGCTGCTAATAAATCGATTTAAATCGTGTTTAAAGTGCTTAATATTCTTGAAAACTGTCATTACTGTAAGAAGTAAGTACATACTAAGTACTTTTACTCTATTTCACGCAAAATTGTTAATCAGTATCCTGTGAAGTGAAATTATTTTTATACTATGTCCCGAAACCGAGGAAACAAAACAGAAAACAAAGGTGACGATGAACTGCACTCAACCCCTTGAGCCGGGGTACCTACCTAGAAATATTTATACGTTTAGACATACATTTGTTCGTACATTTCTACATAGAACAGATCTTCATATGTCTACATAATTTCTTTTGAACACTTTATGTCATACGTTTGCTGCTAGTAGTGTTAAATTGAATTGATTCCGGATAGTTCTGCTTTGCTTGGTAGCGTATCAATAGCAATTGATGTATTTATTTGTGGATTACTGCGACCTGCTGTTGATGATAGTAATATGTAGTGTGGCGGTAAAAGAGAGAAACCAGTCTACCACCGCTGGATGCACGCAAGTTATTTCATTCTAAATATTAATATTGTTGACTATATGTTTTTTTTGTACTGGTTGTTACCATTTGTATAGGTTTAATTATTTATTTATTATGAAGAAGACCAAGCCTATTGGATCTTTCTTTGGTAATACAATTCATATAGACGACTGTAGTAATATTGGTAGGCTATATTTTAATGTACATGAAAACTATTATCTTGTCAAGGGAATGCTATAGTAATTTTGAGTTATTCTATCTAACAACATGTTAGCTTACAACCACGCATGAGCTCACGCGAAGTGTTTATTTATTTGGATACGTTTTATTAGTAATACATTATTTTTCGTTCGAGTTATAGAACTAGAAGTTTCTATAAATAAATAAGAATATTATGTCTCTGTAAATAATATAAGAAATGCGTTCATTTTAATATATATTCATATTCATTATTATTCAAGTTGTTGGTTTGAGTTGGTTCATTATTAAAGTAGTTGTTGAATATAAGTTGTGGAAATATTCTAAGCATTGTCGGTTGATCATTAGCTTAGTTGAATAGTTACTTCGCAAGTATCATAATTTCAATTATATTGTAGCTGGCAAAAACCGAACTAGTTCAGTGTAATATCAGCTTTGAATAATTCCACAATTATAGTGTTACTTATAGTAAACAAAATATTTTACTTACTCAATCGTGTAGTGCAGATCAAATCTAGTAATTTCGAAGTAAATTGTAAGTAGATAAAGTTCTTCAATACGTAAACCAGCATTCATTGTAAATCGGTACACATCCATTATTCCGTATACACTGATAATAGCGATAAGCGGAACAAGTCCAGCAGGCGAACAGGTCCATACCTACCCATAAATTAAAATCATAAATGTGGCGGCCGACTAACGGATGACAACGAGCACGGAGATCATGTCTCCAATTCACCTTCGAACCGGTTAACACCAAAGAATTTACACCGAAACAACCGTCAATCATATACAGCGGCAGCAAACAAAAATCCGACAACATTCCAATTTCCTGACAAACAGCAACTCTGTTGAAAATGCAATAATCGAGGACTATTCAATAGCTTTAGGATGCTCCGTAAACCCCAAGGACATTACCTTCGCCTCAAGAATTTCACAAAACAGAATATGCATTTACTTAAGCTCCAAAGGAGTGATAGACTCCTTTTTAGAAAATCCTGGGTCAATCAAAATCAACAACGAAATATTACCCGCCCGCAGACGTATAACTCCAAGCCAACAAATTGTACTATCCAACGTCTGCCCTAGCATTCCTCACTCAATTCTGGAAACAGAACTAGAACAAGGCCTCATCCTACTGTCACCAATCAAGTTTTTTAAAATAAATGTATCTCGCCCAGAATTTAGCCACATTCTTGGCTGCAGACGACAAACATATATCACTTCCCTCGAAAAAATTCAACAATACCAACATCATTTATCATAAACTTTGAGAACACCTCATATAGAATTTTCATTGTTATCAGCAACCTCGAATGTTTCAATGGCAAACAAGTAGGACACTTGCCGCATCATGCCCAACTCGAACATCCAACAACACAGCATCACCATCGACATCCTCACAAACTAACCAACCGACAGACGTGGCCAGCATCTCATCTAATAGTTCACATTATCAAAAAATATGCACACGTTAACTAACTAAGAACAACCAAAACCTTGAAGAAAACAATAATGTAGAAACCGAGACCATCGATACATCCCGAAGCATAGTCCAAGAACCCCCAACGAACTCTGTTAAACGACAAGTATCGGATTTAACCCTACCGATAGAAGACCTCAAACAAAATCCAGTATTTCAAAGACCCAATCCAAAGAAAATGAAATCAGAAAAATCTATACAAGAAGAAATGCATCCGTTACAACAAATTTTCGAAGAAAACAAAGATAATTTTACACTAAATTTTAACCAAACTCTAATTTTTTTAATCATCCCTCCACACCGCAGACATTTTGGATCTTCTTAAAACGTACACAGACGACGTTCCTAAACGTTATGAATACAATATATGCCCAATGTTCAAAAAGCATGGAAACAAGAATTTCAAAGGTAAAACGGAAAATTAACTACCAACTCCGAAAATCTGCAATACTAGACAACGATCTTTCCTCCTCCCAAGAAAATTCTTAGCTCTTATCATTGAAGTCCATATTGCAATGGAACCTTAACGGGTACCATACCCGTTATGAAATGTCAAAAATTCTGATATCTCAAAACACACCATCAATAATCTGTCTTCAAGAAACCAACTTTAAAGGTTCCTACCATGCCGAATTGAAAAATTTCAAATGTTTTACAGAAACTGAACCAATAAAGATAAGGCAAGTGGCGGAGTAGCCATCTACGTCAATGAGACTTTTGAAACAAAACCCATAACTTGAAATACATCTCTAGAGGCAGTCGCTGTCCCCATCAACAGCGAGAAACAAATCTCAATATGCAACCTCTATACTCCACCCAATGAAATTCTCACAATCCACGATATCGAGGAACTACTTCAACAGATCCCGTCCTCTCGTATCGTATTAGGAGATTTCAACAGTCATAGCCCATACTGGGGATCTAAACACAGCTCATCGAAAGGAAGAGTTATCGAACATTTGCTAGAAAATAAGACTATAAATATCCTAAACACAGGAGAACCTACAAGATTTAACTTGCAATCTGGAGACGCCTCGTCCATCGACTTAACTATGTGCGATCCTGCCCTACGTACTTCTTGAAACTGGGATGTCTACCCCTACTTATATGGCAGCGATCATTTTCCCATACTTATAAACCGAACTCTTCCCACTGCCAATACCACTCCTTTCTCAACATAGAAATTAAACCAAGCTAACTGGATACTTTTCGCAGACCAAGTAGACCAATGTGTTCGAGACTTTCCTAACCCCACTATTTCAAATATAGCCTCAACCTTCTCACAATTCTCACAAGCATTATTACAAGCAGCTCATATGGCAGTTGGCAAAACCAAAACACTCAAAATTCACACCCAACCCCATGGTGGAATAATAAATGCAGCGAAGCCATAAATAAATACAAGCAAGCCTTCAATAAATATCGTCGACACCCCACAACTGACAACAAAATGGAATATAAAAAATGCAGAGCTGAAGCACGTTATCAAACTAAAAAAAGCAAAAAAGAAAGCTGGAAAACCTTTGTATCATCACTCCCGTCTCTACCATGTGGGGAAAAATTCTTCAGCTATCCGGACAATGGCATAACAGTGAAATCAAAATTTTAAAACATGAAAACAAAACGATCTCTACGGCAGAAGATATAGCAGAAATATGCGCAGACCATTTTGAACAAAATTCCAGTAACGATAACTACACTCCACAATTTCTACAATACAAAATTAGAAATAAAAAAGAGGAAATACAAGTAACATATAAGGACGATGAAAGCATAAACTCTACTATTTCATTAGAAGAACTAGACGACGCCTTATTTAACACAAAAAGTTCAGCTCCTGGCCCAGACTACATACCTCTAATCTTTATCCAAAAATTCAGTTCTAGTGCGAGTAAATATGTTCTTGACATCCTAAATACAGTTTGGATACAACATCACTTCCCACAATCTTGTTCAGACTCGTAGATTATCCCCATCCTTAAACCTCAAAAACCAAAATTACACCCCCACTCCTACAGACCTATTTCTCTAGCCTCGTCAACTTGTAAATTATTCGAAAAAATTATAAACCGAAGGCTAAGATGGTTCCTGGAAAACAAACAGCTCCTGATCTCCGAACAAAACGGTTTTCGCCAGAACAGATCTAAAACCGATAATATTGTGGACTTGGAATCCGAAATTCATGAAGCGCTAATAAACAAGCAGCATTGTTTGGCTGTTTTTTCTGTGACATAACAAAAGCTTATGATTGCACATGTAGATTCGGTATCATTGAAAAGCTACAATCCTGGGGCATAAACGGACATTTACTCAAGTTCATTCAAAATTTCCTCCAATTTAGGACATTCATAGTACGATCAAATGTAAAAATATAATATAATAAAATATAATATGAAATAACACCCAGAATTCAAGCTCGACTTTATTTTTAATAGCAATCAATGAGATCATGAAACACTGCCACTTACCAGTGAAAGGCAGGATTTATGCGGATGACCTTGTCCTTCTTCTTAGAGGAACAAACCTAAAATCCACTCAACGGATTCTCCAAGCCACACTAGACAACCTTCAAAAATGGTCACACACAACCGGACTCAATTTCTCGACCGAAAAAACAAAGTGCCTTATCTTCTCAAAAAAAGAGACAGGAAGTAACCCAGTGATAGCATTAAATGGCAAGGACATAACTTTAGTTACGAAAACAAAATTTCTCGGTCTAACTTTTAACAGCAAACTATCCTGGAAAAGCCAAGTTACAAACCTTAAGGGCGCCTGTTACCAAGCCACAAACATACTAAAAGCTCTTTCAAATATTTCCTGGGGAAGCGATATATCAACTCTATTAAGCATATACACATCTTTAATAAGGTCAAAAATCGAATATGGTTCAGTGGTATACAACTCAGCTAAAAAGTCCGTCCTAAAACAACTAGACGTCATTCAAAACACTGAACTGCGTATTGCACTAGGAGCTTTTCGTACAAGCCCCACTCTTAGCATATGTTGTTAAGCAGGTCAAATTCCCTTAAAATTCAGAAGAGATTATCTACGTTTGTCCTATGCTAGCAAAGTTTTAGCCACACCTAAAAACCCAACGTATCACAATGTCCATAGCAACCGTTTCAACTTGTACTTCTCAACTCACCCCCGATGCCATCCGTTCTTTTACAAGCGACTCAACCGCTTACTCCACAAATACTCCATAAACTTTCCCACAATTTACTATCCCAGCAAAAACTCTCCCCCGCCATGGACTATAATCCAACCGCAAATAATCACAGAACTATCGAAATTTAATGAACACATGAAATCTCAGCAGCCGTTATACAAAACCACTTCAGTGACATAATAAACAAATTCAACGACTGCCACCATATTTACACTGATGCTTCCAAAACAGCCGAAGGAGTAGGAGCAGCAATCTTCTCCAAAACCCACAACGCCAATTTCGAGCTACACAATACCTTCAGGATTTCCAACGCCGAACTCTTCGCAATCCTAGAAGCCCTGAAACACATTAATAAATCCGACCAAAACAAATTTACAATTATAACGAACTCCATGAGTGCCCTGTGCGAGATCCAACGCATGTATCCCAATAACCCTATACACAATGAAATTAACAGCGAACTCCAGAACGCCAGAAAAATAGGAAAAGAGGCAGTCTTTATCTGGGTACCATCACATATCGAAGTCAGTGGAAACGAGTAAGCGGACCATCTGGCACGCGAAGCAGCAACAAAAGACGTTTGCGTTCAAATAAACAAGATAGTGCTCAGTGATCTAAAATCGTGTATTAAAAATATAGTGCGCAGTGCGTGACAAATCAAGTGGTCGCAGTGCTCCGAGAAGCAAAGTGAAATAAAAGAAAACGCGATACAACGACCAGTCTTTCTACCATCTAGGGGTAAGCAAGTGACACTCTCACACATTCGAATCGGCCACACTCGCCACACACACCTCCATCTTATCACAAAAGAAAACATCCCTTATTGTGATATATGCCAAACTAACATAACAGTAATACACATTTTAGTGGAATGTCAAAAATTCCAGAAATAAATTCAACTTTGCACAGAACATATCCGATATACTCAGAGACAATAGCAACATGGACAACATTATTAAGTTTCTTAAGGAGATTAACATGAGAAATATTTAAATTTAAAACGATCATACCTCAAAACTTATAACATAACTATCTATAATGCTAATGTAGAGAATACACTGTATATTAACATAGAACATAAGTAACTTCCGTTAAGTAATTATAACTGTTGTCGCTTATAACCTTAGTAGTTCGGGCGACATTAAATAAATAAATAAAAAAAATTATATTGTAAAACTAAAGTTTTTAGAAATAGTTATCGATGTAAAAAATATATAATTTTCGTTCTTTTTTGCCAATACTTATAGTAATTCTATTTTAGGCCAGTTAGTTAGATGCGTATATTTATTTAAAATATTATATTGTGGTAGCATTTGTCTTATGGGTGAAAAGCGATTAATTAGTTTTAGTATTTGTTTTCATAAAATGATTTTTAATCAAAATATTCTTGTTGTTTGCAACTATTTTCTTTTGTTTTGTCAAAATTTAGCTATAAGTCGGCATCAATGTTTAATTGACATTTTGGTAAGCATTGTGGGTTTTACAGATTTTAGTACTTTGAGTACTTATAGATACAATTTGTCTGGCGCCCTTAATCGAATACTTTGATATTTGAGAAACACCGAACCCTTCTCCACTGTTTAGTTAGCCGTGAGTACTCGTCTGCCGAGTGGCTGACCGATATTATTGTCCCTAATAATTGTGCTTTTGTTCTATTAAGTGTGTTTGATTGGTTATGGATATATTTTAGATATTAATTGAATTTAAACAACACTGCCCGAGGTTAGTTTCATATTAGTTCATAAGAGTAACTTCTGACCTTCGGGATTAATAACCCCCACAATTTGTTCAACCATTTAAGGTATTATCAACGAATCTGAAGAAAATATGATATTCAAAGCCCGAATTTCATTTAAATATCGTTAGATTTACAATAATTTTCAATAAACCGTAACTATCCTCGACTGGAAGCTAGGCGCATCGCAGTAACTTACAAAAAAGATTTCCATTTCATAAACAATAATCGAGGAGCCTAGAATTATTAATCAAGGGGTTCGATTGCGTTCTTGTACATTTTTTCTTTGTGTCTTGACGTCGAAACGGCAATCTGAATTTCCCACATTCACTTCCTTTTTTCTTTTATTATGTTTCATAACATTTTCATTCTTTTGTGAAGCTCGCCATTCATTCATGCGTAAATTACAATTTTATCAATAACGCCATGACAACTTCATCGTTATAGAATTTAAGACTTCTTTGAAGACTAATCGATAAATTTACTATTGAAGTAGAGCTTCATGTTATCGAAGTTTTCAATCAAATGTTTGACGTTTCAATGGGAAAAAAGCTATCGACTTACAAAAACAAGGAAGTGTATTGTTTATAGCATTATTCTAAAAGTATGATTCTAAAATATGTCACGTCAGGCAATGTGCCTCAATATTATCTATTATTAAATAGCCAACTGCATTTTTAAGAACATCGTCAATAATTTCGAGGGCTTTTCCCCTTATATATTATACATCTGGACCTATTTTTTTTCCTCTAATGATTTGCAATCCTACGCTTTGCATGTTTATAGAATATGTTCTGATGTTTTTAGTTACTTCATTAGTTTCATCGTTTGTCGTTTACTGGTAGATGATCAGCCTCGTTGTAGCCAATCCCCACTAAACTTAGTAGCTTCATTTCATACTTTCGGACCAGTTCTCAATTTTTAACCTACCGTAATCCGTGAGTTTCATTTATTTGGTAGCTCAGTTCAGTTTCTTTGTGTCTGTAGAATTTATAATAAAGTTGAATTCTCGTTACGTATTTTTATAAAATATTTCCTAGGTCTACCTCTTAAGCGTAAATCGTCTTCAAACATGATACAAATATTTGAAGACATGTTTCTAGTTGATGCAGTTTTTCCGTGCACCGATTTGGGAAAATATTCAACTGCAACAGTTTGGTTGAAAAATGTACTCACAGCAGATCTTGTTGTGGGATTTTGGTTAGGATTAAAATTATTAGAGATATTACAAGTTAGGTTGACATCTTTTCATATGACAATGACCCAAAATTCGTTACTTTCGAAATAAACGACTTTAAAAAACACCAACAACGATATTTTATTGTAAATTCAAACTTGTTGTTGTATCACTCATAGCCTTCTCAATGTATCATTTTGACTGTACACACTTTTAACCACCACTATACCACCACCCCTTTAGGCTGTACAGTTAAATTTTGCAAATTGTAAATAAATGTGAATTGTTTTTTGATATCCCTGTAAATTTGAAGGGTTTTCAAATAAATCAATGGAGCTTATCTCATCTCATCACCCTACCATCTCCCCCAATAACGGGTACACCATACCCTACCGAATACACGAAACGGCTAAGGGAAAAAATCCATAACTTAAATGCAATAAAACCAATCGTTTCCAAGTACGATAATTTTTTTAAAGATAATAACGTGCGAGATCAGAAACGTATAGTTACAGTGAAAACCTCTCCCAGAAAATTGAAAACAAAAGGTACGTCAAAATTTAAAGTACAAAAAGACCTAAAGTAAAAAGACCCTGCACAAAAAATCGAATTTAAAAAAAGTGACTGAGAAAGCCCTTAAAACATAATTAATGTTCACGACGAATCACAAACGTCTACAAATATAATAGGTATACCCGCACCACATACAAAATGATCAACAGAATTAAAAAGAATGAAGGAAAAGACATTTGAATTAAAATGCAAGTATAAAAGTTTCACAAAGGTAGTTTATATATCATCAGATAATAAACTATCTGAAACAGAAAATCATTCAATAAATACTCCAAAATTTGATATACCAAAAAAGTATCTTGATCTTGTAGACTTAGACAGCTTACACAAGTGTATAGAAAGAAAAACGTCTAGGAATAGAAAAGAGGTGTATAGAACAATACATAGAAAAGTGAAGAGAAACGACTAAAAACAACTGTCTACAACACACAGAAAAAAAGAGTATAGAAAACTCAATTAGTAAAATAGGCACAAACACAAGAGGAGAACGCCGTAACCTCAAGCCGCGCGTTATCCATACCAACCTGCCGAAGCACTAAAGCAGAAAACACATCTACCCTGGACAAGCTTTCTATAGAAAACAAACAAATTTGCACTACCCATGGAAGAATACACCATTGAACCTCAAACGGACGATAATTCAAGACCCAAAAATGATACTTTTGTCTCAGGCGAAATACATAAACCGGCAAACATCTCCTGGGTGCAATAGACAAAAGAAGCCGCAATGACTGCAGCAAATTACACCATAACAGAATTCCCTACACAATATGCTTTAGCTATCACAAAAAAACAATCAAATTGTAGGAAGACAACTTGAGATGAAATTAACTAAAGAAAAATCTAAAAAAGCGTAAGATCTCAATGCAATTATTTCCAATTTTGCAACAATAAACAAATGGAAATCAGTTCCCCATCGGGGTTTCAAATACCCAAGAAATTGACTCTTTCAACAATATTATAAAGCACAATAAAAAACCATCAACTATTGAGACAAAAAATCAATACGAATCACTAACAGAGACAACAGACGATGACGAAGAACACAAAACAAATAGCACCCAAAGAAAAAGGAAGAAAATCAAAATCAGAAAATCTAACAACACAGTATCCGGTACAGACGAAGAAAATGAAAACACAGAGCAGCTCAAAAGAAAGAAGGAAAATCCAAAGACAAACACCAACAAAAAAAGCAGCACTACATGCCCTCCGATCACAACGCAACGTTTCGGCACACAGGGACATGGTGAACAGGCTAAAAGATGAAATCAAAAATTCCTTCGGAATTAAATAAACTAACAATCCATCTATTGTATTTATAAAAGCAGTTCGAGAAGTTAAAACTCTTCTAAACGAAAAAATCCCATTCCACACCCATTCCAGGAGAGAGGAAAAACCCACGCATTCGTCTTGCGAGGTTTGGCTGAGGGCCTACAAATTATAGATTTGAAAGAGGAAATTGAGAAGACATACAAAATACAAACAAAAGACATATATTGAATGAGTACCAAGGGAAGACCTCTGTACCTCATTGTTACTGATTCTAAAATAACTATGGATTTTCGAAACAAACATTTCAGAGTTATAGAGCACACAAGAGTACAATGAGTGCGTCATAGACAAAATAAACCTATAATACAATGCCATATATGTCAATTGTGGGGCCACGCAACCGCAAATTTTGGAAGAGCCCTCCGATGCTTGAAATGCGCCGGACCAAATCTAACGCCGGAATGTACCAAAGATAGAATGAAGCCAGCCACATGCGCCAACTATGAAGGTGACTACACCGCAAATGCTGAAATTTGTCCCGAATACGTTAAAAGGAGAATTTGGCTCGAAGAAAAGCGATATCAGAATCAAAAAATCAAATCTGCTACCGTTAAGTATATTCCAGCCCCAATCCCAACAGTTAATCACTGGACCAACAAAACAAATACCAACCTAATTTATTTTCCTAGTATTCCTTCCAAACCTACTCAACAAAAACCCACTCAAAACATTCCTACGACAATAATCTCAAAATCATTATCTGTAACATACAAGGAAATATTTAAAAACTCCATTTAATTCGTCATTTTCTCCACATCCAAAAACCATATATATTCTTCTTAATCGAGACGTTCCTTAAACCAAATAAAATTATTTCTCACTTTAGACACGACCGCCTCAATGATGCCCTGGGTGGCGGTATCGCTCTATTAATAAAAAAATGCATTAGTTTCAATTTTTCGCATCAAAACAACTCATCAATTAAGCATATCGCTATATTATTTGACAACAAAATTAAAATAACAAACTAAAATAATTCGATTTCGACAATATAATGAAAACAGATAGCAAAGTGTTAATGGTAGGCGAGTTAAATTGTTAACATCCACTATGGGATAAATACACAAAATACCCTAACACAAATGGAAGTACTCCGCTGAGACTCTGTTACAACTCCGACAGTAACGTATACAATACTGACGATCCCACACTTCCCTTTTTGAAATTACTCTCCTAGCACAATAGATATCGCAATAGGCAAAAACATTAACAACATCACAGAAATGGAAATCTTAACATACCTCAATACCTATCACGATCCTGTCATTATCCACCTAAAACTCCCACACACCATTCAATACCCACAAAACACATATAATGTTACAACACCACAAGCTGCATCAACTTTAGAAAATACATAAATGAAAATATAAACATTGCAGTTAGAATGGAACACACCCAGGACACCTGATTAAAACAATAGAAAACTTACAAGACACAATACTTGCTGCTTGAAACCATTCAACAATTCTAATACCTAAATTACTCATACCCAACACCCTCCCTGATTATATCATCCAATTAATACATGACAAAAACAAAATACGAAGAAGATGGCAACTGCTAAAACACTATCAAAACATGATAAACACATCAATACAAAGAAATATTTAAGATAGACAATAACATACACACAATCACTGACATGACCTGAATTCGCAGAGAATTTCGGAGTGTACTTGCAAAATAACTTTATAAACAATTCACCACACGTAGCATACCCACAAAACATAACCCAAACAGTGCAACAACGTCTACACTAATTAAACACAGACAATCGAGCATCATACACAGAAATACACAACATTATAGAGCAACTCAAAAATAAAACAGCCCTAGGAAACGATGGCGTACACAATATATTTCTCAAACATTAACAAAAAAAAGCGATAGTACAATTAACCTACATTATCAATTACACAATCAAAACTGGCTTTTACTCCGATATGCTCAACGTTGCCAATGTCATACCCATAATCAAAGCAAACAAACAACCATGTTAGGTAGATAGCTACTGACCAATTTCAATATTTAACAATATTGGAAAGGTGGTAGGACGTTTCACAGATGAACCTTATTGATTTTAGGTAGATAGCTACCGACCAATTGCATTATTGAACAATATTCCAAAGGTGATAGGACGTCTCACAGATGAACCTTATTGATTTTCATCTGTACAGCCTCCGTAGTGTATACAAGTGATACATTTTATGATGGTATACTATTCAGGGCGACTCACATATGAACTCTATCGATTTTTAGCTCGCCAGGGCCAGTACAGCGGTTCCTATAAATCCAGATATACCACATTTTTGTTAATTTTTGGAGAAATTTCGGTTCGTTAGCACGATACAGCCTCCAGTAGTGGCTGCAGTTCAGGGCGTCTCACAGATGAACCCTATTGATTTTCAGTAATCCAGAGTGAGTACAACGGGTTCTATAATTCCAGATATACCACACTTTTGGTAATTTTTGCAGCAATTTCAGTTTGTTATCACGATACAGCATCCGGAGTGCGAAGAAGTTAGTTTTAATCTTAGAAACCATTTGTTTTTTATTCTGTATTAATACTGTAATTTCCATAAGTTTGTTCCCTTGTTAAATCATTTTCGTTGTCACAATTGTAGATTCATGTTTCAATTTCTACTATATTATCCGTTATTTATCTTTGTACATAGACCTCTCTTCTCCATAATTCGAGAGCTAATTCTTGTAATAAATTTATTGCAATCAAGGTGAGATCCTTTACGTACGCCAACTAGCCAAATTTAATGCTTTTCTATTCCTTTAAGTATTATATGATGTTATTAATATTGCACTCCTCCCTGGCATATTTATTTACTCATAATAATTTACTACACATTTATAATGTTATTTTTTTGGCTTTTGAATTATTCATGAACATGTTTTAGGATATTATTTTCAGTTTACATTCTATGCATTTATAGAATGTAAACTGAAAATAATATTCTAAAACATGTTCATGAATAATTCAAAAGCCAAAAAAATAACATTATAAATGTGTAGTAAATTATTATGAGTAAATAAATATGCCAGGGAGGAGTGCAATATTAATAACATCATATAATACTTAAAGGAATAGAAAAGCATTAAATTTGGCTAGTTGGCGTACGTAAAGGATCAGAAACTTTTCCGAAATTAAGTCGTTTTTTCTTGATTCCAAAGATTATCCACTAAATAAAGTGTTTAACAAACTGATTTTGACAGTAATAAATGTATCATTCATTATCACTAGCCACTTGTTATTCTCATCCAACTTCGCTTTGTCTCATAGTTACTAGAATTATATACTTTTAGCCATCGTGGGTCCGCCACTGAAGCTTACAGCATATAGAAGCACGAACATTATAACCGCGGCCTGTTTGTACATATTCATTTGCGCCCATTTATAGCCTCTCCACACAAACCAACCGAAAACTACTTTAACAATGATTTCATTTTATTTGTTAACTCCCTAATTAGATGTTTATTCAGTAATGTTTATTTATCCGCTACTATTGTGATTCCATTATAACAAAGTGTTACTTTAATTCCTTTAACAGAGGAGGTGCCGAATGCCGAGTCAATTTTTTAAAATTCATTAAGCGAGAGTGACCAAGCAATATTTTACAGCTGCAGTTTGCTTGAGCCATGCAGGTAAGAATTTTTGCTTGTAATGTAATTTCCCTTATTGCAAGGCGTTTAGGTGGGTAATAGTGGTTCAAATTGGGACGTCCTGCATTTAATAAAATTGATAATCAACTTTAATTAGATAGAAGGGTTCAATATACTAGACCCCTGCAGTACCTAGTAAGCTCACCTGATATGTGTTGAACTGTCATTTTAAATAATATATACGGCATGTTATAATGAAAAATGTTTTACAGTTCTCTAACAAACGACAAATTTTGTCATTTTGTGTCATATGAAACAATTTCACCCAATCATGTCCATATTACACTGATAATTGAATTCAGTGCAATTATCAATCACTATGAAAACACGATTGAGTTTGACAACTTAATATCAAATAAATTTCAAAATGTCAGGTTTTGGCAATGCGAATATTCAATGTATAAATGCGCTAATCGAAGAAAAATTCCCAGAAATACAACCTACAGTCACAAATATATTTGGGAATATTTATAGAATTTTGCTGCGAACGAGAATATGAATTGAATGAACACAGAAAGAAAGGCGGGACCGAATTTAAAGAAGCAACGGCGAAGAGAATGTGAAACGTTTCGTGCAAACTTTTGCAGGAAAAGCACTATAATGACTATAATATTATGATTGACCCGTTTAATAATATAGTATTTAAACCAGCCCGAAATGCCCGCCATGTAATCAGGAAGAAACTACAAGCAGGTCCATGTAAATGTCCACTTCAGTTTCGTTAAATTTCTCTGTAGTTAACAAAATAATATTGCGATGAAAATACTCCTGAAGGTGTTATGCGTGAACTTTACCATACAGCTGCTGTAGAATTGGCGTGGCGAGGAAGAGAGGCAGTTTCTTGTCTGGCGGGTTTTTTCAAATTAAGAAAAATTAGGATTACTCTCCAACAAATCGCATTTAATACAATCCGGTGTTCAGTAAAAGATGCCAAAATGGTTCCAAAAGCTGTACAAGTAGCAAATGGTTGGTTCACAATAGTGAAAGACAAAGCTGCCCCGTGCGTCTTTGCCATAAACTGAAATCAAAACGAGGCGAAAATTTGAAGCAATCTAAAGTACAAAAAGATAACAAATCACTCGAATAGATCAACTGTTGTTACCGAATTGAAAAAAGTGGCGTAGAAGAACAACAATTGCTGAAAATTGCAGGTCATAGCAATCAAAATTATATAAAATTTTACTTAACTCAAGAATACCACAATAAGATTATAAATACTAGAGGACCCGTGCTACTCCACAGCATTAGGATAGACTATGTATGAGAGGGTGTAATTATTACATAAACTCAGTTTACAGTACTTCCTTCCAGACAATATCAGTTGTGCATCGGTCGCAGTATTTGGAAAAAATTGGAAGTAAAGTAGATTGTGCAAGCATAACTCACCTCAAACTCAACGAATTTAACCAGTTAATAGCTCAAAAGAAAGAGTGTTCTGGGAGTAAATCGATCAAGATCCATTCATTAGAAGAGGAGCTATGAGCATTCGAATTGCTTGAGTGAATGTGTCCCATGAGAAATGTACAGGGAAGAATTGCGTTTGGGTATAACTTGAGTAAGGTGGGAGACATATATGTGTCTAAATAATTTTCATTTGGAGAGACATGGAGGAAATCGGCTGGATAGAACGGTCAGTCTTCAGTTTTCATAATTTTTATAATATATAAGATTAAGCGTGGTAATACATCTACTATAGTACAGAACAGCAACGAAACTAATGTTAAGCTTAATATTAAATTTTAATAATTGTACTTTCTTTAACTATACTTTTAATAATAATTTCGTTGTGTTGAGTTATATTTTTTTTGTTACACAATTTTCTGCCGAATATCCCTCGGACAATGACAAATGCCTAATAATTTTATGACAAGCTCGTTGCCCGAAGCCGAAGGAAAGAAGAATTTCATCTAAACCTGTTTGGACTCTTGGATGACATTTTCGCAAGCTATCTTCCACCAAGGCACAATTTTTTGTGCAGAGGAAGAACATTTTTAGAGTGTCATTTATGTTTGCAGAAATTGCTAAAGAGGATAAATAAGTTTGGGAGAGGGAAGTAAACTCAGACCAATTTGCGTTTTTAAAGTGCCAGAAGCTTCTAGTTATAGTTTCCTTATTATAATGATTGGATATAATGATAGGAAAATGGTTGCTATCATGAAGGTCATCTGAAACTTGCCAGGAAAGGGAAAGTGCAGTTTTAGGGTCACATAAGCTGAGGTCAAGGGCAGAAAAGGAGCCGGAGGAAATGTTAAAGTGAGTGTTGAGTCCAGTATTCAACAAGCAGGTTCCGGAGGAGTTTATGACGTTTTCTATAACTTTGCCTCTAGTGCAACCACGGGTTGAGCCCCACATGGTGTGATGTACATTAAAGTCACCAACAAGGATGTATGCGTGGGGGAGCTGAAATATTAGGTCGGATAAGTCTTCTTCATTGAGGGGGTGATCAGGAGGAATGTAAATACTGCAAATGGTAAGCTTATTAGGGCACCAAGCAGTTACAGCAATTGCCTCTAGATTTGAGGTTAGTGGGAAATGAGATGAGTATACATTGCTAGATACAAATACTGAAGTACCACCACTGGCTCTCATACGGTTGGTACGGATGTAATGAAAACCTTCAAAGTTTTTAAGCTTGCACTGTTGGTCAATTTTGAAGTTGGTTTCCTGGAGGCAGAGAAAGTCAGGGATATGGAAAGATACGATTTTCTGAATTCTTTCTAAGCGAGGATAAAATCCATCGCAGTTTCATTGAATTAGAGAGTACTAATTAAAGGGGGAAAGAGGTTAGTTACTGATATAGTGTAGAGGAGTCAATGGTGGTACCGTCATCAGAAAAAGGATCGTCAGTAAGATTGTTTTGGTCGGGGTGAAGTTTAAATTTAATTTTATTGGTCAGACGTGTAATGCGATTTTTCCAAGATCTTTCGTTGATATTATAATAAATTGAGGATAGATCTTTCAGTAGGGAGGCAGTGTCGGAGATAAATTCATTGGCTTCAGGTAGAGGGTCGTTGACGCGGAAAGTAATTTCGAGGAACGCAATAAGTTGAATGCTATTGAGGGGAAGGATTTAGGAGACTCTTCAAAAAGTTTATGTATGAGATAACGTGATTCGGGGCTTATATTGTGACAGTTTGGATTTTTTGGTTCTGAGGGAGGCATTGGATTGGGTTTAGCGAGAGGAGTATTGGAACGTGATATAGACTGCGGAGAGTCCAGAGTGCTACCATTAGATCGAGGTGGTTTTTCGCCAGGTACAGGGGAGGAGGGAGCGAGTGGCACTTGAGAGGTCAATTCGGGATTGTCTGAAAAGGTATCAGTAGTAGCTGGGTCAGCTGAAGTGGATGGTACAAGATTGACGGAATCATTTAATAAGGGGGAAGGTCGTGGGAAGTGTTTGCAAAGAAATCATTCAAGTTTATCAGTAGAAATGAATATTCTGTGTGATGTATTTTCATGCGTTATAAGAATCGAAGTTTGCAGTGAAAAATCATTACTGGTGGGCAGAACGTAAGTTACTCGGCGGACACTCAGGACATGTGGGTATTCGTCATCAGGCGAGCCAAATTTGACGTATGAAATAGGGGAGGTAAGTGGTAATTCTTGGTCATAGAGGGCTTTTTCAATAATGGAATGTGGAATGGAAGGACTGACATTGGATATAAGGATTCTTTTGAGGGGGGAAATGAGCCGACGAATAGGAACGATATTTGAATTTACTATGATGTTTTGATTCGATTTTAGAAGGTCGTCGACTTGAGTGGTAGATGATAAATAGATACATATGCGGCCATGAGAGATTCTGGAAGCGAAATGTACGTTTTTGGGATAGACAATGTTACCTATTGCTTTGATATAATCGAATAGTACAGTGTTGGGGATAGAAGGCATGATGATGGCTTGATCTCGAGATGGTATCGGGGGAGGAGGAGGTAAAGTAGCCGCGGCATAAGTTATGGGTGTTGAAGGGGTATTTGTGTTTATCCAGATAGATTGTTTAATGGGGGTGGAAGAAATGGTGGTATTTAAGAGCAGTGGTTGTGAGGGGAGGTTTGACATATTGATGTGATTTTGGATATCCAAAATCACAAACAATAATTAGAAATAGAAATGAAAAGAAATATATGGGTAAATCTCAGCTCAGAAGACAGTCTGTAACTCAGTGATCGGCCTATTTATTTCCAACATATAGAGTAAATTTCAAGAATATTTACCAATTTTGCAGAGAAACGGCACATTTACAAGTTTTATTATCACATTTTATTGATGACAAAAAACACGTTTCAATTTGCTATGATATTGACAACTTAACGATTCGAACCTAATGAATTCTGACTCGTGAATGACGATGATATTTAATATCGAACCAATTGTCAATTTCTTAGAGTTTTAACATTTTTTGAATATATTGTTAAATTATCTAGAAACTGTAAGTTTCATTCAAAACACTAATATGAGTAGATTCCACAATGTAAGGGTCGAGACAGTAAATTTCATTAATTTACTTTTTCATACTATTTTCATTTCCACAGTATTTTGATGATTTCATATTTGCTTCCAAGTTACTGAAAGTAACGTATTTTTAATAGATGCCCTTGTCGATTTTATGAAAGTGTCACAGATTGAAATCGGACTTCTGATTTTGATAGTACGCAGTTTCCCATATGGCCAGTCGTTACGGACGAAACCCTACATACCGAACAGCTGCCTGGCGTTGACCCGGAAAAAGAGGTTTTCTAAATAATCGCAGTCGGTAACTAGATTCCATTATACGTCGTAATAAGCAATCATTCCTAAATTAATTTAGTGACACGCATTTTGCTCAAACATTAATTTACGAAAGAATCATTACATTTTTTCCCTATAACCATTTATAAATCAACAACTTTCGTCACGTAGAATATCCTCTAACGTTAACTTTCGTCACTAGTGACGAAAGCAAGTGGTTGCAATTTGAAATATTAAATTGCAGATAGCCAAACCATTTTAAATAACTGTTTTAATATACTTATGTATCAATATGTGAAATTAAAAATATATTTTAAAATACACAATACATCTTTTAGTATTGAGTTATTCAAAGTTTGTAATCTAATAATTGAATAAACTTATTGGTGCAGTCTTAGATTTAATTTTTAGGATCTTATACAGTTTGCATATGGTAAAAGTTTGGAAAAATGTAATTATAGTATAAATGTAGATGCCAAAACAAGCATGGTAAATCGCAAATTTGGTCACGATCACTTTAAACATAATTCAAACTTCTTGTACATCATATACAGTAACCCATGGTTATAGAAAAACTTTCGTCACTAGTTAAACAATATACTATTAATTGAGATAAACAACATCAATTATATTGGAATATACCTGCTTATAGATATAATGCAGAGAAATTAAATTGTTTTTACTTATTCTTATATTTCCTATTGTATCAGTTTACCTCACATTCCAAAGAACATATGCTGGGAAAAATGTTTTCGACTTAAATTTAATTGGATTTATCGTAAATATCAGAAATTACATCTATACTTCAAATTACAATCTTATTCTAATGTGTAATAGTGAATTTTTAGACTATGTACTATGTGCATACTCCTTTTCTACATGTTCCAAGTCTCGAGAAAATATTTGGTACATTTAATTATTATTGGCGCGATCCGAATTTCATACAAAATTTTAGACACTGACGATTCCTTCAGAAACAAATGTGTTGTTGCATTTTAGTAAGTGATGTAAGCGTAGCTTAATATCAGTAATATGTGTAGCAACCTAAGGTAACAAAGGAATTATTAGCTGATATTCTCATGTCACTGTCAAAGTTAAATTTGTTGAATAGTTCATCAAATTTTGTTGAAAAACTGATTTACCTTCAGAAATTAAAAATTCAGTTAAATGTGCAGTAGCTGGATTATCTAAATGCATATACTAGAAAACATAAGCTAGTTATTAAACTTGGTGTCACAATAATAATGTTGAGAATCTTGCACACGAAAAGGTAATTTTAGCCAATTTTAAAAAACAATCAATAACGAAAATTCTTCAACTTTATGGACTTATTACTCGCTGTTACGAATTGAAAAAATGTAACCATAGGTAAGTTGAGTCTCAAAAAACTGGACAGAATTCAGTATGAAGCTCAGAAGTTGGTTTCGTGTGCGCTTAAATCCACACCCACCAAAAATCTGTTAACTGAATGTATGTACTTAAGACGACTATTTTTAGCTGAAAAGTTTTCCTCAAATGTCAAGGTAACAATCAGTTTAATCTTCTGCAAAAAATATCTGACACATCTACATCTAATTTAGTTCAAGTGGTGGCACAATAAAATTTTTCCAGAATTTGCTCTTCCTATTTAGATATTGCAGTTGAAACTAGATTCTTCCAACCCATTTTTAATATCTCATAGCCAACGTTTGCTTTCCCAGTTTTGATGGTAATAACTACATCGCTCTTCATGAACTGCTTGGTAAGTTAAACCATGCAGGATTCTCACAGATGGTTTGAAGTCAAAGTTAGGAGCTGGTTGTGCTGTATACACACAGAATTACCAAGAATCTTAATGTTCAAGTTAAACCAGCATTGTTTGATATATTCCGTAGAACTGTTTGCAATATACCAACCTCTGGAATGGGCCGTTAAAAGACAAATTTCTTATCAGCAAGTTGTTTACAGGAATGGTCTTACTGTCAGAATTTTAGAAAACCAACTAAAATTACATAAAAAAATATTTCTGTTTGTTTCATTTAGGTACAGGGACAGGTTGATAATTTTAGTAACATTAAAGCAGATTGTTTTGAAAGGTTCAGAAATCAGTTGGCTAAATAGAACAGCACTTAACAGCGACACATCGACAATGTTTAAAACGAAATGGCATGCTTTCTGTAATCGAAGCAATAATCTATATACCAAAATCCACCCAGTTTTATCAATTACGCTGCTAGAAGTTATCCCAATAGAAACATCTACTCCATATTAGTCAGATGTATTTTTAATCATACCTCTGCCATAACTTACTTCCATAGATTCAAACTAAGCGAAACGGAATTTTGTGACTGGGATCGTAACGTTGATGATATCAATCATTGTATGTTTGGCCGCTTACATAATGATGATGCAGTTAAGTATTTGACAATTATCTTGCAAAATAATGAATACCGGTTCATCAGAATCAAGCTTCCAATTTATATCTCTCTCGGTGAAATCATATGCTGGATCGAATAATATGGGTGTTTTTAAAAAGGACTAAGAGAAGAATTTAGTATAGATCTGTTTAATTTTCTTCCCCATTTTTATACTTATGATATATATTTTACATTCTCCCTGTTGCTAGTTTTGTGTGTTCTAAAGTCGCTGTGAAAGGCACCTCAACGTAAAGAGTATCCCCATGTAATCCTGTTGCCACCCACAACTAAGTACGCACCATTTGAGTGGATTAGGGACTTCCTCTTTCAATCTAATTTTTAATGTTAACATTATATTTTTTTAATATGCATATGCTGAATGTTGTTACAAACAGTACAATAAATTCGTAGCTGAATGGATCCAGCTATTCAAAACCATTCCAAAAAATTAAAAAGTTTAGTCATCTGATTGGTTTTTTAAATCTAAACTTCGATTCTCACAAACCATAAATGTTCAGAATTTCGACTAAATACAATATTACAAAGATACGAGTGAGAAAAGTACTTTCCTCACATGTTGCACACTATAATTTTTCTACAACTGCTTGAAGAATACAAAATAAGATAACTTGATATTTATTTGTATGGTTAGGAAAATTAGAATGACAATAAAGTATCCAACATATTAATTGTTAAATAATGTTATTTGAAATCATAGTTGATAGTGAAATTCGTACAATTTTGTATGGTCAAACCCGGAACGTCAATTCTTTTTAGTAAATTTTATGTTATATTAATTGTACAAGTTGAGGATTGATCATTCATATATGGTGCATTTTCTGTCCCTGTTTCAGTAAAGAGTTCGAGTTTTAAAAGACTTGACGACTTTATTAGTAACGTTAATTTTATTTTTAATAAACTCCCCGAAGTATACTTCTGCCATGGTACTAGATTGCCATCCTCCATGGAGGTTTAAGGTTAATATGTCTCCTCCTGCATTTACTAAAATTGTTACCGAAGAACGTCTGAAGCAGTGGCCTACATTTAGAAGGTGGTTTTCTAATTCAAAATAAAATTTCAATTGTCTTAGCCCAAACCCAAACTATCTGTTGTAAAAAATGCAAGGCAGGGTATTATCCAAGATGTCTTATGTGATGCGAGTACTTCAAAATCTGGTTTACCTTTGGATTCACCCACTCAACAAGAATTTACTATTGCACTTTCAAATATAGAGGGAAATGTGGATAAGGGACGTATCTTAGGCTTACACTATTTATTCATCTACACTATGTGAAGTTTCTTCACCTATTGGCCATCCGAGTACATCTTCGGACGATATTGATTCAATATATTCTGAATTTGACGAAGTTATAAGCAAAGACAATAAAAAATGTGTACTAAAATTTACGCGTGAAAAAATAAAAGCAAATCCAAGACTATATTTAGGGCTTATGAATGAAACTGTTTTTACAATTGACATAATTAAAATAACTTGCAAGAATATGTTGACAGCATACATTTGGTTTTACAAAAAACCGCCTTGATAATAAATTACAGCTATTGCTCACCTAACACAACCTAACTTAATATGTTTGTTTACACATTGTGATTGTTAAACTTTTCAAACCATATTTTATGCTAGGATTGAAGAAAATATCAATTATATTTTACATAACTCCGCAGACGTGATAAATTCGTTTTTAGAAAAAATATAAGCCGCCATCAACTAGTCCATTAAAGGCAATATATCAAATTGTACTTTTAAAAATCTTTCAAACATATAAGTAAACAATAGTAAACAATCTAAACGCGATTAAACAATCACAAAATGCTCACAGATATCAAGTCAGAACGCTTAAAATGTGGAAGCAGTTATAAAATCTACGTACTGGTGACGTTAGTTCATACCTCGTGACGTCACGAAAAAATTTTCTGGAGGCGTATTTATCATACTTTAAGAGGTCCTTGAGAACCGTTCAGGAAAAAATAAAAATCTATTGTTTCCTGCTTCAGTTATTATAAAATTATTATGATACCCGACAGGAATTGCCTGATTTGCACCTCCGTGAGTTTTATCAAAATTATATTAACTACATTTTACTATATACAAATAATTCTTATATCTATTTATATGTATTTTCTTGAATAATCATTCTTGATTTGTGGACTATTTCCAGAGTTTAACGTATTTTTTATAGATATTTTGATAAAGGCCGAGCTCGAACCGAAACGTCAAAAGAATCTCTAGAAACATTTATTTATTGAAAGATACCCACAAATCACGAATATTTATTCATCTAGAGGGAGGAACTGAGAGGTAGAATAGAAACTACATGCGAAGAGTTGTATCGTAATAGATTAGATTTGAAT